>CM069298.1:42872500-43472500 GCA_035609425.1 Epinephelus awoara | reverse complement strand
GTTTGGTCAATGTTATCCTGTAAGGTGTGTGTGACCACACACACACACACACACACACACACACACACACACAGGTTTTGTCAGAGTGAAGCCATTGTTATGCTAATTAATGACTGCATGCAGCTGAATGAGAGGAAGGGGGAGAGGCCAAGAACTTGAAGATGGCTTTCAAATTTCTCGAACTTGTCCTTCCTGCTCCCAAACCGTGGGTCCGATCATCAATCTGAAGATATCACCAGAGAGATACACTCATTCCAAACGCAGACATATATTGTTTTCATGTTTGTGGTGTCAAAAAAGCGATCTTAGTCGAAAGTTTACAATGTCTAGCTCACAGCTGACACATTTGCTCATGTTAGTTTCAGAGGCACTAGCTCATTTTCTGTTACATTTAGGTCAGTGGTGTCAATGAGTGATTTGTAGGTCTCAAGGAGTCAAAGAAGCCAGTTTTGGTTTGATCTTTCTATGTCATTCCTACAGGGCGCAACAGCCATTTTGGTGTATCTAGGTGGTGCAAAAATTGTCAAGAGGTTTTGTGAAATGTCACATTTAAGAGGCACTAACTCATTTCCTGTTGGATTTAGGTCAGTGCTGTAAATTAGTGACTTGTAGGTTTCAATGAACTGAAGAAGCCAGTTTTGATTTGATCTTTCTACAGCATTGGTAGGGGCCGCAGCAGCCATTTAACTGTGTCTATGTGGCGCAAAAAATGTCACAAGGTTTTGTGACATTTCACCTTTAACAGGGCATAAAATCAAAACCGTTGGAGTAATGACAAAGTTGTTCAGAGGAATTGTCTATTAGGGCTTGGTCTGTCGTGTGTGCATGTTTGACATCGATACAATAAACGGTGGAGGAGGACATTTTTTTTTAGTAAGAGAATTTTTGAAAAATGGCATCTTGCTTTGAAAGGGCAAATAGTTCACTTCCTGTTGGATGTAGGTCAGGGGTTGATGAGACAAACAAGCCAGTTTTGGTTTTGTCTTTCTACGACATTCGTACGGGTCGCAGCAGGCATTTTAGTGTGTCTAGGTGGCGCAAAAATCATCAGGAGGTTTTGTAAGACATCACCTGTAAGATGCCATAAAATCCAAACCATTCGAGTAGTGAAAAAGTTATACAGTACATCTGATTAGGACGAGTTGATCTACCATGTGTGCGAGTTTGAAGCCCATACGATAAATGGTGTAGGAGGACTTGATTTTTTAAGAAATTTTGAAAAAGACCATTTTTGAGGCGAAATCTTACTTTGAAAGGGAAATAGCTCACTTCCTGTTGGGTTTAGGTCAGAAGTGTCAGTGCGTGATTTGTAGATCTCAATGAGACGAACAAGCCAGTTTTGGTTTGATCTTTCTACGTCATTCCCACAAGCCGCAGCGGCCATTTTAGTGTGCCTAAACTGCTAGGTGGCGCTAGAGCAACCATTTTGACACTTTTCGGATTATTTTTTTCATTTCACAAAATTTTTGACTAGTCCTGATATGCGTGCCAATTTTGGTGAGTTTTTGAGCATGTTTAGGGGGTCAAATTCCAGCTCCAAGAGATGGAAGGAAGAATAATAATAAACACACCAAAGACAATAGGGACATCGTCCTTCGGCCGAGGTCCCTAATAAACATACCAAAAACAAGAGGGTCCTCGCCCTTCAGTCAAGGTCCCTAATAATAATAAACGTACCAAAAACAAGAGGGTCCTCGCCCTCAGCCGAGGTCCCTAATAATAATAAATGTACCAGGAACAAGAGGGACTTCATCCTTCGGCCGAGGTCCCTAATAAACATACCAGGAACAAGAGGGACTTCGTCCTTCGGCTGAGGTCCCTAATAATAATAAACGCACCAAAAACAATAGGGTCCTCACCCTTCAGCCGAGGTCCCTAATAATAATAAACGCACCAGAAACAAGAGGGACTTTGTCCTTCAGCCAAGGTCCCTAATAATAATAAACGCACCAAAAACAAGAGGGCCTTCGTCCTTCGGCCGAGGTCCCT
The DNA here is from genome assembly GCA_035609425.1 of Epinephelus awoara. Classification (NCBI taxonomy): domain Eukaryota; kingdom Metazoa; phylum Chordata; class Actinopteri; order Perciformes; family Serranidae; genus Epinephelus; species Epinephelus awoara. The sequence continues at coordinate 43,470,511 of CM069298.1, read as the reverse complement.
AATAATAATAAACGTACCAGGAACAAGAGGGACTTTGTCCTTCGGCTGAGGTCCCTAATAAAGAATAAAGAATAATAAACGCAACAAAAACAATCTTGGCTATCCAGATTTGCCATCATTACATATCGTTCTACATGCCTGTATTTAGGGACTTCATCCTTCAGCCGAGGTCCCTCATAAAAAACGCAGCAAAAACAAGAAGGCCTTCATCCTTCGGCCGAGGTCCCTAAATACAGGCATGTAGAACGACATGTAATGATGGCAAATCTGGATAGCCAAGATTGTCCTGAAAAAACAAAACAAGATACAGCATGTGTATGTGGCCTTTATAATGACTGTGATATGTGCTTAAAAGTAAAGGCAGAAAAAGGGCCAAATGGGTTAAAGCATGCAAACTAAACATTTTTAGGGCTTATTACAGCATTTGAAAACTGCACTCCATCAAATTTTAATTAAATGAAAAAAAAAAAACAACCAATATTCATAGGTCCCTGATTACATCCCTCGCTCTGTGTGTGTGTGTGTGTGTGTGTGTGTGTGTGTGTGTGTGTGTGTGTGTGTGTGTGTCCACAACTGTCACGGCCACCAGTCAATAATGTAAGGTACAAGAATGTCATATCATATCAGTTAACTAAAATATATGATGCATATACATTTTCCTTAGTAGTTAGTAGTGTGTATACTCTTGCAAAGCTTGTAGCACAGACACATATAGCAAAAACAAATCAATTTTTGATGAAAGGCACTGTGAGAGGAAGTTTTAATGAAGTAAGTTTATTATTGAAAGATAATGAGTTATTGTTCAGAGGTGGGTTGGCAGCAAGAAAAGTAGAAGATTAACTTATTTTCACTCCACTGTAAGAAACAATCCCAAAATACACATATGCAAACACAGGACCTATACATGTATTGTTGTTGCAGAGTTAGCAGAGTGATGGGCTGCATAGTCATGCACTGAGCAGTTGTGGGTTTGGTGCCTAGGTTAAGAGCACCTGGGCAGTGGGCACCTCTCTAGCTACCAGTCTACACTTTGTTTCCAAGTTGAACCCAACTTCCTCTAGTATCCAAGACGTGTTCCTACAGATTGTGCTCTTGCCTCTCAAATGAGCTCAGTAAATTGAACATAGTTCTGCTCATACAGAGGACTGTACAGCAATCTTATTTTACATAGAATAAAATGTCCTGTGTCCAAACTGACAGTTTTACCTGAGGGTGTCTCAAATAAAAAGCATTTCATCCTCTGGGGACCGACTTGTTAGATTTTGTTAGAAGCATCAGCAATGTATGGGCCTCATTCTTTCTTTTTTTCCTGTTTATTTGAGATGACCATCCTAAACACTGTTTCCCTTTTGTAGGTCTCTATAGCAGTAGTCCTGGCAGGGTTTGCCTGTGTGATGCTGGTGATTCTCTTCCTTCTCATCAACAAATATGGACGACGCTCCAAGTTTGGCATGAAAGGTAAGAAGCCAATGTATCTTCCAATCTATTTATTTTGTCTTTAATCAGACTCACAGCATGTGGCGTTGCAATTTGAATGACGCTTAAAGTGTGACTGATATGAAGGTCAGTAGCAGTACTCTTGGATGGAAAAACTGGAACTGTGAGCTTTACTTATCTCTTTGTAGTATCCATACATTGATACATGGATTGGTGGACTGCATCATAGTATGAAGGAGTCAAAAGTGACAGGAAGGAAAGATTACAAAAGAATTAAGATGGAAATAAGTGATGAAGCTATAAGCAAAATGCGTTGCTCTATTAAATTCTTGATCCTCTTTCAAAGACCTGTGTTGTGTGCGGTATGTAGCCACAACATATGTGGGTTTTTTTTCTTTACATGGAAATAAGTGAGTAAGGATAAAAGGAAGGATGTAAGGAGGGAAGGAGGTTGGTAACAACAGTCATGGGCAGATGACGAAATTTACGTCAAGCTGACTCTTTCAACTTTGTGAACATGGAAAGCATGATTTGAGCTTAACAAAGAGGAAGAATCCAAAAGAACCAGAAAACTATAGGTAAGCCAGGTATGGAGCTGGGGTCACATGTTGCACATATGTATGAGCTCATGTCCTACAGAAGCTCAGAATAAAAGGCACTTTATTCAAACTTCATCATCAGAGGAATACTCCAGCAATGTACTCCTGCACTTCAATAAAATTGGGCGACAGATTTTCAAAATAATGGTCAGAACTGATGCAGCAGAAGCCAATACAGATATTATAGAAAAAAATACATTTGCCATGTTTTTGTCAGACACTGTCAGACACTGCTTGTAAACAGCCACAGATTTTAAACACCATGCCCACAGTGTGTATCACAGGCTCTTTGTTAGAAATGTGTGGTTTCCAAGCTTAAGCTGAGTTAGCCTAGATATCACAGCTATTAGGGTTATGTTGTCACACTGGATATAGACCTTTATGTGTAAACTGGTGAAATGACATTTAAGAGCCAGAAATAAAATAATGATGACACACACACACACGCGCATTGCGCATGCATTCACCGCGTACTTGTTATGTGAGGGGTGAAACGTATCAGCGAACATGCACACACTGCATTCACCGCGTACTTGATACGTGTATATTACCTGTGCAATCATCACCGTGTACTTGTTTCGCGTGCATTGCGCGTGCAATGCCTGTACATGACTAGACGTGTGGTTATTAGAAGTGCGTGCGTATACATGTCATGTCAGCTCGTGAAGCAACAGCGCCTCGTCTTACGGACGTGTGACACGTAGCATCGCTATGCTAACTAGCTTGCTATGCTAATCAGACGTGCGTGCGTTTACACGTCATGTGAGCACAGGGGTCAAAAGTGTCAGCTGTGAAGAAACAACGCGTCGTGTTACGGACGTGTGACAATAGGCTAGCAAATGATCTGTTGTAGAAGTGTTAAAAATAGTGCCAGTGACGCAAGTGACGCGTTGTAGTGTGGTTGGGTGAAACGTTTGACCCCTCACACCCACACACACACACACACACACACCATACTTTGTTGTTTTTAAAAAAGAAGATTGTAATTTGTAATTTAAGGATAGCAAAGGAATGATGAGTCACAAATGATTAGCAGCTATCATCTCTCTTTATTTTTTTCTAAATGAAAAGATTTTGTTTTTGTAAACAGGTAAAAGTACTTTCACTGCTTTGACATTTGACATTTACAATATGCAGTTTAATTTTCTGTGCTACAGGAGATTTTCCTGCTGAAGAAAGGACATAATCCCCTATGTTGGAAGTGTATACCTAAGTACTACAATTATTATGAAGCCATAGACATGGTAGGAAGTATATATTTACATACATTATTATGTTTATTATGACAATAAGGGGCCACAAAAAACACCACTGAAATATATGAAAGAGGCTATGTAAGCAGCTCCAGTGGAAGATTAAAGCTGCAGCACAGGTCACACTGCCCTCCTCGGCTGACAGCTAGAGGTGAGTGTTTGCAGACTTTAAAACTTAGAGATGGTGAAAGTAAACTGCCCACAGCACGCTCTTGTTTACCAACTTGACTATTGTGTGATGACTCATACAGCAAATCTAAAAGGAATGAGAGAGGAAAAAGATTCATGGCTGATGAGTGAAGTTCTCTTTGAAAGTAGCAGACAGTTTGGATTAACTTTGTCACTTTGTTTAGGTGGAAAATATTCCCTGCTACAGTTCAGACCATGGGCATTCACGACTACTGCATCTTAGTAGTCATCAACTACTCCCACGGTAGTTGGCTGGTTGATTAATTATAATATTTTCTTTTCACCCGCTAACAATGATCAATTATTGTCCAAAATGTCTCAAATATCACCAGTTAAGGGTCAACTAATATAGGTGAGACCCACCTGGGGGTAGGTGAAATAGCAGAGTTCTTGCTGATCATTGCTGACACCTTACCATACTGCCTGTCCATCTCACGCTCTATTTTACTCTCACTTGTGAAGAAGACCCTGAAATATTTAAACCCCTCTGCTTGGGGCACTAAACTCAATCCTAACCCAGAGAGGACAATCTACCTTTTTCCGGCTGAGAACCATGGCCTCAGAATTAGAGGTACTGACACTCATCCTGACTGCTTCACCGCTCTGTTGCAAACTGCCCAAGCATGTGCTGGAGGTCATGATCTGACGAAGCCAACAGAACTACATCATCCGCAAGAGCAGAGATACAATTGACCTATGGCTAAGCGATGAGCCAATCACAGTGCGTATAGCCATTCCCATACACTCAGACATTCTCTGTTGATAAACTCTGTCGCAGATTACAACAACGTTTGCATTTTTTACGTCATCTTAGAGTTCATGGTGTTGACACCAAATTTATGTTAATATTTCAGACAGTTGTAGAGAGCCTGATTAGGTATGGCATCACAGTCCGGTTTGGCAACCTTTCTGTGCAGTTAAAGAATAAAGTGTTCCGTTTTATTCATACTGCATGGAAAATTATTTGGTGTTAAAGAGCACTCATCATTTATGAGCATTTATGAACATGCTGCATCAGGCCATTAAGATTTCAAGCGATGCATCTCATGTTCTGTATACAAAGTACAAGCTGCTTCCCTCTGGTAGGTGGTTCAGAGTCCCTCACTGCAGGTTGAATAGATTTAAAAAATCATTCATCCCTGCATCTATCAAGCTTTTAAACAAGAGCAGATAATGACCTGTTAAAGCTGGTGCTGATGAGAATTTGTGTCTTTGCGCTGTGATTGCAAGTGAGCTGCTGCTGTGCGTTTCTTTTTATATATAGGAGCTGCTACTTAACAGTGTTTATTTATCATGTGTTTTATTATCTTCTGTATTGCTCCATGTGTATACTGTTGTTGTTTTTATTTATTTCATGATGTTTTTCATTACTCATGTTGTTTTTTTTTATTTATTTTAATGGCTGCAGTATGGGTGGTTAGCCCAAGACAAATTTCCCACCTAGTGGGACTATAAAGTTTACCTTGACCTTGATCTTGACCTCGGTCTGGACGTTCATAGAAAAGCATTACAGAAAGTCAGTTTCATTCGGTTTTATGTGCGTCTTCTGGGATTTGAAGTTTAAAAATGGTCAAACGGTGTGCATGGGGTACATGCAACTCTGACACAAGATATCCCGAGAGGCTGGGCGACGGGTGTATTTTTTACCCTTCCCGAAACCACATCTCAACTGAGAAAAGTGTCTCCGTTGGATAAAGTTGTTGTCTACATCTGTTCCAAGGTGAGTCCACATCGTGTCTGAGGCAACATATTGTCACTTTGCCTGAAAGAAATATAAAGTTATCTTTAACATCTCTAGCTAACGTTAGCTAAAGTTAGGCTAACGTTAGCTCCTAGCTGCGTTGTTCATCATGTCACGTTGTTTCCTAATTAGCCTATTTTGTTCTAGTTTTTGTACTTTGTTGATCTTACATCATTGTTAGCTGTTGTCCAAAGGGCTCTAGTTAAACTAACTTTAACTTCTGGAGCTTAGCTTCATTAACTTATCTGTAATCGCAGAGATAACGAAGGTTGGCAAACATTATGCTGAATAATTCAATGTAGGTACTGTGGCACCAAACTAACGGAGAGACACTCTTGGTAAAAATGGTAAAGAGGCCGTTATCCTTTTCTCATATTCTGAGCTAAAAACCTTAACTTCAGTGGCACTTTGATGCACCAGAATTTCCAGTTTCCAAAGGCTTGTTCACAAATAATTCACAGCCTGATATATACATTTTATTCCTAAATACATGGTGAAAATTGATTTCTCTATTACTGTTGTGTGTAGACTATTTTCTGACTTATACAGTGACAAAAGAGATAAACAAAGTTGAACCAGGCTTTATTAATATGTCCATATTTTTGTTCTGGAAACGTATGTAAATTAGACCAGTACATATTTCATTACATATTTATCTATTTGCATATGTTTCCCCATCCTCACCAAGCTACAAGGACTGGATCTACCCCAGGAAATCGGTGTAGTCCATCTCCAAAAAAGAGGTACCTCAAACGTGTGTTTGGTGCATACATCCATGAACTCACACAGGTTCAACTCACACTTAATCAAAAATCAAGCTGAAGGCAAAAAACAGAAAAAGGATCTACACAATTTAAAAGCTTCCCAGCAGCTTTAATAGCAGGCCACATTTCAATCTTATAGCCTGACGAAGATCTATACGATCAAAACGTTGCCTGCTGCTAAAGCTGCTGGGAAACTTTTAATAGTGTGCAGATCCTTTTTCTGATTGTGGACAAAACAAGGTCTTTGAGGACATCACCTTGGGTTTGGAGAGACACTTACCACTTAACATTTTCTGACATTTTATGAATCCACTTAATATTGATTAATCCATAAAATAATCAAAAGATTCATTCATTCATTGAAAATAATTTTTACATGCAGCCCTAATGATGTTATCTTTATTTCATTTACAGGTGTGAATCAGCTCCCAAAAGGACCAAGAAGGACCGAAAAATTAGGAGAGGAGGTGAGATCTACTTCTTGGGACAAAACTTATTTACATGAAATTCATGAAGCTTTGCATCAGTGAATTGATGAACAGGACATCTTTGTGAAGTCTCTGAATGTACAGATCTGTCCTTCTGTAAAGGGCAAAATCACAGAAGTCAAGTCCACTCAAGTCCGCAGCTGCCCTTGGATTTGATAGTAGCAGTTGTGGCTTTTTGATTCTTTGATGTCCTGTCAATTGTTGATGACATAGATGTCTTTGATAGTTGAGGCAGCCTCTTCTATGGTCGTGTCTCTTGATCCAAAGGGGCACTTAATTTCTAGCAGTCCAGTTTCCCCATCATCACATATTATAGCACCTGGGGTTGCACCAAGAAACTGCAGCTTTGGCTGTAGCAGTAGGCCAGCATCGTGTACATGTCGAGTTGGATATTTCTCTTGGTGGAGCTGTTTTGCCTTTGGCTTATTGGCAGTGCCATAACTTGTTGCTTTTGAGGTGAAGGGCAACTTTTTTTTTCTTTTCAATATTTTTCCAAAGTTAGAGGCTGTCAGCCTTCCCTCACGCTCTTTGTACAATTTCTCACAGACAGCCTGTGCCTTTGTCACCACTTGAATTTCTTGCTTCTTCAAGAAACTCTGAATGACCTGTTTAGTAGGTGTTGCTACAGTGATGTCTGGGGAGAGGGGCCTGGGGATGTTGTCGGCACAGGAACAGAATACGGGCAGGGATGATGCCGGCTTTTAAACAGTGGAGGCTACAGGAAAAGAAAATTGAAGTTATGACAAATATAGAAACAGCAGAAATTAAAATATAACTAATAATAACATATGAGAATGAGTGCTCTATTGTGGTTATTGGCACTGGTTTGCTGCGGTATTAATGTATGCTATTTAGCCAATTCATAGTAAATCATTGATTTTGCCTTTCTTCCAAATTAATTACAAACTTAAAGGTATGTAAGACTCCCTGTTCTTCCAAATTTTAAAAGCATTTATTTTCATGGCTACACAGTTTTTTACTTGTTTCAAATATGATGTGCTTTATCAAGTGTACACTTTAGTTAGAATAATTTTACTGATGTGCTGGTTGGTTTGTGACATTTGGCTTGTATCAGAACATCTTTATATGTTTTCCTTCATTCATTTTTAACCATGAATTTAAATTTGCAGGGGCCGCCAGAGGATGAGCAGCCACCCATGCAAGAACAGCCAGAGGAAGTGCAAGATCATCTGGACCAGCATCCACCATTGGAGCTGCCCACAACTGAAGTGGACCAAGAGCTGCTGAGATTAAGGACCATGCCAGCTCAGAAGGATGCTGAAATTGAAGAATTTAAAAAAAAAAAAAAAAAATTGATTCCAACTAGACTGACACCAGAACTCCTGCACCGCAGCAATATTTCAAACTATTTCCAGTATTGCACTGGCTTTAGTTATGATCAGTTTAACAACTTATGCTCTGTGATTGCAGTGCCAAATACTGATACAGCTCCACAAACTTTTGTCCCAGTAATATATAAGAGTCACCAACTTTTACTAGTTCTCATGAAGTTGCCCAAAATTTAGACTTGAAGGATCTGGCTTACAGATTTCAGATACCTTAACGAAGTGCAGGCACTCTTTCCAACTCATGGGTTGATTACATGTTTGGTGTACTTGTGGAACTCCCTGCATGGCCACATAGATTTGTCATAATCTCTCAAATGCCAGATAAATATAAGAATGACTTTGCAACAAGTCTGGCAATACTTTATTGCACAGAACTTAAGATTGAGAAGCCAAGTTAATTAGTACTGCAAAGTCAAAGTTTCTCAAACTACAAGAAAACCAACACTGGCGCTATCATGTTTACAATGACTCTTTTTATTGGATCATTGTCTGACAAGGAAATTATTCAGAAAGCAACTTTCTAACACTCATGGCTCATAGCTATCTGAACAAGGGTGATGGTGTAATGGTTGACAAATATTTTCTCACTGAGAAAGACTTGGAAGAGATTGGACTGAGAGTAAATATCCCCATTTTTGCTCAGTCAAACAAACAGATGTCAGCCACTGATGTCCACAAAACAAAAAAAATAGCTGCTCACAGAGTTCATATGGAAAGAGCTATTGCCAAAGTAAAGACTTTCAAAATTGTATGAGGAAGAATACCCAACATCAGGTTGGACAACATAAATCAAATTTGTTATGTTGTAAGCATGCTCTCAAATTTTCAGCCCCACATATTATAAAGTGATCCTGTATATCTCCATGTGTTGAGCAGGGGATTTAAAATGTCAAAAAGATGGCTCATCTGAAATGATTTTATTTCATGTTTATACGTGTACAGATTCTTTTGTGACCAGAATAGTTGTATTTATTGATAATCTACAGTGATTAGCTTTAACTGTTCCACATTTTGACCTCTGGGGGTCCCCCACACATCATTATGAGAAATGATGTAGAGGAATGCACATTTCTTGAATGTTTTCAAATGTAAATAAAAATGAATTGGTCAACTGTTAACAGTCATAGTCTACCTGTATTAGAAAACGGAATGTGTTTGTATAAATATTTGAACCATCTTTCTTCCAGATGCAGTTTGCAGACTGTAATCCCAATGATGTGTCAGATCAATGACATGGAACTTGTTGTATATTAACAGATCTTTAGCAAAGTCGAGCATATTACAAATCTCTGCTTTTGCAGAAAAAAGCCAAGTTTCGATAAAAAAATAAGCTAGTAGCAATTAGCATATATTTAGTCCTGTCAAGTAAGATTAATTAATTGAAGGTAAATTAAATGTCTTACCCTGCAATGCACGAACAATGCTTATCCTCTATCTTGTTGTCTTTGATGGTGATGCCAACGAAATGTGGTTTATCACGCTTGCACTGGGACCTGTACATTTTGGCTTGTAGTTTAGCTTTTAGCTTTTCATCGACCTTCTCAACAATAAAATGATGAATACATGCCTCCAATGTGTACTGTAGTCCCTTTTGGTTGTTTCTTAATGATTTCTGATTGTTATATCCCCAAAAATTATCAACTGCCTCCCGCGAAATGTCATGTACTGTGACACCTGCCATAGTGCCGGTCGCTTCATGTTGATATTTTGTCCGAGTGAGTGGAGGGGGGCATGGCTTAGCCATAGGTCAATTCTGAAGCCCCCAGATGGGACACTCTCCTCTCTCTGGCTGCACCTTGAGGTCCTGTCTATGAATATCACAAACAGAATGGGTGACAAGAGATCACCCGGTGGAGGCAAATGCCCACTGAAAATGGATTTGACTCTGAGCCAAGTATGCGGACACAGCTCTCACTCTTGTTATATGTGGACTGGATGGCTTGTAGCAACAACCCTGGAACCCCATATTCCAGAGGTAGGAGTACTGCCACATGCCACGTCACTGTGGTGAAAATAAAGCACGTCAAGTTGAGTCGCTGCTATAGGTCAGGCAAGTTGAGTCAAGTCATTGGTTGAAGTCAAGCAAGTCACAAGTCCAACCTGATCTCACAGAGATACATGAAATGACCACGACCTCTTAACACCGCATTCCATGGTGGCAGCACATAATGGGTTGAAATTACGTGCCGGTACCACGGATACAATGCCAATGTAAAGTCAATTGGGATCCATTGTCGTAGTGTCCACACGGATTCCCTGATTCAACAACGTCCTGTCGCCTATACACATAAAAACACGAAAATGTTCTTGATATTAAAACGGCAAATAAATTCCTCTGTTATAATTTTCCACCAATAATAATAATAATAATAATAATAATAATAATAACAATAACATGATGGTTCCGCTGTACTAGATATTTAATATAGGCTATTCAAATATTCAGTCCCAAAAACGCAGTTTCTACAGTACTAGTTAAATTATCTAAAATTAACCATCATCCTTACTTTTTCTTAATATAGTTCATCTAGGTGCAGTGTCATTACTAGTTTGGCTTTACTAGACATTTTATATATTCTGTAGCTCTACGACAAAGTTTTGATTTTTTCATTTTTTGGACACAAGCCATGCCAGGTGTAGTTTCAGAGAGCACTTTGAAGGCCCAGTGTATAAAATGATTTTTATTTTTTTCTATGCTTGTTTTTTTCTTTTTTACTGTAGATAGTTACTAAAATGAGTCAGAATACAATACTACTAAAAAGTAAAACCAATAAGAACAATAATGAAATCAGCAAAAATAATATTAAAATTATATTGAAATTTTAAAATCTATTAGTTCTAGTTCTGTGGCGCTGGCTTGGGGTCCGCTCTCCCCTGGTGGGAGCAGCAACCCGGCCATCTCCCTCCATGTGATGGTGTTTCCTCTCTGGTTCTTCCGTGCTCAGCCTTATTTTTTTTTTTCTTATTTATTTATTTATTAGTGGCATTTGGATTCGGTTACGGCAGACGGATGGCAATCTGAAATGGAATGAAGCCCACGCACGGCAGACGGTAGATAAAAAACAGTAGTCGAACGCGCCCCATCCTCCCACAGCACAATGGTCTTAAAGCCCTACGTTATCAGAAGCTGGCAAAATACAAAATACATTTATTTTATTTTATGGCCTTGACATAAACCTGTTATGTTGTTGAGTAGGGCATTGACAAAAAAGTCGATTTGTCAACGCGTTGACGTCAGTGGACACCCACCAGGAGGAGTCGACAAGTTGTGTGTTTTTTCCCTCTCTCTCTCTCTGTGTGTGTGCTTACTCTGATACTTTATCCTTGACTAAGTGAACATACTTGGGCGTACTATAAGCGGAGCAGACTCCGCGAGGAATGTCCGCAGTCATTCGGACTTTCATAGTTGAGCGCACTTCCGCGTTGTAGTTTCCTCAAAAATGTCTGTGAAAAATCCCCTGATGTGAAAAATACATGCCGAGCAGTCACTGGTGCGCGGAGCGGACTCCACAGATGTCCGCGCGGACTGAAAGCGGACGTCCGCAGGCCCTGTGCATGCAAAGCTCAGATTTTACGACCACGCGGACTCCGCTCCACGCACCAGTGGCTGCTCGGCATGTATGTTTTCACATGGAGGATTTTTCACGGACATTTTTACAGGAAACTAACGCGGAAGTGCGCTTGACTATGGAAGCCCAAATGACTGAGGACATTCCTCGTGGAGTCCACCCCGCTTGTAGTACGCCCGAGTATGTTCGGGCCTTGAGCTTTACGCGCACAGGGCTTGCGGACGTCCGCAGAGTCCGTTTCGCATACGTTCCGCCCGAGTATGTTCAGGCATTCACAGACACACATCATATGTGTGGAGATACTTCACTTTCCTCCGTTGTGTCAATGCGATGACGTCATCAAATGACGTGTCGACTCGACTTCGACTTTATTGACAGATAAGTTGACCTGAAAAAAATCAAAGTCGTTAATGCCCTATTGTTGAGTTATCAAGGACACGTCCAAGTTTTTGTGTGTACACAGGAATGTTAAAGATATCATTGAGGAAAACGAGGTTGACGTGATGTTATTGAATCAGGGAATCCGTGTGTCCACCACGAAAAAAGGATCCTATTTGACTTTACATTGGCATTGTTTCCGTGGTACCCACACATAATTTCAACCCATTACGTGCTGCCACCACTGAATGCGGTGTTAAGAGGTCGTGGTCATTTCACGTATTTCTGTGAGATCAGGTTGCACAAGTCAAGTCATACAAACTCATAAAGATAATAGAATATAAACTCCACCCAGTGATGGAATGTAACTAAATACATTTACTCAGGTACAAATCTGAGTCTTTTCTTCTCATGTCACCACATACTTCTACTATACTACTTTTATCTGAAAACTTCACAACATGTGAAAATGTATAAGCACAGCGAGAACTATGTCAGTTTTTGAAATGACAGAAAATATATTTCCCATTATTTTGATGATCATTTAAATAATTTCGTAGTGCAAAAACATTCCATGGCTCCAGCTTCACAAATGTGAGGATTTTCTTGCTGCTTTTGCTTTTTATTATTTTATAATTCATTTTTATGTTGAGGTTTAAAGTGTTAGTTGGACAAAACAAAGATTATGAAGGTGTCACTCTGGGTAATTGTGATGCCATCTCTCATTTCTTACAGAATTTTAATCGACTGATTATTGGAGAAAATAATCAGCAGATTAACCCATAACGAAAATAAGCATTAGTTAAAAGTTCAAAATGAGCTCCATCTCAACCAGCTACAACAGTAAAATACTGCTTTTACATTAATGCATGAGTCATAATAATCTAGTAAAATCACATATAGTAATAGACTACAACAGTCACAGGGGACATTTTTACAGTACTTTTACTTATATACCTTAAATACATTTTCCTGATAATACTTACATATTTTTAGTCAGGTAACATTTTAAATGCAAGAATTTGAGTATTTTCACAGGGTGGGATTAGTCACTTTTGTATCATGTATTTGTTTATATTTTTTGTTTTTGTTCATGTATCGCTCTCACAGTGATGACTGTATTTGTGTAATGGCCTGGAGCTGACAGTGGGTTGGCTGGTTGCAAAGCATGTTCAATACTTAATGAGTTATTGAAAACTTAACTGACATGTATCAAGCAGATAGAACTGAATAAAGCACATGGTGAAGCTCATGATGCTGCTGGACATATTGCTATTCCCCTGACAAGAGATGTGGGCAAGAGGACAGGGTTGTGGTAGCACTGGCATATTCGGCCAGTGGGTCCTCCCCCACTGTGACTTCTGCGTCATCATATTTTAAAAACAAAATATAACTTCTCAATATATCGAAAAATAAAAATATTAAATAAAAAAGTCAAGTCCTTTCAAGTCATCTGTCTCAAGTAAAAGTCAAGTCTGGTGCTGACGCACTGAGGAATTGCAGTAAGCGAGTTGTGTCATTTCTGGTGTTTCTGTGACAGCGTCTCTGTGCTGCCCTAGTGAATTCTACTAGCCTGCTTTCTGCTTTCTCACTTCAGTTGCTTTAACATCTACTTCAAGTCTCAACCCACACTAGTTCTGTTCAAGCACTTAAAGCCTCCTCCTTTTTACGACTTCCCTGCTAATCTCTTAGCTGTTGTTTGCACGTTACTAGCCTTGGTAGCTACATTAGCTTAACAGTTAGTGATGGCTTCTCCCTCTGCTCTTTCTTGCTCGATGTGTCAAATGTTTAACTATGCCTCTGCCTCCTTTAGCGAAAGTGGTAATTGTAACAAGTGTAGCTTATTTGCTGCGTTGGAGGCGAGGCTTAGTGAATTAGAAGCGCAGCTCCACACCATAGAAAACCATTCAGTAGCTGCGGTAGTTAGCCAGTCTCCTGTATTCGTTACGGAGCCACATAATTAGCCTCCGCTAGCGGTCCTCCGGTAACACCCATTCAGCCAGGAGGTTGGGTAAATGTTCGCCAGAGGCGCAGCTCCAAGCCGAAGCCCACGGCTCACCCGCTGAGGATAAAACTCTGGTTAGTGGCAACTCTATTCTGAGGAACGTGAAGTTAGCAACACCAGCGGCCATAGTCAAATGTATTCCTGGGGCCAGAGCGGGCAACATTGAATCAAATTTAAAACTGCTGGCTGAAGCTAAACATAGATTTAGTAAAATTGTTATTCACGTCAGCGGCAATGACACCCGGTTACGCCAATCAGAGGTCACTAAAATGATTATTGCCTCGGTGTGTGAATATGCAAAAATGATGTCGGACTCCGTAGTTTTCTCTGGACCCCTCCCAGACCACTGTACCTCTCTGACCACTGATGACATGTTTAGCAACATGTCATCATTTAATCGCTGGCTGTCCAGGTGGTGTCCAGCAAACAATGTGGGTTTCGTTAATGATTGGCAAACTTTCTGGGGAAAACCTGGTCTCATTAGGAAAGACGGCATTCATCCCACTTTAGATGGAGCTGCTCTCATTTCTAGGAACCTGGCAAATTTTATTAGTAATTCAAATCCCTGACAACCCAGAGTTGAGATCAGGACTCATAGTCGCAGTCCTATCTGCTTCTCTGAGCTTCTAGTGGAATTACCCACCCAAAGTTTTCATAGTTTTATACAAACGGTGTCTGTCCCCTGAGCACCTAAATTATCTAAATCTAAAATTAAACAAAGAGGAGTTTGCATAACAACCTCATATTAAAACCTCTTCTGTGCCAGAAAGACAAAACAGGAGAATTAAATGCGGACTGTTAAATATCAGGTGTCTATCATCTAAAGCAGTGTTAGTAAACAAATTAATATCAGATAATCATATTGATTTACTCAGCCTCACTGAAACCTGGCTGTGTCAAGACGAATACGTCAGTCTAAATGAATCCACTCCTCCCCGTCATAATAATACCCACATTCCTCAAGGCAGGGTTAGGGGTTAGGGTTAGGGTAATTTGTTACAGTGTACCATGCTCCTGGCCCGTACTCAGAATTTCTTTCTGAATTCTCAGAGTTTTTATCCAGTTTAGTTCTTAAATCAGATAAAGTTATTATTGTAGGCGATTTTAACATTCATGTCGACGTTGATAATGATTCCCTGGCTACCACGTTTATCTCATTATTAGACTCCATTGGCTTCAGTCAGGATGTACATGAACCCACTCACTGTTTTAACCATGCCCTTGATCTAGTTCTGACGTATGGAATTGAAATTGATAACCTAACAGTCTTTCCACAGAATCCCTCAATATCGGATCATTTTTTGATTACTTTTGATTTCTTTGTACTCGATTACACGCCACTCAGCAACAGTTACTATACTAGATGTTTTTTGCAAAATTTAAGTCATTAAATGTCATTAAATTCAATACCAAGTCCTTCAGTAACAAGAGGTTTCCCGTGCCGACATCTTATCGATAGCGCCGTAGGCTGGCTGCGAACAACACTCAACTCTGTAGCTCCTCTTAAAAAGAAGTTAACAAAGCAAAGAAAGTTTGCTCCTTGGTATAACTCTCAAACCCACAAGTTAAAACAAATATCGCAAAAATTTGAAAGGAATTGGCAATTAACCAAACTGGAAGAATCTCGTTTAATCTGGGCAGACGGTCTCAAAATGTATAAGAGGGGAGAGTCAAAGCTCTATTGAGCCTTGTATTCCTTTAGCCCTTAGCAGTAATGATTTTATGAGCTTTTTAAATTACAAAATTCTAACTATTCGTGGCAAAATTCATGACCTCCTGTCCTCAGATAGTACCCATCTAACCTCAAACACAGCTGTAAGACCTAATATATATTTAGATTGCTTCTCCCCAATTTCTCTTCAAGAATTGACTGCAGTGATTTCTTCATCTAAATCATCGTGTCTCTTAGACCCCATCCCAACTAGGTTTCTGAAGGAGGTCTCACCTTTAGTTAACACTCATTTATTAGACATGATCAATATATCCTTATTAACAGGCTGTATACCACAGTCTTTTAAGGTAGCTGTAATTAAACCTCTCCTAAAAAAGCCCACCCTGGATCCAGAGGTGTTAGCCAATATATGATATAGACCAATATCTAATCTTCCCTTTCTTTCAAAGGTCCTTGAGAAAGTAGTCGCAGACCAGCTGTGTGTGACCAGAGTGCATCATGTCTGCAGACAGCAGTAGTTAAAATTACAAATGACCTTCTGATTGCTTCAGACAAAGGGATCGTCTCTGTACTTGTTTTATTAGATCTTAGTGTGGCGTTTGACACAATTGACCATCAAATTCTGCTACAGAAACTGGAACACTTAATTGGCCTAAAAGGTTCTGCACTAAGCTGGTTTAAATCTTATTTATCTGACCGTTTTCAGTTTGTTCACATTCATAATAAATCATCCTTACGTACTAAAGTTTGTTTTGGAGTTCCGCAAGCTTCTGTGCTCCGGACCAATCCTATTTACTCTATATGCTTCCTTTAGGTAACATCTTTAGAAATCACTGTAAATTTCCATTGTTATGCGGATGATACACAGTTGTATTTATCTATGAAGAAAGTAATCAATTAAATAAACTTCATAATTGCCTTAAAGACATAAAAACCTTGATGAGCACCAACTTCCTGATGTTAAATTCAGACAAAACTGAAGTTATTGTTCTTGGCCCCAAACAACTCAGAGACTCTTTATCTGAGTTTGCTCAGTTTGCTCTGGCCTCTAGCACTACCGTAAGAAACCTCAGACTAACATTTGATTAAGATCTGTCTTTTAATTCTCATTTAAAACAAACCTCACAGACTGCATTTTTTCATCTGCGTAATATTGCAAAAATTAGGCCTATCCTGACTCGAAAAGATGCAGAAAAATTGGTCCACGCTTTTGTTACCTCAAGGCTAGATTACTGTAACTCTCTATTATCAGGTAGCTTTAGTAAGTCCTTAAAAACTCTCCAGCTAATTCAGAATGCAGCAGCACATGTACTAACAGGAACTAAGAAACAACATCATATTTCTCCTGTTTTTGCTTCTCTGCACTGGCTCCCTGTAAAATCCAGAATTGAATTTAAAAACTGTTAACTTATAAAGCTCTAAATGGTCAAGCTCCATCATATCTTAGAGAGCTCATAGTGCCATATTATCCCACCAGAAGTCTGCGCTCGTAGAATGCAGGGTTACTCGTGGTCCCTAAAGTCTCCAAAAGTAGATCAGGAGCCAGAGCCTTCAGCTATCAGGCTCCTCTCCTGTGGAATCATCTTCCTGTAATGGTCCGGGAGGCAGATACTATCACCACATTTAAGACTAGACTTTAGACTTTGCTCTTTGATAAAGCTTATAGTTAGGGCTAGCTCAGGCTTGCCTTGTACCAGCGCCTAGTTAGGCTGACTTAGGCCTAGTCTGCCGGAGGACCCCCTATAATACACCGGGCACCTTCTCTCTCTCTCTCTCTCTCTCTCTCTCTGTCTCTCTGTCTCTCTCTCTCTCTCTCTCTCTCTCTCTCTCTCTCTCTCTCTCTCTCTCTCTCTCTCTCTCTGGATGTCACTAACTCGGTTTCTTCTCCGGAGCCTTTGTGCTCCACTGTCTCTCAGGTTAACTCAAATTGCAGCGGTGCCTGGATAGTGTGACATGTGTGGTTGTGCTGCTGCCGTGGTCCTGCCAGATGCCTCCTGCTGCTGCTGTTATCATTAGTCATACTTCTACCGTTATTATACACATATGATTATTGTCACACATGTATACTATAAGATATTAATATATTATTATTAATTATAATATTATTACTTTAATTAATGTTCTTGTAAGCTACTGTCATTACTGTCTGTCCTGCATCTCTCTCTGTCTCTCTCTCTTTCTGTCTCATTGTGTCATACTGTTAATTTATTATGTTGATCTATTCTGTACAACATCTATTGCACATCTGTGTGATGTTGTATGCTGTAAAGCCCTGTGAGACAAATTGTGATTTGTGAAAATTGAAGTCTCAAGTCATGATTACCAAGTCAAAGTCAAGTTAAGTCTTTCATCAGTGATAGTCAAGCAAGTCTCAAGTCCTCAAATTTGTGACACAAGTTGGACCACCTCTGCCATATTCCTGCAATACCCCTGACAGGACTCTCCAGAAGTCACGGTCATAAGCCCTGTCCTAGTCCACAAAACACATGTAGACTGGATTGGCAGACTCCCATGACCCCTTCAGCAGCCGTGCAAGCGCAAGGTCCAGGTGGTCCACTGTTACACAACCAGGATGGAATCCGCATTGTTCCTCCTGAATCTGAGGTTCGACAATCGCTCGGAGTGTCTTTTCCAGCACCCTTATTTTAAAAAATGTGAACCACCACCCTGGTCTACCAATCCGCAGGTACTGTCCCCAACCTCCATGTGACTCTGAAAAGGCTTGTTAGCCAAAACAATTAAAAAGAGCCTTTAGCATCTCAGGATGAATCTCATTCATTTTTTGACTACATCAGCAACCTCTGCCAGGGATATGGATGAGGCTCCCTCTGAGTCTTTAGATTCTGCCTCCTCCACAGAGGATGTGTTGGTCGGGTTCAGGAGTTCCTCAAAGTGTTTTTATATATCCCCAGTCTGGATGAGCAGTTTTCTTCTTTTGCTGAACACATCCTGAGACAAGCCCTGCTTTCCCTTCCTGAGTCCTCTAATAGTTTTCCAGAACTTCCCTGAGGCCACCCAAAAGTCCCTCTCCAAAGCCTCCCCAGACTCCTCCCACACCTGGGTTTTTGCAGTCTGCAATAGCCACATCCCTTCTGTGCAATTGATATCCATCTTCTACTTTAGGAGACCCCTGGGTCAACAAAGCCAAAAAGCCTCCTTCTTCATCTTGACAGCCTCCTTCCCCACTGCT
Organism: Epinephelus awoara; assembly: GCA_035609425.1. NCBI lineage: Eukaryota > Metazoa > Chordata > Actinopteri > Perciformes > Serranidae > Epinephelus > Epinephelus awoara. Next base: position 43,451,877 of record CM069298.1, on the reverse strand, counting down.
ATACATCAGCGAGTTCCTAGGTTGTCACCATGACAGGGACTGAAGACCATCTGACCACAACTTCTATCAGTCAGCTCCACAATGTGGGTTCTGAAAACAGTTCACTAGGATTGCATGTCCCCAACCTCCCCCGGGATAAACAAATAATTCTTCTGGAGTGATCCAACTCACCACCATGTGGTGATTATTTGACAGCTCTGCTCCTCTTTTCACCTGAGTGTCCAAGACATGTGGCAGCAGATCTGGTGACCACAACGTCGATCACAGATCTTTAGCCTCCGGTGTTCTGGTACTTACTGTATGAACCATCACATGCTCAGACATGATGTTTGTGCTGTGTTGGTGCTGTGCTTAGAGGTGAGCCCAACTTTATCTAGTTGGTACCGCTCCACCTCTTGCACCAGCTCCAGTTCCTGCCCTGCCAGAGAGGTGAGGTTCCAAGCCCCAAGAGCCAGTCTGAAATGCCAGGGGTCAGATTTCCCTCTTGCCTGCTGCCCGGCTCATTATGTGCCTGACCCCAAACTGAGCCTCATGAATCAAGGTCCAGCCATCGGATGCTTATCAGCCAGCTCCCCTCCCAGGTCTGGCTCCAGCACACTTAGGCCTGTTGACTCGCTCTTAGTCTATTCAATACACCATTTGGAATTTAGAAGGAAATCTCTGATGGTTCAGTGCAAGATTAATTTTATTTATTTATTTTTATTTAATTGTAATGTCATTCAAGTGAAATTCATTTATACTGAAAATTCTAAAATAGTGGCAAAGGACTTAATATTTCTGATCAACAAAAACAATCCAAGACTTTATTGGTCCCACCCAGATAAACAAGACAAAACAGAACAAAACAAAACAAAACAAGAAACATTGGCTGGAGCTATATGACAGATTTGCATAATAGGCAGTCTGGCAGCAAACCAAAGGAACGTGGCAGGTAGAGATGGGATTTATGGCTCTTTGACGGGAGCCGGATCTTGGTGAGCCGTTCCTTTCAAAGAGACGTTCAAAAAACTGGCTCATTTGACTGATTTTTATATTTATTAAGTTTTAAGAAGCCAGCTTGGTGGTAACTCATTTTATCTTGGAAATAATCACTGGGAGGTATGATGGGGTGAGATTTGGAACAAAATAATACAAAATTAGATATCCCACCAATATCTGAGTTTGAATTATTTTGAAATATTGATTATAACCACATTTGACATTTGTGGACTAGATTTTAAAGCCTGATCTGGATTCATTGTTAATATTCCACAAGCTTGCGCCATATCACTCTGCTTTGACAGTGACATCACTATTTTGGATTTACCCTTTGTACAAATTGTTTGTATGTGTGTAAAGCTACCATGACTTGTTATTCATGCAACACAGTGATCCTAACACTTCCAAATAAACATTAAAAAACAAAGCACGCTACAATGAATTTTGCTCAGGGGAGGAGCAAAGGAGGAGCACACAGTGATATTAAAAAAAAGAAAAAGAAAGGTTCCCAGCTGCGACTCGGTTCCCATCGTTCATGTTAACGAGCCGTTCAATAGAATCGGTTCGTTCGTGCACGTCACAACACTAGTGGCAGGTAAGTAGCAGTGGGAGTGCAGGTGGTTGTAGAAGTAAGAGTTGAGCTGGCTGCTGGCATTGGCAGAAAACTGAGTGCTGTAGATGAGACAGGTAAGTGTGAGGGCATGGCAGTTGAGATGGAGAGAAAGAAAGAAACAACATAGTGAGTCATACAAACTGCTCTCCATATTGTCAACCAGATCGACTAACAAGCGATGTTCATTGCTTGTTGGCTGAGGTGTACACTCAAAGCAACCAACAGAATCAAGCCAAACAAATAAAACCCTCTCAGCTCTGTATTGTGGCTTTCACTTTGATAAGCCAAGCTATTTTATATAGTGCAGATTTAAATGTATATCAAAATAAAAAGGGACAATTCTTACTCATAATATTGTCTTTCGGGTTGGGAACCTGAAGTCAGTGGGAATATGTGCATGACATCTGCCATATCCAGTTTTTTGATGGACAGTACATTTTATGCAGAGCTTGCACAGGTGCCTTTATTATTATTCAAATTTTCCTGCTGTGACGGCCCCTGCTTGGCTGCATGGGTTGGTTCAGCGGGTTGTCATGCTGTTGTGATAAAGTAATTGGTGACATATGTTGTTTTGTCTTTCCCCCGAGGTCATCAGTTGATCGATTTATTATCTGGATCACGAGCACCTGGGCCCGGTGCATGGACGGGTATATAACAGTGCTGGCTGACGCCGCGCTCTCTGTCTCTCTCACCTCCTCGCCAGCGCCCTTACTTCTGTTTGGCTTTTCTGTTTCTTTTAGGTTATCTCCACAACACCACACCTTGCATGCTCCACACATCCACATGTACACTACTGATCACACTGACTAACACACCCCATACCTGCAATGTGTTTATTTACATTGCTTTATTTAATTAAATATAGTTTTGTATTTGAGTTTGCGCTGTGTCTCTCTTCACACTGATGAGCTGTTTCATACATATCCCATGCGATACAATGAGATCTCTTTCTATTTTCCACCTTTAATTTAATTTTTTATTTATTTATTTTTTTTTTTACTTAAAGCAGATTTCCAACTAGGCATATCAGGTCCAAATGTTGTAGTCCAGCTCCGACAACATCAGCAACTTTACTTTTAAGTAGTAACAAGCTTCATAGCAAGACTGTATCACCCCTGCAATGACTGTGCAGTCATTTATAAACGAAAATCAATGGTTGATGGACCCGTCCACGCTGCTTTTGGTGAACGTGTTGCTGCTTGCAGCACAGGACTTACAAAACTCAGCAACACATACCCACACACACAGACCCCATGTCTTCAGGGTATACACAGAGAGAAACACCATATCAACTATCTGTTGATTACATCAATCTGTTCATTTAGTGCTGCCTTACAGCCAACCCACATTGCTGCCTGTAGGGTGATAGTGGCCTTACACATACACACACACACTGGCTTTTGACTTGCGGCTCATGCAGAGATGAAGTGTGTTGATATGGAGTCTTATGTTGTGTGTGTATGTGTGTACCTTTGTGCCCGCGCACAGCCCCGAGCACACGCGTACCTCTGTGCCGTCAGCCAAAACTATGCTCCATGTATTTTGCTATAAAGCATGTTTCCAAATACAGTGTAGGTTGTTTGTCTTACATTAATAGTTATTACACAGTGCATTTACAGTGCTCTCATTTTGCATCTCCTCTAATACACTGTTTTTGATTTGTTATTCCTCTATACATAACACATCCCCGGGTATGGACTAATCTGACTTAATCTGTGTGTATATATATATATATATATATATATGACTCTAAATTGTCCGTAGGTATGAATGTGAGTGTGAATGGTTGTCTGTCTCGATGTGTCAGCCCTGTGATAGTCTGGCAACCTGTCCAGGGTGTACCCTGCCTCTCGCCCAATGTCAGCTGGGATAGCCTCCAGCCCCCCCGCAACCCTCAAGAAGATGAAGCCATTAGAAGATGGATAGATGCATAGGAGACCAACATTACGGGATCGTGGAGGCCTCATTGATAAATGTGGCGTAAGTAGACATGATAACACAAGGCAAGGCAATTTTATTTATATAGCACCATTCATGCACAAGGCAATTCAATGTGCTTTACAAGAGAAATACATTAAAATAAAACATTAAAGGAACAATAGATCAATAAAAACAAAAGCTAAAAGCAAGACAATAAATAGTTAAAAACAGTGCAGAAAATGCATTTAAAAAGTAAAAATAAAGCAAAAGCAACAGCAGACAAATAAAAACAATAGCTACAGATTATCCTCACAATAAGTTACATATCTAGTTCACTGGTAAGCTGCAGTAAATAGTAATGTTTTAAGCCCTGATTTAAATGAGTTGACAGTTTCAGCCGACCTCAGATATAATGGAAGTTTGTTCCACAGGCAGGGAGCATGGAAACTAAAGGCTGCTTCACCTTGTTTGGTTTTGATCCTGGGAACACTGAGTAAACCTCTTCCAGATGATCTGAGGGCTCTGGATGCTTCATAACATACAAGGATATCAGAGATGTATTTAGGCTCAAGATCATTTCGTGCTTTATAGACAAGTAACAACATTTTGAAGTCTATCCTTTGACACACAGGAAGCCAGTGCAGTGACTTAAGCACTGGTGTAATGTGCTCCACTCTCTTGGTGTTGGTGAGGACTCTGGCAGCAGTGTTCTGGACAAGCTGCAGTTGTCTGATTGATTTTTCACTCAGGCCTGTGAAGACACCATTACAATAGTCCTGCCTGCTAAAAATAAAAGCATGAACAAGTTTTTCTGTATCTTGTTTAGACAGAAATTCTTTATTCTTGTAATGTTTTTAAGGTGGTAGTAGGCTGATTTAGTAATTGTCTTCATGTGACTACTGAAATTTAGGTCTGAGTCCAGAACTACACCCAGATTTCAGGCATGATTTGTAGGTTTTAGTGTCAAGTCGTTAAGGTGAGCACTAACTATTGATATTTGTTCTTTGGGGCCAAAAACAATTATCTCAGTTTTGTCTGTGTTTAGTTGTAGAAAATTCTGGCACATCCACCTATTGATTTCATCAATGCACTTATTTAGCAGATGTAGGGGACTGTAGTCATCTGGTGACACTGTTATGTAAAGTTGTGTGTCATCTGGATAAGTAGGAGGAGATATTATGATATTCCATGATCTGAGCAAGAGGGAGCATATAGACGTTGAACAGAAGAATGCCCCCTTAAGGAACTCCACATGTAATTTTTTGTTCGCACAGATTCATAATTGCCAAGTGACACAAAGAAATCCCTGTCTTGTAAACAAGATTTAAACCAATTTAACACAGTGCCAGAAAATCCCACAAACTTTTTTAGTCTGTCGAGCAGTATCTTATGGTCAACTGTGTCAAATGCAGCACTGAGGTCCAGTAACACCAGATCTGAAATCTTTGATGCATCACTGCTCAGATGAATGTCATTTAAAACTTTTACAAGTGCAGTCTTAGTGCTGTGATGTGCTCGAAATCCAGACTGAAAGGCATCAAAGGAATTGTTTTGCTCCAAGAAGGTGTTAAGTTGCTGAAAAACAACCTTTTCAATGATCTTTCCTAAAAATGGTAGGTTTGATATGGGCCTGTAGTTATTTATTACTGAGGCATCCAGATTAGGCTTTTTTAAGAGAGGTTTAATGACTGCGGTCTTCAGGGCTGTTGGAGAAAGGCCTGACTGAAGAGAACAGTTGACTATCTGTAGTATATCTGATGCTATGCTAAACATCTTTAAAAAAGCTTGTAGGCAGAGTGTCACGGCAGCAGGTAGTGGACCTAAGGTTTCTAACTATGTCTGTCAAAGTAGCATGCTTTAATGGGTGAAAAAGTGCCAAATTAACTGGAGTTGTCTTATGAGGCACAGGTGAAATAGCCACTGTGTTGGAGTTACAGACTGTCTTATCTTTATTTTTATTTTTTTTTCCTTCCTACTTGTCTGCATTGGTCTTCATAGCTTAGCGCCACAAAAGGGTGCAAGCTTCTTGTGAAGACTGATGCACTGTTAATCTTGCAGTCAAGTATTTTTATACCCACAATGCGTGGTTGTGACCGTCACCCACCCTCCCTGGAGACTAGCCTATCAGCCTTTATTGGAAAAGCTTCCTAATATGAGCCAGAGAGGGCCGTGATACACCAAGGTGTGTTCAGGGGAGAGTAAGGAACAAGCAAGGGGAGGGGGCAGGTGCAAGTCCTGAGTTATATAGTGACAGTGCATGCGGAGGAGAAGGAGGGAAAACAAACAAACAAACAAACAAACAAAAAAAAGGGATAAACAGGCAGTGTAGCTGATGTATTGTGGCCTTGAGGTGGTTGTGCTCCATGCAGATTATCAGAAATAAACATATACATGTCTACTATACTGTACTGAGAAACAGAAACAAAAGAAAAGTCTATACTGAACACCAAAAATGTGAGAGTCTTGGTGGAGGGGGAAAGCCCTCCTGTAGAGAAGAGAGAGCGCAGTGTGGAAGGCTTGAGAAGCAAGTGGGCCCCTTTGAAGTGATCCCATCGGTTCTTTGTGATGCGTCACGGGGCTGAAGTAACGAACATGCATGCGTGTATTAGAACCCTCCCAATGTGTTTATGAAAACCAACACCAGGGTCCAGGGCCGAGCAGTGAATCCCCCATCGGGACCTCCCCGGCAGAGGGCCCAAAAACCACAGCCGGTCAGGAGGCAGAACCCCGGTAGGAACCCACAGAGCCCCCAGTGCAGCCATAAGGCACCTGGAACCTGTTCCCATTTGTCCCCCAAAATGTAGGTGTATGTGGTGCTTTAAAATTAGAGGACAGAAAAGGATGGGCCGGGGGGCAGCATGGAGGGCTACCGGACACCACTGTCCCATAGCCTGCCCCATCATGAAGCCCCCCAATCCATCTGTGGTCTGCGCCTCGAAGAGTGAGTGTATGTGGTGCGTTAAAAACTGTGGAGTGTGTGGAGACTGTGGAGTGGTTTAGGAGGCCAGGCCAATGTGGGCCCGGCCCGAAGGCTGGAGGGATGGATGACAGGGGCTAGAAGGCGGCGCCAACCAGACCCCGGCGCCACGAGGCCCCCAGCGCCCATGGACAGCTGGCCAGGCGGGCCCCAAGGAAACCCAACAGGCCCCCACCCAGCCCAGCCCCCCAAGCAACTGCAGCGCCAGGCCCCCGCAATGGTCCCGACCTGGGTAACACCGCCTGCAGCAAATCGACCCCCAGCAGAGGCACGAGACGTGCCACCAGGGAGCACGGAAGACGAGCCCCACCCAGCCCCCCCGAACCCCGAAGCGCAGGAGCACAGGCCAACCCGCAACCCCGCCAGTATCCCCCCAGACCACCACAGACCCAGAGCCGGGCCCCCAGCCCATCCGACCCGCCCCCCCACCACCGGCCGCACACCAACGGGCAGGCCCACACTGCACAGCACCAGAGCACCCCCCGCAGGCAGCACCCAGCCCCCGCGCCAGGCCCCCCAGCCCGGGGGAGGACCCCGAGCCCGCCCAAGGCCGGGAGAGAGGGGCAGGGAGGGACGGGGAGAGGGGGGAGGGAGGAGGGAGGGGGAAGGGCGGGAGCGGAGCACCACCCAGGGCGGAAACAGCCCCCCAAGGGGGACCGGCCACGCCGCCCCCGGTCCAGGGAGCACGGGGGGACCCCGCTGCCCCCGGGCACACAGGACGAGCAGTCCAGACGCACCGCCCCCAGGGGAAACCGCCCGACCCCGCAACCCCACACAGAGCCAGGGAGCAGGCCCGGATTCAAGGGGGAGAAGGTGCACCTAACACATGCTTAAGACCTTGAAATCTGATGAACCGCTGTGGTATATTGTGGTGTGAGAGATAGAGGGAATAGGGGTTACATCATTAACAGAAACAGAAACAGGTTACATATGACACAACAGTCTTTATAGACTTGTAATATTTATATGTACAGGTGGCATATGCTCACAGGCTGAGTGGCACTATACAGACATGTTTAGTGAGAGAATAAATGGTGACCATTTTTCTGTAAAGTATGTTAATTGATTTCTGTGGCCGGCAGAAATTTTCTCCAGCGAAATATGTTCTACAAGGAGATTCAGCCAATGGTTGATGTTGAGGGTCTGTTTATCTTTCCAATCGACTAGGATTGTTTTCTTGGCGATGGCAAGAGCTACAAGAAGAGAGTTGCAGTGGCTGTTTGGGAGGTCAATTGTCATCAGGTCACCAATTAAGCACAGGTTGGGAGATAATGGGATCCTGCAGTCCAAAATGGAGGAGAGTTTTTGAGTGACTGTTGACCAGAAGTGCTGGACGGGTGAACATAACCAGAGTGCATGAAAGTAGGTGTCTGCAGTGTTCTGAGTACACTGAGTGCATGTGTCAGATTGACTAAAGCCCATTCTATTCATCTTTTGTTGGGTGATGTGTGTTCTGTGGAGTACTTTAAATTGGATAAGCTGTATATTAGTGTGTCTTGTCATCTTAAATGTATTTTTGCATATCTGAGTCCAGAAGTCAGGGTCCGGTGAAGCACCCAGCTCCTTTTCCCATTTTAAAATTGGTAAATGTATAGAGCTGGTCTTTGACAGTAATTTATAAATCTTGGAAAGGTTCTTCTTATTACTCAGAGAAAGCTTTGTAATATGTTTGGCAAATTCTGGTGGCTGCAAAGTGTCCTGAGGCGCTGTCTTATCTTTAAAACCTTGTCTGTGAAAATAGAAGCAAAGTCATTGCATGCCTTGGTGAATAGCAGTTCAGGAGGGACTGACACTGATGGGTTTGTCAGTCTGTCAACAACAGTAAATAAAGTCTGTGCATTGTTGTTATTTTTGTTGATAAAAAAAGACTGCTGCGCCCTTTTTAGCTCCAAGTTAAAGATGTGCAGACTTTCCTTATAGATGTCATAATGAACCTGGAGTTTGTATTTTTGCCACCTGCATTCTGCTTTTCTACATTCTCTTTTTTGAGCTTTTACCCATGTGGCGTTCCTCCATGGTGGTTTTTTCTTACCAGAGACAACTTTGACCTTCATGGGGGCTACTCCACCTCCTTTCCTACGTTCTCTAACTGAGCTGATAAAATGGAAGTTTGGTGGTTGTGGTGAAGGGCAGGAGGGGGGTTGTTGGATCCCTGAAGGAGGAGAGATGCAGGCTGTCTGTCTCTGTGCCCCGTACTTGTCCTTGGCTCTTATCTGTCTATTCTTGTTTTGGTATGGCATTCCAAGAGTATGACGTAGGTTGGCCCCGAGTAGTCTGCATCCAGTGATGTTCGGATAAATCCCATCAGATAAGTAGGATGGTGCAAGTCTGTGTAATATTTTATATATCAAAAGCAGAATCTTGAAGTCTGATCTAGTGTGTACAGGGAGCCAGTGTAATGAATTGAGAACAGGGGTGATCTGGTCAAATTTTCTGGTTCTGGTTAATATCCTGGCAGCAGTATTCTGGCAGTTGTAGTTTCCTAATGGTTGAATTTGCTAAGCCAGAGAAAAGTGTATTGCAATAATCTAATTGGGATGAGACAAAAGCGTTAACCAGTGTTTCTGCATCAGTCATGGAGAGAATGGGATGAATCTTGACACTATTATGTAGGTGAAAATATGCTGTTTTTGTTATATTATTAATATGGTCTTCAAAGGAGAGATTAGGATGGAATAAAATACCGAGATTTCTCACCCTGGGGCTTTGTGAAATGATAGAACCAGCTAAGTTTAAGGTGAGATTGCAGAATTTGTTTCTGATGTGCTTTGGCCCTAAGGGGCTGATCGATATTTATATGCAAATGGGGCTGGTCCAAAACAGGGGGGGGGGGGTTCCCGAACTTTTTTTTGAGCACTGGGGGGGGGGGGGGGGGGGGGGGGGGCATATGGTTTTTATTTTGGCTTCAGGGGGGGTCATGCAACTTTGATTTGTTAAGTTTTGTATGATTTTTTGTTTGTTTTCCATTCGTATTTTACTCAGAGGTTTTGGTTTATACTCCGCTATATAAAGTTACCCTGCATGGTCCACAATGGTATTTCCTACTTGCGCACACGTCACTGACCGGAAAACCCAATAGAGTAGCAGAAGGAGACGACCGCGGAACACAAACAATTCAAGCATAATGGCTGCTGTGAGGAAATCAGTGTATCGAAAGGAAAGTTTCCTTCATGCTAATTTGAGAGTGTCTTTGCAGACCTTAAAAGCGGATGAGACACTGGACAAATTTAATTTTATTACAGAGTCGACAAAGAATAAGAACTTGCGCGACAAACTTCTAGCTCTGAGTCGGCTGCTGAGTGAGCTGCTGCTCCAAGCCACTGGTGAGAGCAAACCTTGTGGATGGCTGGACTACCAGTATGCGTATCAGTGTATCATTCGTTCATTCCATTTTCAATTTAAATTCAAAAATCAAAAAACGAAAAAACGGTTTGTTTTTCCATTATTCGTTAAATAATCAAATTCAAAAATACAAAAAAACGGTTTGTTTTTCTTATTTTTGATTTTATGCTCACATCAAAAATAGCAAATTGAAAAATGGGCCACGATTAAAATTTGATTTTGATTTTTCATTTGATCCAACTTGCGTGACCCGGAAGCGCATTGCATTAACTGGATAAAAAGAAAATTAGACACCTTATCTCATAATTACGAGAAAAGATCTCGTAATTACACAAATAATAGCCTAATTAATTACATATGTGGAAATAGCCTGTGTCATCCTTTGTTAACCATTTCACATACAGATGTTACTCATTTCAATGCCGCAGCCACAGTGAAGGGGGTGAAACAATTGATCCAGGAGTAGCTGCAGTGCGCAACAACAACCAGCAGGTGGCACATGTGAGCAGTAGAGATACAGCGTCCAACTGAAACTGTTTGAGAATTAGCAGTAGGCCTACTGATAAACGACATTTATACTATGATATTTCCACAGCGGTCAGTGTTAGGTCCCCTATTATCCTAGTGATCTCAGTGTCATGATGTAGACCTGCAAATGTATGTGTGACATATAGGCAGAGTTGGGTACAGGTATAGAGTTGGCAGTTACACTTAGAGTAAAGCTACTGAAGACCAGCAAAATGTTTTCATTTATTCTTTCAGGTGGGTAAATGTCACCTAAGCACCTTCAGATTTTATCAGTAGTGTACCCTTAATAGATAGCTTGTTTATATGGTTTGTATTGTGCTTCATGATAGTGTTTGAGGGAACTGTGACGTAAGGTAACTGCATATGGGGCCGTTCACATGTAGCGTCTTTTACGCGCACAAATCCATTAGTTTCAATGTAGACGCGCGCCAAGCACGCTCACAATTGTTGTTGCATGATGTTATTAGGCTAAATATTACATTTCAGTGTCTGAGCTGATTTATTGACACAGTATGCTTGTAGGCTGCTGTAACGTTAGGTTTACAGAGGAAATAACGGGATGTGACAGGGCCGTCCACACCAAGAAAGATAACTGTAACGTTAACTATAACGATAACAATGGCAGCCTCCACACCAATGAACGATATCGTCGTGTTGCTAGGTTACGCCAAACACACACTGCTCGGTGCGGTCGGCAGGTGATATTGATGACCTGTTATTGCTGTATGTTGCGAGACAGAAAAAGAAAACCAATTTGCCGCTTGCTCCACCTGTCTGTCTGTCTGTCTGTCTATCAGCTCCATCTGTCATGAGACAAACATGAATGAAGACGTGCAGTTTATTGTGTTTCACCGGCGACGAGCTGTCATTACGCGCGACAATTACGCACGGCTGCACGCTCTTTATAACTCACTGTGTGAACCTATGTTGCATAATAAAGATTTGCCCCCCTCAGTAACTTCATCCTGGCTCCTGAATGTTATGAATGGAGGGGATGAGAGGAGACGCATTCCCCTGCAAAATGTATTTTATTGCAGTTATTTTCCCGGTATTTGCAAAACAAAATCACTTAAGTTAAGGTTCTGTCACAAACCTATATTGTTACGGATCTTTGCACATGTTTAAGTGGGTGTATGGAAATCCTGGAGCTTTCTTAGTGGGTATACGTGACGTGATGAACGTCTCGACCTGCCATTTCGGATGGATTTTGATTGGCTGTCAGTGTTTCTATCGTTCATCAAATCGCTCTGAAAGTGATCCAAACGATATCGTCCACCACTATCGTTGTCGTTATAGTTGTAGTGTGGACGCTGCCAAACACTTGAGTTTAGAACGATTTTTAAAACTGTATAAATTTATTGTTATATTTATGGTTATAGTTCTTGGTGTGGACGGCCCTAAGTCACATCCCGTTATTTCCTCTGTAAACCTAACGTCACAGCAGCCTACAAGCATGCTGTGCCAATAAATCAGCTCAGACACTGTTAGAAATGTAATATTTAGCCTAATAACATCATGCTACAGCAGTAATAACGTCAGCTTTAGTCAAATGGCTCTAGCTCTCCCGGTAAATGTCATCAACTCTGGACACATTTTCCCTGTGTGTTGACATGATAATGGCCGCGTTTCCCACATCGCTCTTAGCTTAAGAAGATCTTACACTAAGAAGGAGTTGTAAGATCGAGCTGACCCACTCTTAACAGACTTCTTAGCCACCAAACGCTCACAGATCCGGCCGCAGCAGGCACATTAATATTACACTGAGCAAGGACATCAGTGCGCACCGTATATATTTTGATCTATTTTATACTAAAGATTTATATTGTTTGCCATTAATTTGTGACAGAAAAGAACGATTTTCATTCTGCAGGGAAACGTGTGTCCTTACTCTATGTGCCTGAGATCGATTGATTTCAGCACCACGGCAGTGGCCAGCTCCTGTTAAGATATAAACACAATGAAAGCGGACAAGCTTACTTATTTATCGTCTTATTAATATTTTTCTTCCGCCAGATTTCAGTGCGTAACTTGTGCCACAGCTCTGAGCGCACACAGGGTCTTCATAAAACATAGATTCAAGATTCATTATGCACAGTAAGGACACACGTTTCCCTGCAGAATGAAATTCGTTATTTTCTGTCACCAATTAATGCCAAACAATATAAATCTGAAGTATAAAATAGATCAAAATATATACGGTGCGCACTGTTGTCCTTGCTGAGTGTAATACTCCGTCGTAATTTACAATATATATACATTATAATAAAGATATGGGATATGGTCAAGATGGCACCACCCGAGTGGCAGCTGGTTACAGTAGTTCTGAACCCCCTTCGTGGATGTGCAGTATGTGGTTCTGAGCGAAGCAGTGGCCACAGTGACACCTTTCCTGATCTCGTAATTACGAGATAAGGTGTCTAAATTTTTTTTATCCAGTGAATGCAATGCGCTTCCGTAGTATACTGTACAGGTCCGGCAGAAAATATAACAGTACTGCTAATTCTCAAACAGTTTCAGTTGGACGCTGTATATGAACTGTTCTCCTTATGTTAAATGCTGAATGGCTCTTTAAAGTACCGCTTTGGAATACTACAAGAGGACACAAAATGGATTTTTGCGGCTGCTACCGGTCCATTTAGTTTAAAACACAACACTGTTCTACAGCTGGGAAGGTAGGAGAGAAAAAAACTCACGCCTGAAAGCTGATAATGAAAGCTTTTTTACTCACAGCTGTTTATTTTAAATACGAAAAATATAGCTCCCAATCTGTCTTTATTTCACAGTGTCAGAATCAAATGAAAGACGTTTCCAGATTTAGTTCCACAGTAGCTTTGTGAACTCAATACTGACCCCACCTGGCAGAGTAAGGTTTAAATGGCGAAGTCAAATACGGTGCTATTTATTGATGGAAATCGTCATTATTATTGCCCTCTTTACTGCTGGTGTGATTATATACAAAAATGTTGTTTATGGTTGGGGGGGGGGGGGGGTCATACATGTTTCTCCAATCCCTCAGGGGGGGCCAAAACTTTTTTTTTGGACGCTTGGGGGGGGTTAAGGAAAAAATAAAATCATAATCACTTCCCAACTATACCCCGGTCCTATTTAAATAACGATCAGCCCCTAAGATTAAAACTTCAGTTTTTTCAGTATTTAAGGAGTTTGACGACATCCATTGTTTGATTTCTTGTGTGCACTGTTCTAGATGGATCAGTTGATGAGAGGTGTCAGGCTTGATGGATATGTAGAGCTGAGTATCATCTGCGGAAAAGTGGGAACCTAATTTGTATTTAGTGATTAATGAACGAGGGATAGCATGTAAATAGTAAAAAGAATGGGACCAAGCACAGATCCTTGTGGTACACCATAATTGACCTTTTTGCATTCTGAAGAGCAGTTATTATGAAAACAAAGTGAGATCTGTTGGTAAGGTAGGATTTGAACCAGGCGAAGGCAGAGTCGGTGAGTGCAGTGTCCTACACACTCCAAAGGACCTCAGTCTCCTCAGCACGTGGAGACGACTTTGGCTCTTCTTGAACAGGACGCCACTGTTCGTGGACCAGTCCAGTTTATTGTTGAAGTGAACACCCAGGTATTTGTACTCCACCACGGCCTCAATGTCCAAACCCTGGATGTTCACCGGAGTAGTCTGGGGTGCTTTCCTGTGGAGGTCAATCACTGACTCCTTTGTCTTGCTGGCATTGATGTGAAGGCGGTTGACCTCAAACCAGTTGACTAAGTCCATGATGACCCCCTGTAGCCCATATCATTCCCTCTGACACACACCCAACAATGGCTGTATCAGAGAACCGCTGGAGGTGACAGCTGTCCGTGTTGTATCTGAAGTCCGATGTGTATAGGGTGAAGAGGAAGGGGGCAAGGACTGTCCCTTGCGGAGCCCCTGTACTGTGAGGTGTCAAAAAAGGTGGAGAGCCTGAAGGGCCAGAGGGCTCCCAACTTCTTCGTCCCTCTGCCTGACTTATGCTAGTACACTTGATAACTGCAAGATTTTAGGTTCTGCCGACAGGAACTCAAGGATGTTCAAGGATACACTGGAGACACGGAGAATGAATCAGGTGCAACTTGAGTTTAATGTGCCACAACAACAATAACACATCAACTAGTGAGTCAAACCCCGGGGCAAGACTGAAGATTTGCCACTGAACACTCTCTTTTAAGCCTGTGGAGATTCGGCAGAATCTCCACCTCTTTTCCTTAATCCTTCCCATCACAGTCGATTTCTATTGGTAGAAAACATTTCTTTTTTTTCCTAAATCTGCCCTTGGTGTGACATAACCGTAGTGACCAATCTGGCCTTTGTTCAAGGCTGACCTCAGGGCCCTTGAAGGTACCCAGCTCTTCTTCGGGTAGTTTCGGCCAGGTGCACCCTCTATTCTCTAAGATAGAAAATACCAAACTTTTCTACCAGTAGTTTCGAACTGCTGTACACTTTATTTTTTAAAAGACATGTGAGCTCCGGGGATCTTTCCTTTAATATGATCCCCTGAGCTCACATATAATCAATTACAGACCTTTGAGTGTGTGTGTGTGTCTATTGTTACATTTTCAGGTGATGCATAATGTCTTACGTGTGTATGCTTTAAACCATACAAGATATGATATGATGATCTGATGTGTTTCCAGGTGTGTGTGTGTGTGTGTGTGTGTGGTTAGCATAATGTCTTATGTGTGTGTGCCTTATATGATGATATGATGTATTTCCAGGTGTGTGTGTGTGTGTGTGTGTGTGTGTGTGTGTGTGTGTGTGTATGGTCACAACAATGATTCACTTTTCTTGGTTACACAGGATACAAGATATCACACAACTAAATCATTAGATTTAATCAACTTATGCAGGATAAAATATTTATCTGATCAGCATATGATTACATTCAAACTTAATCAATTTATGCAGAGTAGGGGCCTTTTACCTGATTAGTCATAAAACATTACACTACATTCCCCCCTTTGGGGCTACATAGTCCCATACATAATGTTTTTAAAAGGTATATGATGCTTTAAAATCAGAGGGGGAGAAAAAATATATATATTTCCCTCCTCTGGGACTTATAAGTCCCATACTACATAATTAGTCTTCACACAATATAGGTTTAATATCAACTCTGGCATGCATTTTCTTCTTCAGTAGATATTCTTATCAGTAGGTTTCACACAAATCACTTCAGTAGATATTCTTATCAGTAGGTTTCAAACAAATCAAAGGAGGAAAAATATATATTTCCTCCTCTGAGACTGAGGTCTCATTCTACAATTACTATAGATCAGCAGTTACCACACAAACAACAGTTCCAGTAATACGTTTTCAAATCACAGTTTAGTTTAAATGCCATGTATATCAGTAGTGCAGTATCGATTTAAAAGTGTCAAGGTTATGGATAGTAATTCTTTTTTTTGGTATACTGGTTACAATAAGTGGGATTCATTACTTAGCCACTCGCATTGTCCTGGGACTGTCCACCAGACACATTGGCTGATGTGCCCGTGCCTCGCAGGCGCCTGTAGAATGCTACCTGCTCTTTTAGCATCTCGTTCTCTCGTTGCAGGGCTTGGAGCTTGGTTTGCTCTTGCTGCAGGGAATTCTTACACATTACCAGCTCCAGGTGTAGAGTGGCCCTGTCTTGTATTGACATCTGCCCAATTCGGGTGGTTTCCATCACCTGCCTGCGCAGGTGTTGGATCAGGAACTGGGGTAGTGGTTGGGTTAGAGGCTGGGGTTGGGGTTGGGGCTGGCTGGCCATCGCTGAAACCATCATCTGACCGTGACCATGGTATCCTGGCGTCTGGACTGGGGCGCTTCCTCCTGGGATGTGGACCGGTGGGGGATGGTTTACCATCGAGAAGGTTGTCCTTGGGTGGTATGGTGGGGGTGGCTGGTGCTGCATGGGCGGTCCCTGCTGTAGGAACTGGAATCCAGGTTGGTCCCCTGGATTCTGCTGCTGGTATGGATATGGGGCTCTCAAGTTTTCAGCCATGCTCTGCACCTATCCTTAGGTTGTAAGGGACATCTTTTACTACAGTTCATTTTCTTAAAACTTGTCCTCTTTTGCCTTAGCCCTTTAATTTTTTCCGCTGAGTAGGTAGTGGTAGTAGGTAGTAGGTTAGTTAGTCCTTTAATTTTCTGCTCAAGCCATGCAAGTAGGTTAGTACGCGGGCTGATTGTTAGCATAGGTCTGGTGACAGCAAAACGTGGGGTTGATGGTCCCAACCACCCTCACCCTACATCACATCCTCATATAGTCCCTCAATTTGTCCATGCATTTGCTCATATATGGTAGAGTCTCCTACATTTTCAAATTGTATTTCATACTGATTACCGCCATCTTGGAGTGTGATTTGGTTTTGGTATTCAGGATTCTTCTCTTGAGAGACGTTCACATAATTTGGAGATTCAGTTTCTCCAAGGGAGTTCAGCCCTTGGTCTATCACAACAAACTGTCCTGTTATACTTGACATGGTTCTTCTGACATGCACTAGGGGAGGAATACAACAAGACAAAACAAGAAGGATTAACATGAGGAGATCCAGCAGTGCTCCTATCATGTGCAAAAGTCTCATGGGGGATAGGGAGGCTAGCCAATCCCAAATTGAGGAAACTTTGGTGTTCCAACTGGAATGCTGTACATGTTGGTCTCTTAAAGCACGTATGTTATGTAGGGCCTGAGTTAAATTGCCATCCTCCCCGGTGTGCATAGGAATGACTGTGCAACAATCTTCACCTATTATATCACAAACTCCCTGATCCTGGGCTAACATTGTCTCAATGATAAACCTATTTTGTATTGTCATGACAGATGTTGCATGTAATTGTTCACTGACGCTTTGAAGGGCTTCTATGGTCCAGTTTATGAATCTCTGCTGATTATACCATAAGTAGTTAACCCAGCGAGTATTGCGCTCTACATATCTGGCATTTGCAAAATACCCAGCAAGGGGTGCAGAGCCCCATCCTCTAGCCCATTCTATGTTTTCCTCTGATATAGCCTGCTGTCCCTCGGGTACCCCATATGGTATCTGCTCATATGCAATGTATATGTTAGCATCTTTTTGCCAAAGGGATGTCTGGGCTTCAACTGATCTACGTTGTCGCCCTGTAGTGCAGTTGGTTTGATTGTTGTTTAGACTTATTATCATGACTTGTCCTGTCAACATTACTGGAGCACAAATTCCCCTCCAATTGGCTGGTAGCACAGTTTGAACTTGAAGTTCATTTTCACACACCCAGAATACATCTGCTAATGGAGCTGTACCATTAGTTAGATTAGGTACCAAAATGGAGGTGACACTACTGTAATCCCATCCTAGTACCCACAAAGTGTTTCCCCCACTTACCACCTGGGTACATTGAACCTCAGCCTCTTTAGATGTGTTCCATATTTTCTGGACCCCCGAGAGTTGAATTTTCCCTGCTGTTGAGGACACATTCCCAATGATCTCTTCATACCTACATTGGAGCAGTTTTTCTGCCTCCTGAGAAGTGTTACTTACAGTGATGTTGCTCAACCATTGTTCTATATCATCACCTCGCGCCACACAGAATGGGAACACCAGATCTGGAGCCAGGTGCACTACTGGGGGTACATGGAATTCCTACTGAAATTGATCAGAGACATTTTTATTTTTAGGCTTTCTGGACAGATTGTGGTAATGTTGGTCCATTTTTCTCGTCCTGCTGCCATCCACATGGTGCATGCAGCAAAACGTGGTCTGATTTTGGCAGCCGTCTATGTCTGGGAGAGGCCTGATTCTAGGTAGGCCCCTCCTTCTGTGGCATGCTATACATGTACTGTTGGTTACCTGTCTAGCTGAATACTCTAGCCATTGATAGAACGTGTTGGATTTCCACGTGGTTGTTCTTATTAATTCTACTCTGTGCATCAGCACATCTCTTGGTTTCCTCTGACTCTTTAGGTTCAAATAAAGCCATTGGCGGGCGACTTTTACAGATATAGTGTGTCCAGTGTCTGTGTGGGTGCACCCTCTCACATTACACACAACTCTTGCTGTCACCCTTCCTTCTGCATTACAGTGTTGTCCTATAGACCAGCCATGCAATCTAATGTCTCCTGTGCCCTCCACCAAGATGTCATTGTAAGCATGCGATTTGTAATGGGTTAGTTGGATGATTTCCCTGTAAGGTATCTTGCCCTGTTTGGCGGTTATAGTCCCCAGTGCTACGGCACACTCACCTAATTGTGTCTGGCTTTGACTGACTAATTCTGTCCCTTCACTTTGTCTTACTCCTGCCAGGATAAGTAATATGGTTAGTAGCATTATTATTCCCACTTTAACTCCTCCCCCCATATTGCCCTCTACTGATCTACTGGGGGACTGTCCCCTGGGATGCTCCTGCTCTGGGTTCTGAGCCTGTGCTGCCCCTGTCTGCGTCTCCTGTGTCTGTACCTGACCCTGTTGGGCTTCTAGCTTTGCCTGTTTCTGAGCTGCTGCTTTCTTCCCTCTGCTCTCTTTCTGCCTCTGCTCTCTCTGCTGTCTCTGCTCCCTCTGCTTACTCTGCTCCCTCTTCGCTTGGGCTCTCATTATCAGTCCTGCTGCTACTAGGTGACGACTCATGAGGTTCATCGTCAGCCACTGAGGTTGGGGTGCTCCCCCTGATGTGCTCTCTGTCGATGCCCTCTCTGGAAGCGACCCGCTGCTGTCACTCTGGACTCTGCCTTGGTCCCGCCTGCGCGCCAAGCACTCCGACCTCCTGGCCCCCTGTTCCTGTGGGGAGGCATCGCCTTCCCCTTCAACTCCTCTTGGGGTGGCCTCGCCTTCCCCTTGTGGAGCAGCTCTCTGTCTGGCTCTAGGCCGAGGTATTGGCCTGTCTGGGTTGTTAGCTCTGCAGCAGTGGTTAAGATGGAACCAAACGTCCTTACCTTCAACTTTCAAGGCAGTTGGTGTAGCTATTAAAACCTTGTATGGACCTTCCCTGCGTGGCTGGTCCCACTTCCTTTTGAACACCTTGACGTACACCCACTCTCCAGGAAGTATGCGTTGAAGGTCATCTGGGATCTCCACCTGCCTGTCTTCAGTGGCACCTTTCACCTGCTGGAACACAGCCCTGTGGATGCGAGTTAGACTTCGTAAATAATCAAACATCTCACCTTGTAACTGCTCCAATGAGGGTCCCTCATGGGGCCCTCTCAAATATGGCAGTGGAAGAGTCCGGCCTGTAAGCATTTCATGCGGTGTTAGATGCGTGACTCTGCTGGCTTGTGAGCGCATTGACATTAGTGCAAGTGGCAACGCATCCACCCAGTTTAGCTTATCTCCACTGTCTGCACTATCTTGGCTATTTTGGCCTTCAAGATACCGTTTGCCCTTTCTACCGCTCCCTGTGACTGAGGATGGTAGACGCAGCCAAACTTTTGTTTGATTCCCAATTGCTTCAGTGTCTCTTGTTTGACATTGGACACAAAATGGCTGCCGTTGTCTGATGATATGGTATCTGGCATCCCAAATCTTGGGAAAACTTCTTGACACAAAAATTTTGCAACTGTTTTGTGATCTGATTTTGCGGTGGCTTTTGCTTCCACCCATCTGCTGAATCTGCATATGATCACCAAGATATATCTCATACCTCTGACTCTTGACTGCGGTCCCATGTCTATGTAGTCGAGCATGAGGTGCATGAGCATGTAGTTTCTTAGTATCTCCCCCCTTGCGCAATGGTCATTACCATGCGCCAACAGCATTGCATGTCTTAGCAATAGAGTTGGTAGCACAAAACGACCATGAGCGTCGCGCCAAAGACCATTTGTTGGGCCTGGTACTGTTGTTCTGACGGCGCCGCGCTTTACCCATAGGCGTTTTTCAGCATCATCTACTCTGTTTTGAGCTAAGATGAGGGATGGCATTGTGGTGAGAGTTTCACAGTCTTGGATGGTGAGTATGGGTGCCATGATCTCACCTATGGCAGCCTGTTTGGCAGCCTCATCTGCAAAGTTATTTCCTCTGGCGATCAATGTGTCAGTCTTTTGGTGTGCTGGACATTTAATTACTGCCAGAGCTGTGGGGAGAAGCATAGCTTCTAAAAGGTCACGTATGGCATCTCCATGGGTTACAGGCGTGCCGTCAGCTCTGCAAAATCCTCTTTGTTTCCAAATGTTAGCATGAACATGGCACACACCATAGGCATATGCAGAGTCTGTGTAGACATTTAGTGACATTCCCTGTGCTATTTTACATGCTGCCGTTAAAGCTTTTATCTCGGCGAGTTGAGCTGAGCAGGGCTGAGCAAGTTTATGTGATTGCAATGGGTTTGGTCATCGCTGTTAAGTTGAACAACCCTGTACCCGAAGTGGGTGCCGGTGGCGTCACGGAAACATGACCCGTCAACAAACAGCGTGAGGTCAGCTGTAATTGGTTGATTATGCAAATCTTCTCTGGCCCGCATAAATTTGTCAGTTTCATGAATACAGTCATGTGGTGTACCATCTTTTGGCAGTATCAGTTTTGTGGCTGGATTGACGGTGTTGCAGCGCTGGATGTTAAGTTCAGGGGCTGATAGAATTACCTCATAGCCCGTACGTCTGGCCTGTGTCAGAACGAACCTTGGACTTGTCAGTAGCGCGTGGAGTTGGTGGGAAGTGTATTGTGTCACAGGGTGTCCCATGGTCAGCGATAATGCTTTCTGAAATGCAAACAGAGCTGCGGCCAACCCTTGATAGCAGGGTGGTAGCCCAGTTTCAATGTTATCAAGTTTGGTACTGTAATAGGCTAGAGGTTGTTTACCTGTGGGTGTGTCCTGCATCAACACAGTGCATGCAAAACCTGTTTTCTCTGCCGCATACAAATGAAAAGGTTTAGCATAGTTAGGGGTCCCTAATGCTGGAGCAGACTGCATGTCTGCTTTTAGGGCCCGAAAGGCGCCTTCTGCCTCTTCTGTCCACTCCAACTGAGCTGTGCTATTAGTTTGTCCTGCTGCTCTTATCATAGCCCTGAGTGGAGCAGTTTTGATGGCATAGTCACAGATCCACGGCCTGCTGTAGCCTGTCATGCCCAGAAAAGATAGCATTTGGCCCACCGTTTGTGGCTGAGGGGCCTTGATTACTGTCTCCAACTGAGAAAGTGCAATGTGTCTTTTGTTGCGACACAGCTGTCTGCCCAAGTATTCTACAGTTTGTCGGCAGAACTGTAATTTGTCATTGCTGACTTTATGTCCTCCTTCTGCTCATGCAGTGAGCACAGCTATGGAGTCTTTTTCACATTGCTCTTTTGTCGGGCTACAGACGAGCAAATCGTCAGCGTACTGCAAAATTGTACTCGGCATGGTCAAACTGGCGAGGTCTTGTGTCAACACACAGTTAAATATTGACGGTGACTCCTAGAGTCCCTGGGGCAATCGACTATAAGTCCATTGCTGGTTGTCGTACGTGAAGGCAAACAAATATTGAGAGTCTGGATGTAGTGGTACACTGAAAAAAACTGAACATAGATCAATGACTGTGTACCACTGGGTGTCTGGTGGGATGTTTGAGAGCAATGTGTGTGGGTCTGGTACGTGTCGCACTTCACTGTCTACTACCGCATTAACTGCTCTCAGATCATGGACCAAACGGTAGTCTGATGAATTTGGTTTCTTGATGGGAAAAATGGGTGTGTTGCAGGGACTGTTAGTTTTAACCAACACTCCTGCTTCCACTAACCCCTTGATCGTTGGCCTGATACCGCCAATCGCATGCTGCTTGAGAGGATACTGTTTTTGATATGGTAAGTTAACCTTTGGCTTTAGCTTAATATGAACTGGTTGAGCTGATTTTATCAGTCCTACATCTGTCTTGTGGGCTGTCCACAACTGAGGTGGGACCTGTTTCAGCATGTCTTCATGTTCTGCAGTGAGCAACATTTGTGTAGGTGTGTGGTCCTCTACTAAGATCTTGTGTGTTACGGCATTCTCAAGTGTATTGCATGAGATCTTGATAAACTGCTTGTCTTTTGAGACATAAATGTCATTGTCATCTGTGGGCATCCACTCTGGCACCTGCAGGGCACACTTGACCATGGGACCAAGATGATGAGACTCATAACCTTCAGCTATTAACAGCATTACGTGTGGTGTAGAATTTGGTACCTGAAACCACCCATCTAATTCTTTGGGAAGGCGGACAGCCGTTGCTACGCCTTCTGGCCCCAAAAACATGTCCTCACATCTAATTACACGTAGTTTCTGATCAAGTACTGTGTCCCAACATTCCTGGTAATCTTCATGAGTGTGATCCCTGAGCGTGCAGTGCAGTGGCAGAGTGGGGGTGTGTGCTGCATGATAGTAATGCCGAATCCACCTCTCCCTGTCCTGCCATTCCTGTCTGATGTAAGTTTCTGGTGGTACCAGCTGGAGCCAATAGACAAGTGCCTGTTTTGCTTTAGGTGTGGCTAAAGAAAGCTGTGACATCATGCTGTGGGGTGGATCATCAGGAAAATCCAAATACAGTCCATCTTGAGTACACATGATTTTTGCTTTTAGTGAACACAGAACATCTCTTCCCAATAGGTTCACTGGAGTGTGTGCTGAATATAGCAGGGGTGCACATATGGTTTTACCTGCAATGAGCATTGGAACGGGTTCCGTTAATGGTATGACTTGTGATTTCCCGGAGAAGCCTATTGTCTTTATGGATGATGTGGAGAGGGGGAAACTGGAACCTTCTTTTCCAATGCATGAGTATGTAGCCCCTGTGTCTACCATGAAAGGATATTCGTGTTCGTGGATGACAACAGGTATGATTGGCTCATCATGTGACTGCAGTGATATGGCTGGTGATATTAGTTCCCCCTCAGGCTTCTCTGGGCACCCCTACCAGGTCTGCCCTGGCACGGTGTTGGGCCAGTTCTGCGCTGGACCCTCCCATGGGTTAATGGGACATTGGCTCCGTATATGGCCTGGCTGACCACACCCCCAGCACAGATTGTCAGGTGGAGCTGGATTAGCTCCTGGATAGCCTGAGCCCATGTCTGGTGGGCCTGGTTGCTGATTGGGTGCGGTTTGTTGGTATGTGTTACAACCCAGTACAGAAAAGAAAAACCTGCTCAGAGGCTCTGTAAAACAACCCACAGCTCGGGCTTCACGAAAAGAGCCTCGGCGTTAAGTTACATTTAAATAAAACAAACTTAGGGAAGGGCGGTGGGTGATGGCAAACCATAAAACAATTAAAACAAAACTCTTACCTGTCACCAAATAAACACCCCAGCTGACTTACCTAGTTGTGGCAGAAGGCCACCCAGAACAACAAAACAATCTGGCTGTCTACTCTACAACTTACCTGACAAATAAAACAACATGTAAACCGACACCCATAAACCTAGTGATCTATACATCCAGTAACTACGTGTGTGCACAACGACATGTGGCTACGCTAAGAAACAAAGTCCTAAAGCCCTGTGATTCCCCAGATACACACACTTAAGATACAGATCACGGCAACTGCAAAATACAAAGGAGCGAGGCGGACTGCTCAGATAAAATCACAGCCGCCATTGCTCTTGACTGCGTGCAGCTTATAAAGGTTCAGCGAGAGGCCAGCAAAGCGGTGATTGGCCGAAACCAACAACGACAGCAAGAGGGCCGGCTGACCTGCAAGTGGGGGAACACTGAACAGCAGCAGAGGAGGGCGGGCTGGAGGCGTGGTCCACCGGGAATTCCCTCCAGAAGAGCAGACAATAAGAGACCTGTGTAAGAGACACATAATTGATTGACAGGTGCTGGCCGAATAACTCTCCCAATGACGTGCACAGCACATTAAACACAGAAAATAAATGTACAAAGGTCCGGAGACCGTAACAGTATGCTTGTTGGTTTCCTGGTGTATAGATTCTGCCTCGGACCCACCTCTACCTCGGCCCCTTGGGGGCCTGTTGCCGCCTCCTTTTGGTGCTGGCTGTTGGTAGTAATAGTAATGGTGTGTGGCATTAGTAGAGCTGCCATTACCTGCTGTATGGGGGTCTGCTGGGTTTGGTTGAGGTGGCGGTTGAGGCTGATTGGCTTGGGGAGGTGTTTGGTTTGTGGTTATCACAGGGGCTTGTACTTTATTCTTTTCCTTCTCCTTTTTCACCATTTTACTCAGCTCTCCCAGTTGCAGCTGTGTTAGCTTGCTGGCTATCTGTTTGTTTTCTTCTTCTGTTTTCCGTTTATCTTTTCTGTACAGCTCCACATGATGGATGATGTGCTCTGAGAATAGAGGCCACTCCATTTTCATCAGCCCTACCACGCCCTCTAGGTGTGTTTGTACTCCTTTTGGCATGGCCTTTTTCACCATCAGTTTGAACAGGCTCTGTGTTGTTTTGTTGGCATTCCATGCTTCTCCTGTTTCCTTCTTCCATCTTTTTTGGAAGCTGTGCAGGAACTTAGAGGGACATTCATCCTCAGATAGGGTCTCTCCTTCCAGTTTGGATGGGTCCCTTTTTGCTGGATAATGCACCCTTAACTGTTTCCACACGTCAGCACGAAATCTTCCAAAGCTTGCATCATCATGAGTGTTAGTGTCAATAGCTGCACCTATGTGGCATTCTCTGAATATTTCTGCTGTGGTTTGTTTTCCTGCCACATAGGTGAGTAAAGCCTTAATGTCGCCTAGGGCTAGCTGTATACCAGCTGTGGTTTCTTCCAGGGCCATTATCCATTTATCAGCCCCGTCTGTGAGTGCTGGTAGGCACTCTGCTAAACCTATCATGTCCATGAAAGGCCAAGGCACATACTGTGTTCTTCCACTTGGCTTTGTAACAATGGGAAACATGGGGGCGCTGGTGTCACTCTCTTCATCTGACAGTTCTGCTGATAGGGGCTTAAGTGTCTTTCCATGTCTCAGCACCATGCCTCGCTGGTGCTGCTGTTTGCGCTTCACAACCTGCACTCCAGTTTCCATGACGCCTTGAAGCTTCAGGGTAATGTACTCTGCTGTAGAGCTGGGTTGGGGTTCTCTCGGCTGCTGTTGGGGGGCCCCATCTTGTAGCTGTTGGCCCTCCAATTTTTCTATTTCCTCAGTCATATGTTTTACTTTTTCCACAGTTCTTTGAGCTAACTCTTCCATTCGCTGAAGTAGCTCGTTATCTTGGGTGGGGGTTGGCGTTGCTGCCTTTGAGACGCCTGTTGCAGGTCCATGGCTGTCTCTCTCGGGTGTTTCATTTCTTATTTGCCGGTTTGGCCAAGGTGGAGGATCAATGGTGGTTTCCCTCGGATATTCTTCTTCCTGGCGTCTCCTTTCTTCCTCTCGGCGTCTGTGCTTGTTCTGCAGTTCTCTTTCCAGCCACTCAGACAAGCTTGGTTCCTCCCCCTCACTTAGGAGCCATTGTCGGGGCTCCAACCTCTCCTCTGTATGTGATTCTTTGGTATGAGATTCAGGTTTTGTTCGGGGGAGGCTTGAGTAGCCATCAGGTTGGGCGGATTTATGCATGAGGAGGTCTGAGCAGCTTGCATGATGGGACTTGTATGCTTTGTCTCTGTTCATTCTATCTCTGCTCCTCCCTCTCCGTCTCTGGGATGGGGCCCGCCTTCTGGGAGGGGCATCCTCTGCTTCAGTGTACTCAGCTGTCTCCATGTCAGTTGCCTGTCTGGTGTCTTTTTTCCTCTCACCTTGTAGGTCTGCTGAGCGTAGTTCACTGGAATCCTCCTTGTCCTCATCATCTGACGATCCATCAGTG
Source organism: Epinephelus awoara (assembly GCA_035609425.1). NCBI lineage: Eukaryota > Metazoa > Chordata > Actinopteri > Perciformes > Serranidae > Epinephelus > Epinephelus awoara. The sequence goes on along the minus strand of CM069298.1, from coordinate 43,425,865 downwards.
CTCTCTGCCTCTGAGGGCGACGCCTCTTCCAGCTGCACCTTCCTTCTTGACCCCTGTTGTTTCTTTTTGTTGCCCTGTTTGTTAGTCTTGGTTAGAGTTACAGTGAATTTACCCTGCATTTGACCCTCTATTTCCATTGCTTTTGATGTGAGCACTGGGTACTGACCTGTTATTGGTTGTGTAGGTTCTTGTAGATATGGAGGAGGTGGTGGTGTGAGCAGGGGTGGGGCAGTGGGCGTCACCTCTTCTTTATTTTGATACTCTTTTTCTTTTTCCTCTAACTGCACCATCTGCTTTTTTCCTCCTGCTTGTCTGAACCAGTCTCTCTCCTTTGCTCTCTTGTTCTTTTTCTTGTAGCTGGCTTTAGTGTCTCTAGCTTCAATGTGTCTTAATTCTGACTCTACTTCATCACAACATGCTGGATTAAAGGTACCCTTGATAGGCCAACGATATCTTCCCGATGTTCTTTTGTGCCACTTGTTCACACAACGTTGAATGCGTTTTATTTGATTCGGTTGTTGTCTCATCACCGCATCTATTGGAGTTAACACCCTTTTTTCCATCTTTCCCTGTTTGGCTCCCATGTAGCCTTGTGTGGCTTCACTGACTCTGGGAGTCTGTGGCTGCTCGTCTGTTTCTGTGGTGCGTATTAGCACTATGATCTTCCCTGCTGTTATACCTGTTTTATACCTCTTTTCTCTGAAAGGATTATATTCTAAATTATGTGATCCGTCTCCTTGAGGAATTTGGGTTAAACAGCCAAATTTCCCTGTCTCCCACTCAACCTTTCTGGGCACAACAACAATCTGCAGCCGTGGATGATATATTACTCCATCTTGACCTTGAATTCTTATTTGTTGTAAAGGGAGTCTAGCTATTGGAGCGTTTTTATAACTGTCACACAATGCTTGTAGTAATGGATTTAGTGAATAGGGAACCTACAATTCATGCAAAATCGCTTCCCACGGAGCATCCGGATATATTTCTTTTATTTTTTCCAAGTTTGTGAATTTATTGATTTGCCATAGTTTTTGTTTAATTTCTTGCTCGTCCTGCCTGTTTTCAACCCCCTCTTCGTCTAAATATGTCCTCTCTAGCCAAAAGTGTGTGCGTATTCCCTTGTATTCTATCGCTCTTCCTCTATAATCTCGTCCTCACTGCCATTGTCAAAGTTCATCTAAATTTAGGTGTTCTGTGTTTCTCCGTGCCTGATCTTACCCTTTTAATCCTGTTGTCAAACCAAATTTATGTTTTTTTGTTTTTTTTAATTTATTAGTCAAGTCTCCTTCCACTACCTCTGTTCCTCGTCTCCCTTTTCTGTGTTTCTGCAGCCAACCGTGACGGCGCTCACCAGTCTTGTCTTACTCTGGTTTCTGTGTCAATGCAGTCAACCGTGTCGGAGTGCGTCAGTCTGGTCTTCTCCTCTCCTCTGTGTTTGTAAGAGTCAGTCGTCTAGCGCGCTATTAGTCTTTATACTTTTCTCCCCTAGACACCTCTTTTACTTGTATTTACAACAACTATTTATGCTTTATTTGATATTTCTCTCTACTTTAACACAGACATTACAGACCACATTCAGTTATATTATAAGTTTTACACTATGATCGATCTGTTCGACTTTATTCTTTTGTCTCTCTTTTTTTGTTTGTTTTTTCACTTTTCTCTCTGGATACTCTTAAGCGCTTCTTTTGGTGTTCTGTCCAAGCAGACCCACTTCCCCGGTAACACAATTCCCGTGACTGAAGGGACTGTGACAAGATGAAGTGGCGGTATCACAGAAACACTCTTAGTATTCTGTCCAAGCAAACCTATTTCTCTGCCTAACGGCCCTGTCCCCATGCGTGACTAAAAGGACCGTTAGGAGGATAAAATAGTGGTATCACAGAAATACTTTGTCACTTTATAGCATCTCACTTTTACCGGTGTATTTCTCTTGTGCACGTCTCACTTTAAATACTTTAGATACTTGTACTTGCTACACCTGTTATCAGACACACATACACACACTCACTCTTTCCGCTCCAAGATCACACCTGTTGCACCAAACTCAACTGTCTCCAGTGATGTTAGTTGTACATTAATGATTCCTTTAAATTATGCAATCATCACATCATAATTAGGTTCTTATTAGGGGAGGGAAAAATCAAATACCTTTGACCGGGCGGCTCCATCACTGCACCCCAGACACACACAAAGAAAATAAAAACTCTTTACCTTGTTTTAGGTGGCCACCTTATTTTGTGTCTGCCTGGCGCGCAGCCGGTGCCCCGGTCTCAGGCTTCGACTCCCTTTTCCGCTCCTGGCTGGCGACGCCACGTGAGGTGTCAAAAAAGGTTGAGAGCCTGAAGGGCCAGAGGGCTCCCAACTTCTTTGTCCCTCTGCCTCACTTATGTTAGTACACTTGATAACTGCAAGATTTTAGGTTCAGCCGATAGGAACTCAAGGATGTTCAAGGATACACTGGAGACACGGAGAATCAGGTGCAACTTGAGTTTAATGTGCCACAACAACAATAACACATCAACTAGTGAGTCAAACCCCGGGGCAAGACTGAAGATTTGCCACTGAACACTCTCTTTTAAGCCTGTGGAGATTCGGCAGAATCTCCACCTCTATCCTTCCCATCGCAGTCGATTTCTATTGGTAGAAAACATTCCTTTTTTTCCCCAAATCTGCCCTTGGTGTGACATAACCGTAGACCAATCTGGCCTTTGTTCAAGGCCGACCTCAGGGCCCTGGAAGGTACCCAGCTCTTCTTCGGGTAGTTTCGGCCAGGTGCGCCCTCTATTCTCGAAGATAGAAAATACCAAACTTTTCTACCAGTAGTTTTGAACTGCTGTACACTTTATTTTTTAAAAGACATGTGAGCTCCGGGGATCTTTCCTTTAATATGATCCCCTGAGCTCACATATAATCAATTACAGACCTTTGAGCGTGTGTGTGTGTCTACTGTTACATTTTCAGGTGATGCATAATGTCTTATGTGTGTGTGCTTTAAACCATACAAGATATGATATGATGATCTGATGTGTTTCCAGGTGTATGCGTGTGTGTGTGTGTGTGTGTGTGTGTGGTTAGCATAATGTCTTATGTGTGTGTGCCTTATATGATGATATGATGTGTTTCCAGGTGTGTGTGTGTGTGTGTGTTGTTAGCATATTGTCTTATGTGTGTGTGCCTTATATGATGATGTGATGTGTTTCCAGGTGTGTGTGTGTGTGTGTGTGTGTGTGTGTGTGTATGGTCACAACAATGATTCACTTTTCTTGGTTACACAGGATACAAGATATCACACAACTTAATCATTAGACTTAATCAACTTATGCAGGATAAAATATTTATCTGATTAGCATATGATTACATTCAAACTTAATCAATTTACGCAGAGTAGGGGCCTTTTACCTGATTAGTCATAAAACATTACACCACAACTGCAGACTACTAGGGCTGTAGTCAACCAATGAAAATCTTGGTCGACTAAAGTTGTACATAATCTTCAACTAAACGATTAGTCGTGGGAGAAAAAAAAAATCTGCACGCTATTTTTACTTCTGTGGTGGTGTGTCTGAGTTACTCTGCAGTTACACCTCCAAAATGCTAGTCAGCGGTGGAGGACTGTGTTAACTGCAAGGCAAGGCAAGTTTATTTGTAGAGCACAATTTGTACACAAAGTAATTCAAAGTACTTTACAGAACAAGAAAATGTATTAAAATCACAATACAAAATAAAAACAAAAATAATAATTATAAAATGAACTGCAAAAGAGAAGAGTACAGATACGATCCTTTCAGTCATATGCACAGTGAAATAGAGCTGTTTTGAGCCTAGAGTTGAACATTGTCAGAGTAGAGGCCTGTCTCACATCTTCAGAAAGACTGTTCCAGATTTTAGCTGCATAAAACTGGAACCCAGATTCTCCATGTTTAGTCCTGACTCTGGGCACCAGCAGGAGGCCAGTCCCTGAGGTCCTCAGAGTTCGAGATGGTTCATGTGGCACTAACATGTCAGAGATGTACTTTGGTGCTAGGCCGTGGAGAGACTTGTACACAAGCAGAGCTGCTTTAAAGTCTATTCTCTGAGCCACAGGAAACCAGTGCAGAGACCTGAGCACAGGACTAATGTGCTCGTACTTCCTGATTCTGGTAGCAGCAGCATTCTGGATGTACTGCAGCTGTCTTCGGCCCGTTTGGAGAGGCCAGTGAGCAGGCCGTTACAGTAGTCTAACCTACTAGAGACAAATGCATGGATAAGTCTCTCCAAGTCAGGTTTAGACACTATGCCTTTGATTTTGGCAATGTTTTTTAGATGGCAAAAGGCTGCTGATGTTATTGATTTGATGTGGCTGTTAAAGTTCAAGTCTGAGTCCATTATTACCCCGAGATTTCTAACCTGATTTGTAGGTTTCAGAGAGAGAGACTGGAGGTGACTGCTGACACTTTCTCTTTGTTTCTGTGCACCAAATACGATGACTTCAGTCTTGTCTGAATTTAGCTGCAGAAAGTTGTTTTGCATCCACACTCTGACCTGTTAGATGCAGTGACAGAGTGAATCCACTGGTCCATATTCACCTGCTGTCAGTGAGACATAGATCTGAGTGTCGTCTGCATAATTGTGGTAGGACACATTATTACTTTGTATTAACTGGCCTAAAGGCAGCATGTAGAGATTGAACAGAAGGGGTCCCAGGATTGACCCTTGGGGCACCCCACAGGTCAAGGCCATGTTGTCTGAGACACAGTTACCAATTTCAACAAAGTACTTCCTGTCTTATAGATAGGACTTCAACCAATTTAGGGCAGTGCCAGAGATGCCCACCCAGTCCTCTAGTCTCTGTAAAAGGATCTCATGATCGACAGTGTCAAAAGCAGCACTCAGATCCAGCAGGACTAAAACTGAGACTTTGCCTGCGTCAGTGTTCAGGCGGATGTCATTTGTCAGCTTAATAAGAGCGGTCTCAGTGCTGTGATGGGATCTAAAACCTGACTGGAAAACATCAAAGGAGTTGTTCATTAGGAGAAAGTCAGTAAGCTGTTGGTAAACAACTTTCACAAGGACTTCGCCTAAAAACGGCAGATCTGAAATGGGTCGGTAGTTGTTCAGTACTGTGGCATCAATACTGCTCTTCTTAGGAGAGGCCTTTGGGAATGTTCCAGATTGTAGTGACATGTTAACTATGTGAGCGAGTGGTGGTAACAAACTGCTCAGCACAGACTTTAGAAATCTAGTGGGTAACACATCGAGGCAGCATGTAGATGAACTCAGACTGGTGATGATCTCTTGGACAGTTTTGTCAGTTACGTCAGTTAGGTGCAAAATGTGTCAAAGTGTGTAGGTGACTGCAGGGTTGTTATTGGTGTTGTGGAATTGATGGCATTTTTAATGGTCTGAACCAAAAGAATACTGCAAACTCATTACACTTAATGTGTTCACTGTTGCAAATAAGACACGCGAGTTGTTACGGCAGTTTCCAATAATTTCAGAAAAGTACCTCTCCCTTGTTCAACGTAAGATCTGGTTGAACACGTACAACTTTTCTTTATAAATTTCACAATGAACATGAAGCTTTGACTTGCGCCATTTCCGCTCGGCCCTCCGGCACTCCCTTTTCTGTGCCCTGACTGAGTCTTCATTCCTCCATGGCGTCTTCTGCTTATTTTGAACCATTTTAACCTTCACAGGGGCAATGGTGTCCAGAACATTCAAAACACCCGAAGTAACAGAGTTCAACAAATCATCAACATTAGAACATGAGGCATTTTCAAAGTTTATCATTTCCATGAACAGAGCACCTGTGCTGTTATCTATGTGTCTCCTCCGAACAACTACAGGACCAGCCGGTGGTTTGGGAGAAACAGACAGGTCAAACAAGACACAGAAATGATCAGACAGAGCAACATCAACCACATTGACGTTTGAAATATTAACCCCCTTTGTAATGAGCAGGTCCAGAGTGTGCTGCGTTCTGCTGTGGGTGGGCTCACACATGCTGAGTTCGGCCAAAGGTTTCAAGGACAGCACTGAGCTCTTTAGCATTTCTGTCACAGACATTATCCACATGTACATTAAAATCACCTGTAATGACCAAACCATCAAAGTCTGTGCATACAATTGAAAGCATCCTGGTAAAATCATCAATAAGACTTTGACGGTGCTGGGGAGGCTTGTATATACAGTTGTGCTCATACGTTTACATACCCTGGCAGAATTTTTGATTTCTTGGCCATTTTTCAAAGAATATGAATGATAACAAAAAAGCTTTTCTTTCACTCATGGTTAGTGGTTGGGTGAAGCCATTTATTATCAAACAACTGTGTTTACTCTTTTTAAATCATAATGACAACAGAAACTACCCAAATTTAAAAAGAGTATACACAGTTGTTTGATAATAAATGGCTTCACCCAACCACTAACTATGAGTGAAAAAAAAGTTTTTCTCTTATCATTCATGTTCTCTGAAAAATGGCCAAAAAATCACAAATTCTGCCAGTGTATGTAAACTTATGAGCACAACTGTAACTACACAGAGTATGGACGGAGATTGTTTTAGCTCCATTTTAAAGGATACATACTCAAATGATGAAAACACCCCAAATGACAACCTGTGCATAACCATATGATCTCTAAATATTGCACAGACACCTCCACCCTTTTTGTTATCTCGTGTTTCAGATTCAAATTTGTTGTTGGGTGGAGCTGATTCCGTTAGAACAGCATTACCTGTGTTTTTGTCAAGCCATGTTTCAGTTAAAAACATAAAATCAAGATTATACGAAGAGATCAAATTATTAATTAAAAATGATTTGTTAGACAAGGATCTGACATTAAGCACAGCAAGTTTCAGATTAGTTTCAGTAGGACTGGACATTATCTTCTTACAAGGGAAAGATTAAATTTCTCTGATTGGACAGTCTAACTGTCCTTCTGTAATCTGGTCTATGTGGTGTGGCTGTAGATATAGCACTAGGGGAGAATATTGTCTCACAGGGCCCCAGCTTGATATTACCTTAATCATGGCTGTAAGTCCTGGGACAGCAGAGGCCCTGTGCATCCTAGCTCTTAGGGATACCAGCTCTGGGGGCAGGCAGGGGGGGACGAGCAGGGGGAAGTTTGGGTGATGGACCAGATGAAAACTGAGGGGGAGGAGCTGGGGGAGCTTTAGTTTGTGAAGCAGGAGAGTTGAAGCTCCTGTGTGACTTGATATTAGGGGTGAGGGGAACCATCTTAATCCCTGATTTGATCAGGCTTTCAAGATGGTTGGGAAGGCCCATGGGGGAAGGTGGGGATGAAAAGGAGAGGGAGAGGGACAAGTCTCTAGAGGGGGTAGATGTGGCAGGGGGGGCCCAGGGCTGGTCTGTGGGTAGAGGAGGTGATGGGGGTGCTGCCGGGTATGAAACTTCTGCTGAGGCCATCACAGACGAGTCCAAGGCCTGTGATGAGGGCCCAGGGGGAGGTGAAACCGATGGCGGGCCTGAAACCTTCGCTGGGGCCGTCACAGACGAGTCCAAGGCCTGTGATGAGGGCCCGGGGGGAGGTGGAACCGATGGCGGGCCTGAATCCTTCACTGGGGGCTGTTGTGGTGCTGGAGCTCAATCCTTCGCTGGGGGCGGTGGAGGCTGTTGTGGTGTAGCTGGTGCTGAAACACTGGCTCGGTCTCTGGCTTCTGCAACAGAGATGCTTCTCTCGTTCCTCTTTTCTCTCACTGGTCGCTCAGTACCCTGTCCCGGCCCATTCTGATGCCTCAGAGCATGGAGGAGGTGTTCCGTCAGCACTCTCCTCCCACCTCTGCACAGGTGTGGGCTCTTTCCCTCAGGTCCTCTCGTTTCCAGAACAGATAAAAGTTCTCAATGTAGTGCAATCCTCTGTGTGCACACTCTTTGGACAGCCATGTGTTCAGCTGAAGCAGCCGGCTGAACTTGTTTATCTTCCTGTCTATGTTTGGAAGAGGTCCACTAATGAATGCCTTGACCTCCACTTTATCAAGCTCCTTGAAGAACTTAGTGAAATCCCTTTTCAAGACTTCAGACTGTTCCTTTCTGATGTCCACTGCACCCACATGCACAATCAGCTGTTTGACTCCTCGGTGTGTAGACAAAACTTTTGAGAGGAGTGTTGTTATCTCAGAGACAGTGGCACTGGGACAGCAGCATGTTTGAATTCTTCCGTGGTTTATGCCACTGATAGCACCGTCTCCTATCAGCAGCGTATCTCTGACCTTGACGTTTGGTCCAGATTGTCTGTCTGCCTGCTGTCTTTTGCCGGCTTTATGGCTCCAGTTTCGTGAAGATAATCCATTTTCTCTTTGTTCGTTAGAAACATTAAATTCAGTCTCTGACAGTGGCAAAAATCTGTTTGTAAGCTGTATTTTGGGTGATGTTACGTAGGTATTTACATTGTCTCTCATCACTTTGTGCTGCTTTGGCTTAGCACCAAGTTCTCTCCAGGATGAGGCATTTTGGTCTTTACAAAGTTTTGGAAAAGACACAGTATCACTCAGGTTTAAGATGAAAGTAGCAGGTTTTTCACCCTTTTTACTGAAAGTAACTGTGGGCTGTGGATTTGTAGAAGGAGTAAAATGATAAAAAAACAGAGTAAAGAAGGAAGCAGGCTGGAGCAAGCAGGAAAGCGTCTGCACTCTTCAGAAGCAGGAAGCAATTCAGCTGCAAAAACTGCTGAAAAGTTTAGTTTCAAAACACACATTAAATATGGCTTAATAGAGACAGTTTCAAACACAAGTACTCAAATTGGCTTCACTATAAATCGCAGAATTGACAGACAAACACTTGTCTTTATCTGGACACATTTCCCCCACAATACAACATGCTAACGTTGTTAGCACAAGTCCATGGCATTTTACATTGTATAGATTAGCCTAGCGTCTGGCAATCTTTCCCTCTTCTCATATAAAACCAGGGACAACAGCAACATTTAATGAAGGTAACAGCACGCAATTTGGCTCCATTACAACTCACACCATTCACTGATAAAACAACTGTCACACTAAACACGTTTTCCAAACAAATACAACATACTATCATTATTAGCACAAGCCTATGGCATTTTACATTGTACACATTAGCCTAGCGACGAGCGGAGATTTCCTCTGTTCATATGAAGCCAGGATAAATCCCTAAAGGATATAGCACACACAAGATTTAAAATTCTATTTTAGTGGAGGCTTTACTGTCTTCACAATTTATTGTTTCATATCTGTGAAATACAAGTAAATACAAGCTTTTTTTCCACTGAGGGAAAAGGTGTCAGTATACAGAAACATACAGGAGGTCTGCGTCACCGCGACACTGAGCGTAGGGTGGGCGAGTTCAACTTTCTGTCAACAACCGCAGTGTTTTGAAAACACCCCCATTTTCACAGTTAACTTAGCCTGTCCCCCCACCGCAGGAAATAATGGATTAATCCTGGAAAGTTACTGATGTAGCATGAAAGAGAACCAATGAGAATTTGGTCGGTCGAGAGCATATTGACCAAATAATCGTCTAGTCGACCAAGAGACTACAGCCCTACAGACTACCACATCAGACACACATTCACAAAGCCTCACATACTGTGGTCTGCTGGTGAGGTAGTAGATGGTCCACGCAGCCAGGTGGCGGTCGACTCCAGCTCTTTCCAGCTTCCCCCTGAGCAGAGATGGTTGTATTGTATTGAAAGCGCTGGAAAAGTGTAAAAAAAACAAAACATGACTCTCACAGCACTTCCAGCGTTCTCCAAATCGGTGGAGCAGGTAGATGACTGCATCATCCACCCCAATTCCTGTCTGGTACACAAACTGCAGGGGGTCCAGTTCTGTTCTCAACAGGGGTCAGAGGTAGTTCAGTATAATCTTCTCCATGGTCTTCATCAGGTGGGAGGTCAGGGCTACAGGTCTGAAGTGGTAGGGCTCCCTGGGATGTGCAGTCATTGGTACAGGAACCACACGGAGTCTTCCACAGGACAGGAACCTTCTCCAGACTGGGGTTGAAGACGTGCAGAGCCACTAGACAGAGCTGAACTGCACAGTCCCTCAGCAGCCTGGCGCTGATGCCATCCGGACCAGTAACCTTTCTGGCCTTGATCTTCATGAGCTCTCTCCTCACCTGGTCAGCTGTTATGGAGAGGCTGTAGCTGGGTTTCTAAATAAATGATAGATCATGTTTTAGCCGCAATATGTTGACATATACAGGATGGGCGTATTGTTTACATCTACAAAAAAAAAAAAAAAACAGCAGTGGAGATATTGGAAAGAGGTTAAGACAGAAAGACAGGTAAAAGGAAAAAGAGCGGTCATCCTGTATTGATTGATGAATCGTTTTTTTAGAGGGATGTAATTCATTTTGATACATTTCTTTTAGCAGTGAGTTAAATCATAGGGATGTGCTATTAACCCTATGGGCCCTCTGCCTTTTTTGATGTATTTTTAAAAACACAGCTGAGGGAGGGAGGGGGGGTGATGGGGACAGGCGAACGGTGAGGAAGGGGGCGGAGTCAAGATTTTCAAATACTCCCACTCAAAGGGGAGGGGGGTTGGGGGGATATGCTGCCCATTCTACCTCACCTCCATGATTCAGACCCTGATAAGCTAGCCATGACTGACCACTCAGATAAAAGTGTAGACATCTTTGCATCTGAAACTTCATTCGAGGTGGAGGACTTCTCTCCTCCTGACTGACCTGTCAGCCAGGATGACGGTCCAGAGCCGTATCAATTCGAGCCGCTACAACAGCCAGTCGGTGCGGAGGTAGCCCGGGAAGAGGGCACTGAGGCGGCCGGGATTGAGGACATGGAAGGGCAGGAGCAGATGGGAAATGTCTTGGATTGGTAGAGGCTGGATTTTAGTGAAGATTTTGATGTTAGACCATCTGTTTTGATGGTCTAAGATTAATATAACATTTTTATACAAACAGATAGATAGATAGATAGATAGATAGATAGATAGATAGATAGATCAAATAATTGCATTTATTAGCTAGCCACTCACATACCTATATTTTCAACAGGTGTACCTGTGGTCACTGTACAAATCTCTCTCCTAGAGAGAATGTCTGTTGCAGGGAGGTGACAAAGGTAACAGAGCCCAAACAAGCTTTAATGGTATTTGATATTTCAATTTGACATGGCTGCATTGTCCCCAAATAAAGATTGCAATGTATGAACCTGTGAGGAAATGAGGAACCTGTGCTCAGTAGGTCAGTTTTAGGAAATGAAACTCACTTTATACAGGTGTTAGTTGTGTATTTTTAATACATTGCACAAGGTTTATATAAGGTCAGCAAATATGAAGTGATATAAGGCAAATTCCTGACAATCTCAAATTATTTCTATCTTCATGATTTCTTTTTTTTTTTTTTTTTTTTGAGCACATACAATTATGGTATTCCCATTCATGACAAAACAGTTAAAATTTAAAGTTTTAACTTAGTTAGATTAAATATTTTCAGGAAATGAAAATAAGTTATAAAAGACAAATAAATCACAAGATGTTTTGAAAATTTTAAATTTTTCATTAAAATTACAGAATTTAAATATATATATGTTCATAAATATGTCTTCATGACATTAAATCAAATTGTGCTGTGAACAATACAGTGTTATTGTGACAGGAATACTGTTATGAAACAACCATTACATTATTATAAGTATTATCTGTCCAGATTTGAATTCAGATCTCAAGTATTTTTTTCAAAAGTCAAGCAATTTTCAAACCTTGACAACACCACATTACAACTAAAGCATGATAAATATGAACATTGGCTTGGATAGCATCAAAACACTGCCATGTTTACTGGATAGGGTTTTTATCAGCAAGGGCTTAAATGATACACTTTTTCATGACCATGGAGACCCTGATAATAGGGGAATATACACCAATGTCCTTAACAACTCATGGATGAAATTCTAACCGAGCTTTGAAATGTAATTAGGTGTTTGGTAACAGAGGGACTTGAAGGTTGAAGATGAGGAACTTTTGAGCCATGTGGAACTCCACTGGGCCCCTGTGCGTGTGGATGACAGTCTGAGACATGTTTCATGTAACCAGAGAGGAAATGGCAACCTCTAGCAGATGATCAGTCCTCAGCATATCTAGTAGGAGACATATATAAAGAGACTTCAGCAAGATACAAACTCTGGTCAATGAAGTAGTCATTACAAGTAAATGTTTGTGTTGTTAATAAGTTTAGAGTTTCAAATGCTATTTTGGAAGCATAAAATTACCAGCCAGGAATCTGTAATTGTATCCAGTGTAGAACATTGGTCAGTTCTCTACATGTTTGATGTTTAGTATTATACAACCAGGTGTCTGATTAATACAATCACTTATTTATGTATGGTCTCAAATACCACGTGAAGACTGCAACCATGAAGTACTCAGCTCAGTCTGAAATGTTGTCAGTAGGGCTGATGGGGCTTGGGCCTGTTCTCATCCCCCATCCATAGACAGGAACTCATCTGTGTCTGTTGAGAAAATAAAGTAGACTGATTTTAGAGTTTGAAGACAGGTATACGTCGACAGGTGGAAACAGAAAAGGCACAAATGATTGAATTAACATCATTAACCATACATGTATTCCTACAACATATTATGTATTGAGCCAAACCTCACCTCTGTCCTTGGAGAAGCAGGACTTGTGTCTGGCAACTGCATCCTGCTTATCTGGCCTGGTGAACTGGGCACACAGTGGCTCTGGTACAGGGATCTTGTCCAGGAGCTCCTGATATGGATGCAGGTCTTCCACAACATTGTGGAAAAGCAGTTCCATCAACGCGTCAATGTAGCCTTCATGGTACAGATAAGACAGAGTTATGATAATTTTACCCAATTAAATATTTATGCAGTTTTTCTGTCTATCAACTAATTACCTGCAGTTGGCCGACTTTTGAGTTGACGCACTGTGAAGTCCCCATGTTTGTACTGTACGGGTATGTAATGGAGTACCTGAGTTCTCCTGCTGTGGTGGATGAATGATCTCTTGTTGCATTCTCATTACAGTGTATCGCCGTAAGCTGTAGTCTAATGAATGATTATAAACAGATTAAAATATATTAAAATAAATACAAAATATGAACATGGTAATATTAAGTTTGAATTATTATTACACAATACCTGCACAACATTCCAGTGTAGGAGAACACCACATTCTTGGGTGTGAATTTCAGGATGACACTGTGAAAACACTCAATCTGTGAAGTGTGGTATTGTGGACTGATCTTCTGCATGTCTTTCAGTAGTCTGGTAGACAGCAGAATCGCTGTCAATTTCTCACATGCTGCTGTACCTACACACAACAGTAATGTAATATAATTAAGGCAATCTAGGAACAATAAATAATTGTAAATTTGACAATAGAATATACCACAGGAAAATGAGAAATGTCACTGTGTATTTCTGTGTGGCAGTTTACTAAGGTAGATGCAACCCCAGAAGAGGAGAACTGACTTAAACGATTGAACACCTTCATAATAGTTTGGTTAATGTACTACCATTCTTACTTTGTTTGAGCCACTGCCTTGCCTGCTCACCAACTAGAGGCTGGTGGAGACAAGTGGGGAAAAGCGTGTTGTCATGGATATGGACATTTTGGATGTGGTTAGCCACAGAGCTCCACTTGGCCACAACCTCCTCCCCTGATGCTGAAGTTGATGCCGACCAATAGAGATGATTGACGATGCTCTTCTTCCATAGTCCCACATCCTGTGTTCTCCTCACTTTGGCCAACACATCCATTTTTTTCGTCATATATTATTGTTGTAGCACCTGTAACTTTTTCTAATTCTTGCTGCTTTTTGATCTATGTAATTTTGTATGTATATATCATTTCTTTGATAAATTGCAAAAAAAAATTTTGTAAATGCTTTTGTAGAATGTTAAAGAAAAAATATTTAAAAAAGAGAAATGAAAAACTGTGATTGAGAATGGGTCATATTTAACACACCTGTGGGTGTGTGTTTCTGTGTTTATGCCGAGCGAACCTGAAGAAGCCACGGGCGAAACGTGTAGTTCGCTCTGAATAAAATCACAGCAATTCAGTTCAGTGTGCGGTGGTCTATGTTGATGTTTTGACTAATATGTTCCTGCGGCCGATCGGCACCTGATTCCTGAAACTGGCAGTGCAAAGGGAGTCCCGTTTATTGATATATATATATATATATATATATATATACATATATATATATATATATATATATAGTATATGTATGTACATACACATACAGTAAATAATCATCAAATTAAATAATCACCTGGTGAGTCAGCACGCATGTCGCCACCGAGAGTAACATCCCCACCAGCTATAGTTTCTCTGATGAGGTCATCCTGGTTTTGGTGCCACATCCAGTTGATGATGGGGAAAAGGAGATTGGCCTGGTGTTTGTGGAAGTTTGCTTCCAAGATTCCTCAGATTTTGTACGCTTCCAGGAACTAAGTGGAAATCATCAATGTGAGGTGATGACATATTACAATATACTACTAAAATTAACGCTTCTAGATGTTACATACTGTATGATGAGGTATTGCATGCATGTTCATCAGATTATAACAGTGATGCAAATAGACATTTACAACCAACATTATTTAATGAATTTGTATACAAAATGTACAGAAAGGTAAAATCATCAAGTTTTGAAAAAGTATTGCAATTTAATTTTGTCTTTAATGTTATTATCTTATATATATTATCTTTGCAATATAATTATCTTATATAATGTTATTATTATCCTAAAACATTCTCCAGGTCCTCTGAAACTCTGCAGGACTTATTTTCACCCTGCCCAGCAGCAGTACCGTGGCGAACGGTCCCTAACTGCAGGGAGAATGGAGCAGGCTTCCCCGGAGTTCCGCCGCTTTTCCCGGTCCCTCTTCTCCGCCACACTTTGACTTATTTCCACCCTGCCAACAGTGGGACATTGTGCTGACAATGACACGGTCATGGGCAAACTGCCCATGCCCATGTCACACGGGAAAGAGGGAAGAGGGAAGGCGGCTGGAGTTCCTCCAGCATTTGCGGTTAGATTATCATATTTTTTTACTGACAAAAATATAGGCTGCTTCGGCTGTTTTTTTATGCGCACATGTGCCCCTTAACATTTTCTACAGTTGGCACACACCTATTTTTAGTCCCAAATGCGAGGGGAACGCTAGAACTGTCTAGTGCTGTAACACCTGGTGGTTCATGCTATTGCTTCCCGCAAAACAGATGTCTTCTCCCACGTACACCGGGCGGGCTGACCCGGTGGAGGGGGGTTGTTTTGCGGCAGGGGCCAAAACTCGTATCACATAAATAAAGAGATAGTGCTGAACCGCAATTTCTGGCCATCCGGGTAACGTTATCCTGTGATTAGCAATGTAAGCTAAGCTTATCAGATACAATAAAAACACAAAAATCTAACAAGCAATATTCACTTTATCAGCGGCATAATTACCTAAATGGACTCACCTGAAAAGGCAGCGTAGTCTCTTGCGCCTAAATTCTGGGTCTGCTGGAAACTGGTGCAGGCCAGATATGGCTTTACAGCCGGGATAGGAACACTGCTGACCCATTTTGGCAACTAGCTAACAAAGCTAACAGACCCTAACACTAACAACTACCTAAAACATACAAAGTTAAACTACAAACTAAAGCTACCTACAATTATTTGGAAAATCTAACAAACTAATACCTGTCTACACTCACTAAAAACTCACCTAAATACTATAAAGACACTACGAACTGTAAACCTACACTAAAATACACTATGCTAACAATACAATTCTACAAATTACTAGCTATTCTCTATTCTCTCTGCTCTACTACTCTCTCTGCTTTGATCCAACCTACTCGCTATCAGTTTAATTACTGCAGGCAGAATTGTTTTATAGTAAGGGGAGGAGTAAAGGGAGGAGGGCGGGCTTTAGCGTGGACGGTTAGTGACGTCATTCGCCTCAAAAAAGAATTATTCGCCTCCAGTGTAATGTAATGTAAATTCAGATGTAGGAACCAGGTTTCAACCTGTAGAGGGCACTCCACACCACATTTTTCAAATAAAATGTTTGCACTAAACTCAAGATTTTGAGCAAGATCAGTCAGTAACAATACTTCACTACCAGAAGCTATGATTATCAGCTGAAAAAAATGGTTTTAGGGTTTAGTTACTCTTTAAAGCAATAAAAAAAAACCAAATCTGTGTGACTAAATTCTTAAATTTTTACATGTATCTCACCATAGCAAGCTGTAAGTAAACATATTCTGACATATATGAGAAGAGACTCTCTGGAATATGGCAATATAAGAACCACGATGGTGGGACATTCTGGTACTTCACAGTTGTCCAAAACATGTTATTTGTGCCAGGCAGACATGATTGCCAGTATTTTTTTCAATATTGCAAGAAATTCCATGGACTCATTCACAAATCAAAAATGTGAAATATTTACATCTGAGATAATAGAAAAATAGTCAACAAAGTGCAATGATGTCCTCCAAGATATTATTTCCTACTTTGTTTGCAGTAAAAAAAACCAAAAAAAAACCAATTGGGCATTGGGGAGGACCGTCCCCCTCAATGTATATGGTGACTACTGCCCTGTCAGCATGCATAATTAGGCCTGAGTTGTCTATGTGCGCAAAGGTGAAGTGCGCTGGTCTTGTCATACAAAGATTCATGGAGTGTCAACTGGACAATATGGAGATATTTGCATCTTGAAAGCTGGACTACAAATGTGGTTAGACAAAGAGAAACACACACAAGCCTAAGATGTGGTAAGATGCCATATTCCTCACTATGTGAAGTGACTGATAACAAGATCTGTAAAATGGATTGTAAAGAACTTTGTCAGGTTTTTATTTTGTAGACAATTCATCTGGATTCATAGTGTGATGGGATGACAGCACAATGATGTGTGTGGTATCACTGGAAAGCTCTGGTCCTGTGCTTTCATGTGATATGCGTGGCATTTCTTTGCGAGCCTGCTTTTACGAGTGATCCATCCAAGAGTAATGTGTGTGCAAAGCTGTATGAAAGCTCTGGTATACATAATTTTATTGTAACTTTATCATTTTGTTCACTGTGAAAACATTGGACTACCAATAAGTGCTTGGTCTTGTCGGAAAGCTACGGTTCCACTGTTTCACATGATATGTGTGGCTTTTCGCTATGACCGTTGCGGAGAAAAAACATAGAGAAGAACAGGTGCGAATTTGGACGCACTATGCGTCCTTTGGGCCTATAGGATTAAAGCATCAACTGAACTGAAAAAAGTTGAGTGGACAGAAGTGAACTGAATTCAAGTGGTAGAGCGAGAAGGGACATTAGCAGAAAAAAGGAAGCGAAGCTGTGGGAAGTTGAGGAGAAACCACAAAAAGGATATTTGGAGTTGTTCAGGGTGGCAGGACATGACTTCAGAGTTTACCTGCAGCCCTATATATGCCTTGGTGGGCATGACATTATCTGTCCTTTTTGCATTATTGTAACAGCACTTGTGTTTGAGTTACATATTTAGATTTTTGCCATCAGAGATGGAAAGGTTTAGATTCTGGTTGCCACGGTGTGAAAGGTTGTAATGTTTTTACCATTTTCTTTCCTGTGTCAACTGTGGGAGCAGCTGGCCTGAGCCAAAACAGACAAGCTAAGGATATAGCCAAAGGCAAGCTGGACTGTGAAATACCACTGGAAGAACCATTGGAATATACGTATGCCATCATTAAACCCCATTCAGAAGCTCCGAAGTCATGGAACTGTCTGGGTTATTCTTGTAGTTCTTGATTATTTTATCAATGCTTCTAATTGTCTCTGTCTCTAATTACCAGTGGGTCTGAAGACTACAGAATGATGAAACTGCTTCTGTAAAGTCAGTGGAGGAGCGTCACACAGCCTGATATGTAACCTGTAGGGTTGGGTACCGAAACTCGGTACTTTCTGTACTTGGTACCAATTCACGTCGGTACTACCGAGTACCGATTCACTTAAAATGAAATGGTGCCAAATTTCGGTACCTGAGGTGGAGGCGGAGCCAGAGCGCATGACTCACTTCATTCATTCATTCCATTCAGGACCAGCCTTTTCTGGGTTCTCAGTGCAATCTAGTCAATCTCCTGATCAATGTTTTTCTCCACAATGATTATCTGCTAAGCAGAGCAGTAACCAACTTCTATTGAACAAGGAACCCACACTGAAACAGAAAAGAATCAGCTGCCTGGGGAGTCTTCAAGACCAAGGTCAAGATCAAGATTTGCTTTATTGTCCCACAGAATGGGAAATTTGTCTTGGGCTCTTTACCCATACTGCACCCATAAAGACACAACATACAACATAGTACATAAACAATTACTGCAATGAAGTTGTGCTCTCGCCGTTTTGGCCTCCAGCTCACGCAGACAGTGCAAATTATTTGTAAGAGTTGAAATGTCGAGAAGACAAGCAATGTCAAGAGTATGCAAGGTCATTTTTGGCAATAGAGGGACTTAATATAACAGTACATTACAATATGTATTTAATTTTCAACCGATGTATTAACTAAAATGTAACTCAATCAATTCAATCAATTTTATTTATAAAGCCCAATATCACAAATACAATTTGCCTCACAGGGCTTTACAGCATACGACATCATTCTGTCCTTTCGACCCTCACAGTGGATAAGGAAAAACTCCCCCAAAAAAAAACCTTTACCGGGGAAAAAAAATGGTAGAAACTGAAGGAAGAGCAACTGAGGAGGGATCCCTCTTCCAGGACAGACAGACATGCAATAGATGTCGTACAGAACAGATCAGCATAATAAATTAACAGTAATCTGTATGACACAATGAGAGAGAGAGAGAGAGAGAGAGAGAGAGAGAGAGAGAGAGAGAGAGAGAGAGAGAGACAGAGACAGGGAGAGAGAGAGATGCAGGACATCCTTGGTAATGACAGTAGCTTACAACAACATTCATGAAAGTAATAATATTGTTGTTATAGTTCTGGCTACTGTGGTACAATATGTTGAAAGTATATATTAGTATCTGGCAGTATACATGTATGATAATACATATGATAATAGTCATATGTGATTAATAACAGTAGAAGTATGACTAATGATGGCAGCAGCAGCAGGAGGCATCTGGCAGGACCATGGCAGCAGCACAACCACACACGTCACACTATCCAGGCACCGCTGCAATATGAGTTAACCTGAGAGACAGTGGAGCACAAAGGCTCCGGAGAAGAAGCAGAGTTAGTGACATCCAGAATGGCTGAGTTAGCAAGATGCAGTAATAGGATATGAGAGAGAGAGAGAGAGTAGGTGCCCGGTGTATTATAGGTGGTCCTCCGGCAGACTAGGCCTAAGTCAGCCTAACTAGGGGCTGGTACAAGGCAAGCCTGAGCCAGCCCTAACTATAAACTTTATCAAAGAGGAAAGTCTTAAGTCTAGTCTTAAATGTGGAGACGGTGTCTGCCTCCCGGACCGTAACAGGAAGATGATTCCACAGGAGAGGAGCCTGATAGCTGAAGGCTCTGGCTCCTGATCTACTTTTGGAGGCTTTAGGGACCACGAGTAACCCTGCATTCTCAGAACGCAGTGTTCTGGTGAGATAATATGGCACTATGAGCTCTCTAAGATATGATGGAGCTTGACCATTTAAAGCTTTGTAAGTTAACAGTAGGATTTTAAATTCAATTCTGGATTTTACAGGGAGCCAGTGCAGAGAAGCAAAAACAGGAGAAATATGATCTCGTTTCTTGGTTCCTGTTAGTACACGTGCTGCTGCATTCTGAATTAGTTGAAGAGTTTTTAATGATTTACTAAAGCTACCTGATAATAGAGAGTTACAGTAATCCAGCCTTGAGGTAACAAAAGCATGGACCAATTTTTCTGCATCTTTTCCGGTCAGGATAGGTCTAATTTTTGCAATATCATGCAGATGAAAAAATGCAGTCCGTGAGGTTTGTTTTAAATGAGAATTAAAAGACAAATCTTGATCAAATGTTACTCCAAGGTTTCTTACAGTAGTGGTAGAGGCCAGAGCAATGCCATCGAGAGAAACTATGTCATCAGATAAAGAGTCTCTGAGTTGTTTGAGGCCAAGAACAATAACTTCAGTTTTGTCTGAATTTAACATCAGGAAATTGGTGCTCATCCAGGTTTTTATGTCTTTAAGGCAGTTATGGAGTTTAGGTAATTGACTACTTTCTTCTGGCTTCATCGATAAATACAACTGTGTATCATCCGCATAACAATGGAAATTTAGAGAGTGATTTCTCATGATGTTGCCTAAAGGAAGCATATATAGAATAAATAGGATTGGTCCGAGCACAGAACCTTGCGGAACTCCAAAACAAACTTTAGTACGTGCGGATGATTCATTATGAACGTCAACAAACTGAAAACGATCAGATAAAACTGTGATATATCAGCTATGGAAACAAAATGTCTTCTCTCAAACATCCACATTGAAATGAAATACACTGTAATAAGTACATTATATAATGTTAACAACAAAATGGTGTCTGTCATACTGTTAAGAATTGAAGTGTTCCCCATGTACTGTAAAAAAACAAAGGTCTGTGGTGACAGTACTCCTGGTTTGTTGTGTAACACATTATGATGTAAGTACATGAATATATAAATACATGATATTAATTTTAACAGGATAACAAAACATTAACATGGATAAAACATGAATTATAAAGGAGAGTAAATCATAAAAGAAAACTTTTTTTTTACAAAGACTAAAGTGGTGATTAAACAAAGGAGCTTGTAATTTTGGAGTGTAACATTTCCTCAGAGATGTGTGTACTTTCCTGATGTTTGTAGCACTCTGTTATGGACTTGTACTTGAAATGAGGTAATTTGTTGTAATCCTCCAGGTCATTCAGTTGGGTTCAGAGAAATAATATTGATGAAAATAAATGGAAATACTTTTAAGGTCATTTTTAAAGTACCTTAAAACCCCTTGACCTGTTGAAGAGCTTTATCTTCTCCTAGACCATTTATCGTATTGGTTTCAAACACCCACACATGCCAGGCCAACCCTTGCTGAACAGATGTTCTGTAAAACTTTGTCATTACTTGAACGGTTTGGATTTTATGGCCTCTTCAAGGTGACATGCCACAAAACCTCCTGACGATCTTTGCACCACCTAGACACACTGAAATGGCCAATGCTGCCCGTAGGAATGTTGTAGAAAGATCAAACCAAACCGGCTTGTTCGTCTCATCAAGACCTACAAATCACGGGCTGACACCCCTGACCTAAATCCAACAGGAAGTGAGCTAGTGACTCTGAAAATAACATGAGCAAATGTGGAGAAATTGTCAGCCGTTAGCTAGACATCTTAAACTTGCGACCAAGATCGCATTTGTTACTCCATGAACATAAAACCTATATGGCTGCGTTTGGGACGAGTGTATCTCTCTGCTGTATGCTCAGATTGACAATTGGACCCACGGTTTGGGAATAAAAGGGAGGAGTTTGATACATTTTAAAGCCATCTCCATCTGCCTGAGGTCACACAGATTGTCTCTCCCTCTGCTGCATGCAAGTCATTAATCGCCATGACAACGCATTCACTCTGACACACACAGCCCTCTGTGTGTGTGTGTGACTCACAATCTTTAAAGGACAGCTTAAAGCAGCAGAATCTTCATTTGAAATAACATCTACACATTATATATCAGTGTTTTCCATCTCCCACATACTACTACAGCCTTTATTACTGATAATACTGTTGCTACTTTTGTGATTATTATGATTGTAACGTACTGTAATATAAAGTCTCTCTATTGCCAAAAATGACCTTGCGTACCCTTAACATTGCTTGTTTTATCGACATTCCGACTCTTGTGAATAATTCCACCATCTGTGTGAGCTGGAGGCCGAAATGGCGTGAGTCTGAGGTCCTGCCCAACGCTGCTTGCAGCTTTAATTATTATTATTATTGTTGTTAATATTGTTATTATATAAATGTCTGCCCTACATACCCACCCTTAGTACACAGTAACATATGTAAATTGTTTGCATATTCATAAGATCAAGAATATTGTAACACCTAATTTATTGATTGATTGATTTTTGTTTTGTATCATTTCGTCTATAATTCCATTGCAGTCAATGTATTGTATGGCATTACTTCTGTTTTGTGTACCGCACCAATTTAAAAAACAGAATAGGTGCAAGTAATTTTTGAAGCTAAAAAGCTTCTGTTTGTGTACAACAAATACAGACCACAGCATTGAAATTTCAGGTTAATCCAAAGATAAGTGTCTGATAAGAAGTACTTCTTTTCGACCCCAGGTGGTGCTATGACTATCACAGTATATTGTCATATAAATGTATTCAGGGCAGAAATAATATGAATCATGTGAAGTTTGGTGGACAACCTACCATTTACTCCAGAGTTATAGCAGTTTCATGACGAGACATCAAAATTAAACCCTCTGCAGCGGGCGTTAAAATGTTATGTTTCATTCATCCAGTAGATGGTGCCATGAGTAAGACCAATATATTGCCAAGCAGATGTGTTCGGGGGTGATCACACATATCAAATTGTGGCTGATAAGAGCAATGCATGATGGAGTTATAAGGACTTGATATTCCATGAGGAAGAATTGAAAGTTGCCATGGGCAACCTGTTACAATGAATTTTAAATTTTTGAATTTTTTTTATTTATTTTGGAAATTTGTAGGGGGCGCTATTTTGGCATTTCGCACCGAGCATGTGTAACCGCCCAAAAATATCAAATTTCAGATGTGGCCGGATGAATGTCGAAAGTTAGAACCATTTTAAACTTGGGAAAGGGGCGAAATTGGGACACGAAATGTCCGAATGATAATAATAATTAAAGCTGCAAGCAGTTGTGATCTGGCCCTCGCTCCCCCATGCAACCGTGGGGGCTGTGGCGCGAAGCAAGAAGGGAGAAAAAACCTGGCAGGAGCGAAAAAATGCAATGTTTCGTTCATCCATCAGGTGGCGCTACGAGCATAACCAGATGTGGCCAGGTGCGTTCAGGGGTGGACCCTCATCACATGTGAAATTTCGAGCAAATCAGACATTGCATGAAGGATTTATACCAAGTTGATGTTCCGTGGTGAAGGATTAAAAGTCACTGCCGCAACAGCCTGCAACATGACAGGACACATGTGTCACTATGGGATTCATCAACTTGATTGTCATGTGGCCACAAAATGTAGTTGATCAGGTCAGGAGCTTGAGGTTGGTGTTTGTCAGTGTAAAAGATGGCATTTCCTGTTTCCACAAGGGGGAGCCATGAGCAAGCTTGCCTACGAGCATATGGAGGTGTTGAGGGCAGGGCTCTTATCATGTACAGAAATTCTGAAGCAGTTTGGAGGAATTACGTGGGAGAGAGCTGCTTGAATATGCATGACGATGGATCAAAAATGGCAGTGCCATAGCAGCCACGCCCTTTGACCTAAAGACATGCAGGGCACAACTTTTGATCAGCATGGTCTCTGCATGATCTGTAAGAACATTGAAGTTGATTGGCTGAAATCCCTAGGACGAGTTTGTTAAAATACAACATGTGGAAATCACGCCAAAATGACAAGTCAGAATCAAAATGGCCAACTTCCTGTTTGGAGTAGACCATTGGTGCCAGAGACTTTTTTGTGCGTCTTGGCAACTTACACATATGTACCAATTTTCATGTTCCAACTCCAAAAAAAAACCTATGGGGAGGGTTTTTTGAAAATTTCAAGGGGGCGTTATAGAGGCATTTTGTCCCCCCATGGTCGACGCCCCTATCAGATGTAAGAGCTCGCCATTCTTGACCTGTGTATCAATTTTCATGAGGAGATGAGGTCGCTGAAGCCATCAAATTGCCAAATATATTTAGTGGCGAGGGAACGATAGTTGCCACGCCGCCACATGGACACCATTACACATAGCTTCACAGCGTTCATAAGGTAGCTTCACCAACTTGTTCTGCATGCATTAGAAGTGAAATGAAGTTGATGCGTTCAAGTTTGTGTCATTAGTACATGTTAAAGTAAAAACTGGTCACTTCCTGTCACCACCGGGAGGCAATATGAGCAATGTCGGTTAATAACATATCTGGCCATTTGGGGCGGACCCATCATCATGTTCAGCAAGTTTGAAGCTGCTGAGATCAGGTATGTGGGTGGGAGAGCCATTCGAAATTCGATGGCAAGAAATCAAAAAGTCACCAAAATTTCTCACGCCCTAGCGGCCACGCTGCTTGACATAGAGAAAAGCTTTTAATAACTTTTGATCAGCATGTTCTCAGGATGAACTGTACCAAATTTGAAGTCGATCAGACGAAATCCCTAGGAGGAGTTTGTTCAAATTTAACTTGTGGAAATCGCCGTAAGGAAAAAATTCAAAGCAAAATGGCTGACTTCTTGTTGGGATTTTACCATGACGTTAAGAGACTTTTTTGTGCGTCTGGGTATGATACATGTGTGTACCAAATTTCGTTTGCCTGCGACAAACTAACCCCAATGGGGAGGGTTTTTTGAAAATTTGTAGGGGGCGCTATTTCAGCATTATGTGTCAACCATGTGCAACCACCCCAAAATATCTAATTTCGCTGGCAGGACGCGTTCTGACGCGTCAGTTCATTTCTGTCAAAGTCAGACATCCCATGCAGGAGCAACTTGGCCTATCCTTGTTACAGTGCTGGAATGACATATTTCACATTTTGTATCACTTCCTCTTTCCACTAGGGGGATTTGAAGTGTGAACTAATTATACATTATGTTTTCATACATCAAATACACACCATAGCATGTAACTTTCAGATAAATCGAAACATAAGTTTTTGATGAAACCTATTTCCTGTCGTCACTAGGTGGCACTATGACTGTCAGGAAATATGGTCATGTTAATGTGTTCAGGGCAGGACTAATATGAATCATGTGAAGTTTGGTGGAGATTGGACCATTTATACCAAAGCTACAGCAATTTCATTTTTCATGGCGAGACCTCAAGATTCAACGCTCGGCAGCGGGCGCACCATTCAACATTGGGCAAATCCTGTGATAACTTTTGGTCACAACATAGTCAGGGTTACATACACCAAGTTTGGAGCCAATCTGATAAAATCTGTAGGACAAGTTAGTTAATTTACAAGCCCTGGAAATGGACAAAAATGCACAAAAGTGGCAAAAGTAAATTCAAAATGGTGGACTTCCTGTTGGGTTTGGAGCATGGCTCCAAGAGGCTTTTTTGTACATAATAGAGTGTCACAGGTGCCTACCAAGTTTCATACATGCAGGTCAAACCAGCTTTGGGGGCTGCTTAATTGAAATATTGTAGGGGGCGCTGTTGAGCCATCTTGGTGCATCAAAGCACAAAAATCACATCAGACAACAAGACTTGTGACCTGTGGTGTGTATGCCACGTTTGGTGAGTTTTCAAGCATCCCTTGTCCCTTCAAAACAACATTGTGTTTGATGGCGAACAAGGCGGCGCCACCGTGACAGCGTTTGATGAAAACTCAAAAGCTTCATTTTTAAGTATCATCAAGGTCTAAGGACTTAGACCAGCAAGTTTGAGGTGGGTCTGATTAACCTGCTACAAGCGGGACATCAAAGAATGTATAAAGTAGCTTTCTGTTGCCAGAAGGTGGCGCTATGAAGGTGATCCAAAATTCCTCTGTAGATGTGTTCAGGGCTGGCCTGTCATCATATGTGTGAAGTTTTGTCAAGATATTCCCATGTGGAGTCAAGTTACAGCAATGTTTATCATTACGGCAAAACATCAAAGCCAGTGGCCACGCCCTTCGACGAAAACTCACAGTTTCCACAATAAAGCGTCATCAACGTCTTATGACTTTTTTCCACCAAGTTTGAAGTGGATCTGGTCAAGTCTGTAAGAGATGTACATTAAAGTCTAAAACATGACATTTCCCGTTGCCAGTAGGGGGCACTATGTTTATCTCGAATTATTGACATGTAGATGTGTTCAGGGCCGGACTGTCATCAATTCTGTGAAGTCTGGGCAAGATTGGACCATGTAAATGTTGAAATGAATATTTTCCTCAAATAACTCTGGCAACTGAAGGGTTAAAATGGAGATTCTGCCGCTGTCATGTCATCAGGTAAGTTTTAGAATCGCGCACACATCATATTTCTGTGAGTTTGTGACAGTGGTTGACATGATAACTAAGTAGGTGCAGCTAGGGTCAGAGTGAGACAGACAGAACACAGAGAAGAGACGTCTTTTAGTGGAGATTTAACTGCTTGAACAAGTTCTTCCCATTCCCAAACCGTTGGTCTTACTTTGAAAGGGCAAACAGGTCACTTCCTGTTGGATTTAGGACATGCCGGTTTTGGTTTGATCTGTCTACGACATGCCTACAGGCCACACTGGCCATTTTAGTGCACCTAGAAAGCCCACTGGCACTTTAGGGGTTAATAATATGTATTTGCTGTTTCAAATGAAGATTCTGCTGCTGTAATCTGTCCTTTAAAGATTGTGAGACACACAGTAGAGCATGAATCGGGAGTGGATTTTCACTCCCGTTCCCTCCCGCTCCCAGAGAAAAATTCCCATCCCATCCCATCCCAATCCCGGGCCAGAGTCAAAAAGTAAATCCAATCCCGTCCCACTCCTGTGAAATGACTCCCGATCCCATCCCGCTCCCAGTCAAAATTACTCCCACTCCCATCCCACTCCCGTTTTTTTCTTTTTTTACTTACACCTTTAAGTTTTTCATTTGGAAAGTCAATGGATTGTTCTTTTTAGATTACCATGTTTCATGCAGTTTAAAATCAAATTATGAAACCATGAACAGTTATCTGTAAAAATATAAAATGAGGAATATACTGTATGTTGCCATAATCCATTTCAAACAAAGGCCCAACACAAATATCTCATTGCCTGTCATCCTGATTGATTCTTGGATGAATAAACCCAAACATTTTTCAAAAAAGATGTATTTTATTTAAGAACTTGTTTTTTTTTAAACAACATTTAAAGGTTTAACCTTTAAGGTACAGTAGTAGGCTTGCACTGACTGCACACAAGTAAACGTCCTCAATGAACTTAGTGCAAAGAAATGGACATGGACAATATAACAAATAAACTTGGCATATTAGTCTCTCCAGAAACTTCGGCCTAAGTCATGCCTTTAAATTCACATACTTGAGTTTGGTGTAAACATAAATAAAAAAAAGTGCATATAGGTAAAACCAAGCCATTTATTGCTATTTTTCGTCCGCCTGGCCTCTCTGTCTATTAATGCATGTATAATCTCGACCCTTTCATGCACAGTCAAGTAATGAACATCTTTTTTTTCAGGACAACCTGGGCAATAATAATATGTATGCTAAAATGATGCCACATGAATGGATCAATAGTTATATGAGTATAAAAACAAAAGAAAAAGCAAAACGGAAATTGAATGTCACAGAATTTAATTCAAAAAAGACACAACAATGTACAAGCTTTTTCATTTTCAAATATGTTTCTCTCAGGCCTTGGCTATCAGGAGAAAAAGATCCCAACATTCTAACACAAACACAACAAAAAATATTTACATTTTTTCTCCACTCGTTTTTTCCCTCACTTCCTCAGTCACTTGTGCCACTCCTTGAAACAGTTTCTGTCTGGAACAAGACCGAGGGCTACATCACACATCAAAAGTTGTTTGTAAATGTTTATTTATCTTTGTTTTGGCCATGGGAGATTATTATTCCTTTGTTTTCGATACTGGAAGATAACTATTTCACCTCACGCTGATCTTTGGCTGCTGGGATTGGATGTCACCGTCATAAAAACAAAAGAAGAAGAAATCGGAGCATCTCATTGGTCAAGAGACTGACCGGAAGTCATAATTTACACGTTTTTATCACAAAATGTAATGAATAATGAACTTATCACGGAGTTATCACGGTGGAATTCACATGCAAAGTTCCCGGAAAAAACGCCACACTTAACGGCTGGATTGAAAACCTTCTCGAAAGGCTAGAATTGCCCTGAGCTCACCATAGATCACCCAAAGAGTATGCTTGTGATAGCAATTTTCCCCATTAAGTTTTGTTGTGTGGTTCCCGAGATATTCTGCAAAGTACTGACGCTGTCGCGTGGGAGCGCCCGCGCACCCGTGGAGTTAGAAGGGTTAAAGTGGTTATTGCGAACTTTTCTCTGTAGCTCACTCTTTATATGTTCATCTCCTCCACCGCTCGCCATGTTGTTGTGTGTTTGTCTGTCTTCAGTCCACTCTCCGCTGCTTTAAGTTCCGGTAGTAGCCGGAAGTCGAACCGTTGGGATATTGGAATGTGTATTTCTTTTGACGTGCCAACGCAAGTCAAGATAGTGTTGGCCCACGAAAATAAAACTACAAAAATGGATGCTTCAGTCCTCTAGGTTGTTTAACACGGATGAAAATCATCATCTATTTATGTGTTCCCAATCCCGCCCGCTCCCCTTGATTATTATTCCCGTACCGTCCCAATCACGGAGTAAATTAAATTTTGACTCCCATCCCGCGGGAGTCCCGCGGGAGTCCCATGACCCGCGGGATTTCCCGAAATAATTCATGGTCTAACACACAGACAGAGAGAGCCCTGTGGCTGTGTCTGTGTGTGCAGCCGTTGTCATGGCGATTAATGACTTGCCTGCAGCTGGCACACAGACAGCTCATGATCAGCATAGGCTGTTTAACATGGGTTTTAACTCCTCGAACAAATTCTTCTCATACCCAAACCGTTGTTCCAATCAAGAAAATAAAGTGATAGTAAGAGACAGCCACGTCTTGTGAACGTACGTGGCCATTTTTATACTTCTAGAGTCAAAAATGTGGTCAGGGGAGTGAGTTTAAAATGTGTTGCACTGCAGCTGTTTCCAGAAATTTCTCCTCTGAGTTTACATGGGAGTGAATGAGCAAAAAATCGGCGCTCCCTTCGCTTTGGAGCCACTCAGCAAAAATGTGTACCTGTGAGAGATTCCATGTCAACATATCTGTGACCAGGACAAATTTTCCTATGTTTTGTGGTATAAATTGTGTCTGTACAGTGAAAATTGTGGCCATGGCAGCGAGTGAAAGACAAAAGTTTTAGACGATTTTTAGAGCTCTCTCCACTCCAGCGCGCAGCATTCCTTGCAATAGACACCCGTTATAAATTGACAATTTCTCCAATTTTGCTCATGGTACTTTGAGAGGCACAGAAAGATATGGAAAAGATGAAAACATGAGTGAATAGATGAGACCTGTGGCAACATTTGAGAGTTGGAATGGAGTCTGTAGCTCAAAGTATGGAGATGCTGTAAAGGCTAGAAAAAGCCCAAAGAATGGTCTCTTTCTCCCCCCTGCTGCCATTCATTTCCTATGGGACAGCTTTCGAAGATAGTCAGGACGTTTTTCTGACATCTCACCTTCAGGAGCCCATAAAATCCAAACTAATTGAGTAATGTTGAGTTGATCTGTCATCCCTGCAAGTTTGAAGCCGATAGGATAACCGGTGTATGAGAAGAAGACTGCTCTTTGAGCAGTCCTCTGCCTCTAGGCTTGGTCCCTAATAATTATAATAACTAGAACTGCAAGCAGTTATGAACGGGGGCCAAGCCTCCCTGCACGACTCGGCCCCCGGGTGTCGTGGAGTCCTTGGAAGTCGGCTCGACCAAACATCACTCAGCTTTATGGCTGGCCTCAAGAGCAACTCTGCATCACGCTCACCAAATTTCGTGCGAATCCGATCAACTTTCATGTCACTTGATATTTTTCTGTTTATAGCGCCCCCTATTGGCTGATTTACGCCAAATTTGGCACAGAGCCTCTGGTTGACCTCTCACTTACTGGCTGGTAAGTGAAAAAGTTAGTTTTGGATCCTGGACACATCATAGATCATGGCGCTCCCTGAGATTGTGCAAACACTGTTAGAATTAGCTGCCCAGGTGGATTCTAATATTATATCTGAGTCTGATGCCCGTGACCGAGTTGAGCAGATCAGAGAGCTTGGCTGCATACTCTGCTGTCACAGATTCAGACATTAATGAAGTTGCCGTAGCTAACCTCTCCTCAGTCCTGGAACGACTGGATGCTGTGCAGCCTCAAAAGGGGACGAGGACGACCAGCCATCAACATCCCTTTCGAGGCAATAGAAAACTATTTATTAAATGGTGACCTGCTCAACTCGGTCATGGGCATCAGACTCAGATATAATATTAGAATCCACCTGGGCAGTGTTGTTTATGAGGTAGTGATGATGTGAAGGTGATGAAGGAGACTCCGCTGACACCGTCTTGCTTGTATATAGGAAGGTTTATTACAAGAAGTACAGCATCAAATCAAGCACCTAGGATTGCCTGAGAGAGAGTCCGAAGCCAATATGAACTGCTCTGAATCAGAGCCCCAAATATTCTGCTTATATAGGTTGGTTGTTTTGATGAACTTTGAAACAAAATGAAACAGGTGACAGAGAAACAATCGAGATGGAATCTAACCTTTCAACCTGTCTTATCAATCCTTGACCTAGGCTGCGATATAATCTTGACCTGGGCCCCTAACTGAGCACATTTACAGTCTCTGAGCATCAAGCAACATGGCACATTAGATACTACAGCAGCTAATTATAACTGTTTGCACAATCACAGGGAGCGCCATGATCTGTGATGCGTCCATATATCAAATGTGCACACCGCCCCCTACCATATTAGATGGGTAGCACAGTCAGCACGGTGCTGAAGAAGAGCAGCTACTGACTCTCCTGCACCACTCAGATTGCCAAATCGTTTTCAAATTATGGGCACTATTTTGCAGGGCAGACCACAAAAACGAAATAGTAATGTCCTCTTTTAATTTAGAGTATGGTTTTGCTGTAATTTATCCCTAATTAGCCTGTAATTAGATCAAGGGTGAATTCCAATTCCTGTTTTAACCTTCAATCTTAACCCTCAAGCTCAACCCTCAATCTTTGTAGCCCTCAAAACCAAGTGTTAAGGGTTATTTTGTGACTTAGAAATGGGACACCCCTCAAAGGCAAATACGTCTTAAGACTGTGGGGGGCCAAAACTCTGTCCAGTCTGTCAGTTCAAAGAAGAAGACATGTACATCATCAGTAGTCGTCAATAAAAAGATGAAACGATTTTTTTCCCCCAACACTTTATTTCAATTCTTGTACAAAACAAGCAGTGACAGACATGAACAGAAGAAATATGCCAGGGTTAGAGAGAAAAGAAAGAGAAATAAGATAAACAAATAAATAAATAAAAAAGTTCAGCAGCTCAAACCATTAAATTGTTTACATATTTTCAGAGTCTTTATAGCTTTGGAGTTTGTGGAGTGCTGAATGGTTTCTAAGTATTGCTGCATTTCATTCATGAACAAGGATTTTCTGTTACAAATTTACTCTTATGAATATAGAATTTCGCTAAGATAATAAATAGATTAATGAAATAGAATTGTTTTTGTTTAGAAATGCTGACATCATGAAATCCAAACAGCACATCTTTGTACAGTAGTGAAAATAGAACATAAATGTTACAATGAATATACTCGACAAAATCTTTCCAAAAAGTGACAGTATAGGGGCAGCTCCAAAACAAATGTACAGTTACCAAACAATAATCTGCTGCCGTCTGCAGCTGTGTTGATTTCATATTGAAACAGAATGCTTGATCACTAGGGGAACAGTTGCCCTTGTGCCCGAGAATTATGTTATGAATATGAACAGTTCACAAGTTACAAATTAGTCACTCCCATAGTTTTTTTTTTTTTTTGGAGCCTGCTTGCTTTTTGTAAACTTGTCTTCATTGGTGGCCCTGAAATGAATCAGGGCTTGTGTTTTGTCTGGTGGCCCTGAAATGGAACAGAGATAACAACATTACTTTCTTTTATTTTTTTGGCTACCTGTCAGATATTCATTAAGTCATCAGTTTAGTTTCATGCGGTATTGCAAGTATTATCACAATGAATCTCTCTGGTTCCAATCATATCTCACCAACAGGACACAGTCTGTCACCATTAACCGCTCCGTTTCTCCCCCTGCCCCAGTCAATCAAGGTGTGCCTCAAGACTCTGTCCTTGGACCCCTCCTTTTCTCAATCTACATGCTCCCCCTAGGTCAGATCATTCGCCATCATGGTCTTAATTTTCACTGCTATGCGGACGACACTCAACTTTATCTCAGCACCTCCCCATCCACCCAGCTTCCCCCCCGGTCTCTTGTCAACTGCCTTCATGACATAAAAACCTGGTTGTCATCTAATCTACTCAAACTCAACAGCAGGAAAACTGAGCTCTTGGTGGTGGCACCCAAGGCACTGCTCTGGAAGGTTGGGGATTTCCTCCTCCAGGTCGACAGCTATTCCATCTCCCCATCCCCTGAAGTCCGCAACCTGGGCGTCATTCTGGACTCCTCCCTTTCTTTCCACTCACATGTCAA
Source organism: Epinephelus awoara (assembly GCA_035609425.1). Classification (NCBI taxonomy): domain Eukaryota; kingdom Metazoa; phylum Chordata; class Actinopteri; order Perciformes; family Serranidae; genus Epinephelus; species Epinephelus awoara. The sequence continues at coordinate 43,393,553 of CM069298.1, read as the reverse complement.
ATCAGTCACCAAATCTGCCTTCTACCATCTCAAGAACATCTCCAGACTCTGGCCATCACTCACTGACACAGTAACTGAGACCCTCATCCACGCCTTCATCACCACCCGTCTGGACTATTGCAACAGAGTCCTGTTCGGGGCTACCAGTAAGACCCTGGACAGGCTCCAATACGTCCAAAACTCAGCTGCCAGGGTTCTCACCCATTCCAAGCCCTGGCAGCACATCACCCCCACTCTCATCCACCTCCACTGGCTCCCTGTGAAATTCCACATCACCTACAAACTCCTCCTCCTCACCTACAAGTCCCTCCACTCCCTGGCCCCCCAGTACCTATCCGACCTCCTTCACCATCACACTCCATCGAGGAGTCTTCGGTCCACTGGCATGGGTCTGCTTGCTGTCCCTCGCACCAGCCGACGCACCTTTGGTGACAGAGCCTTCAGCGTAGCTGCCCCCACCCTTTGGAACTCTCTTCCCTCTGAGATGCGCCACGCCCCAACCCTGGACTCATTCAAATCATCTCTCAAAAAACATCTGTTTACTCTGGCATTTGGTCTCGATTAGCTAGGCTGGTTTCTCTGTAGCTTGCGTTGTTTGTCCCTTTGTCTGTTGTTTTCGTTTGGTTGCTGCTGTTTTGTAAAGCATCCTTGGGTATTCTGAAAGGCGCTATATAAATCTAAGCTATTATTATTATTATTATTAATAATGAATACTGTAGTCAACATCCAGCAGAACTAGTGAGGCTGTTTATACGGTCACACAAGTGTTATCTGATGACTTTCATCCACGTTAACGTTTCACTCTTTGGGTTTTAAGTTGATATTCAACCAAATAACCTACCACAACAACCGACGTAACTTATTCAGGGGAAAGTCACCAGATAATACGATCACTAACGTTAACATGCAGCTGTAACATTACCAGCTGCAGACTCTATGGCTACAGGAGATGACACCGTCTGGTCATCTTACAAAAATGTCAATGCAAACATTTCACGTATATTAAAACAACTTAACAACTACATTATCACTGATAAATGACTTTTTGTAACTGAATGACAGCATACTTGGTTGTCAGAGAACCAGGGTTACGTGCAGGGGCAAGCGCCCGCGCTGGCTTCGTTAGCTAGCCAAAAGATATGTGTGTTACACTACATAGAGGTCTATAGTCCATAAAATGACGTTAAACTAAGATAATGCAATGGTTATCATAATTTTAAAACAACTATTAACAAGGAAAATACTCACATTGATAACTCCCCTCCCTACGCCTGTCGCCGCCATCTTGCATTGACTGAATCGTCTGTACTCGGCCGGGCTCGGCTGGGCTCGGTGGATGATGCGCAAAGGATTCTGGGATAGCACTCACTACCAAGAGTGGTCCTGAAAAATCTTAAAAGTGAGGGCCATACAGCCCTTGTTCTGGACCCTCAACTTAACGTTCTGAGAATCGGGACAGCACTTGCACTTCGCGGGAGCGCGCATTTTTGAGATTGAGGGAATTGGAATTCACCCCAAGTTCAGGTTGAATAAGGTGGAATGGTGCAGACTTTAATTTAGGGTACGGTTTTGCTGTCATTTATACTTAATTAGCCTCTAATAAGATCAAGTTCAGGTTGAATAGGGCAGAACGGTGCAGACTTTAATTTAGAGTACGGTTTTGCTGTAATTTATATCGAATTAGCCTCTAATAAGATCTACTTAAGGTTGACTAAGGGTCGCTATGTATTCATTCATTCATCTTCTAACCGCTTCATCCTCTTGAGGGTCGCGGGGGGGCTGGAGCCTATCCCATCTGACATCGTGCGAGACGCGGGACAGGTCGCCAGACTAATCGCAGGGCTGACACATAGAGACAAACAACCATTCACACTCACAATCACACCCACGGACAATTTAGAGTTATCAATTAACCTAGTCCCCAAACTGCATGTCTTTGGACTGTGGGAGGAAGCTGGAGTGCCCGGAGAGAACCCACGCTGACAGGGTCGCTATGCATTCATTCATTCATCTTCTAACCGCTTCATCCTCTTGAGGGTCGCGGGGGGGCTGGAGCCTATCCCATCTGACATCGTGCGAGACGCGGGACAGGTCGCCAGACTATCGCAGGGCTGACACATAGAGACAAACAACCATTCACACTCACATTCACACCCACGGACAATTTAGAGTTATCAATTAACCTAGTCCCCAAACTGCATGTCTTTGGACTGTGGGAGGAAGCCGGGGTGCCCGGAGAGAACCCACGCTGACACGGGGAGAACATGCAAACAGGCAACCCTCTTGCTGTGAAGCGACAGAGCTAACCACCACACCACCGTGCCGCCCCGGGTTGCTATGTATTACTACCTACAAATGGGACTCCAGAGAATGAGCCATGCAGGCAACAAGGGATTTGTTGGTGTTTGTTTAATATCTAATAAAATATTTTACCATTTGGTTTTGTCTGATTTGTTCCAAAGTACGTCTTGTTTGCTCTTATTAGGGAATAATTGTGTTTGTTTAATATCTAATAAAATATAATTACCTCTAGATTTTGTCTAAATGGTTCCGAAGTACATCTTGTTGCTCTTATTAGGGTATAATTGTGTTTGTTTAATATCTAATAAATATAATTACTTCTAGTTTTTGCTAATTTGTTGCAGAGCACGTCTTGTTAGTCCTAATTAGGATATTTGTGTTTGTTTAATATCTAATAAATATAATTACCTTTAGTTTTTTGCTAATTTGTTGCAAAGCACGTCTTGTTAGCCCTAATTAGGATATCATTGTGTTTGTTTAATACCTACTAAAATATGATTACCTCTAGTTTTTGTCTAATTTTTTGCAAAGCACGTCTTGTTTGCTCTTATTTTCTTTATTTTTCGCCAGACCAAATGCGTATGCCAAATCTGGTGAGTTTTTGAATTCGTCATCACTCGGACCCTAATAATAAACAGCGTGATTACAATAGGGTCCTCCGGACGACTTGCAGTGGTCGCTCGGGCCCAAATAAATAATAATATACAGCGCGATTTCAATAGTGTCCCACAGACGACTTGCAGTCATCGCTCGGACCCTAAATAGATGGCTATTTTACCTTAACTAACTTTGAAAAGGATATGATATAAAATGGAAAATATGTGATTAATAAATTTGTTAAGACTGTGCTTCTTTGATTAATTCCTCCCATCTGCGGTGACAGCATCATCATGTCAGGTTGAAGTGCAAGGGTTGGAGTCAGCTCATGTTTCTAAACTCGGGGAGAGATTTGCAGTTGCAGGACATGAGTGGCTTCAGCAAAAAGACAACTGAATGTTTGGACACCAACTGGACACCATTCAAAATGAAACAGTATATGTTCTGACACATGCATCCCTCTGTATCCCATTCTTTCTCTTTTAGTTTTCTTTAGTTTATTTGATATAGATATTACAGTAGCATTAGAGTTGTACATTTATGCACAAGAACCAGATGCACTGTGCTTAATGTTTGTAGTGAAACACTAATTTGCAAAACCTGCACACAAATACGACAAAGAAAAGAAATTGCATCCACAAATCTATACACTAAGATACATACACAAAAAATACTTGTGTGTGTACTGTGGTACAAAGTATTACAACAAGTTCTAATAATTTAGCCATAATTTAATATCTTTATTAAAAACATTAAGATTGTTTGCATTTTCAATTCAGTTGGTAGACAGTTTCATAGTTTTGCTCCTTTAACAGAGAAGGCAGATGATCCAAATTAGGTTTTGTGTAAGTCACTGTTGGTTGAGGCCTGTGTGTTGACTCTGCTGGTGTGCTGGTGTCTTGTGACAAATTCCTGAAGCAGAAGTGGAGTGTGACCATATGACCCTTTAACAATAAGCTTTTAATTCAGACAACTTACGATCCTTTCAAAGCTGAACATGACATTAATGCCACTTCACTGTTTTTTGTCCAAAATTTTATTGTTTGGTAATATTAAACTATGATGAGTCGTACAGCTGATTGTGAGGCTTGTTAACAGGCAGTGATGCTGTGTGATAGGTGAGACAGTATCATGGCATGCATACAAAGCTAGGCTTTGCTGAGTAGCAAATACTTTCTGAGAACTGTGAAGCAGGAGTTTTGCTTTGACTTTTTAGTTAATATTACACACTTAAACCTCAAACCTAAGATGCGAGTCTAAAAAGATTCCTGAATTCTTGACATTGTCCACTTCACTGATAACCTTATTCTTTATTTTTACCATAAATCTTTCATTTTGGTCTTGTTTATGTGACAGACTGAAATGACCCTGTCATCAGCATGCATTCAGCAGGTAGTTCATTGATATACATGCTAAATGGCAATTGACCTAAAACTGACCGCTGGGGTATTCCCTATGCTATTTGCACAAAGGCTGGACTTTTCTCCATTAATTCTCACACTCTTCAAGTCAAACCATTGGGTATCAGCACAATGTGGCTAACAGTATCAGAGACCTTTTTTAAGGTCTGCAGGCTATTGAAAATTATAATATTATTATTGATGCAAAAACTAATTTGTCCTTAGATGTATTATCATTTGCTCTGCTACAATTTTCCTCTGTATCTTGGAGACAACTGGGAGGAAGGCAATAGGTCTGTAATTACATGTCAAGTCCTGCTCACCAGATTTAAAGATTGGACTGACAACAGCTATTTTCCAGGTCTTGTGTTTACAAGTTCACAAGGTGTGTAATTTGCTCGAGAAGTTGACTTCTGTATTACTTTATCAGTGCAGAATCCACATTATGGATGTCTTTGGCCTTTGAGCTGCTGAGGTGATTTATAATTAGGGGCCGGGCAGCCTAAGCTGCCAGGACCCTATTGTTCTGCTGCATGTTCTTCTTCTTCTTCTTCTTCTTCTTTTTCCGAGGAAATCCTACTTCCCATGCACTGAAATGACCAAACTTTGCACAAAGGTCCAGTCCCATGCCAGATTGCCACAGCTGCAAAAACAGGCCAATAGTCCTGATGGTGGCGCTACAGCAAGCCTCTAAAGTTCAAAATTTTGAAAATTCACAACAAATCAACCATATGTGCTACAGATTTGCAACTTTCACCAAAATGTAACCCCAATGCTGACAAAACTTTTGTACACTGAAACCTGTTGCAAATTATGAAGTCCATCACTCTGTTTTTTTTCAAAATCTGTAAAACTTATTAAACCTATCTTCTCCCACAATTTTTGCTCAATTGGCACCAAACTTGCTTCAGACTGTCCTACACAAACGATCCACACAGATTTTTGATTTATCAAAAATTGAGCCTACAGTGCATCAAAATGTTTGACTGTAAACGTTACTGTAAACATATACTTGCAAATGCTTGCTAAATACATTTTCAATGTTCATTAAAAAAGCTAAAAAAAAAAGGACCAAATTTTGGAGTCATGGTAGATGATGTTTGGAAAATATCAGAATTTTACCTGAAAAACTTATTTTTTGTTTTACAGCATTTTAAATTTTGCTCTCATGCCAACAATTGGAGTCAATGCAAAAATGGCATTTTTAAAAATCAGTTTTTCACTTATGGAGCCAATAAATCATTGTTAAAAACAAATGACCAACATCTCCATGCTGTCCAGATGCAATTTGTGTATTTTCGGATTTTTGTCTTAATAACTACATTTTTGACAGCCGTTTGAAATCTGCCTTTACACACTAACAGATGCTGTCTTGCACACAGGTGACTGGCTTAGTCAATTTGTGAAGCTACATGTGACATTTCTGTTTGCCAGTTAGCTCAGTGAGATAGAGGATGGTTCTTGGTGTTAAAGATTGTGAGTTCAAGCCTCAGCTCATGCAACATTTCCATATGAGAAATCTACCCAAACTTTTCATAAAGGTCCAGTCCCATGCCAGATGTCCTCAACTGGAAACACAAGACAATAGTCCTGATGGTGGCGCAACAGCAAGCCTCTAAATTTCAAAACATTGAAAATTCATAACAAATCAACCATATGTGCTACAGCTTTGGAACTTTCACTTTGAAATTTGCTTTTCCATGGCATGGATGGCTATTGTCTGGCACCCTGATGCTTGGCTTAGTCAATTTGTGAAGCTACACATGAACTGTCATTTGCCAATTAGTTCAGTGAAATAGAAGACGGACCTCAGTCTCAGAAGTTGTGAGTTCAAGCCTCAGCTAAGGCAGAACGGATATTCTAATGTGAAAGTCCTATGTTCAGGCATCATGCTATGTGGATTAGAGACTACTAAGGTTAATATAATTATGATCAAGGCAGTTTCGCGGAGAGACAAATACTCTTTATCAACACCTTTCCCTGTTTTCCCTGTTTTTTCTGCTTAGCCTAATTTTATTTTATTTTATTTGTGCAGTTTTGCTGCTGAAAGGTAATGTTGATTTCCTTTTAAAATGAAGCTGTAATGGTGCATTTACAATTTTACAAATAGGCCTATCTCTGCTATGAGTCATTTCATTATTGATTAGCATTACAGTTATTTTCTATATTTAATGTTTGTCTATAAAATTATGTAAAATTCATATTACCTTTCCCCAGTTCCAATCTGGCATCCACAAACATCTCATATTGTCTGACTAAAGGTCCAAAATCATGATAAAGCAAGATTTGAGGAGGATATCCTCAAATCTGCGAAGGTAACTCCAACACTGATGCCTGAAACACTTAATCCATCATGAAATAGTTGTGGATTAATTATGTGTTTGACTTACTGATTTATTGACTAATCACTGCAACTGTAGAATTCCTATAATGAGCTAGAAGGAGTTTTAAACATATATACCGCAGAGTTTTCTCTTGCTAATTAGCTCAGTGAGATAGAGCATAGTCTCTTATGCTTAGAATGCCACCTTTTTTTCATCTTCCTACACTATGTTTGTTGCTCAGAATTGCCTAATTTTGCCTAAAATTGCCCGGCCCTGACCATTGCTGCGCAGCAGCTATAATTTTCCTTATTTTTTTAAGATTAACTTTCTTTCATGTAAAATTGATGTTGAGTATTCTGGTTCACCATATTAGGTTTCAGTTCTACTGGTTTAAAATTGTTTATGAGTTCCTTTACAAACTACATAAAAAAGAAAAAAGCAAAACATTGAATTCATGTGCAATTACTGCATTATCAGAGACAAGTTTGTTGTTTATTCTCAGCTCTTTTATTCTCTGATACTTATGAGTGTTTTTGTTAAACATTTGATGTGCTTCCACAACTACCTTTGGTGTCTTCAGTAAATTTTGAGAAGTTATTCATCTAAGCTTTGTGTAGTTCACTAACAACTTTGTCTTTTCGGCCTGTGTTAATAAGATGGTCAGTATCAGTCTTTGTGGCTAGAGACCTTTAAAGGGCAAAGTCACATTTATTTCATTAATTGCAAGATGTCTTTACCAAACTGAGGAAGTGAGCTTCCTTTTGGGCTACTCTTCCATGTTTTAGCAGCTGGTGTTCAAAGTGGTGTTTCTGTTACTGTATTCCAGTTAATTTGCATCAGTTCTCTTTCAAAGTCTGCAGTCTTTCATTTTGGAATCCTTGATTTTACTGCTAAATCAAGTGTATCTTGAAATATTTGCTAAGTTTGATGGAATGCCACAGTTAAGCAAGCTCTCAGTAAGACATAACAAGTCCAGGTTAGAATCAATAAACAGGTTTTGTATTCAATCAGTTTGGGGTTGTATGCTTCATATATTTAGGTGACCATCAAGGGTGCCTTTCACACTCCCAAACAACCTTGGTTTGGTTCACAGTTTAAAAATACAAGTGTTGCTGTGGTTTTATTGCTACACGGCTCACATGTGCTCCATTGTTAACCTTTGCAGTCCATCCATCCCTGTTTTTTTCTATTACAGTACAAACCAGTATCTGTATAAAGAAATTGAACTAGCATTATGCATGTTTAGCTTGATATTATAAAGTTTCATATTTTTCCTCAAGTTTTGGATTTTGTTTCACCTACAGTTGGTCAGTCTGTGATTTTGTCTTATTAGGACCAGTAACAGTGATAAGCGGTGAGGAAGACTCTGCCAGCCCCCTTCATCATGTGAACCATGGAATAATCAGCCCCTGTGCACTGGATGCAGGGCCTGATGCTGTGGTGATTGGAATGACCAGGATCCCCATCATAGAGAACCCACAGTACTTCAGACATGGACACAACTGTAACAAACCTGCCACCTGTAAGTACAGGACCCACAAACTATGCAGGTGTTGTAAAATGTTGATGGATCATTTTCAGTTTTTACTGTCCTTTTTTCTTCTTTTTAGAGTAGATGGGTACAGGTAATTTATTAGCCATAATTTATGTCATATCCCTCAAAAAATTGTGTTTTCTGCTGCGAGACGACAGTGAGAACATCCACCATAGGACGAGGGAAATTGGCGAACATCTTTGTCATGCAGAAATAGGACTTAATAATTGAATCAATCAATCAGTCAATCCACTCAGTAGTATACCTTTCGTTGCACTTCAGCACAGTGAAGCAAAAAGTATGTGCACTTGTGTTTGCTGGTGGACATTCAAGCTCTGGTGCTGACCAAACAACAAGGCCGAGACCTTTTGAAAAAGGTGGGTCTCGATCTGCTTCTCACTGAACCATCCATCCAGCCATCTAGTTGTAATGCAAACTTGAGATAGTACGTATATGTGATATTAGTATGATTTCAAATGCCACATTACGCTAACGCTTACATGAAACAACTATGAAAAGATGTTTTCACAAGTACAGAAAGTGAAAACGATAAACTGGAGGGCAGTTGTGTTTGTGTCCTACTTTGTGTATTTCCACAGTCAAACATACTTTAATCCCGCGTCATATGATACAAGGAGTTTTGTTTTTGTCCTGTTTCTGCCTGTTCAACATTATTATTCATAAAATTCACATTATTTATCATAAAATCACCATTCTTCATAAACGAAAAAACGATACTTGATTACTTAAATAGCAAGTACCATTAAATACCTTTACCTCTATCTTACCCCCTCTGGTGAGTTGCTTCCCCCACCCATCCTCATCAATCCTGGCATCAAAGAGTCAAATTGATAAGAAAGGCAGAACAAAAGCAAGGCATAACAAGGCATTGTGACATCTATAGTACAGAATAATACAGGGATCAAAACAATAGGGGCAGCTGTGGCTCATGAGGCAGAGCAGGTAATCCACTTATCTGAAGATTAGTGGTTCGATCCCCGGCTCCTCCAGTCCACATGCCAAAGTATCCGTGGGCAACATACTTAACCCCAAATTGCTACTGATGAATGGTTACTGAGTAGCCGGTGGCACCATGAATGGTAACTTCAGCAACCAGTGTGTGAATGCATGACTGTGACATGTACTGTAAAAGTGCTTTTAGAGGTCCATACAAGTGCAGTCCATTTACCATTTACAACATAGTGCTTACAATTATCAAAATCATAGGTCTGCAGCACCACCTCAGTCTCTGATTTGGGGATATGAGAGAATGCAAAAGCAGACAGGGTTGTGTGGACTGCTGCACCTGATCAAACATACTCCTCACATTAGTGCAGGGCCCAAATGAGGTCCAGTTATAGTCTCAGCTAATGATCAGTTCAGTTTTTTCACACCAAAGAAAAATAATAAAGACTGGTTGCAGTAAATTCCAGCATGACCTGCAGTCAGCCGCTGGAATAAACTGTTTTGATTTCTCTTGTGGGTCCACATAGTGCTGATGCAGTGCCGAGTCCATCATTTCTTTTCCAAATGAGACAAACAACAGGTGTGAGGTGTGATCTTGATCACCAAGGTTTAAAAATGTGTGTTCACTCAACATCAAAGCAGGAGACAGTACTGTCAGCTATACACTGTCATTATAGACCATGTCATTTTAAATTGAAATAGCTTCTAAGTGTAGAAAAGCTCAGATAAGATTAAGTGAAGATGAAGACACAACTAGAAACCGGCTGTACCTTGACATTAACATAGTAAGGCGGCCCGTCAAAGTATGCAAATCAGCCAGGTGGATGTGGAGACATATTTATATTCTTTCTTTCTGTATGGGTGACTGATGTGCACACATAAACAGTCAGTCTAACAGGCTTGAATGATGACTCAGTCAAGTATATACACAAAGCATTACAAAGCACTCATCAACATGTAAGAAAAAATAATATTACTTATACATCAGTAATGTTGCATGGCATAAATAAATAGTTCACTCACAAATGATGCTTCTCCAAGGCTACACAACAGATGGAGGTAGGCTAAAGACCATGTGAGTTCAAAACAAAGATGGCCGAAACTAACCATGACCTAGGTCACATTTGTTTTAACTAATTAAAACAAGAAGGAGGCAGTTTCCTAAGCGCCTTCACTCTAAAATCATATCAGAAATAGTCCGCAGGGGGTTCTAAACTTAAAGAAATGTTACATGACAGTTTACTTTCATTCTCTTGACTTTATCCACTGATTTTTTTATGCACCAAATCACCTGTGTGTGTGTGTGTGTGTGTGTGTGTGTGTGTGTGTGTGTGTGTGTGTGTGTGTGTGTGTGTGTGTAGGTGTGTGTGCATGTGTGTGTGTGTGTGTGTGTTTGGTCCCACACACCTGACAGTATAACATTTACCAAACTAACCAGCTCACATGGCTCATTCCTAGAACTTATGAAATGAATGCCTGATACCAAAAACTTTTCTCCACTGACATTAAATAGTATATATTTGTGTCTGCCTGCTGTTACTTATATCCTCACAGCAGCCGGTACACATCAATCATGCTTCCCCTAGGTCACATGATTTCAAATGAATATGGATGTGTTGTTTGATTGTTACACATGTCAAAGTTTCACCAGGTCACATGGGTTATGTCTACCACTTTAAAAATATAAACTCACACCACCTTCATAAGAACCCTTTACTTTTTAATGCTGCGGGCCCCCTTATAAAAAAAAAATCACACCTGTCCCCTTTGGGATGTTTTTCATCCTTGTTGAAAAACAACCATACAAATAATAAATATTAATATTTTTTTCTATTTTTTTTTTTTTTTTTGCTTTAATCGTTTAACCACCTCCTGCTCAGATTATACATATCAAATATCCATTCCTTTTGAGGATTTTTAACCCTTTATATGCCATTTTATTTACATGAAGTCACTGTTACTTTTATAAAAAAAAAAAAAAAAAACATGAATTATGATTTACTTTCTATATAATAAAGGTTGTATGGATTTTTTTTTTCTATTTATCACATTCTGAGATATGGGAATGATTAATAACAACGCCCATGTTAATAGAGATAGAGATAGAGAGAGAGAAAGAATACAGTAATGTAACCTTGCAGCAACCTGCAGCTCATAATTTGCAATTTTTAGCTACACAGTTACACACATGGGCTGGCATGGTGGGGACTAGGTTAATTGATGACTCTAAATTGTCCGTAGGTGTGAATGTGAGCGTGAATGATTGTTTGTCTCTATGTGTCAGCCCTGTGATAGTCTGGCGACCTGTCCAGGGTGTACCCTGCCTCTCGCCCGATGTTAGCTGGTATAGGCTCCGGCCCCCCCGCGACCCTCAAGAGGATGAAGCGGTTAGAAGATGAATGAATGAATGAATGAATTACACACATGCACACTCGCGCGCGCGCGCGCGCACACACACACACACACACACACACACACACACACTATTTTTTTAGTTTTTTTACTATACAGCCACAGCCCCAGACATACACTATTGACATTGCTTGTTTTAACAACATTTCGACTCTCATTAATAGGCTAATTCACACTGTCTACGTGAGCTGGAGGCCGACAGCAAGGGTCCAAGGTCCTGAACAATGCTGTTCGCAGCTTTAATTATTAGGGACCTCGGTGAACAGGAAGTGAGCTATTTCCCTTTCAAAGTAAGATGTCGCCTCTTTTTTTAAAACTTCCTTAAAAAAATCAACTTGTCCTAGACCGTTTATCGTATCGGCTTCAAAATCGTACACATTACAGATCAACTCGTCCTAATCAGATCTTCTGTATAACTTTGTCTTTACTTGAATGGTTTGGATTTTATGGCATCTTCCAGGTGATGTCTTACAAAAGCTCCTGCCGATATTTGTGCCACCTAGACACAACTAAAAAGCCCGCTGCGACCGGTAGGAATCCTGTAGAAAGACCAAAACAAAACTGGCTTGTTCGTCTCATCAAGACCTACAAATCACACCTAAATCCAACAGGAAGTGCGCTATTTCCCTTTCAAAGTAAGATGTCATTTTTCACAAATTCTCTCTCTCAAAAAATATTTCCTCCCACATCATTTATCCTATCAGTTTCAAACTCGCACACATGACAGACCAAGCCCTGCTAAAGAATTTCTCTGAACAACTTTGTCATTTCTTGAACAGTTTGGATTTTATGCCATGTTTAAGGTGACATGTCACAAAACCTCTTGATAATTTTTGTGCCACATAGACACAGTAAAATGGCTGCTGCAGCCCATACGAATGCTGTAGAAAAATCAAACCAAAACTGGCTTCTTCCTCATTTCCTCGAGACCTACAAATCACTCATTTACAACACTGACCTAAATCCAGCAGGAAATGACATAGTGGCTCTGGAATATAACATGTCACAAAAACTCTTAACAATTTTTGCAACACCTAGACACACTAAAATGGCTCATGCGCCCTGTAAGAATGCTGTAGAAACATCAAACCAAAACTGCCTTCTTTGGCTACTCGAGACCTACACAACACTCTCTGATACTACTGACCTAAATCCAACAGGAAATGAGGTAATGTCTCTGAAATTTGACATGTCACAAAACCTCTTGACAATTTTTGCACCACCTAGACACACCAAAATGGCTGCTGTGGCCCGTATGAATGGTTTAGACAAAGCAAATCAAAACTGGCTTCTTCGTCTCATGAAGACCTACAAATCACTCATTGACACCAATAACCTAACTCCAACAGGAAATGAGCTAGGGCCTCTCAAGTAACATGAGCAAATGTGTCAGCTGTGAGCTAGAAATCATAATTGTGCGACCAAGACCAAGCATTTTTTATTTTACAAACATGAAGCCTATATGTATGCGTTCAAACAAGTTTATCTCTCTTGTGGTATGTTCAGATTGATGATTGGACCTACAGTTTAGGATTGAAAAAGAGGAGTTGAAAGCCACCTCCATCTGCCTGCTCTTCAACTTGTCTCTCTCTGTCAGTGGTAGACGTAGGATGTTTGTAGGTCAGGGGTGAAAAGGAAAAAAGGGAACCTACTGCATGACGGGGGGGCCATTGATGTGGAAAAAAATCAGTTTACCCCCTAAACCTGCTCAAAAACTCACCAAAAGGACTGGTGAAAACTTTTAGAAAATGAAGTAATTGATCCTCAAAGTTCCAAAATGGGCTGTCTAGTCCCACCTAGACACACTAAAATGGCTACTGTGGCTTGTAGGAATGACCTGGAAAAATCAAACCAAAACCATCTTGTTCGTCATCAAGACCTACAAATAACGCGCTCCCACCTCTGACCTAAACCCAATAGGAAGTGAGTTATTTGCCCTTTCAAAGTAAGATTTCGCCTCAAAAATGCTCTTTCTTCAAAATCCTTTAAAAAAATCCTCCTACACCATTTGAATGAATTATGATTTATCTTCGATGCAATAAATGTTGGAAGGATTTTTTTTTTCTATTTATCACAGTCTGTGATATGTGAATGATAAATAACAGCACAAATTTTGATGCATTATTTTTTGGGGTAGTTTCAATTTTTCAACAAAACTGACACCTTTCCCGTTCAGGACTTTTTTTTGTCAACCAACTCGTACTCAGATTATACATACCAAATATTCATTGTGGGTGTATGTATTAGAGAGAGAGAGAGAGAAAGAGAGAGAGAGAGAGAGAGAGATTGGAGAAACAGTAATGTAACCTTGCAGCAACCTGCAGCTCATAATTTGCAATTTTTAGCTACACAGTTACACACACGCACGCACGCACGCACGCACGCACACACACACACACACACACACACACACACACACACACACACACAATATATATTTTAGTAGGTATATAGCCACAGCCCCCAGACATCCATATCAACACTAACATAGCATTTATTTTATTTTATTTGCAACAATGGCTTGCAAACCTCAATATGATTATAATATGATTATTGTCACATATGTATGCTGTCAGATATTAATATATACTTATCATATTGTACCACAGTAGCCAGAATTATAATTATAATATTATTACTTTAATTAATGTTGTTGTAAGCAGTTAACATTATCGTCTGTCCTGCATCTCTCTCTTTCTCTTTCTCTGTCTCCCCTTCTGTCTCATTGTGTCATACAGATTACCGTTAATGTATTATGTTGATCTGTTCTGTACGTCATCTATTGCACGTCTGTCATCCTGGAAGAGGGATCCCTCCTCATTTGCTCTTCCATGAGGTTTCTACTGTTTTTTTCCCCTGCCAGTGTGTAATATTTGGCATGGTTTATTGTTAAATCTGAATCTGAATCTAAATATTCTACCCATTAATATGTTTATATAAGTGTATAATTGCTTTTCGTTTTCGTAGCCTTATAATTATGCTTATATATATATATATAGCAAGGGCCTTGCTTTAGAGAGGTCGCCATCTTGCGCCACCATGTATGTACGGCAGACCGAGCAGACAATCCAGCCGGAGAACATGTTTCGCGTGTATAAATAAACCAACAAAGACAGCAGAAGGAAGGAAGAAGGAGGAGGAAACAGCAGGGAGTGTTAGCAGTCCGTCAATAGAGAGTAGTGAAAAGTTTTTGTAGTTATAAAGTTTGTGAATAGACCACACCTACCACGCAACAGAATGATCCTGAACTGTCATCTGCAAGGAAAAGAAGATACCACTTCATTCCTTGTGATGCACTCTCTGCGGTGCTTTTCCTCCTGATGATATATCTCCCCAACGATGGTAGCACCGAATCCCATTCTGTGCACACATGGATTTCCTTATCTGTATCCTCAAACAGGTATGGCTCTGGATCTGTGTCCGCTACAAGAAACTCTTCAAAATCGCATTCAAAGTCGTCCATTGCAGCTACTACAGTCCGGAGATATTGCTAGGCTAAATAAACAGCTGAGCTCTGTTTACAGGCTACGCTGTCAGTCTGGAGAATGGTGGAGCAGAAAGGGGAGGGGGTCCCCGCTAGGTACTGTAAACGAGTATGTGTGTATTAAGTGTGTGTGTGTTACTCTAGAAGAGTTTGGGACGGACTCTTTTACCCCCTGGAGTGTTACCAGAGTTTTTGGAGTGCTCAAATAAACGGGCCTTTTTCCCGAACGCTACTCTGGTCTTCTGCTCTTGAGGCATTCATTACAATATCGTAACTTGGTTTAGATTTCTAAATAAACATTCACCTCATCGTTAGATAGACTTACTCCTGAAAAACTCATGTCTGCGCAAGCCTTTTTGTCCCTACAAGGCCACCGTCATTTACCCGATGGGAGGGGTGAGCGAGTGAGCCCTGCAATCTAGAATTTGACCACTGATGTCACTGTTTTCAACGGTTTTCAACCCATTTTACACACTGGCCCTTTAAGGGAGTTTTTCCTTATCTGCTGTGAGGGTCCAAAGGACAGAAGGATGGTGTATGCTGTAAAGCCCTGTGGGGCAAATTGTGATTTGTGATATTGGGCTTTATACATAAAATTGATTGATTGATTGATGTCGTCGTCAGTACTTTGGTAGCCATCAAAGTTCTACTCCCAAGTCATGGGTTCATTGTCAAAAATGACGTTGCGTTCTATTGACATTGCTTGTTTTATCGACATTTGGACTCTTACAGAGAGGCTAATTCACATTGTCTACGTGAGCTGGAGGCCAACAGCGAGAGGCCGAGGTCCTGCCCAACGCTGCTCCCAGCTTTAATTAGGGACCTCGGCAGAAGGACGAAGTCCCTCTTGTTCCTGGTACGTTTATTACGGACCTTGGCCGAAGGACGAAGTCCCTCTTGTTCCTGGTACGTTTATTGTTATTAGGGACCTCGGGACGAAGGACGAAGTGTGTGTGAAGTCTTGTGTGTTGTTCAGGTTCACCACGCTATCCCGACGTGCTTTAGGTAACTTATAATTTGTGGTTTATAAGCGTTATAAGCGTTCAGCCACTAATGTGTGTGCAGCGCATCTGTCTCGGCTAGCACTCGGCTAAATCCCGGGAGCATTCTCGGTGATCGATGTTAGCCGAGACATGCCGGTGGTTGAACACTCGGTGAGCTAATGTGGATGATGGCGTGGTGAACGGTGAATTTGACAAGTGCAAGTGCACTAAGTAAACACAGGCCGTGTCTTGACATGTCCGCGCTTAGAGACTGCTTCGCGCATGCTCCCAGAGCACTGGGCTTTCTTGGAGATGTAGTCAATGTGGTTGCTTTGGGTCTTCTGTCTTGTGTTTGACATTGTTAAATATGTAAATAATATGTAGGTAGATTCATGTTATATGTATGTCAACAGTCTTGTTTAGAATGATAGCTGATGGAGAAATAATTAACCAGCTTAAAGACTTATGTTCTATTTATTGTGTGGAAAGTGGAAACAGCTGTTCAGTAATCACAGTTTTACATTTGACATGGCATGTAACATTTTGCATCTGTTTCTTATTGTTTCAGATTTATGACCTGTGGTCATTTTGTTATCTAAATAAAGAAGACAAAAAGAAAACACAAGTTAAACATTTGCGTGCTGTCTGTTGAGCCTTTTCAGAGGGCTAAAATTTAAAAAGATCCGAACACTGCTCAGTGCACAAAATGGAGGTGAATGGTACAGCCCCCTCTCTCCCTCAAAACTAATCAAATACACCATCAAATGACTCCAAAACGCTCTAGTGGAAAACACATGGCTTCCACATTCCCCATGCTATGAAATAATAATGTATAATTAAATAACACTACGACACATGAAGCAAATACTCGGAACTACTTTCTTGAGTAAACCACTGGGCGGAGTGACACAGTGCGCAGCTGAGACAATGGAACAGGGTGACTTTTCACATAGTACCCACAAAAAATACGGACAGGATGAAACAATGGCTATTTGTGCTGGACTTTGACCCCCACACGACTGTGGAAATGTTCCGGCAAATGTTTGTTTGCTCCAACCATGTTTTACCGGAGGACTACAGTGAAAGGATGGAGCGCAGAAGCTCAGGAATGGTTCAGACACTTTTCAACCCAAGCATGGTAAATAATGCTAAAATGCAAATGTTGTTGTGGTTATGTTATGGATAAGTGCTTGCCCAGAGCATATAGTGAAGTGACTGGCATTACTTCTCATTGTTGGGAATAAACAGAGTGCTAGGGAACATTTTATGTTGTTGTTCCCTCAGGAGTTGTGGTGATTTATGAGTGTGGAGTTAGCATGTTCTCCCTGTGTTCTGGTGATTATTTTGAGGCGTACTCTCGTCCCATCCCACCATCAATATACCGTATTTCCGCAATTTACAACCAGGCCCCTATTAGAAGCGCTAGACCCAGATTACACACACATACACAGAGACTCACATCCACACACACACATAAACTATCCAGGCACATGCGCAGTTGCGCACTCTCAGCTGATTGTAAACAGATAAGATGGTGGCAAGACCGAATTCAGTGTTAATTTAAAGCTAGAAGTTTTGAAATATTCCAAACAAATGTCAGGGGAATACGCCGCGAGGCATGTGATGCCTGGTTTGCAGAGGAAGGCAACAAGACCTTCACAAAAGGAGGGAACATGAGAGCAGCTGACAAACGCAAGATAACGCCTTACCGGCAACAGAGAAGTCCGACTCCAGGTCCAGTAATTTCCTCTTTCGTTGGTGTCATGACTGTCCAGTAGTACCTGGACAACCGAGCCATGGCGGCACACAGGCAGGCATGTGGCTTGTCAGAGGAGAAACGAGCCGTTCACATTTCTGTCATTGTGGCAGGTAACGGCCCACAAACCTCACAGCACTTTAGGGACTGTTCTTTACCTATGAAGAGACTGTCAGGGGAGCAGGGTGGCTGGTTGATTTTTATTTTATTTTTTTCTTTTATTTTGATCCCCCCTATGTTAATCACTTATTGATGCTGTTTCTGAAGTATGAATAACTCAATAAGTAATTTATTCCTTTGAAATATCAAAGGAGCCAAGGGATGGTTTGCCCAGGGCATAAAACTAGCCAGGACTGCCTCTTGCACTTAAAATTTTAGCGTAACCATCTTTATCTATGGAAGCCCATTTATGCCAGTAATGGAAAAAAAATCGCCATTCCTAATCAATATTAAACTTTTAAATATAAAAAGTCACAATTATGAATGTAGCCTAGTTTTAAAATTAATTTGTGACATGTTGTCTTCTAAGGTGTGTGGCATCATGGTGGCTGCAGATGGGACAGAGGATGAGATGATTCACTGTTTCAAGGCAGGACAACTAGTACACTGTGCTGTAGTAAATAGTATATACTGGTGATTTACAAAAACACCAAAAGCTATTTTTACCGTTAAAGTAAAGTTTGTTACTGTAAAAACTACAGTACTTCATTTGTAATAGCATATAGAAAATATACATTTTTACTGTAAAGACAAGTTTACATAAATATTTATGCTGTTTAAATTAAAAAACAAACAAACAGTGTTTGTATTTTCAAATTTGGCTGAGATTTCTTTTTCTTTCTTTTATTGAAAACCTCCTTCAAATAGTAGCCTGCCCCTATTTGTAGCCTGGTCCCAAACTAATTTTTTTTGTTAATAGTAGCCCCGACTACTATTTGAGGAAATACGGTATGTATGTTAACATACAGTCATGGGCCACTTTGTGTACACCTGTGTAATCTAATGCAATCCAGTAGAACGACCATACCATGATTTTTTCCCTGAAGCTTATACATTTTCGGTTATTGTTGCCATCGTCTAGAAAGTGGTGATTCGACTTTGTTTATTATTGAGGTCATAGTGAATGGTGGTGGTGTACTGGGGTAGCCTCCTAATTTTCTCTAATTGAGGGGGACAAAATATTAGGAACACTTTTGGTAACACTACGTAATACGGCCCGCGACTTAGAGCGTACCTACCGCTCACTTAGAGCGTACCTACCGCTGATTTGCACCTATTTAACAGAAGTACTGAGTAACTCTCGCTCACTCCCCCGCCCTATTTCCCTCGTGTTTTACAGTATAACTAGGCTGCTTCTTAGCGCGTAACTCCCGTTGACTTATGTCCTACTTTACACCAACTTCCACAGAGGTACAGAGTAACTCTTGCTCACTTCCCCCACTATTTTCTCCGTGTTTTACAGTATAAATAGGCTGCGTCTGATAGCGTAACTCCCGTACAATTACGTCCTACTTTGCCCGGACTTACAGTGTAACTCCTCCTGGTCTTTTTTCCCCACCAATCATTTGAAGTACCAGGTATATTAAATTAAATAGTCTGCTGTACAATATGAGCACAGCCTTTCGCTCTTTGCAATTGTTACAATCTTGTTTTATCAAAGTGTCAGCAGGCAAATTTCACCCCTATTCCAGAGATGTACTATTCATTATGGTTTGGAAAAATAATATGTTGGGAAATGGGTACACAGTATAGAAATTGGCTAATAACAGGCTGGCTGGTAGCAAACTTACCTCTCTAAAATGCACATCTATGGAAGTCTCATACTGTCATCCAAGGGCAAAACACAAACTATACAGTCATATAGCCACAATAATGAGTCATTCAGAGTTATAAAATGTTTTTATTATGTGATTACACAGAAAACACATGAGAGGCACGATTCCTCTCATCCATACTCCGTAAGTACAGTAATTTTTATTTATTTTATTTATCCTTTATTGAACCAGGTGAGTCCCATTGACATTGACATCTCTTTTACAGGGAGCCCTGGCCAAGAAGGCAGCAAACCAAAATTACAATAAAACATCATAAAACATAAACAGTACATAGATAGGTACATGGAGTACATACAGTTCACATCAAACTGTAATCAGTGGCTAAGTAGATCTAAATTTCCCTGTAACTAGTGTCTAGGTATAGCCTACCTCTCCTGTGAGTACTGCCAAAGTACAGAGAACCAGGGTGAATTATGAAGTTTGCACGGTTATCCTGTCCTTAGTGTGTAAGTACACCCTAGCTCTCCTGGAGGAACACGCTAACTACGGTGAAGTGGGCTGTATTATGAAGTTTGCACTGTTATCCTCTTCTTAGTGTGTAAGTACACTCTAGCTCTCCTGGAGGTACACGCTAACTACGGTGAAGCGGGCTGTATGATGAAGTTTGCACTGTTATCCTCTTCTTAGTGTGTAAGTACACTCTAGCTCTCCTGGAGGTACACGCTAACTACGGTGAAGCGGGCTGTATTATGAAGTTTGCACTGTTATCCTCTTCTTAGTGTGTAAGTACACCCTAGCTCTCCTGGAGGTACACGCTAACTACGGAGAAGCGGGCTGTATTATGAAGTTTGCACTGTTATCCCGTCCTTAGGAATCGAGTCTTTTACCAGACTCCTTGCCCTGAATACATGGCTGACATCGGCATGCTTCACTCATGGGATAAAGTTTATTGACAATTTTAACATCTTTTGGAACTGTAAGGATCGCTTTCAGCGTGATGGGATTCATCCGAACATCACTGGATGCAGACTACTCGGGGCCAATCTACGTCATGCTCTTGGAATGCCATACCAAAACAAGAATGGGCAGATAAGAGCCAAGGAAAAGTACGGGGCACAGAGACAGACAGCCTGCATCTCTCCCCCTTCACCTGACCCTTTGCTCCACATCACCAAAGGCATTCAGAGGATGTCCCTGTCCCAGGGATCCAACAACCCCCCTCCTGCCCTTCACCACAACCACCAAGGAGCCAACGTCGCCCCCCCCCCAGCACCGGCGCAACCACTAAGGAGCCAATGTCGACCCTCCCCACCACCACCACAACCACCAAGGAGCCAGTGTCAACCCTCCCCCCCTCCACCACGCTCACCAATCCAGGAGTTAGTTAAAGCTGCCACACTAAAGCTCAGCCAAATTGATGAACTGTTAAATAGTAGCCCTAGACGTCATCACTCAGGTGCCTGTCAGAGATGAGACAGACCCCATGCCGCTTCCTTAAACATACCGGCGATCTTAAATAGCCGGTGGCATGGTCAAACACATCTTGAAATTGAAAAGTATCAGCCAGAGTCATCTCCAAGGTCTGTCATTCCTGTTTTGACTAGCATCAGGAAAAACAATGTGTACCCAAAGCGCACAGCTACTCTATCTAATCTGACTCCAGTTATGCGTCAGCCACAGACTGTGTCAGACAATGTTAGTACACTAAACTTAGCTTTATTAAATATCAGATCACTGGCTGGCAAGTCACTATTAATTAATGACTTTATTATCAAGAGAAACCTTGATTTTATGTTTTTAACTGAAACTTGGTTAAATGAAAACAACAGTGCAGCAGTACTTATTGAATCAGCCCCCCCCAAACTTCCATTTTATCAGCTCAGTTAGAGAACGAAAGAAAGGAGGTGGAGTAGCCACTTTATTTAAGGATGTTTACCAGTGCAAACAGCTGTCATATGGGAAGTTTGAGTCTTTTGAATATGTTGCACTGCAGTTGAGATCCTCCTGTCAAGCAGTATTAGTAACCATCTACAGGCCTCCAAAATATAGTGCACACTTTGTTGATGACTTTTCTAATCTATTGTCTGTTGTTTGCATTGATTTTGACTGTGTTGTTATAGTGGGTGATTTTAACATTCATATTGATAATCCCAAAGATGGCAGTGCGAAAGAACTTTTCTACATCCTGGAGAACTTTGAACTTTCCCAGCATGTAACAGAGGCAACACACAATAAGGGACATATTTTAGATCTAATTATCTCCAAAGGGTTCAACATTTCTGAGGTTGTGGTGACTGATGTTGCCTTTTCTGATCATTACTGTGTTTTCTTTAAAATGGCCATCTCCGCTGACAACAGTAAAATTTCAACAGAGGTAATCAGAAAACGCTATATCAACGAAAACACCTGTACACTATTTAACCAGGATTTTACACCCACACCAGCTCTGCCCTCAGTCTCTGTCAATGATCTGGTTCATAGTTTCAGCTCTAAAGCTTTGAATATTATGGACAATATTGCCCCCATGAAGGTCAAAGTTGTCTCTGGCAAGAAAAAACCACCATGGAGGAATGCCACACGGGTAAAAGCTCAAAAAAGAGAATGTAGAAAAGCAGATTGCAGGTGGCGAAAAACCAAACTCCAGGTTCATTATGACATCTATAAAGAAAGTCTGCGCATCTATAACTTGGAGCTAAAAAAGGCGCGGCAGTCCTTTTTCTCTGAGATTATCAACAAAAATAACAAAAATACACGGACTCTATTTACTGTAGTTGACAGACTGACAAACCCATCAGCGTCAGTCCCTCCTGAACTGCAATCCACCAAGGCATGCAATGACTTTTTTTCACAGACAAGGTTTTAAAGATAAGACAGACAGTCTGTAACTCCAACACAGTGGCTATTTCACCAGTGCCTCATAAGATTACTCCAGTTAATTTGGCACTTTTTCACCCATTAAATCATGCTACTTTGACAGACATAGTTAGAAACCTTAGGTCCACTATCTGCTGCCTTGACACTCTGCCAACAAGCTTTTTTAAAGATGTTTTTAACTGCATAGCATCAGATATACTACAGATAGTCAATTGTTCTCTTCAGTCAGGCCTTTTCCCAACGGCCCTGAAGACTGCAGTCATTAAACCTCTCTTAAAAAAGCCTAATCTGGATGCCTCAGTAATAAATAACTACAGGCCCATATCAAACCTACCATTTTTAGGAAAGATCATTGAAAAGGTTGTTTTTCAGCAACTTAACACCTTCTTGGAGCAAAACAATTCCTTTGATGCCTTTCAGTCTGGATTTCGAGCACATCACAGCACTGAGACTGCACTTGTAAAAGTTTTAAATGACATTCATCTAAGCAGTGATACATCAAAGATTTCGGTTCTGGTATTACTGGACCTCAGTGCTGCATTCGACACAGTTGACCATAAAATACTGCTCGACAGATTAGAAAAGTTTGTGGGACTTTCTGGCACTGTGCTAAATTGGTTTAAATCTTATTTACAAGACAGGTATTTCTTTGCGTCACTTGGCAATTATGAATCTGTGCGAACAAAGATTACATGTGGAGTTCCTCAAGGGTCCATTCTTGGGCCTCTTCTGTTCAACATCTATATGCTCCCTCTTGCTCAGATTATGGAATATCATAACATTGCCTACCATACTTATGCAGATGACACACAACTTTACATAACAGTGTCACCAGATGACTACAGTCCCCTACATCTGCTAAATAAGTGCATTGGCGAAATCAATACGTGGATGTGCCAGAACTTTCTACAACTAAACACAGACAAAACTGAAATAGTTGTTTTTGGCCCCAAAGAACAAAGATCAATAGTCAGTGCTCACCTTGACGCCTTGACACTAAAACCTACAAATCAAGCCAGAAATCTTGGTGTAGTTCTGGACTCAGACCTAAATTTCAATAGTCACATTAAGACAATTACTAAATCAGCCTACTACCACCTTAAAAACATAGCAAGAATAAAAGAATTTCTGTCTAAACCAGATACAGAAAAACTTGTTCATGCTTTCATTTTCAGCAGGCTGGACTATTGTAACGGTGTCTTCACAGGCCTGAGTAAAAAATCAATCAGACAACTGCAGCTCGTCCAGAACGCTACTGCCAGAGTCCTCACCAACACCAAGAGAGTGGAGCACATTACACCAGTGCTTAAGTCACTGCACTGGCTTCCTGTGTGTCAAAGGATAGACTTTAAAATCTTGTTACTTGTCTATAAAGCACTAAATGGTCTCGGGCCTAAATACATATCTGATTTACTTGTACGTTATGAAGCATCCAGACCCCTCAGATCATCTGGAATAGGTTTACTCAGTGTTCCCAGGATCAAAACCAAACACGGTGAAGCAGCCTTCAGTTTCTATGCTCCCCGCCTGTGGAACAAACTTCCAGAATATCTGAGGTCGGCTGAAACTGTCAGCTCATTTCAATCAGGGCTTAAAACATTACTATTTACTGCAGCTTACCAGTGAACTAGATATGTAACGTATTGTTAGGATAATCTGTAGCTATTGTTTTTATATTTGTCTGTTGTTGTTTTATGTTTGCTTTTTAAATGCATTTTCTGCACTGTTTTTAACTATTTATTGTCTTGCTTTTCGCTTTTGTTTTTAATGATCTATTGTTCCTTTAATGTTTTCTCTTGTAAAGCACATTGAATTGCCTTGTGTATGAATGGTGCTATATAAATAAAATTGCCTTGCCTTAGTGTGTAAGTGCAGTCTACTACCACTGTAACTAATGTGTAATTAGGCCAGTGAGTTAGAACACAGTTACTTAAATGTTTCACAAGATAACATCATCTGAAAACAATCCAAAGATGAAACTAAGTGTCCCTGACAACATAAAATAACACATTTCTACTGTTTTTTGTTATTTACGTTCAGTTTTGTTCCCTCTGTTATAAACTGTTCAATTTAGTCTTGATCTTTTATTGTGATGCGTTTGGTTTTTCTAATTCAAAAATAGTTAGTCAAGTCAGTTTCAGTTGACAAATGTACTTTCTAAGTCAAAAGTCAAGTGGAAAAGATCATTGTGGTACTACTATCATACTGGAGTGTGACACCCAGTGATGGAGATGGAAGAATGTATGAGCTCCTCTGGATAAAAGGTGATCTTGATCCAACTCCTTGGGTCAAGGCAGAGATCGGGGTCATGGGTGGCTAGCCATCTCCCTCGTCAGGTTGAATGTCAAATCCACATGTAATTTTCCACAGAATCTCTAAAAAAACATCACCTGTGCAGAAAGACAGGTATTACTATGTTGCATCATCAACTTCAATTTCTTTTTGTGGTCATTATCATTATTACGTAAATACATCACAGTAACACAAAGTGAGCAAACTTTTAACTGTAAAATTTTTCTCGGCATGGAATACTTTATCCTGTCTTTACATTTCACATCATGAATCATTAGCCTTTTAAACTATAACTAGTGGATTACATTTCCTATTGAACTACAAAGTTTGTGTTTTTAAACATTTTTAGCTGTTTTCCACTTAACTGTGGATAACAAAACGTATTTCGAAAATGTAGGCTACATCAGTGCACACACCGTATTACACTTGACTATTCATCGGTCAAATAGCATTCATGACCCAACTGTAGTGGTGCAAATGTATACAGTACACCAACACAAATACAAATGGCAAGGGGCCACGAGGCAAAACAAGTGCAGCATTTTAGAGTTAAAAGTAGGTCGCGAACAGTCATTGCAATGCCAAGTAAGTGGAGTGTAGAGGGGACGCACACACACACACACTATAGCTATGTCCCGATTCGGGGTCTGTGTGCTTGACGGACTATTAAGATATATTTTCATGGAGGAGGAGTTGCGGCGGCAGCGGTGGAACCGGCGGCTTCTGCAGTACAAGCTAACATCGCTAGCTGCGTTAGCATCAACTCACCAAGACGTTGATAAATGCATTCCCACAGCACAGGTCCTCGGTCCCTCCCTCACATCTCCTGCGAGGATGTCGGAGTATTATCGTTGGGTTTACAGCAACACACCGTAGACATTGTGTACTTTCACTTGATTCCCTCCGTCATCTGATTCCTGCGCCTGAGCAGTACAAGCTTCTGCCCTCGGCCTCGCTGATAGGCGGTACTTCCTGCTTTAACCAATGGGAAATGTGCGCCTCCCTGTTTGACCAATGACTGCTGGTCTAAGCAGAGTGGCTGTGATTGACAACTTGTTTGATCAATGACACTATGCCAAAGCGATCTAGTAATTGACATTTAACAACGTAAAACCTAACCAACAAATAAACATTAAAGGGACATTGTGTAACATTTTCAGTTGTTTATTGGCAAAAATTTATATCTGCAATCATAAATATGTCATCACTGGTGTACTATTACCTCCACCAATAATCTGACTTATTCTCGTAAAAGGAAAATTTAGGATTTGTTTGTACATTGTGCGGGTAAGTCGTCTGGGGGGTTTCATTACGGTTCGCCATCTTGAGAATACATCCACCAGCAAGGGACATACAGCTTTCGTTGAGAGCCAGGCCAGCACTGTGTGACTGAGGAGCCGAAGGAGAGGAGCAAGAGGCGCTTCGCTACTACCCTGGCACATTTGAAACAAAGTCCCACTCTTTGAGCATAATGCAGGATCATGCATATGCAGCATCATGGGAGACGGAATCCTTGTCGCCAAGAAAGCGCAAAAGGGAATAGAAAAGGCAGCGTGACCGGCGAATTAACAGAACAGAACGAAGGCCCACATCGGGGTAGCCTTTCCCAGGTAGAGAGAACTGCTAGGGAGAATAGTTATGCGATCACAGGCCGGCGCTGCTGTTGGCTGTAAGCCCGTGTTAGCGGCCAGTCGCTAACAGCCTCATCCCTCTCCTCGCATCACTGCGCCGCCGTTAGCCGCGATTAGCCGTTAGCCGCTGTTAGCCGTTAGCCGCGATTAGCCGTTAGCCGCTGTTAGGGCTGGCTTGTGATTGTATTACCTTTCTCCTTCAGCAGCTCTCGCCACCTGGGAAAGGCAACCCCAATGCTGACCCTTGTTTTTTTTAATTCGCCGGTCACGCTGCCTTTTTGATTCCCTTTTGCACTTTCTTGGCGACGAGGATTCCGTCTCCCGTGATGCTGCATAATACATGATCCTGCATTATGCTCAAAGAGTGGGACTTTGTTATGCGGCAGTAGTGCTGCTGGCCACTAACAGCTGTTTCAATTTACACCCGCCCCAACAGTCCTACGTTGTAAACACAGCCAGCATGGTGAGGAGGGGGTTTGTCAACTCGCGTCGCGTGTGTCTGTGTAGGAGCCAGAATGAATACTCCATGTAGTATCGGATGACATGGTTTCATCAGTGTTATCATAGCTTTTTGGTACACAGCGGCTACCGTTGTTGCAATACACAGTGAGGCGCTAGAGTGCGCCATCTGTTTGAATGCAATATATGATTTCAACGTTAGATGGGAAAATTCCTACACACTGTGGCTTTAAGGCCACCAGCTTTCCTGGCCTCAATGAGGATTTTGACCTCTCATTTTTTTTGTCAATGGTTTTTGTAAATGTTTTTTGTAAATGACAATGTTTAATGGTCCTGTCAAGACAGTTTTACTTACTTCAGATACTATGCTGGTGTCATCATTACACATCTGCATAGTAGGTTTTGTTTATTTCTTTATTTTCATGCTTATATTTGTATTACTTCTCGTATGGTTTCTATTGCGGATGCTATTCTGTTTACATTAATCTTATTTAGTTAAGATTTGACAGTCTGTGAGAGGGGCTCAATAAGTTTGTTGTCTGATCCCCCCAGAAGTTACAATCTTACATTCTTCTTGTACTAATTCCTGACTGAGGCCTCCTAGAGGCCTAAAGAAAATGGCACAGACTGAATGATTCACAGCTGAAGTGATTGCAACTATAATTGCTTTGTTTGCTCTCTGGTCTTCACACACCCTGAGGAAGGTACAAGCCGACATGTGTTGGTGTTTTTAATGACGCTTGCCCATTGGCTTTTTAACTTTTCCAAACCGACCTGAGTGCCTGGACTTTGATTTTTTTATGCCTTCGGGACACTGAAGGTGTTTAAGAACAACAGGGCTAAGATCCTGTGGGACTTCAGCTTCCACACTGACGATGACGATGACACAGATACTGGGTAACCAACCAGACATAGTTGTGGTTGACAAACACCAGAAGAGGGCAGTGGTGGTAGATATGGCGATACCAGCCGACAGCAACATTAGAAACAAGGAACACAAAAAGGTGGAGATGTAAGAACCAAGTTTGACGATGACACAGATACCACCCACCACGAGGGTGAGAGGGTGATTATATATACACACACAAACACACATACATATATATATATATATATATATATATATATATATATATATATATTTATATATTTATATATATATATATATATATATATATATTTATATACTCCATCTATCTCCATACTTTTATAAAATTAAAGTTCAACACATCATGTCGTTGGTGATAATACCAGTAAAATTTTAATATGATATGGAGAATTTATATTGTGGTACTCACAGTATTTTGACCTGTTGATATATTGATGTCATACTGTTTCGCAACAACAAGCATGGCTAAAAGCAAAATTATGACAGACTCCAAAAAGAGAAGCAGCTTCGGGAGTGTGGAATAAACTGTGGTGTCCTGAATGTTTTATGAACAGCCCAGGACTTCTCAGACTCTTTCAGTGACTTACTGCTCAGAGGAAACTTATTCAGTAGCTCCTCTGGCAGCAGCAAAGTGTCCTCCCTCTCCTCTCTCGCTGTGCACAGGATTCGGTGTTGTTGAGTAATTTTGTCATAAATCTTTGGTAATGTAAACCAACATGACAGTCACGGCTTGACAAAAAAACTACATATGTATGAATGTGCAATAGTTCTGGTTGCATAACAGCCTGTCACAGGATACAGTGTGATGAATGAGGAGAAATAGCAGAGAATAAAGGTCTAGGTGGAAAAAACATTCAATACAATTCAGTCATTTAGAATGTTGCTAAAAGAGAAGGGTACATCTTTTTTGTATTTTGGGAACCTTTATAAACCTGTAAATGGTGGTAGGTTTTTATTTTGTTCAAACAATAACATTATATACAGAGTCTCACTCTGAGTTACTGTTGTTGTTTACAAATTATAAATGAGAGATCATTTTTGTTTAGTTTTTACTGAATATTTGAAGGCAAACTGTTGACAAATCAAACTATATCACATGTTGGCCAGAAATATTGTGATATAGTTTGAGAGCCATATAGCCCACCCCTAGTTCCCACAGGCACTGTTGACACAGAGGTTTGTACTTTGGTTGAACTGAACCTTTTGGCAAAGTGGAAGGATTCATGGGAAATGAGGCAACAGGCTCCACCAAACAGCTGACTTACAGAGTGGGATAATGTAAGCACTGTGAAGGAACATTTGGAAGCTTCTCTTAAGTGCCTCTGTTTTTTTTTTGTTTTTGTTTTTTTTAAAGAGAGAGAGAGAGATTGTTTTAGAGACAAATATAGATGGATGCTAGACTACTACTCTGCCCCCTAACTGACCCCGGTCAAGAGAGAGAGACAGTCAGCCTGTCTCCAAGGACATCATGTGAAGACTATTCAAATCAGGACATTAACTTACTTTCCTCGTTACCCTGAGGTGCTAGGTTTTATTACCAGCTCTGCTTTGAAAAACAATGCACCCTTTTGATTACTGCATCCTGTCACCTACATGTGACCCCGGGGAGAGACAAAGGTTCTATTGCGGCGGACTCAAACATATGTGTCAGATCCGTGTGCCTCTGTATTACCGTGTAACTGCTTTGACTTAACATGGTATGGTTAGATTTTGATATGAATAGTTCTTTGTTGAGACCAAATGTTTTGGCATGTGGCATAACTAAATTTTAATTTCAACTCCTTAACATGTAGCCATATTGCCACCTCATGGCAGAATTAGGAAGAGTTACCGTAAAGAAGTCCACTTCATATATATATATATATATATATATATATATATATATATATATATATTTAATGAAGATATAATTAGGTATTAATCAACTTGTTGCATGACTATGTGTTCCTTCATTCTGTTTATCATTATACATTGTTATTGAATTAATCAGAGTGTGTGTATTTGACGTAGGCTAGCTGATATTATGGTATACTCAGTGTGTTTTGATTTAACATTAATCTGTGAATGGGACATGAAGAAATAATGTGGACCATAGTGGGAAGAGTATGCATCACTTGCGCGTAACATATTAAAGTATATGACCTCGTATCAGGAAAGAATTAAAGTTTTCCTCTGATTAAGATCATAAAAGGGTATATTCTCACCCCGAGGAAAGCCCTCCTTTTTGGATCAGGATCGCCGCCCACTTTTTGACCTAGTGAAATACCCGAACGCGGCCTGTGCTCGCCCTCTTGCTTTTTCTTGCGCTTTTACTCTTGCTTTTACTCTTTTTCCTTGTGTTGCTGCTTGTTTATTTCTCTTATACTACGCGCTCTTAACTTTAACTGTTAATGCAAATTTTTCTCGTTTTTGTCTGCCGTAGCGTATTTGTTCACAATTTTACCTTTTCAGTAGTGCGTTATTGCTTTTGTTACATTTTCAACACGTTTATGCTCACAAGCAAACTTATTTTGAACTTTGAAATTTTATCGATCCAGTTTTTCCATCTTCAGTGTTTTCAATATTTTCTACGCGTAGTAGTAAATTTGACATCAATATCGAACGGCCAGCGATATTGTTGTCACTTTACGATAAACAAGTAATCAGAAGAAGCAGACCGGCACCTGTCGACCACTCTCCGCTCCAGATTCCTCGGAACTGGCTGTCCACCACTTGCCATAGTGGTTCTCCATCCAGCCAAGGCCTCCCGCAGCGTGGACCAACTACTGGGTACCCACAGGACATCGCAAACTCATCTGCTCCCTCGGCTGTGAAACTGCTGTTATTCTGCTGGGAAAACCCGGAGCAGCTTGTAGCTATGCGGTGAAGAGAGAGGTTGAACAGGAGGCTTAGTTAAATTATCCCGATGGAAATAGGTTTCATTATGTCCAATTGAATGGTTTTGTGCATTACTGCGGTTCCCGTTTATCATTGGCCATCTCAGTGTTACTCTCCCACTATCGCCGAACTAAACAACCCAAACAAGTGTTACTTTTACATTTCATTCATATACTGTATATTGTTAATTTGTGTTGTGTTATATAATCATCATTTGCTATTCATCTACTCAGTGTTATCCATTTAGTTAAATAAATCTTCATTTATCGTCAAGTCATTGTCTGTGATGGTATCTTGTGTACAGGAACAGAGATCACTGTCTAGAGGAATCATAACCCAGATATTGAGATTGATTCATTATTGATAAGCGTGCTGATGAATTAATAAGTAATTTACGGAGTTATTAATTTGATTAGTCGCTTCCCTTCAATAACAAAAAAGGAAGTGTGGTGCCCCAAATTCATTATTACGAGTGCAATTATTCTAAAAACATGTATTTCCCCTACATTGTAACGAATGTTAACTCAGTTACTCTATCTCTGTCCCTCTCAGATGTTCAGCATATTAAACGGAGGGATATTATTTTGAAGCGAGAGCTCGGAGAGGGAGCCTTCGGCAAGGTCTTTCTGGCGGAATGTTACAACCTGAGCCCCACCAAGGACAAGATGCTGGTAGCAGTAAAGGTAAGACATAGGAGCACAGTATGTGTGTGTGAGGCTCCACGATTACAGACTGATTCTGCACAGTTGGATTTTTCATACACACTCTCCCCTGGGTCTGTGAAGCAAATCACTCCTATAATGGTTTTAAGTGCGTCTTGATGACCGTCAATCAGTTTGGCCTGACTTTCATGTATAGCAAAGGCATTTTATTCAACAACTCTCACTTTAACCTACAGCATACGTTAGTCACTCATCAACTAATAATTCCAAACACCCACTGACACAAATTAATTTTTAGGTTCACCTCAAAGTACAATACAAATAATCTCTCACACACACACACACACACACACACACACACACACACACACACACACACACACACACACACACACACACACACACAGATGGAATGTCTATAAGCCAATCACAGTGTTCCACATCATCTAAAGTGCACCACAGCACAGCCACACCCCCCCAAGCATGGTCGACTGCAAACAGGTAGATATAACTGCAGCTGGAGCAGCTACCTGACCCGCCCTCTGGCTATACGACTCACCCACCATTCCTACACAGTCTCATTAACGTAACATAAGATTTATTCCACACTAATAAAGAATGTAGAAGAACATAGGTTGTGAATGCTGTTGCATTCACACCCAATAATAATAATAAAGAATGTAGAAGAACATAGGTCGCGAATACTGTCGCATTCACACCCAATAAGCATAAATTTTGAATATCATAAGTGCTGAAACATCTACACTAATAAAAATTTGAATATCAATAGTGTGGCTGCTGAAGCATCCGCACAAATAAAGACTTGAATATCAATAGTGTGGCTGCTGAAGCATCCACACTCTTAATAATAATAGTAATAGGATAGTAATAGGTTGTGCCTGTGTTCCACACAGCAGGCACCCCTAATAAATATCACTGTGAGGTAACACTTAAGCCAGTCCAAACACCATTTGAATCATGTGACAGCTACTATCCAAAAAATGTATCTGTCATCAGTGGTTGCATTTAGATGAAGACTTTTGGAGACATAGATGTAAATTAATTTAGCGTATTCTTAAAAATACAGAGTGATGCACTTCTGAATTTACTACAAGTTGCAGAGTGGCAAAGTTTTGTCACAGTTCAGTGGATCTGCTGGAAAAAAAATCAGCTCAGAAGGATACACCGGTGATTTATTATGATTTTTTGAAGTATGGAATGTGAAATGTCTTGAAATTTAAATTTTTCATTTTAATCCACACCTCCTTTAAGCAATTATTTTCCTCCTCTACATACACACACCCAGCAGGACTCTAAGATCCTCCTCCTCAATCGGCCTCACTGTCCCTCCAGTCTACCTGGCCACCATGGGGTCCAGAGCCTTCAGCCGCTTGGCCCCCCTATTCAATCCCTGGTCACTTTTAACCTCAAAACATATCTGTTTTAAAGGGACATTGTGTAACATTTTCAGTTGTTTATTGGCAAAAATTGATGTCTGCATTCATAAATATGTCATCACTGGTGTACTATTACCGCCACCAATAATCTGACTTATTCTCGTAAAAGGAGAATTTCGGATTTGTTTGTACATTGTGCGGGTAAGTCGTCTGTGGGGTTCCATTACGTTTCACCATCTTGAGAATACACCCGCCAGCAAGGGACATACAGCACTGCCTTCGGCGTTTTCGTTGAGAGCCAGGCCAGCACTGCGAGACTGAGGAGCCGAAGGAGAGGAGCAAGAGGCGCTTCGCTACTACCCTGGCAAATTTGAAACTAAGTCCCACTCTTTGAGCATAATGCAGGATCATGCATATGCAGCATCATGGGAGATGGAATCCTTGTCGCCAAGAAAGCGCAAAAGGGAATAGAAAAGGCAGCGTGACCGGCGAATTAAAAAAACGAAGGCCCACATCGGGGTAGCCTTTCCCAGGTAGAGAGAGCTGCTGAGGGAGAATGGTAATGCAATCACAGGCCAGCGCCGCTGTTGGCTGTTAGCCGCTGTTAGCGGCCAGTCGCTAATAGCCTAATCCCTCTCCTCGCATCACTGCGCCGCTGTTAGCCGTTAGCCGCTAGCCACTGTTAGCCATTAGCCGCTGTTAGCGCTGGCCTGTAATTGTATTACCTTTCTCCTTCAGCAGCTCTCTCCACCTGGGAAAGGCAACCCGCTGCCTTTTTGATTCCCTTTTGCACTTTCTTGGCGACGAGGATTCCGTCTCCCGTGATGCTGCATAATACATGATCCTGCATTATGCTCAAAGAGTGGGACTTTGTTATGCGGCAGTAGTGCCGCTGGCCACTAACAGCTGTTTCAATTTACATCCGCCCCAACAGTCCTACGTTATAAACACAGCCAGCATGATGAGGAGGGGGTTTGTCAACTCACGTCGCGTGTGTCTGTGTAGGAGCCTGAATGAATACTCCATGTAGTATCGGATGACATGGTTTCATCAGTGTTATCATAGCTTTTTGGTACACAGCGGCTACAGTTGTTGCAATACACGTTTGAAACAGTGAGGCGCTAGAGTGCGCCATCTGTTTGAATGCAATATATGATTTCAACGTTAGATGGGAGAAATTACTACACACTGTGGCTTTAGCAAGGCTATCACTGGTAAATGTTATTGCCTGCTGCTAACTTTTTTTATGTTTTATTATTGCTGCTATGTTGTTGTTTATGTATTCATTCTCTATGTACAGTGAGCCTGAGTGTCTTGAAAGGCACCAATGAATAAAATGTATTATTATTATTGTTATTATTAATGTAGCCACGCCCCTTCTAAAGTTCATTGGTCAGCATCATCAAAACTCAATGACATATCAAAAAGCCTCTGATAACTTTTGAAGAACTTTATCCCATCATGAAGTTCTGGGCCGTCTTGGAGGAGATGTCAAAAAATTCAATATGGCGGAAAATCTAGTAAGCGGACCTTGAGGGTTCATGAGGTATTCACCTAAACATGTGTGTCCAATATCAAGTCAATCTAACAAATGGTGTGACGGTGGTTTCTTCAAACCTTAATTGTAGTGCCCCCATCTGACCTATTGACATTATATTTCTTGAGCAGCATTTGAACACAACTTCCAATCATTTGTGAAAATTTTGTGTCTCTATGATGTACCATCTCATAGGAATTAGCAAAAACATTTCTGAATAATAATAACAATAATAATAATAATAACTAGAACTGCAAGCAGTTATGAATGGGGTACAAGCCTCCACGCCCCATGGAGCCCATGATGGGATGACGGGCTCGGGGTGAGCGTCAGGACACAGGCCAAGGTCTGAGCTGCAGTATTCACCATAATACAGCTCAAAAGGGCACATGACTTCGCAATGCATTGTGTGTAACCAGCACCATTTTTACGGGCAAATTGTTTTGTTTACATTGCTTTGCGCTGGGAGAGAGACGTGAAGCGAGAGATTTAAATGGAAAAGTCCATCCATAAAATAGGTGGAGGTGATCCGTATGAGCACAGAGACTGGACTCGGGATTTAAAAGCCATGCTGCTGTTGACTGAAGCTGAGCTTGTCCTCTATCTCGTCAACGGTATAAGTTATAATACCGGCGACGAAATTAGGAATGCCAAATCTTTAAGGGCTCATGAGCAAGCAAACTTTGGGTGGGTGCAGGACCACCAAATTTTCCGCCTTAAAGAGAAGACCGTCGTCATTTCGGAGGTGTGTAAACTTTACAAGCTTTACCGTGTCCCACCTCCATGTGGTGCTGCTTGTTTGCTTGCTCAGGTTTTGACTAACATATCTTGGTGTGAACTGGACCTATTTATTTCAAATTATATAATATTTCATTATTATTATTATTATTATTATTATTATTATTATTATTATTATCATTATTATTATATAATATTTTGAAGCCTGAAATCCACTCTGCATTTATGTGGTAAATATGTATGGGCTTCTCGGTTATTTATTTCAGAATTAGGGCATTTTCACACCATAAATCTCTAACTCTCCATCGTCATACATGGGTGGGCACAACATGGAGTTTATCTTTATTTTGAACTTTCACTTCTTAACCACAATTGAGAACAAGTTTACTCCCATCACAGACAACACAGATGTGTACTTTATTTTTGTTTTTTTTTAAAAACGGGATCAAAAATCCTGACTGCACAGCTGTGTTAGATTTGTCCCTAGTTCTATTTCAGTTTTTGTTATCAAAATATATCACATTATATAGCCCATCGATCTTCTTCCCGTAGCGATCGTGAGAACAATTTTGGCAGTTAAAGACACAGCAAGTCTGCACCATTTTCAAACGATACAGTTACTTTTAAAATGCTAAGACAACAACTCCTCTGAAAGATGCTAGCTTTTAATTTGACAAAGATATGGAAGAGTTTGCATTTTGATCGCTAGCTACAGAAAATTGTTAGTCAATAATTCACACATTTTTTGAGCGGGCAAAATTGTTTTGATAACTTTAGATCAGAGCCATCTTGTGAGTGTAGCTGCCTAGTTTCATGCAGTTCAGTCAAAATCTCTAGGAGGAGTTCGAAAAAGTATATTTTGCAGTGTTTGCCTTTTTTGGCGGGAAAAAAGTTAGGAGGAAGTGGACGGGGCAATGCAAACATGACACATCTCCATTCAGGGAATCCATGGATATAAGGCTTTTGAATGTGCGACATATGGTGTGGGAGTTACATGCCAAAACGCATTGACCTTGATTGTAGTGCCCCCTGCAGGTGCATATGTGTAATCTTTTGTGGCTGAGGTCCTTGCAGGGGTCTGGACCAACCCTCTAAATTGCACCACCCTCCCTTGCACAGTGTAGTCTGCAGCACCACTTTTATTAACGGGAAAATGTTTTGGTCCTGGGAAATGGATCTGCTTGCATATGCATTCCCTAGGCCCTGCAGGCGTGGACCCCTGAAATTAAAACTTCAAGCAGCAATCAACGGGCCCTTGCACCTTCACACAACTCGAGGGGGCTGGCAGGATGCCTTCTGACGCGCAGTTCATTTCTGTCCAAGTTAGACATCGCATGCAGGAGTGACTTGGCATATCCTTGAAACAGTGCTGGAATGACATATTTAACATTTTGGAGAACACACTAATTATACATCATGTTTTTACACATAAAATATACACCACAGCATGTAACTTTCAGATAAATTGAAAGATAAGTGTTTGATGAGACCTATTTCCTGTCACCATTAGGTGGCACTATGAGTATCAGGAAATATGGCTATGTGTTCAGGGCAGGACTAATATGAATCAGGTGAAGTTTGGTGGATATCGGACCATTTACGTCAACGTTATAGCACTTTCGTTTTTCATGGTGAGACCTCAAAATTCAATTTAATTTTTAAGTATCATCAAGGTCTAAGGACTTAGACCAGCAAGTTTGAGGTGGGTCTGATTAACCTGCTAGAAGAGGGACA
The DNA here is from genome assembly GCA_035609425.1 of Epinephelus awoara. Classification (NCBI taxonomy): domain Eukaryota; kingdom Metazoa; phylum Chordata; class Actinopteri; order Perciformes; family Serranidae; genus Epinephelus; species Epinephelus awoara. Next base: position 43,356,931 of record CM069298.1, on the reverse strand, counting down.
TTAAAGGATGGATAACATAATAAGCAATACAATAAGCAATAAGCAACTTTCTGTTGCTAGTAGGTGGCGCTATGGCATTGATTCAAAATTCCTCTGTAGCAGTGGTGGCTCCTGCCAAATTTGTCAGGGGGGGCAATTGTTGTGATGACAGCTGAGGTGACCCATTCAATGGGCAAATTTGAATTAATTTGGCTCTGCAATGACTGAACAATCCACTGTGGTCATCAACAGACTAATTTTCACAAATACCTTTGAATGTGAACAGAGACCTTTTTTACCATTAATCAAATAAAATTGAGTAAGGTATTCACTGAGTCATTGTCAGTCTTAGTGGAAGTGGAAGTGGAAATTAATTTTGTGTTCTGATTAAAGAAATAAATGCAGACATACCCTACAACTTAATGCAATGCACATCACATAGTATCACTGCTCTTTGACCTGACCTGAACATTTTTTGTTGTTGTTTTTCAGTTTGAGTTATATATTGGGGGGATTTTGGGCATGGGGGGGGGGGGGAGCTCAATGTATATGGTGACTACTGCCCTGTCAGCATGCAAAATTAGGCTACAGTTGTCTGGGTATGCAAAGGTGAAGTGGCTGGTCTTGTCATACAAAGTTTGAGGATTGTCAGCTGGACAGTATGGAGATATTTGCATCTTGAAAGCTGGACTACAAATGTGGATAGACAGGGAGAAACAAGCCTAACACGTGATAAGATATGATATTCCTCACTCTATGAAGTGACTGATAACAAGATCTATATAATGATTGTAAAGAAATTTGTCAGGTTTTCATTTTGTAGACAGTGATCTGTTTGTATAGCGTGATGGGATGACAGCACAATGATGTGTGTGGTATCACATGAAAGCTCTGGTCCTGCGCTTTCATGTGATATGTGTGGCATTTCTGTGTGAGCCTGCGTTTGCGAGTAATCCATCCAAGAGTAATGTGTGCAAAGAAGAAAAAAATATTCAGCCCGAGCCCGTGCACGTTATGTCCGGGACCAGCCCTGCCCGTCCAATTAACTGTAATTAACGGCCCGAGCCCGATTTAAACCCGACATTTTTCAATAAGTTGGCTGTTAGAATTAACGCTAAGGACACACCGAGCGCGTTAGTGCCGTGGAAATCCTGCGAGTGTACTCGCAGCAGGCGCTTGACTGTCCACACAGTCAGCGCATTTCTCCTGCGCTCTCAGTGCCGGTTAAACATCAACTCCACTTGTCTGTTCCCGTCAGTACTCGTTTTTTTCACTTCAACAGGTCATTTCAAACATGGGTAGGTCCATAATTTCATCATTTTTTATAGCGTAATAAGTTAATGACAATTTCTCATTGCATGCCCATGTATTGAATAGGGCATATTTTTTTGGAGGCATGGAAAGCCTCTCTCCCTCTCTTTCTCTCTCTCTTTCTCTCTCTGACGGGCCCAGCCTGGACCGTGGAAAGCATGGAAAGCCTCTCTCTCTCTCTCTTTCTCTCTCTGATGGGCCCAGCCTGGACCCGTCAGAGGGGTGGGGGTTCCCTGCCCATCCCGGCTTGGGCCCGTGGGCAGAGAATCTAAGCTCTAGTGCAAAGCTGTATGAAAGCTCTGTTACATCATTTTAGTGTAACGTTATAATTTTTTTTCGCTGTGAAAACATGGGACTACTGACAAGTGTCCGACAAAGCTGCATTTCCGCTGTTTCATGTGAGTGGCTTCTCGCTAACGGTCATGGAGAAAATCCATAGAGAGGAACGAACAGGTGTGAATTTGGGCATTCCTTTTTGACCGATATGGTTAAGGTAGTCAAACCTATATGGTTAAAAAGCCTCTTGGATCAGCTGGAAATGTTAGCCATGTTGATCTTGAATGTGACCGCTGCGCAGTGGCGCTGCCTCATGTGATGTCGGAGTAATCGGAAAAATAAGTTTCGGACCGTAAAGCAATATTTCAGTGGAAACGGTTGAAGACGTTTTTTTTTAAACATTTTCAGTGATAAAATACAACACATCGGCCTCTAGATTCACAGACGGGGCGAGGCGGAGGCGCAGCGCACCTGCGCTTCGCCAACTGGGTGTGGCCAGGCGGGTTTTGCAAGTTTGGCACATCGTGCGAGCTGGCGCAGCTACTCCTCTTTCCCAACTCCGTCCCTCCTACCTGCGCAAGTCGGAAAGAGGCAGGAGAGAAGGCGTGGAGTGGGTTTTACACAAATCACACCAATCAAATGAGCCCCGTCTCCTCGCGCTTAAATGCGCCGCACAAAGGCGTAATGAGAGTTTACTCAATTCGCCATGGCAGAAGAGAGCAGCAGCGTCAGACGGCCAAACTCCTCCCAGGAGGAAACTGATGTTTTGGCCCGGGAGGTCCAAGCTCACAGTGTCCAAATATATGGAACTGCGAGCAGACCTCCACGGGCTGATGATGCAAAGGTAGCCTGGGAGGAGGTTACCACAGTTGTAAATCAATGTTGCTTTTCTGTCGTGCACGCGCGCTCTCTCTTTCTTTCTCGCAATCTCTCTCTGTTTCTTTTCTTTTGACTTTTCTAAGATGACAGATGCTGAATATATACTCCCTATCTGATGCTGTGGCTGTTTGTGGTTGGCTGAGAGGGATGTGAACTCATTAGTTTGCAGCTGTGTTAATCAAATCAGGTTGGGTTTCCATTACGCGTGCCAAATGGTGACAATCCCCTTTGATCTGACATCAGATGTGATGGGACAGTTGATATAGAGATACATTAATGTGCTGATTGCAGATGGTTGCATTGAATAGTGGTTTTGCGGCTATTCATTGCATTGTTAATGTGCCTGACATTCTGGAAACCTGCCTGTGAGGTTTTGGTGATGTGTGCGCACTGTTCGCCGGTCAGCAAAACTTCCACTTATACCAGCTGCACTCCGCCTGCGCAGACAGTAGACGTGGTTCGTTCCTTTTAGCACACCTTCGACGAAGCCTTTTGGCACAAAACTGTCACTGCGCCAAGCTGGATCTGTCGACACCTCCCCCTGCTGCGCCGCCACACCCATCTCAGCACACTTCAGTCTGCCAAACTACCAAACTGAGCTCGTCTCGGGTTGCGTTGCTCGAAACTAGCTTTGCGCTGGGTTCGCCACCCTGCGCCACTCTGCGCCCAGGAAACTAGAGCCCATCATCTTTGTAATGTCCATGATGTCTCCACATTACCACGTAAACACTCATGAACACACATCGAAGAAAGAACGACTTCCCGACATGGGAAATCAGACCATCCGAGGAGCACATGAATGATACTTGGTGGTTTATGTATGACGAAAACATGTTGGGGCAAGCCCTCCTGGAACCCATAGAGATTGCATTGGAGTGCGTGCATGTAGAAAAAAAGCATTTTACATGGAAGTCTTTGAGAGTGAGTCAGGGCGATTTCCAGCCAGGCTGATATCACCCCAAAGGGCCGGAACATGACTTCACACTGCATCTCATTGGATATTCAGAGCCAGGACGAGCTGTTTCAAGTGAAAATTATCAGAATAACTAAGATATTGTGTGTATATATGACAATAATGATGATGATAATCATAGATTTATTATCATCTTTCTTTTCTATTGTGGCTCAAGGAGGGCAGTGCCCTATTGCCCTCTATTGGCCAGCCACCCCTGCTCTGTAGATGTGTTCAGGGCTGGACTTTAATCATATGTGTGAAGTTTTGGCAAGATATTCCCACATGGAGTCAAGTTACAGCAATGTTTATCATCACAGCGAAACATCAAAGTTCGCCGCTAGGCCATGGCCACACCGTTCGACGAAAACTCACAGTTTCCACAATAAAGCGTCATCAACGTCTTACGGCTTTTTTGACCAAGTTTGAGGTGGATGTGGTCAACTCTGTAGGAGATGTACATTAAAGTCTAAAACATGACATTTCCCATTGCCAGTAGGGGGTGCTATATTTATCCCTAATTATTGACATGTAGATGTGTTCAGGGCGGGACTGTCATCAATCCTTTGAAGTTTGGGCAAGATTGGAGCATATATGCTGGAGTTATAAACTACTTCCTGTTTAGTGGCGAGACCCCTAACTTTGACGCCATCCCATGGTCACATGGATTGACGAAAACTCAAGCTTTTCATAACTTCTTCAAGATCTTGGGGTGGGACAGACAAAGGTTTGAAGTCGATCGGATGAAATCTCTAGTACTAGTTCGTTCATTTAGGAACGCTGGAAATGGCCAAAAATGCACCAAAATTGCACAGTAAATTCAAAATGGCTGACTTCCTGTTGGGTTTAGAGCATGCCTCCAAGAGGCTTTTTTGTACGTCTCGGAGGGTTGCATGAGCCTGCCAAGTTTCATACATTAAACTAGCTTCAGGGGCTGTTTCCTCAAACTTTTGTAGGAGGTGCTACTGACCCATTTTTTGGAACCCGTGCACGAGACCCTTAAAATATAAAAATTTTCACCAATTCTGAGATGCGTGCAAAGTTTCCTGAGTTGTCAGGTATGCTAAGGCTGCCGAAAAGGCAATTAATTTGGAGGAATAATAATTTCTGAAGAAATTGCGGGTGTGAATACTGCAAGCGGAAGCCACGCTGCAATGCTACCTTGAATACAATAAAGTTTGAATAATTTGAATGTTTTACTGAGTTTTATGAAATCCAATATGGCCGCCGCCTAGTGACGCTACAATATGCAAATTAGAGGAGTTAATTTACTTCCATCAGATTTCTCTTCTTTTATTTTGAGGATGAGACCACAAAAACAGCACCAAACAAAATAAATCTACTGTGTAAATATGTTAAAAATGCTGTTTTACTGAGATTTATAAAATCCAATATTAGTTAGTTTACTCCCATCACAAACTTTGGGTCATGATGAATAGTTTTCTCATTTACAGGTATGCCTTTATCTCTCACCACTTTCAAGCGACAGCCTTTTGAAATGTTGAAATGAATATTTTCCTCAATAAACTATGGCAACTAAAGGGTTAAAATGGAGATTCTGCCCCTGTCATGTCTGCATGTAAGATGTAGACACGCACACACATCATGTTTCTGTGAGTTTGTGTGGCACAGCAGTTGCCATGGTAATAAACTAGGTGCACCTGGCAGAAGAGCAGAGAGAGGAAGAGAAGAGACTTCTTTTACTGGAGATTTAACTCCTCGAACAAATTCTTCTGATTCCCAAACCGTTGGTCCAATCATGAAAATAAAGTGATGGTGAGAGAGAGCCCGTTCTCGTGAACGCACGTGTCATGTTTTATATTTGTAGAGTCAAAAATGTGGTCACAGGAGCGAGTTGCAAATGTGTTGCACCTCAGCTGTTTTCCAGAAATTTGTCCTCTCAGTTTACATGGGAGTGAATGAGAAAAAAATCAGCGCTCCCTTCTGTGGCATTGAACAGGTAAACCTGCCACCTGGGGGAGGTGACCACGACAAGCTACTAAACCACCGTGAGGCTTACTGGATTCATACCCTCCAAACATTGCCTCCCAAGGGTTTGAACTATGAGTTGCTCCTAAATATATTTCTGTGATCATATACTGAATGCTGTGTTGAAACATGGATCTTGATGTCCCATTTGCTTGAAAGGAAAACATTTTTGGGGGGCTCTTTTATCCAGCTCCAGTCGGTTCTAAGTATGTATGAATATGGACATATATCACCAGGTTCATCCAACAATGTGACCTGCTGATTATGTCCATTTATATATGTACGCAATTTTGCTGCAATTTTTTGAGCCCCTACTGATTAGTGAAAAAATCTTGGTGATGACAAAAACTTTTGCACATAATTTAGAAATGAGGCACAGCCATAATGTGTTGGTATCTGTATGATTTTCTTTGCTGTTGTCATTTATTGTCATTGTAAGTGTGTGTAGTTCAAAATGAACAAAATGAACTTTGGATCATTGTTATTATATGTATATTTTGATGATAGATGTGCCCTTTTGTACTAGATATGGAGATTTGTTGATTAAATATGTCTGTTTTTAACTTATAATGTAAACCTATCTGCTAAAAAAATATTTTGAAATACTGATTTATTTATAATCGATTCAATATATTATGTCATTCTCTTCTGGACATGTGGGTATTACTTTGGACTGATGTCACACAAAGCGTTTTGTTGTGTATTTGCTGTCTCTTTGTGTTGTGTAGTTAAATTACCCGATGATGATTTTGTCCCTCTGTGTTTATGCGTGGGAATGGGATTGGTTGTGGAGAAACGACCACTCCCTATTTAAGATGGCTTCTCATGAACAAAAAACTGTTTGCCTGATGAAGGTCTAGTACCCAAACGTCGCAAATAAATGATTTATTGCAAGCTGGACAGTGTGCGGGAATCCTTTTGCTAAATTTAAACAGCAGAAATATTTATGTAAACTTGTCTTTACAGTAAAAATGTATATTTTCTATATAGTATTACAAATAAAGTACTGTATTATTTACAGTAACAAACTTTACTTTAACAGTAAAAATAGTTTTTGATGTTTTTGTAAATCACCACTATTTACTATTTACTACAGCACAGTGTACTAGTTGTCCTGCCTTGAAACAGTGATTCATCTCATCCTCTGTCCCATCTGCAGCCACCGTGATGCCACACACCTTACAAGACAACATGCCACAAACTAGGCTACATTCATAATTATCAGAGGCGGCCCTGGCTAGTTTTACGCCCTGGGCGAACCATCCCTCAACGCTCTGATATTTCAATGGAATAAATTACTTACTGACTTATTCATACTTCAAAAACAGCATCTATAAGTGATTACCATAGGGGGGATCAAAATAAAATAAAATAAAAATCAACCAGCCACCCTCCTCCCCTGACAAGTCCCTTCACAAGTGTGATGCATTCTGATTTATACCTTTTTGCAGATGACACTAAAATATTTAGGACAATTACAAAGGACACAGACACAGTTAATCTTCAAGCAGATCTTCACAGTATGAGTAATTGGTGTGATACCTGGTTATTGACATTAAATCCGGAAAAATGTAAGCATCTGCATGTTGGAGGAAGGGGTGACAACTGCGTAGAGTATGTGGTTGGAGACTTACTTGTCCAACATGTGGAAGAGGAAAAGGATATGGGTGTGGTGGTTGACAGTTCATTAGAATTTCAAAAACACATTTTTGAAAAAATTAAAATAGCGAATTCCAGGGTGGCGATAATAAAACGAACTTTTACAAATTTAAGAAAGGAAATTGTTTTACCATTATACAAAGCTTTGGTGAGATCTCATCTTGAATTTGCTAGTTCTGTCTGGTGTCCTTATAAAGCACAATAGAAAAAATTGAAGTGGTTCAGAGAAGAGTAACCAAATTAATCCCAGGTCTGAAAGAGATGCCATATGAAGAGAGATTAAGGCACTTAGAATTACCAACTCTTGTCTATAGGAGGTATAGAGGTGACATGATTGAGGTTTACAAACTTGTCCACAAAGTATATGACTCCACAGTTGAGCCTGTTGTCAGTTTTTAGAATAATAGGTATGAATTAAAGCTGCGAAGCAGCGTTGATCGGGACCTTGGCCCCTTGCCGTCGTCCTCCAGCTCACGTCGACGGTGCGACAGAGAGAGATGCAGGACAGACGATAATGACAGTAGCTTACAACAACATAAATGAAAGTGAAAGTAATAATATTATAATTATAATTCTGGCAGAGAGAGGGGGGACATGGAGTGGAGTGTGTGTGTGTCTGTGTCTGTCTGTGTGTGCCATACTTCCACTTTTATTATACACATATGATTATTGTCACATATGTATACTATCAGATATTAATATATACTTTCCACATGTTGTACCACAATAGCCAGAATCATAAGTCAAACTCAATGTTAAAAACTGTAAAGGGTTCTTATGAAGGTGGTTTGAGCTTATATTTTTAAAGTTGTAGACATAAGCCATGTGACCTAATGAAACTTTGACATGTGTGATGATCAAACAACACATCCATATTCTTTTGAAATCATGTGACCGAGTGAAAGCTTGAGTGATGTGTACTGGCTGCTGTGAGAATCTAAGTGCCTGCCTCTTACACCGTGTTTCATTTCTTATTCATTCAGTCTGTGTCAAACTTTGTATAGTAACATAGTTAGTAGCAGAGATTTACCATCTGTCACACTCTAATCCTGCTGCATATTAGTTTGTTACTCAGGACTGTCTTAAGTTGCTGAATTTATGCACAGCATACAACATCCCTCTGTCCTCAGGACCCAGGGACACAGAAGGGGAGACAGAGAGAGATGCAGACAGGCGGTAATGACAGTAGCTTACAACAACATGAATGAAAGTAAAAATGTTGTGGAAGATTTTTATAAAAGGTTTACAGTGTGTTACATTTTAGGACATTGATTAATTAATTTTGAGATATTCAAGGATACACAACAAAGTTATAAACATTTATGATCAAGGGTTAATATGAATTGGCTGTGAAACCTGTGTATTGACATATAACATTGTCAGTAATGGAACTGTATTTTCACTCTCTTCAAACTTGTCAGTTGTCAAAGTTGGAGACATAAGCCATGTCACCTAATGAAACTTTGACTTGTGTGATGATCAAACAACACATCCATATTCTTTTGAAATCATGTGACCTATTGAAAGCTTGAGTGATGTGTACTGGCTGCTTTGAAAATCTAAGTGCTGCAAACAAACACAAATATGTACTAGTTAATGTCAGTGGAGAAACTGAGCAGGACTACATGTATTCCAATTCTTCATGAGGTAAAACAGTTTCACCAGGACATCTTGTATTTACAGGTTTTTGGTATCAGGCATTTCTTTCAAAGCTTTTGGAATGAGCGTCATGAGCTGGACAGTTTGGTAAATGTTATACTTTTATGTGTGTGAGACCACACACATACATACACACACACACACACACACACACTTCACTCTGACACAGACTGAGAGTGAAGCTTTTGTTATGCTAATTAAGAACTGCATGTGGCTGACAGGCAGACAGCAGAATGGGTTGAAAATCTCCCGAACTTTCCTTCTACATGCCAAACCGTGAGTCACAGTTTCAATCTGAAAGCATCACCAGATAGATAATTTTGTTCTGAACGCAGTGATATAAATTTTGTATGCCTCCGGATTAATAAAAGGTGCCTTAGTCACAAGTTTAAGATGTGTTGTCACTTATCTTGTCTGACAGAGATCATCATGAGGAGTTGTGCTCTGCACCTTCTAACGCTCCAGAAATCCAAACCGTTCAAGTTATGACAAAATCCTTTGCAAGTAATGTTCACCAGGGGTAGATCTGTAATTTTTGTAAGTTTGAAGCAGTTGTGATAAACGGTGTAGGAGCAAATAATTTTTGAGCGACAGAATTTGTCAAAAACGTCATCTTACATTCAAACAACAACGCTGCGCTTCCTGTTGGAGTTAGGTCAGGGGTTGCTGCGTGACATTTGTAGGTCTTTATGAGATGAACGACACAGTTTTGGTTTGGTCTTTCTAAGTGGTTCCTACCCATCATACTGGGCATTTTTGTGTGCCTAGGTGGCACAATAAATCGTCAGGAGGTTCTGGAGCACATCACCTGTCTGAGGCCAGCAAATCCAAACCATTCGAAAACTGTAGAAGTTACCAAGACAATCTGATAAGGACACGTTGAAGAATAATCTGTGCGATTTTGAAGCAGATACGATAAACGGTGTGAAAGTAGTATAATTTTTAAGGAATTTCTTGTTTTTGAGGAAAACTCTTACTTTGAAAGGAAATACCTCACTTCCTGTTGGATTTAGGTCATGGGTGCGAGTGCGTGATTTGTAGGTCTTGATGAAAGGAACACAGCTGTTTTGGTTTGATCTTCCTACGACGTTCCTACTGGCTACAGCGGCCATTTTAGTGTGACAAACGCCTAGGTGGCGCTAGAGAGCCCATTTTGGCACTTTTTGAATTAATTTTTTCATTTCATAAAATTTTTCGCCAGTCCTGACATGCGTGCCAATTTCGGTGAGTTTTGGAGCATGTTTCAGGGGTCAAATTCCAGTTTAAAGTGGCGGCGGGAGAAAGAAATAATAATAATAATAATAATAATAATAATAATAAACATTACAGGAACAATAGGGTCCTCGCCAGTTGCCGAGGTCCCTAATTAAAGGTGCGAAGCAGCGTTGGGCGGGACCTCGGCCCCTCGCCGTCGTCCCCCAGCTCAGGTGGTCATTTTTCACAATACAGTGACATGATAAATAAAGTATGTTCTCAGCAAAATGGTGTCTGTCATACTGTTACAATTTAACTGTTCCGCATGTACTGTACAAAACTAGAATCTTTGAAGACAGTACTCCTGGTCTGCTATGTAATCATTATACTGCAAATATATCAATGTATAACTACAAACAAAATTTTAACCATCAACAGAACATTACCATGGAAAAATCATGAATTATAGAGGACAGTGACAGTATGATCTGCAGCACAGATGTAGCTACAGATTTGATTCCTATTCTTAATGACGCAAAAAGTAACACCAGGGAATCTTGTATTTACAAGTTTTTGCTATCAGGCATTTATTTAGAGTCATTAGGAATGACACACACACACACACACACACACGTATCTGTCAGAGTGAAGCCATTTTTATGCTAATTAATGACCATGTAGTTAGGTGACAGCCCAGGCACTTCAAGATGAGTTGACTAATAACTAATGATAACATAATCAGCAGGTGGCATTTGACACCACAGCAGCAGCACAACCTCACACGTCACACTATCCAAGCAGTGCTGTGTGGAAGTTAACCTGTGAGGTAGTGGAGCACAAAGACTCTGGAGAAGAGTTACTGACATGCAGTAACAGAACGAGAGAGAGAGAGAGAGAGAGAGAGAGAGAGAGAGAGAGAGAGAGAGAGAATATTAAACGTACAATATGTAATTTTCTGCCGCTAGGGGTCTCAAACCAAAACAATAACAGAAGACGGAGTTGGATGACGTCACGAAGTAGCGTGGGATCATGGGAGTTGTAGTTATATAACGGATACAGACGTTCCTCACTCTGTGTAACTGAAACCGACCGTGGCAGTTTTTATGGCAGAGCGAGCTTCAGCAGCAGAGAAATGCTCATGGACGAGGTATATTACTAGAGTTATATTCACTTTATGTTTCACTTTATGCAAACGGGGTCCGTCGGCCGGTGTGTCGGATCTACTCGCGACCCTGTTAACTGGCGACCTTCAGCCGAATGCGTCTGTGGTTGTCGTAGTAACAACAGCTGTTTTCAACCAGGAAGAGAACACGTAGCTGTCCTCGCGAATGCCTCTGTCTTCAGTGTTTCATTACAGTGTCAAAACAGAACATACTTGATCCGTCTTTGGACTCTTGTTGGAGGAACCCAGTCACGGACCGACACTCAGTCGCGGTTTGAATCACACTTGTTATGACGGAATGTTGAAAACAGGAAGAGGCCAAGTTGCATTTCCTGTAGGAATCTAACTCCTATCACGAATACATTTTCATAATAGGCCTACACAGTTTAGTCTCTGGTGTCTGCCTAAAGAGACATGTGCCATATTAAAGAGCCGTTCAGCCCTGTGAAACGTAAAAAAATAATATTTTCACGGGATTCGAACCCGCTTCATTATGAGAAAACAAATCGCAGGCGCGCAACAAACGAGGTGCGCCACTATTACAACATCATCACATAGACAGATACAATTAAAATCCGACAACATACAGCCAGCTGTGTCTTCAAATTGGGAGGCAGATCAACTTGTGACCACGCTGTCCATGCACTGAGGAACATTTTACAAACTCACTGCTTTCCAGTACAAAAACCAGCGGTTTAAACCCACTTAATTCACAAACCTAAAGTTTATTGTTGTGCTACAGGTCGATAAAGCCAATATTCATATACTCACGTGGAAATACTGTATTTTAAATTAAGCAATAAAGCAGCAGCTGTATAATAGATATGTCTCTGAGATAAATTATTTATTTATGTTGTAGCATTAAGGCGCTCAAAAGCGTACAAATAGCCTATGGCAAACACTAGGCTGTAGGCTATGTGGTACCAAAGTCCATTATCTCCTGCAAAGCGTTATAGAGTGACGTACGATTAACGTTACCCACTCGCGTGTTGTAAGGATGTGATTTGGAGTGTGACTGAATCTACATGCGTTACATTCTGCCTTTTTTGAAAGCTCAAAATATTAAAACACATCTTGGCGGAGATTTGAACTCATTCTGCCTCTTTTATAAATGCAGTTCATTTACCGGCATCAGCTCAGCATTATAGAAACCTATCGTTAACGTTAGATGTTGTGGTTAGCCAGCCTCCGCTCCACAGCGCTCCGCAGCGCTTGTTGCTCGGCAGGCAGCAGTGCTTCAATACACTGGTGGAAATTATTAATATTTTGATCACATCAGCCAGATGTTTGCTTACCTGTATAGTACACACGCGAGGTCGGCATCGAATTGTAGTCCTAGATGTTCACGAAGCTCTCTCCATCTCGGAAAGGCCACACCAATATTTATCCTGGATTTAGCTCTCATCTTCTTATCCCAGATTCTTCTGGGATCGCTTGGTTGACCCGTACGTTTCCGTTTTACCGGCTTGTTTACCGGGACAGCTTCGGTGTCAGAAGGTGCAGTAACCGTCAATGTATAACCATGATCCATGACGAGTTAGCTTAGCCTAGCAACAGTAACGTTCACTCTCTGACGTCTCAGCCGGTCTGCTTCTTCTTCTTCTCCTCATTTAATGTCTATGGTAACTGGAGTTACGCCGCCATTGCGACCTACTGACACGGTCCGTTACTGTTATTAATATTTCATATTTATCTGGTTTGAAAAATTGTTGGTAACATTTCTGATAATCAAAGTACTCAACTAAACAAAATATATAATATTGGTTTAGTCAAAACAGACACACACACACACACACACAAACACACACACACACACACACACACACACACACACACACACACACACACACACACACACACACACACACACACACACACATCTGTCAGAGTGAAGCCATTGTTATGCTAATTAATGACCATGTACTTAGGTGACAGCCCAGGCACTTCAAGATGAGTTGACTAATGACTAATGATAACAAAATCAGCAGGTGGCATTTGACACCACAGCAACAATAGTTTACAGTGGATTTACATTTTAGGAAATTGGTTAATTAATTTTGAGATATTCAAGTATACACAACAAAGTTGTAAACATTTGTGATCAAGGCTTAATATGAATTAGCTGTGAAACCTGTGTGTTGAGATATAGCATTGTCAGTAATGGAACTGTATTTTCACTCATAATGTTGATTTCATAAGGAAACATAACAAAGTGTGATGATCAAACAACACATCCATATTCATTTGAAATATGTACTAGTTAATGTCAGTGGAGAAATTGAGCAGGACTACATGTATTCCAATTCTTCATGAGGTAAAACAGTTTCACCAGGACATCTTGTATTTACAGGTTTTTGGTATCAGGCATTTCTTTCAAAGTTTTTGGAATCAGCACCATGTGCTGGACAATTTAGTAAATGTTATACTTTCATGTGTGTGAGACCACACACATACACACACACACAGCTTTTGTTATGCTAATTAAGAACTGCATGTGGCTGACAGGCAGACAGCAGAATGGGTTGAAAATCTCCTAAACTAGTCCTTTTACATGCCAAACCGTGAGTCACAGTTTCAATCTGAAAGCATCACCAGATAGATAATTTTGTTCTGAACGCAGTGATATCCAGTTTGTATGTCTCCGGATTAACAAAAGGTGCCTTAGTCACAAGTTTACGACATGTTGTCACTTATCTTGTCTGACAGAGATCATCATGAGGAGTTGTGCTCTGCACCTTCTAACGCTCCTGAAATCCACACCGTTCAAGTTAGGACAAAATCCTTTGCAAGTAATGTTCACCAGGGGTAGATCTGTAATTTTTGCAAGTTTGAAGCAGTTGTGATAAACGCTGTAGGAGCAAATAATTTTTGAGCGACAGAATTTGTCAAAAACGTCATCTTACATTCAAACAACAACGGTGCGCTTCCTGTTGGAGTTAGGTCAGGGGTTGCTGCGCGACATTTGTAGGTCGTTATGAGACGAACGACACAGTTTTGGTTTGGTCTTTCTAAGTGGTTCCTACCCATCACATCGGGCATTTTTGTGTGCCTAGGTGGCACAATAAATCGTCAGGAGGTGCTGGAGCACATCACCTGTCTGAGGCCAGCAAATCCAAACCATTCGAAAACTGTAGAAGTTACCAAGACAATCTGATAAGGACACGTTGAACAATAATCTGTGCGATTTTGAAGCCGATACGATAAACGTTGTGAAAGTAGTATAATTTTTAAGGAATTTCTTGTTTTTGAGAAAAACTCTTACTTTGAAGGGAAATACCTCACTTCCTGTTGGATGTAGGTCATGGGTGCGAGTGCGTGATTTGTAGGTCTTGATGAAAGGAACACAGCTGTTTTGGTTTGATCTTCCTACGACCTTCCTACTGGCTACAGTGGCCATTTTAGTGTGACAAACGCCTAGGTGGCGCTAGAGAGCCCATTTTGGCACTTTTTGAATTAATTTTTTCATTTCATAAAATTTTTCGCCAGTCCTGACATGCGTGCCAATTTTGGTGAGTTTTGGAGCATGTTTAGGGGGTCAAATTCCAGTTTAAACTGGGGGCAGAAAAAATAAATAATAATAATAATTAAAGCTGCGAGCAGCGTTGACCGGGACCTCGGCTTCACGCTATTTCAGCGTCCAGCTTCCGTAGAAAGTGAGCGTTGCGTTCTATTATGTCAATAGAACGCAAGGTCATTTTTGACAATGAACCCATGACTTGGGAGTAAAACTTTGATGGCTTCTGAAAACCAAACTACTGACGAGGACATCAATCAATCAGTCAATCAATCAATCAAGCAATCAATATCACAAATCACAATTTGCCTCTCAGGGTTTTACAGCATACAACATCCCTTTGTTCTTAGGACCCAATGAGACAGAAGGGTAGACAGAGAGAAATATAGGACAGATGGTAATGACAGTAGCTTACAACAACATTAATAAAAGTAATAATATCATAATTACAATTCTGGTTATTGTGGTACAATATGTTTTACGTATACATTAATATCTAATGGTTTACATATGTGACAATAATCAAATGTGTATAATAAGAGTATAAGTGTGACACACACACACACACACACACACACACACACACACGTATCTGTCAGAGTGAAGCCATTGTTATGCTAATTAATGACCATGTACTTAGGTGACAGCCCAGGCACTTCAAGATGAGTTGACTAATGAGTAATGATAACAAAATCAGCAGGTGGCATTTGACACCACAGCGGCAATAGTTTACAGTGGATTTACATTTTAGGAAATTGATTAATTAATTTTGAGATATTCAAGTATACACAACAAAGTTGTAAACATTTATGATCAAGGCTCAATATGAATTGGCTGTGAAACCTGTGTCTTCAGATATAGCATTGTCAGTAATGACACTGTATTTTCACTCATAATGTTGATTTTACAAGGAAAAACAACAAAGTGTGATGATCCAAAAACACATCCATACATTTTAGGACATTGATTAATTAATTTTGAGATATTCAAGTATACACAACAAAGTTGTAAACATTTATGATCAAGGGTTAATATGAATTGGCTGTGAAACCTGTGTATTGACATATAACATTGTCAGTAATGGAACTGTATTTTCACTCATAATGTTGATAAGTCATAAGTCAAACTCAATGTTAAAAACTGTAAAGGGTTCTTATGAAGGTGGTTTGAGCTTATATTTTGACAGTTGTAGACATAAGCCATGTGACCTAATGAAACTTTGACATGTGTGATGATCAAACAACACATCCATATTCATTTGAAATCATGTCACCTAGTGAAAGCTTTAGTGATGTGTACTGGATGTTGTGAGAATCTAAGTGCAGCAAAGAGACACAAATATATAGTAAGACCGACAAATGTTGAATTAATATCTGATTGTATACATATGTGACACTAATCATATGTGTATCATAACAGTAGGAATATGACACACACAGACAGACAGACATAGACGGCTGAGTTAGTGACATGCAGAGAGGGAGAGAAGGGAGAAACAGGAGAGAGGGGGGAGAGAGGGAGAGAAGAGAGGGGGGATAATAATAATAATAAACGCTACAAGAACAAGAGGGCCCTCGCCAGTTGCCGAGGTCCCTAATAAACGCTACAGGAACAAAAGGGCCCTCGCCGGCTCGCCGAGGTCCCTAATAATAAACACTACAGGAACAAGAGGGTTCTCGCCCGGTTGGCCGAGGTCCCTAATAATAATAATAATAATAATAATAATAATAAACATTACAGGAACAATAGGGTCCTCGCCAGTTGCCGAGGTCCCTAATAATAATAATAATAATAATAAACTTTACAGGAACAATAGGGTCCTCGCCAGTTGCCGAGGTCCCTAATAATAATAATAAACACTACAGGAACAAGAGGGCCCTCGCCCGGTTGGCCGAGGTCCCTAATAATAAACCTTACAGGAACAATAGGGTCCTCGCCCTGCTGGCCGAGGTCCCTAATAATAAACACTACAGGAACAAGAGGGCCCTCGCCGGTTGCCGAGGTCCCTAATAATAAACCTTACAGGAACAATAGGGTCCTCGCCCTGCTGGCCGAGGTCCCTAATAATAAACACTACAGGAACAAGAGGGCCCTCGCCGGTTGCCGAGGTCCCTAATAATAATAATAATAATAAACATTACAAGAACAATAGGGCCCTCGCCCGTTTGGCCGAGGTCCCTAATAATAATAATAATAATAATAATAATAATAATAAACACTACAGGAACAAGAGGGCCCTCGCCAGCTCGCCGAGGTCCCTAATAATAATAAACACTACAGGAACAATAGGGCCCTCGCCGGCTCGCCGAGGTCCCCAATAATAAACCTTACAGGAACAATAGGGTCCTCGCCCTGCTGGCCGAGGTCCCTAATAATAAACACTACAGGAACAATAGGGCCCTCGCCAGTTGCCGAGGTCCCTAATAATAAACACTACAGGAACAAGAGGGTCCTCGCCCGGTTGGCCGAGGTCCCTAATAATAAACCTTACAGGAACAATAGGGTCCTCGCCCTTTTGGCCGAGGTCCCTAATAATAAACATTACAGGAACAATAGGGTCCTCGCCCTTTTGGCCGAGTTCCCTAATAATAAACACTACAGGAACAATAGGGTCCTCGCCCTGCTGGCCGAGGTCCCTAATGATAATAATAATAATAATAATAATAATAAACACTACAGGAACAAGAGGGCCCTTGCCCGGTTGGCCGAGGTCCCTAATTAAAGCTGCAAACAGCTGTGATCGGGCCCTCGCCCCCTCACGTAACCGCGGGGCCTGAGGCACGCGGGGTCTGTGACGCAAAGCCAGAAAGGAGAAAAAACCTGGCAGGAGCCTTAAAAAAATGCAGTGTTTCGTTCATCCACCAGGTGGCGCTACGAGTGTAACCAGATGTGGCCAGGTGTGTTCAGAGGTGGACCCTCATCACACATGTGAAATTTCTAGCAAATCGGACAATGCATGAAGGATTTATACCAAGTTGATGTTCAATGGCGAAGGATGAAAAGTCGCCACCACCGCGGCGGCATCCTGCAACATGACAGGACACGTGCGTCACTGTGGAGATTCATCCACTTGATCGTCATGTGGCCACAAAATGTGGTTGGTGTTTGTCAGTGTAAAAGATGGCATTTCCTGTCTCCACAAGGGGGAACCATGAGCGAGATTGCCTACGAGCATATGGAGGCGTTGAGGGCGGGGCTCTTATCATGTACAGAAACTTTGAAGCAGTTTGGATGAATTGTGTGGGAGAGAGAGAGCTGCTTGAATATACATGGCGATGGATCAAAAATGGCAGCGCCAAAGCAGCCACGACCTTTGACCTACAGACATGCAGAGCACAGCTTTTGATCAGCATGGTCTCTGGATGATCTGTGAAAAAAATGAAATCAATTGGATGAAATCCCTAGGAGGAGGAGTTCAAATTTAACTTGTGGAAATCGCCATAACGAAAAAATTCAAACAAAATGGCCGACTTCCTGTTGGGATTTTACCATGATGTTAAGAGACTTTTTTGTGCGTCTGGGTATGATACATGTGTGTACCAAATTTCGTTCGCCTGCGACAAACTAACCACAATGGGGAGGGGTTTTTGAAAATTTGTAAGGGGCGCTATTTCGGCATTTTGCGTCGACCATGTGCAACCACCCAAAAATATCAAATTTCGGATGTGGCCTGACGAATGTGGAAAGTTAGAAGCATTTTGAAATTTGGGAAAGGGGCAAAATTGGGGCACAAAGTCGGGTAAAGAATAATAATAATAATAATAAACAGTGAGCAATAGGGTCCTCGGATGACTTCGTCGTCGCTCGGGCCCTAATAAACAGCGCGATTATAATAGGGTCCTCACGGACGACTTTGTCGTTGCTCGTGCCCTAAAAATAAACAGCGAGATTACAATAGGGTCCTCACGGACGACTTCGTCATTGCTCAGGCCCTAATAAACAGCACGATTTCAATAGGGTCCTCAGACGACTTCGTCATCACTTGGGCCCTAATAATAATAATAAACAGCGCAATTTCAATAGGGTGCTCCGCAGACGACTTCGACGTCGCTCGGGCCCTAATAAACAGCGCGATTTCAATAGGGTCCTCCGCGGACGACTTCATTGTCGCTCAGGCCATAATAACAATAAACAGCACGATTACAATAGGGTCCTCACGGACGACTTCTGGAATATAACAAAAATCAACCAGTCACCCTCCTCCCCTGACAAGTAAAGAACAGTCCCTCCATAAGTAAAGAACAATCCCTAAAGTGCAGTGAGATTTGTGGGCCGTTACCTACCACAATGGGAGTTATGACCCCAGGAAGAATAATGGGGATCCAAATAAACAATAAACAAAGAGAAATGTAAACGGCTCAATTCTCCTCTGACACGCCACATAACTGTGTGCCGCATGGCTCATTTGTCCAGGTACTGCTGGGCAGTCATGACACCAACGAAAGAGGAAATTACTGGACCTGGAGTCGGACTTCTCTGTTGCCGGTAAGCTGTTATCTTGCGCCGCAGAGCACTATGAGCCTCCGACGTATTCTTGTCCGTGACAACCCTTCAATCCACAACCGCCAGGATTCGCCTTGCCTTTCTGCTGCTGGTTGAAACATGATAATAGGGGCACCCTAGCACCCACTGAGTGGTAGTCTAGAAAATTGGTGAGTTTTGTTTTGTTTTTTTTTTGTCTATTTTTGGAGGGCGCTCGTGCGCCCTCACATGGATTGTGCCCTGGGCGGTCGCCTACATTGCCCATACCAAAAACCGTCCCTGATTATACACTCAATATAACACGTACATCACCTTACCTTCTGAGTTTGCTGTTGACTGCTCCAGTGGAGGCATGTTGCTGTCTTCATCAGGAATAGTTCCTAACAGAGAGGTCTCTCCAATTATGCAAGCAATGTGCTTGTCTGCAGCTGTGACTGGGAAGAGCCTCCTCCTGTAGCTGTCATGGTTTTTTTTGTGTGCGCACTTAGGCATTTTTTGCATCAAATTCCATTTAGAACCATTTTTGTTTAACTTCTTAGATGGTTGTCACAACATAGGACACCCGTTACCTCCTTCCAGGCCTTTGATTTATCTGTCCCTGTCACACCAGAAGAAAATAAAATATTTCTATTAAACTCCACTTCACCCAAAATAACTTAAGTCTTAGCATTGGAAAAGTTTTTCTTTCTCTCTCTCTTTCTTTCTGTTTTTGCTCCATGTTCGCAGGTCAACAGGATGCACCGATCCATAGTAATTATCACCTCCATATATGGTGGTCACTGGCTATTCATGGGTGGGGATGTATGCTAATTGCTGACTAGTTACAGTATGCTGTCATTTTACGCGTGCCAATGATCAAATCTGAGTTTTCCACAGCATTCATGAATCAAGTGTAGGTTTTTAGTACCATGTTTTTTTTTATGTGCATATCTACTCACAGATTTGCTAACATTTCATTACTGAGACCCAATGTGTTTTTGTTACCTCAGAATCAGCTGCTTATATCTACATAGGGAGCAGAGATCACCATGTTCTTGCAGTAGCCCAGATTGTTTGCTACAGGCTACCACATTATAACCCTTGATCTGGTCGTGATTTGGTAGTCTAATCCAACATGCTCTTTCTCTCTCTCCTCAGACTCTGAAGGACCCCACTCTTGCAGCCAGGAAAGATTTCCAGCGTGAGGCTGAGTTGCTGACCAACCTCCAGCATGAGCACATAGTGAAGTTCTATGGAGTTTGTGTAGATGGAGACCCTCTCATCATGGTTTTTGAGTACATGAAGCACGGAGATCTCAATAAGTTTCTCAGGTGAGTTCAGCGCACAAGTAACAGGTGTTGTGAATGCATCTGCTGTGAGTGACAATGATGATGACCTTTAATCACTAGAGGTTGTGGACTTTGGGTGTAGAGTTTCCAAGTGGGTAATAAAGGGATGAAAATGAAACTATTGAAAACAATTAGTATTGTCTTTGTACCAAAACAGAATGTTCCATTTCCACTGTGGTGCTGCTTAGCCTGATTCAGGACTGGAAGGGGTGGGGAAGGGCATGCAGCCTGTCTTAGCTGTCATTGGGCAAGAGGCGGGGAACACCATGGACAGGTCAGCAGACCATCACAGCGCTGATACATAAGCTCTTTTTACAAAGAGGTCTTCCCATAGAGCTGCTACATAGTCCCTTCTTTACGTCTCCTTTGCACCTTTACATAGAACCAAACAGCAGCAGCTTTACACCATTTCGATCAACCAGGTCTTACTCTGAAGTTGTCAGATACCAGCATTTGGTCAGTGACTTCCAGCATCAGACACAGCCTTCCTTTTACGTCGGCATGATACGCGGCTGGTTGCTGTAATTCTGTAACAGTGTCAGGGGAAAACACAGACCGCACACCAACGTAAGTTAAGGTGATGAAATTCCAAGTAAGAGGGGAGGGATTGGGAACAACAGCCTTCGACTTCATCAGGGATTACGGTGTCCACTTCCTGTACGATTGTAAAGCCAAACCCTGTTCTTTTTTCTTAAACCCAACCACGTGTCTTTGCTGGCTAAACATAACTACATGCATTTGTTGTTGCACAAAAAGAAACAGAAAGAAAACATAAATTCACTGTGTTGTAGCAATGTAATGCATAAGAGACTGTATGCAAAGTCTACATTTCGTGTGAAAGCGGAGATGTATTTTGATATCAGACAACTGTAAAAGAGGGATTTTGATCCTTTACTTATTTTGGTGTATTACAACTTAAATTTTCATTTTTGTTACTCTGACCATCAGTTCCATCTTTATGATAACACTGTGTTCACCAACGTACTTACTGAGTTCTGGGGACACAGTGAGGTCACTAAAAAAGGTCCAAGAGACACAAGCAATGACACGGGCAAAAAACACACCTCCTTCATTGGAAGAAAAAACAAAAGTCAACAGCAAAATTATTACCAAACAGTGTGTTTTAAACAGACCCACTACCTGCTTCACCTTTGACCTACTGAAGCTACTGCACTGTGTTCCCTTTTGGTTTGGCTTCTAGATAAAGTATAGATCATCTGGATAAACTGCTGGCTTGTTTCCAATTTACTGACTTCCTTGCAGCCTCCCCATGGTTCCCATTTGCCTGCAGGACCCCAAGATATTTGTCGTCCTCGTTGTCCTCCAGCTCTTCCGTGGGAACCCCGAGGCGTTCCCAGGCCAGCCGAGTGATGTAGTCCCTACAGCGTGTCCTGGGGCGGCCCCGAGGTCTCCTCCCGGTTGGACATGCCCGAAACACCTCCCAAGGGAGGCGTCCGGATGGCATCCTTACTAGATGCCCGAACCACCTCAACTGGCTCCTCTCGATGTGGAGGAGCAGCAGCTCTACTCCGAGTCCCTCCCGGATGTCCGAGCTCCTCACCCTATCTCTAAGGCTGAGCCTAGCCACCCTGCGGAGGAAACTCATTTCGGCCGCTTGTACTCACGATCTCATTCTTTCGGTCACTACCCAGAGCTCATGACCATAGGTGAGGATTGGAACGGAGATCGACCGGTAAATCAAGAGCTTCGCTTTTTGGCTAAGCTCCCTCTTCACCATAATGGACCGGTTAAGCGCCTGCATCACTGCTGACGCTGCCCCAATCCGCCTGTCAATCTCCCGCTCCACCCTACCCTCACTCTTGAACAAGATCCCAAGATATTTAAACTCCTCCACCTGCCTGAGGAAGGACCTCCCCCCCGACCCGGAGTGGGCAATCCACCCTTTTCCGGCTGAGGACCATGGCCTCAGACTTGGAGGTGCTGATTCTCATCCCAGCCGCTTCACACTCGGCTGCGAACCATCCCAGCAAGAGCTGGAGGTCACTGTTCGATGGGGTTAGGAGGACCACGTCATCCGCAAAAAGCAGGGACGAGATTCTCCCGTCACCGAACCTGACACCCTCCACTACTCGGCTGTGCCTAGAAATTCTGTCCATAAAAGTTATGAACAGAACTGGTGACAAAGGGCAGCCCTGGCGAAGACCAACCCTCACCGTGAACAGGTCCGACTTATTGCCGGCCACACGAACCAGACTCATGCTCCTTCGGTACAGGGACTGGATGGCCCTCAGCAAGGGGCCACCCATCCCATACTCCCGGAGCACCCCCCACAGGATGCCCCTGGGGACACGGTTGTAAGCCTTCTCCAAATCCACAAAACACATGTGGACTGGTTGGGCAAACTCCCATGCCCTCTCCAACACCCTGGCGAGAGTAAAGAGCTGGTCCACGGTTCCACGTCCAGGACGAAAACCACATTGCTCCTCCTCAATCCGAGGTTCAACTATCGACCGGACCCTCTTCTCCAGCACCCTGGAGTAGACCTTACCAGGTAGGCTGAGGAGTGTGATCCCCCTGTAGTTGGAACACACCCTCTGGTCCCCCTTCTTCCAAATGGGGACCACCACCCCAGTCTGCCACTCCAGAGGCACTGCCCCCGACGTCAACGCAATGTTGCAGAGGCGTGTCAGCCAGGACAGCCCTACAACATCTAGAGCCTTGAGATATCCAGGACGAATCTCATCCACCCCCCGGGGCTCCACTGCCTCGGAGTTGTTTCACTACCTCGGCAACTTCTGCCCCAGAAATTGGACGACTCACCCCGGATACCCCCGTCTCTGCTTTCTCACTGGAATACGTGCTGGTGGGATTGAGGAGCTCCTCATGTATTCCTACAATGTAATGGAATTGAAGATCATCTGGACAGGTTCTTCCGACAGGTGTTCCCAGCAGACCCTCACTGTTCGTTTGGGTCTGCCAGGTCTGCGCGGCGTCTTCCCCCGCCATCTGATCCAACTCACCACCAGGTGGTGATCAGTTGACAGCTCTGCTCCTCTCTTCACCCGAGTGTCCAAAACATATGGTCGCAGGTCAGATGATATGACTACAAAGTCAATCATTGACCTGTGACCGAAGTTGTCCTGGTGCCACGTGCACCGATGGACATCCTTATGCTTGATAGACCCACCAGGAATCTGCAGAGAAAAAGTTTAAAAACACTAATTAAAAAACACATTTTTTAATGTAAAAAACACTGTAAAACAGTGTTTACCATACTATTATAGGTTTTAAAATAATCAACATCAACATTTTCTTGTCCCACTTCGGCATATTTATTTGCAGTAAAGCTATTTTTTTTATCTGCCACAAAAATAGAAGGCTATTTGCTGTATAAAAAATAAAATAAAACAACTTGCTGACAGCAGTACTTTGATCCCTGAACAATGGGAAATGTAGAAAATAAAGTTAGCCTACTGTGTACTATGAAAAGTGCAATACAATATCAGTGCAAATTATGCATTCAGTTTTTCTTGCAGTGCCACAACTTGACTTGCCCATCTCTCAGTGTGAAACAGATACCATTACAGCATCTCATCACCATCACCATCACCATCATTCTCCTTCTCACTAACTGACTCCTGAGCACACTGCGCTTTGAGATTCACGTACACGAACACCAGTGCCTTGATGTTGTGCTCAGTCAGTGAGCGTCTCCTGGATGATAGCACCAGTTTGTAAATGCTATTAGTTAATCCACATGGATTCACTGTCTGCTTCTTTATCCGGCCTGGCGTTACTGCATACGCGCGACATCTAGCGGCCGGGAGGAAAATTACATGTAAAATGTGAGTTTTCTGCACCGGGCATTAAAATCCGCGGAAGGTCCGTAAATCAGACGTGATTTCCGCGAGGGTCTAGCTTGAACATGGTGTTAGTTATGACCAAACTGCAACTGCGAAGTCCAATAACTGAACACCACTCGGGTTCAGATCGGGCAGGCCGTTCCTCCCAATCACGCCCCTCCAGGTCCCGCTGTCATTGCCCACGTGAGCGTTGAAGTCCCCCAGCAGAACAATGGAGTCCCTGGTTGGGGCACTGTCCAACACCCGTCCCAGGGACACCAAAAAGGGCGGGTACTCTGAACTGTTGTTTGGCGCATAAGCGCAGACAACAGTCAGGACCCGTTCCCCGACCCGAACGACCCCAACGTACAGGCAGAGAGTCTGGGAGCTATCAGAAAGCCCACCCCGGCCCTCCGCCTCTCACCCGGTGCAACTCC
This sequence comes from Epinephelus awoara, assembly GCA_035609425.1. Taxonomy (NCBI): domain Eukaryota; kingdom Metazoa; phylum Chordata; class Actinopteri; order Perciformes; family Serranidae; genus Epinephelus; species Epinephelus awoara. The sequence continues at coordinate 43,332,307 of CM069298.1, read as the reverse complement.
AGCGAAGAAGAGAGTCCAACCCCTCTCAAGGACTTGGGTTCCAGAGCCAGAACTATGTGTTGAGGTGAGGCCGACTATATCTAGCCGGTAGCACTCAACCTCTTCCACAAGCTCCAGCTCCTTCCCCGCCAGAGAGGTGACATTCCATGTCCCAAGAGCCAACTTCTGTAGCCGAGGATTGGACCGCCAAGGCCCCCGCCTTGGTCTGCTGCCCAATCCACAAATCACCGAACCCTTCTGGATCCCTCTGCGGGTGGTGGGCCTGCAGGGGGACGAGCCCATGTAGCCAGTTCGGGCTGGGCCCCACAGGCGAAAGCCCAGCCACCAGGCGCTCGCCCACGGGCCCCAACCCCAGGCCTGGCTCCAGGGCGGGGCCCCAGTAACCCTCCGGGGCCGGGTACACAGATCATTGTTCTTCTCCATCCTGAAGGGTCTCTTGAACCATTCTTCGTCTGACCCTTCACCCAGAACCAATCTGCCAAGGGAAACCCTACCAGGGGCAAAATGCCCCTGACAGCATAGCTCCTGGGGTCATTAGGGCACTCAAACTCCTCCACCACGAGGTGGCAGTTCTTGGACGACCCCCAAGATATTTGTAGCTATCCTTAACATCTGCAATGCCGCCTTCTGGTAGTTCAACCCCATCGGTTCTGAATATCTTCCCTCTCTCTGACACCATCCCAACTATACTTATTTAGTCCGAATGATATTTCAGAATCAGAATCAGAATCAGTTTTATTGCAAAGTAGGTTTTCACATAAAAGGAATTTGACTTGGTGTATTGGTGCATAACAAAGAATGTAAAATATATAAAAATATAGAGTTATTAGAAGCATAAGTATAAAAGGGAAATACTATAAACAACTAGAAAATGCATTTCCTGCGGAACATGCGTGTGGATGCTGAATGCTGAAATTAATTCAAGACCATGGCTGAAAATGCATGAAAGAAAATGCTGAAAGTGCAGAAATATCAAACAAATTGCCACAAACATCTGAAAATCCTCACAGAGCTGAAGGTTTTGATTTTGAATGGTTTCTGTAGCTGAAAGTATGTAGAAGTAATGATTAAACAAAACATGGACAGGATAAGTAGGAGAAGCAGTAGTTCAGACTTTAAATAGCATAAAAAGTAAAAAAAAGAAAAGAACTTAATGTTTTGACATTTGAATGATTTCTGTAGCTGAAGGTAGGCAGTGAATAATCAGAAAATGTACAGAAAAAATAGAGGCAGTAATACATAACAGTAGTAGAATGCTGAAATAAAAGAAAATCCTGAAAGTACAGAAATATCAAACATATTGCCACAAACATCAGATCATTCCTTACAGAGCTGAACGTTTTGACGTTTGAATGGTTTCTGTAGCCGTAGGTATGTAGAAGTAGTGATCAATCAAAAGATGTGCTCCATCCTACAGGTACTACAGTTACTGAGTATTATGTGTGTATAATATTGTATGTATTTAGAATATGTTACAATATGTATTTGACATTCATAATCCTAAAAGTATCAACAGCAGTATTAGTAGTAAAGGCTGTAATAGCACATGACAAACAAGCTAACACTGTTATATAATGTTTACATGCTGTTTAACCCTCTAAGTGCCAAAGTCGCAATATTGCGACAAGCAGCATTGCTGAATAAAACAGACCATAGCTCCAAATATACTGCCAAATCTTGTTACTACTTTGTATCCCTAGGTGGTGAACATGTTCAGCTTCAATCCTGACATCATTTGTGGGTGTGTTTCTATTCAAAATGTTTGAGAAAAAAGAGTTTGAAACATGGAGGGAAGGGTAGAGTGCAGCGAGCGGAGTGAACACAGCAAGTGAATGGAGTCAGAGAGTGCGGTGCGAGGGCCAGCAGATAGAGAGCAAAATACAGCAAAAGCACACAAAATGCCTGAAGGAATTTTCACTGTTGATGAACTACTGACTCAGTTACTTGCCGATTCTGATTCGGGAAATATGGGACGGGAAATACTTGCCCTCTGATGACGATTGGTCGCCGAGTGACGAAAGTGATGGTACGTCTGCACGTCTGTGCATCGCATGCACCACCATAGACATCTATAAAAAACACTAGATGAATCGTCCAACGTAGCTGCCCATTGAAGTGGCGTGCCTACATGGCCGCCATCTTGTGTCGGTCCTTCAGTGTATCATGCCCGTGGTGATATTATGGGCATATCTCATGCCCTGTATGTCGTAGACATATGAAATTTGGCACAGAGGCAGAGGGTAATGACAGGATGCCAATGAAGAAATATCACGCCAATAGGCCAAAGGGGGGCGCTGTAGCATAACCTTAATAAATATATATGTATATATATATACATACACACATATATATATATATATATATATATATATATATATATATATATATATATATATATATATAACCTAAAGATTGAAATTGTCAAATGTTGTCAAATACATATTTTTGTTGCTTCAACATTTTAAGGAAGTTCTCAACTCCCCTTTTGAGTGTCTCTAATTGAAAATAACTATGTATCAAAAGTTATTAAATGGTGTTCAAACTTGACTGACAGTTCAAGGGATTGACCAAAAGAGCTTACCTTTACTGAAGTGGCTCAGGTTCAAATCTGACTCATGGTGTCAGGTTATTTTATTACATACATGATAAATAATCCGACAAACATCTGACAGAAGGGCAATGCTTTATAGTGGATTTTAAAGCATAAATGACACAAACATATGCAATCAATGTGGCCAACAAATATGTGTGTGTTGTGTGTAACCTAGAAAGAGTTTAATGGCTAGAATGAAAATTGACTGGTTTGTTTTTTTATGGCCCATATTTCCTGCAGCTTTGTAGGACATAATATTTCAGTTGTGAGGACAGAAGAGATTTGATTGAGGCAGGAAAAGAAGTCTGGCTAGCAACAGCTCAGCCATTTATTTACAAGTCATAAAACACTAACAGGAACTGAAAAGCTGGAGTCCTTACAACCGCCGAAACATTTCTCCAACCCAACAGTTTCTGAGGTGAATTATGTCCCTTTAGTGTCCATCATACTATTCCTATTTGGTATTTTAAAGCATTATCAACCCCATCTGAAATCTGTCCTGTCCCAAGTTCATCTACTTATAAATGAAAAGGGCTCCTACAAAAGTACTAATTTCAACGTTATCTCAAATATCTGTGACAGTGAAGTGCCCATATACATTACAGAACCATTACCATAAGACGCACCACCCGCCACATTCCTAACAAAATAACGAATACACTACTCAATTACAACAATGACATCAATTCACTAGTTCTTTGTTTAGGAAACAACTATACCAGTGTAACTGTTGTTCAGTCTCCTTCAGTCTGCGTTGTGTTGTGTTAAGTATGGACCGACACTCTTCGACTTTTGACCGTTTATTGCCTGAATACAGCATGAAAATCCACTGGTCAGTCACATAGGCACAGCAATGTTAAGGCACAGTTCATGGAGAGTGGTTTCTGCATGGAACGGCTCATAGCGGGGTCTGTGGATTATTTTGAGTAACTGGTCATGATTTCTGGAAAGAGACACTGCTGTTGCTGGGCAGCATGATGGTGCAGTGATAAGCACTCATGCCAAGCACAGACTTCCAGGTTTGAATCCACCCTTTCGTGAACAAGCAAGGAGGGGTCCGCGCACTTCAGCTCCCTTTTTAGGTCCATTTAAAGGGGTTTTTTTGGGGAGCTTTTCCTTATCCGCTGTGAGGGTCTAAAGGACAGAGGGATGTCGTATGCTGTAAAGCCCTGTGAGACAAATTGTATTTGTGATATTGGGCTTTATAAATAAAATTGATTGATTGATTGATTGATGGGCACGATCCTCTCATACTGGCACTGTTCATTAATACATTATAATAAATACATACACAACAAAAAGAATACCTGAATACAGCATGAAAATCCACGCAGTCACAGCAATGTTAAGGCACAGCTCTATAGAAAAGTTAGCAAATGTTAGCTTAGTTTAGGAACTAAGGAAGCTAACTACAGTATAAACACTGACAAAATATAGACAATTTGATGCATTAAAGTGAGCACAATGCAGTCGCCACTCCCTGCAATACAGTCGGACAAAACATCATGATAGCTGCATTTCGACAGATTTAATGTAACACTGTGCTTTGTATAACCTACCATGGGTACGATCCTCTTATACTGGCACTGTGCCAACATCACAGCCAGAATTTATGGACTGCGGAGAGGCCCACCAACCAGTGGGAATTCACAATACAGGTACAAACTAAACAGAGAATACAAACAACAAAACTCTGTTACACCAGCAGTGCAGTGAACTCTGATAGATTTTGATATATTAGCTGGCTCTTGAACCAGTGAGGTGTTCATTGTATACTTTGCCACTGAAACCTTCAACTGTTCCACATATAGACTGTATTGGCTGCTGCTGCTCAACACAAGGCCCAGTACTCAAGGTGAATACAACCACCATGCACACAGGCAACCGGCTAATGACAAGTCTCACAACCTCTTTGTTAGCCAGTTACAAAATATAACCATAGACACAATGAAAGTTATTTAGACAAAAGATTGGGTTGTAATAAAGTCATCTGGACTTGAGAAAACCTATAATATAGCTATGTTTAAATCTGGATTGTGTTTCACATGTATTCAACCTTAAGTAGCTGGCTAGTAGCCAAACTGCCTGACTATTCGTTTTTTTAGACAAATGAAAAGCAGCATTTTTGAAGGATCCATGTATTCAGTATCATAGCTAAAATGGTAACGTTTGTAAGACACCAAACCATTTAGAAATTGATCAAAAAATCTACAACTTATGAGTATTTTTGTGGCTGCATACTCACCGCGCAAGAAGGATTGACTCCAGAAAGACCCCGACACAATATGGCAGCCAGGGAGCTATGCCTGCGCGAAGCCTGATCCACCCCTTGTGCACCACGACGGTCCACACAAAGCAGCACATGACATCGATAATAACCAGACCTTACTTCACTGTGGTCGGGGTGGCAGAAATTAGACGAGAGGACGTGTTGGAGGCAGCAGGAGTGGTAAAAGCAGGGCCGTAAACAGTGATGATGATGGCTAAACCCCTGTTTATTTATATATTATCTGACCCATATCACAATTAAACCAACAGAAATGCTAATCAGTTATCTTATACAGAGTACAGATAAAACCAAAATCCAGATTCAATGACTGGTATGATGTTACTGTCCCTGAGATAAAAGCTTCATTGTCACTTAATTTGTGCATGGGGCTCATAGAAAGGTCTGAGACTGAGGACGACTAGTAGTGATGCCCGGGCCGACTCATAACCCGCGGGTCTCGCAGGTTACCCGTGGGTCGGGTTGGGTCAGGTTAAGAAATGTTCACTTTATTGACGGGGGGGTTGGGGCATTAAATATGTCAGATATAGCCTACTTGTTAACAAAACTGTTGTAGGTTAGGTAAATGCATGTTACGTAACGTCACAAAAGCGCCAAGCAGCGGCCACAACAAACCAGAATCAATAAAACGGTGAAGATGTAAGAACAAGTGAGGGAAAGATTACAGTCGGGAGAATACAGAGTTAAAAGAAAAGAAGGCCAAGCTGCTAAATCTCATGTTTGGGACAATTTCTGTGAGGTAGTTAGTGCAGCAGATGACAGCAGCATTGGCTACGTGAAGTGCAAATCCAGTGATAAGCTATACAAGCATGAGAGCCACAAGATGGGTAAGTTAATAGCGGCAGGGGCAGGGTGGGGCGGGTTGTGAAAATAGATGCGGTTGTGCGGGCGGGATGGAGCGGGTCAAATTATTTCATAAATGCAGGACCCGTGGGTTGGAAAAAACCCCGACTCACGCATCACTAACGACTGGGCATTTTGAGGATGAGATAACATAAAAAGAAAAAACAAATCAACTGTGTAAATATGTTCAAATTTCAGTTTTTCTGAGAGTTATGTTATCAGACATGACTGTCTCCTAGTGATGTCACAGTATGCAAATTAGATGAGTGAATTTACCCCCTTTCAAGCTACAGCCTTTTCAAATGTTGAAATGAAATTCAATATTTTCCTAAATAAACTCTGGCGCCTAAAGCGTTAAAATGGAGATTCTGCCCCTGTCGTGTCTGCATTTAAGATTTAGGGCCCTATTTAGATGGTGTAAAGCGGACGGTGGAGGGTGCATAGTCCATGTCGCAAGTGTCATTGCTATTAAGATGCAGGCGCAGTTGTCATTTTCACGCCCTGCGCCCTCGTCGTCTAACTAGCAAATGAACTTGCACTCCTGTGGGTGTGTTGGTCTAAAAATGAGGAGTGTTCAGGTGCAGTTATGGCGCGTTGCTAGTTAGATGACATTAAAAGCAAATGCGCCAGTGGCCAACAAAAACCTGGTCTAAAGTCAATGGTGCAGTATTTCGCTGTTAAACAAGTTAGTGATATGCGTCTCTAGGCGGGTGCACAATGCGCGTGCACTCTGCTCAGACACACACGGAGCAGCCACACATATGCAAAAGATAACAAATAAAAATATGATTACAATGTGAAAGGTTATTATTGTGCACATTAAAATATTTATCAGAAACACGTCTTAATGGTCAGTCATTAATCAGAATGATCTAATTGCAGTAATAATGATCATCATAATCCAGGAGGTCTGCTCGGAGTGTCCGAATATACGGAACTGCGAGCAGACCTCCACGGGCTGATGATGCATAGCCTGTAAAATGAACTTGTCTTTCCCAATTGAATTGTGATTATTTTGGGATGTAAATCACAAAATCAAAGATATGAAAACATTTGATAAACTTTATTTTGACATAAACACAACAATAACCAGCTTCTGTGAGCTAAAAAGTAAACTTATAGCCCTACAAGTTGGCTACAAATGTATATGTAAAAAAAAAAAAAAGCTTTTAGAACGTAAAACTGAAGATCATCTTGTCAGGAGGAGGAGGAAGAGGATGACCCCGGCTCTGCAGTCAGAGCACAGCCAGACCAGACGGGCCCGGGTGCAGCCACCGGACCAGCTCTTCCTGCACCCTCAGTCGGGGGGTTCAGGATGCTGGAGAGGGAGCTGGACTCTCTTACCTCCTGGGTTAAAATAAATAAATTGAATAATTTACATTCATTTGTTGACAGCGTTTCTCTCGTGCGCGCACACTCTCTATTTCTCTCTCGCAGTCTCACTCTGTTTCTTTTCTTTTGGCTTTTCTAAGATGACTGATGCTGAATATATACTCCCTATCTGATGTTGTGGCTGTTTGTGGCTGACTGAGAGGGATGTGAACTCAGCTGTGTTAACTAAATCAGGCTGGGCTTCCATTACGCACGCCAAACGGTGCCAGTCCCCTTTGATCTGACATCAGATGTGACGGGACAGTCGATATAGAGATACATTTATCGTCTCCTCAGCTGTAAAATGCTCACTCTTTCCAGTTGGTAGGTCCGCCATCTAACTATCTCTCCGTCGTGCGCTCCAATCGCGCCACTTTTAAAGGGAATGAGAGGTGACACTCTGATTGGCTTATTGAATAATACACCCAAAACACACCCATGACTAATTCACTGAGTAAGTCCAACCCTTTTAGACTCTCCGCCATGGCACACAGTCTGAAAACGCGCTGTCTAACTAGAAAGTGACTGGGACACGCCCATGCACTGCACACCTGGCGCTTTGCGTTGTAGACCATCTAAATAGGGCCCTTAGACACGCACACACCATCATGTTTCTGTGAGTTTGTGTGTCACAGCAGTTGCTATGGTGATTAACCAAGCGCACCTGGGAGAGGAGCACAGAGAGAGAGAGAGACACACACACACACAGAATACAGAGAAGAGAGTTGAATTAGTGGAGATCTAACTCCTCGAACTAGTTTTTCCTATTCCCAGACCGTTGCTCCAATCTTCAAAATAACATGATAGTGAGAGAGATACCCTTGTCTCGAATGCATAGATATAATATTGTGTTTGTGGAGTCAAAAATAATATAATTGTCCCAGGTAAGATAACTGGTATGATCTGCTGTCCTCCAGAGATTTCTGCTCTCTTTTAACATGGAGTTCAATGTGTCAGTTGGTGGGGTTGCTCTGGCTCTCAGGCTCACTGTGCCAAGGTCTGATTCAGTGGCGGCTCCTGCCAAATTTCTCAGGGGGGGCAATTGTTGTGATGATGGCAGAGGTGACCCATTCAGTGGGTAAATTTGAATTAATTTGGCTCTGCAATGACTGAACAATCACTGTGGTCATCAGCAGACTAATTTTCATCAGTTTGCCCACACAAATACCTTTGAATGTAAACAGAGACCTGTTTTACCATTAATCAAATTGAGTAAGGTATTCACTGAGTCATTGTCAGTATTAATCAGAAAACATTTTATTATAGCTAAGTGGAAATTAATTTTGTGTTCTGATTAAAGAAATAACTGCAGGCATACTTATCAGGCATTATTATCACTATTATTCTCAATTTCTATTTCCCTTTTTAATCAACTGTTTTTATTGTTTTAAATTGTGTCTTGTTGCTTTTAATGTCTCTGTAAAGCACTTTGAATTACCTTGTGTTGAATTGTGCTATACAAATAAACTTGCCTTGCCTTGCCTTACCCTACAACTTAATACAATGCACATCACATAGTATCACCGCTCTTTGACCTGACCTGAACATTTGTTGTTGTTTTTCAGTTTGAGTTATACATTGGGGGGACATTTTGGGCATTGGGGGAGTCACATGCTGCCAGCATGCATATTTAGGCTACAGTTGTCTGGGTATGCAAAGGTGAAGTGGCTGGTCTTGTCATACAAAGTTTGAGGAGTGTCAACTGGACAATATGGAGATATTTGCATCTTGAAAGCTGGACTACAAATGTGGATAGACAGGGAGAAACACACGCAAGCCTAAGACACAGTAAGATACGATATTCCTCAAAAACAAACAAACAAGATCTGTATAATGGATTGTAAAGAAATTTGTCAGGTTTTCATTTTGTAGACAGTAATCTGTATGTATAGTGTGATGGGATGACAGCACAATGATGTGTGTGGTATCACATGAAAGCTCTGGTCCTGCGCTTTCATGTGATAAGCCTACGTTCGCGAGTAATCCATCCCAGAGTAATGTGTATTCAAAGCTGTATGAAAGCTCTGTTATACATAATTGTAGTGTAACTTTATCATTTTTTTCGCTGTGAAAACATTGGACTACTGACAAGTGTCCGACAAAGCTGCAGTTCCGCTGTTTCATGTGATTTGAGTGGCTTCTCGCTAACGGTCACAGAGAAAATCCATAGAGAAGAACGAACAGGTGTGAACTTGGGCGCACTTTGTGTCATTCCTTTTTAACCTATATGGTTAAGGTGGTCAAACCTATATGGTTAAAACGCCTCTTGGATCAGCTGGAAACGTTAGCCATGTTGATCTTGAATGTGACCGCTGTGCAGTGGTGCTGCCTCATGTGATGTTGGAATAATCAGAAAAATTAGTTTCTGACTGTAAAGCAATATTTCAGTGGAAATGGTTGACGACGTGTTTTTTAAACATTTTGAGTGATAAAATACAACACATCTTCTTTGTAATGTCCATGATGTCTTCACATTACCACCTAAACGCTCATGAACACACAGAACGACTTCCTGAAATGGGAAATCGGACCATCAGAGGAGCACATGAATGATGGTGGTGGGTGGTGGTTTACGTATGGCGAAAAGATGTTGGGGCAAGCCCTCCCGGAATCCATAGAGATTGCATTGGAGTGCCTGCATTTAGAAAAAAAAGCATTTTACATGGAAGTCTATGAGAGTGAGTCGGGGCAACTTCCAGCCAGGCTGATATCGCCCCAAACGCCCGGAACGTGACGTCACACTTCATCTGATTGGATATTCAGAGGCAGGACGAGCTGTTTCAAGTGAAAATTATCAGAATAACTAATATATTATGTGTATATATTACAATAATGATGCTGATAATCATACATTTATTATCATCTTTCTTTTCTTTTGTGGCTCGAGGAGGGGCGGCGCCCTATCGCCCTCTATTGGCCAGCCACCCCTGGTCTGATTGCTTCCAAAGTGACACTGCTGGAAAGAAGACAAATTTTACTCAATTTCTTCCAAAAATTATGTATGTAGAGTGAAAATTGTAGATTTGACAGCAAGTTTAAGAGAAATGTTTCAGAAACTCTCTGCACTCTGCCACTTGAGTCCTCCACTCTAGCTCTGAAACATTCCGCCCATAGGGACCCATAATAAACTCAGAAAATGTCTAAAAACGGTTAAAACAGTTGATTATGATAATTCAAAAATGGTAAAAGATATCACAAAAACCTGAATGCAAGTTTAATAGTTCAAAGTTTTGTGAACGTTTCAAAGTTTAAATGAAGTCTATAGCTTAAAGTTTGCAGAAGCAGTAGAAGTTCAAAGTGGAGTGGGTTTAAGAGGATTTGAATAATTTCTCCATTGTTTTGGATGGGGAAGAAAGAGTTAAGAAAAAGCTTAATATCGTGAAAAGTATAAATGTTATAAAAAAGAAAAATACAAGCATCCATGTCCTGAGTGAGCTGAACGTTATGGTAGTTGAATGGTGTCTGTAGCACAAAGTATGAAGAAGTAGTATAACGGCCAAAGAATGCAGAAAGGGTGAAATAATAAGAAAAAGAAGAATGAAAATAAAGATTTGAATATCATAAGTGTGGCTGCTGAAGCACCCACACTAAAGCTTAGATCAGGCCCTAAAAATTCAGCCCGACCCGGCCCGAGCCCATGCTCGTTATGTCTGGGATCGGCCCGGCCCGTCCAATTAACTGTAATTAACGGCCCGAGCCCGATTTAAACCTGACATTTTTCAATAAGTTTGCTGTTATAATTAACACGAAGGACACACTGAGCGCGTTAGCGCCGCTCCACACAAGCAGCGCATTTCTCCTGCTCTCTCTGCGCCGGTTAAACATCGACTCCACTCATCTGTTCCCGTCAGTACTTGTTTTTTCACTTCAACAGGTCAGCACGGAGGTGCTGATGCATGCTTTTATCTCCTGTAGATTAGATTATTGTAATGCCCTGCTCTCTGGTCTTCCCAAAAAGAGTATTAATAATCTACAAATTCTACAAAACTCAGCCGCACGCGTGCTGACGAGGACCAGAGGGCGGGAGCACATTACACCAGTTTTAAAATCGCTGCATTGGCTCCCCGTCCGCTTCAGGATCGATTTTAAGATTCTTTTATTAGTTTTTAAATGTCTTAAGGGTCTTGGACCATCTTATCTATCTGACCTGCTTTTATCATATCAACCCTCGCGGACCCTGAGGTCCTCTGGCACCGGCCTTTTAACCACACCACGAGTTAAAACAAAAACCCACGGTGAGGCTGCATTTAGCCATTATGGACCTTATCTGTGGAACAGCCTCCCAGAGAACCTCAGGGCCGCAGAGACTGTTGATATTTTTAAAAGGAAGCTCAAAACTCACCTTTTTAATCTCGCTTTTAACTGATTTCTTTTACTCTCTTATCTCCCTTATTTTACTACTTTTTATCCCTTTAATCTTTTTTGTTTATTGTATTTATTTTTATTTATTTTATGTCTTGTGCATTCTATTACTTTTAAATTTTCTAAACCCTAACACTTTTTTTTTAATTTTTTTTTTTTATACATTTTATCATTATTGCCTGTTTTTATTCCACTGTCTTAATCTTTTAGTTTTTAGCTCCAGTGTTTCCTCATGGGGGCCCTCCACACCGGGAGTTGTGTCTGGTCTGCCCACGGGGGCGTCGCCCTGGGGATCCCTCAGACCCGGGGGACTGGAGCGGCTCTGCAGTTGGTGTGGTGTCTGCCCTGGTCTGTCCGGGTTGAGGGGGGGGGGGTCTCTGTGGCGGTGCTCCCTGTAGCTGCGGACTGTGGTGCCTCTCGGTGTGGATGGCCCCCATGGGTGGCTTCTCCTCACCTGGATCCTCAGTGCCAAGCCATGTTACCAGTCTGCTTACTGTATGTGTGACTGTGGGTGTGTGTGCAGATGTTTGTGAGTGTGAGTGTGGGCGTGTGTGTGGGTGTGTGGGTGAATGGGGGGGGGGGGGGGTACATGTGGGGATGGGAGGGACGGGCTTTCGCTTTTCATTGTTGTATGTTTCACTATTTTATTACGTTTTATCTTGAGAAGCACTTTGAGTTGCATTTTTTATGTATGAAAAGTGCTATATAAATAAAGTTTTGATTGATTGATTGATTGATTTTAAACATGGGTAAGTCCATATTTTCATTGTTTTTTATAACATAATAAGACAATTTGTCATTGCATGTCCATGTATTGAACGTATTGGGTAAACACTGAATGAATAGGACATATAAAAAGATATGTACACAGTAAATATGAATAGGGTTGTGTGCAAATAGCAGATGTGCAAATTACGGATGTGCAAAATCAACAGAATGCAGTGTGTGACAGGTGAATGACCAAGGTGATGAAGAGATGTCCTACTATGTGTTAGTTACAGGGGGGTGGGGGGCAGAGTAGGTGGTAGGTGTTGATGAGGCCAGCTGCAGACCGAAAGGAACTGTTTTTAAGGCGTGAGTTTTTGTTCCTGATGGGCTGCAGCCTCCTGCCAGAGGGAAGAGTGTCAAAGAGTTTGTGTCCAGGGTGGGAGGGATCAGCCACAATCTTTCCTGCACGCCTCAGAGTCCTGGAGGCGTGCAGGTCCTGGAGGGAGGGCAGATTGCAGCCAATCACCTTCTCGAACTGATGTTCAGCTCCCACTTGGGGTCCTGGGTGATGGTGGTCCCCAGGAAGCGGAATGACTCCACAGTGTCGACTGGGGAGTCATACAGGATGATGGGGGTGGGCTTGGCTGGGTTCTTCCTGAGGTCTACAACCATCCCCACTGTCTTAAGAGCATTGAGCTCCAGGTTGTTCAGCCTGCACCAGGTCACCAGCTGGTCAATCTCCCACCTGTAGGTGGACTCATTCCCATCAGAGATGAGTCAGATGAGGGTGGTGTTGTCCGCGAACTTCAGGAGCTTGACGGACTGATGACTGGAGGTGCAGCTGTTGGTGTACAAGGAGAATTGTTGTTTGTTTATCGTTTATTGTTTAATTGAGATTGAGAAGAGCAGAGGAGAAAGAACACATCCTTGGGGGGATGCAATGTTGATAGTCCGGGTGTCAGAAACATGTCTCTCCAGCGTCATGTGCTGCCTCTTGTCAGACAGGGAGTCAGTGATCCACCGGCAGGTTGAGTCAGGCACACTCAGCTGGGAAAGCTTGTCATGTAGCATAGCCGGGATGATTGTATTGAAGGCAGAGCTGAAGTCCACAAACAGGATCCTGACGTGAGGTGGGGGAGGTGATGCTGGTGGGTTTGTGCTGGTGGTCACTAATTTCACTGTCATTGCTGTAGATCCTGGTGATGTGGATCAGTGAGTGGATGTCTTACTCGTCCCTGGCATACAGCTTGATGTCATCCATGAAAAGCAGGTGACTGATGGTTGCTCCACTTCAGAACCTGTATCCATAGCCACTCTTTGTGATGAGCTGGCTGAAAGGGTTCAGGCCTATGCAGAACAGTAGCGGGGGCAGTGCATCACCTTGGTATATGCCGCACTTGATAGTAAGTTGTGCAGTTGGCTTTGAGTTGACCAGAGTAATTTTCCAAAGCCCCATATATATATATATATATATATATATACATATGTTTACAGGGTTATGGTGCACATATACACTACACATTATGACTAAATGCAGCAGTGGTTTTGTAGCAGAATGGGACTGTTCCATCATATCAATGTCTTACTGTGTATGCATCATATTTACTCAGCATATGAATTTTATGAACTTTAACCTCTCCCGAATTGATCATCTTGTTGATAGTGCTGTAGGCTCGCTGCGAACAACACTCGACTCTGAAGCTCCTCTTAAAAAGAAGTTAACAAAGCAAAGAAAGTTCGCTCCTTGGTATAACTCTCAAACCCGTGAGTTAAAACAAATATCGCAAAAATTTGAAAGGAATTGGAGATTAACCAAACTGAAAGAATCTCATTTAATCTGGGCAGACAGTCTCAAAACGTATAAGAGGGGCCTCCACAATGCCAGAGCAAACTATTACTCAGGATTAATAGAAGATAACAAGAATAACCCCAGGTTTCTTTTTTACTGAGAGTCAAAGCTCTATTGAGCCTTGTATTCCTTTAGCCCTTAGTAGTAATGATTTTATGAGCTTTTTTGATGACAAAATTCTAACTATTAGAGGCAAAATTCATGACCTCCTGTCCTCAGATAGTACCTATCTAACCTCAAACACAGCTGTAAGACCTAATATATATTTAGATTGCTTCTCCCCAATTTCTCTTCAAGAATTGACCGCAGTGATTTCTTCACCAAAATCATCAACGTGTGTCTCTTAGACCCCATCCCAACTAGGCTACTTAAGGAGGTCTTACCTTTAGTTAACACTCATTTATTAGACATGATCAATATATCCTTATTAATAGGCTATGTACCACAGTCTTTTAAGGTAACTTTAATTTAACCTCTCCTAAAAAAGCCCACCCTGGATCCAGAGGTGTGAGCCAACCATAGACCAATATCTAATCTTCCCTTTCTTTCAAAGATCCTTGAGAAAGTAGTCGCAGACCAGCTTTGTGATTTTCTCCATAATAATTTATTTGAAGTATTTCAGTCAGGATTTAGAGTGCATCATAGCACTGAGACAGCAGTAGTTAAAATTACAAATGACCTTCTGATTGCTTCAGACAAAGGACTCATCTCTGTACTTGTTTTATTAGATCCTATTGCGGCGTTTGACACAATTGACCATCAAATTCTGCGACAGAGATTGGAACACTTAATTGGCCTACAACGTTCTGCACTAAGCTGGTTTAAATCTTATTTATCTGATCGTTTTCAGTTTGTTCACGTTTATAATTAATCATCCTTACGTACTAAAGTTTCTTTTGGAGTTCTGCAAGGTTCTGTGCTCGGACCAATCCTATTTACTCTATATATGCTTCCTTTAGGTCACATCATTAGAAATCACTCTGTAAATTTCCATTGTTATGCGGATGATAGACAGTTGTATTTATCCATGAAGCCAGAAGAAAGTAATCAATTAAATAAACTTCATAATTGCCTTAAAGACATAAAAATCTGAATGAGCACCAACTTCCTGATGTTAAATTCAGACAAAACTGAAGTTATTGTTCTTGGCCCCAAACAACTCAGAGACTCTTTATCTGATGACATAGTTTCTCTAGATGGCATTGCGTAAGAAATCTCAGAGTAACATTTGATCAAGATCTGTCTTTTAATTCTCATTTAAAACAAACCTCACGGACTGCATT
This sequence comes from Epinephelus awoara, assembly GCA_035609425.1. Taxonomy (NCBI): domain Eukaryota; kingdom Metazoa; phylum Chordata; class Actinopteri; order Perciformes; family Serranidae; genus Epinephelus; species Epinephelus awoara. Next base: position 43,317,011 of record CM069298.1, on the reverse strand, counting down.
TTTTCATCTGCGTAATATTGCAAAAAATTAGGCCTATCCTGACCCAAAAAGATGCAGAAAAATTGGTCCACGCTTTTGTTACCTCAAGGCTGGATTACTGTAACTCTCTATTATCAGGTAGCTCTAGTAAGTCCTCAAAAACTCTCCAGCTAACTCAAAATGCAGCAGCACGTGTACTAACAGGAACTAAGAAAAAAGATCATATTTCTCTTGTTTTATCTTCTCTGCACTGGCTCCCTGTAAAATCCAGAATTGAATTTAAAATCCTACTGTTAATTTATAAAGCTCTAAATGGTCAAGCTCCATCATATCTTAGAGAGCTCATGGTGCCATATTATCCCACCAGAACACTGCGCTCGGAGAATGCAGAACCTTCAGCTATCAGGGTCCTCTCCTGTGGAATCATCTTCCTACACCGTCTCCACATTTAATACTAGACTTAAGACTTTCCTCTTTGATAAAGCTTATAGTTAGGGCTGGCTCAGGCTTGCCTTGTACCAGCCCCTAGTTAGGCTGACTTAGGCCTAGTCTGCCGGAGGACCCCCTATAATACACCGGGCACCTTCTCTCTCTCTCTCTCTCTCTCTCTCTCTCTCTCTCTCTCTGTCTGTCTCTCTCTCTCTCTCTCTCTCTCTCTCTCTCTCTCTCTCTCTCTCTCGTGTCCTATTACTGCATCTTGCTAACTCGGCCATTCTGGATGTCACTAACTCGGCTTCTTCTCCGGAGCCTTTGTGCTCCACTGTCTCTCAGGTTAACTCGTACTGCAGTGGTGCCTGGAAAAGTGTGACGTGTGTGGTTGTGCTGCTGCCGTGGTCCTGCCAGATGCCTCCTGCTGCTGCTGTTATCATGAGTCATACTTCTACTGTTACTATACGCATATGATTATTGTCACACATGTATACTATCACATATTAATATATTATTCGTCGTCGTCGTCCTCCGCTTATCCGGGTCCGGGTCGCGGGGGCAGCAGCCTCAGCAAAGAAGCCCAGACAGTCCTCTCCCCAGCCACTTCCATCAGCTCTTCCGCAGGAACCCCGAGGCGTTCCCAGGCCAGCCGGGCGATGTAGTCCCTCCAGCGTGTCCTAGGGCGGCCCCGAGGTCTCCTCCCGGTTGGACACACCCGAAACACCTCCCAAGGAAGGCGTCCGGGTGGCATCCTTACTAGATGCCCGAACCACCTCAACTGGCTCCTCTCGATGTGGAGGGTCAGCGGCTCTACTCCGAGTCCCTCCCGGATGTCCGAGCTCCTCACCCTATCTCTAAGGCTGAGCCCAGCCACCCTGCGGAGGAAACTCATTTCGGCCGCTTGCACTCGCGATGTCATTCTTTCGGTCACTACCCAGAGCTCGTGACCATAGGTGAGGATTGGAACGAAGATAGACCGGTAAATCGAAAGCTTCGCTTTTTGGCTAAGCTCCCTCTTCACCACAAAAGACCGGTTCAGCGCCCGCATCACTGCTGACGCCGCCCCAATCCGCCTGTCCATCTCTCGCTCCATCCTACCCTCACTCGTGAACAAGACCCCGAGATACTTAAACTCCTCCACCTGAGGAAGGACCTCTCCCCCGACCCGGAGAGGGCAATCCACCCTTTTCCGGCTGAGGACCAAGGCCTCAGACTTGGAGGTGCTGATTCTCATCCCAGCCGCTTCACACTCGGCTGCGAACCGTCCCAGCATGAGCTGGAGGTCACTGTTCGATGGAGCTAGGAGGACCACGTCATCCGCAAAAAGCAGGGACGAGATCCTCCCGCTACCGAACCTGACACCCTCCACCACTTGGCTGCGCCTAGAAATTCTGTCCATAAAAGTTATTAACAGAACCGGTGACAAAGGGCAGCCCTGGCGGAGTCCAACCCTCACCGGGAACAGGTCCGACTTATTGCCGGCCACGCGAACCAGACTCGTGCTCCTTCGGTACAGGGACTGGATGGCCCCTAGCAGGGGGCCACCAACCCCATACTCCCGGAGCACCCCCCACAGGATGCCCCTGGGGACACGGTCGTAAGCCTTCTCCAAATCCACAAAACACATGTGGACCGGTTGGGCAAACTCCCATGCTCCCTCCAGCACCCTGGCGAGGGTAAAGAGCTGGTCCACGGTTCCGCGTCCGGGACGAAAACCACATTGCTCCTCCTCAATCTGAGGTTCAACTATCGACCGGACCCTCTTCTCCAGCACCCTGGAGTAGACCTTACCAGGTAGGCTGAGGAGTGTGATCCCCCTGTAGTTGGAACACACCCTCTGGTCCCCCTTCTTGAAAATGGGGACCACCACCCCAGTCTGCCACTCCAGAGGCACTGCCCCCGATGTCCACGCAATGTTGCAGAGACGTGTCAACCAAGACAGCCCTACAACTTCCAGAGCCTTGAGATATCCAGGACGAATCTCATCCACCCCCGGGGCTCCGCTGCCTCGGAGTTGTTTCACTACCTCTGCAACTTCTGCCCCAGAAATTGGACGACCCGCCCCCGATACCCCCATCTCTGTTTCCTCACTGGAATACGTGCTGGTGGGATTGAGGAGCTCCTCAAAGTATTCCCTCCACCGCCCGACAATGTCCCCCCGTTAACGTCAGCAGCTCCCCGCCCCCACTGTAAACAGTGTGAGCTAGTTGCCGCCTTCCCCCCCTGAGGCGCCGGACGGTTTGCCAGAACCTTTTTGGAGCCGATCAATAGTCTTCCTCCATGGCCTCACCGAACTCCTCCCACGCCCGAGTTTTTGCCTCCGCGACCGCCGCCGCTGTACTCCGCTTGGCCCGCCGGTACCCGCCAGCTGCTTCCGGAGACCCACAGGCCAACCATGCCCTGTAGGCCTCCTTCTTCAGCCTGACGGCTCCTCCTTCTACCGCCACGACTGGCACCAGCTGCCTTGCGGCCACAGCTTGCAGCCGCCGCCTCGGCAATGGCAGAGCGGAACAAGGCCCATTCGGACTCAATGTCCCCCTCTGCCCTCGGGACACGGTTGAAGCTCTCCCGGAGGTGGGAATTGAAGATCATCTGGACAGGTTCTTCCGCCAGGCGTTCCCAGCAGACCCTCACTGTTCGCTTGGGCCTGCCAGGTCTGCGCGGCGTCTTCCCCCACCATCTGATCCAACTCACCACCAGGTGGTGATCAGTTGACAGCTCTGCTCCTCTCTTCACCCGAGTGTCCAGAACATATGGTCGCAGGTCAAATGATACGACTACAAAGTCAATCATTGACCTGCGACCTAGGCTGTCCTGGTGCCACGTGCACCGATGGACATCCTTATGTTTGAACATGGTGTTAGTTATGGCCATTAAACAATTTGCCTCACAGGGCTTTACAGCATACCACATCCCTCTGTCCTTTGGACCCTCACAGTGGATAAGGAAAAACTCCCCCAAAAAAACCCTTTAACGGGGGAAAAAAAAACGGAAAAAACCTCAGGAAGAGCAACTGAGGAGGGATCCCTCTTTCAGGACGGACAGACGTGCAATAGATGTCGTACAACAGAGAATTCCAACTAACCTAATTTATACAGGCATGGGTGTGTATATGTGTTGGTATATGAGTGAGAGAGAGACAGAGACAGAGACTGGAAGACTATGTTTGTGTAAGGCATTTGTTAACTAACATCACTTAGGTTATAAATTACCAAAGCTTACTTTTAAAAATCATTTAAAAATAGTTGCACACTATATTCCTATATTTCCTGGACCACAACTTGCCCACGCTCAAGGCTAAGGCAAACCTGAACCAGAAAAGATAGACTTGCAAGCTATTCCAGACTTGCAAGCTATTCCAGCTTCGTCATGGACAAATTTACAGCTCTGTAAATTTTGTTGGTCCAAAAATGCACAGCTGTAGATGTCATTTCACCACGTTGTTACTGGCTTCTTGTTCTTCATTTAATACTATTCAACTTCCAGGTCAAAGCCTGGGGCAGACATTGTGAAGCATGCACAGAGCCCCTCAGTCAGTTTGGGTCTGACTGACTGCATACATGCAGGAGGAATTCAACTCCCAATTGCATTACCTGTGTGTGTTAGTTCAACTTTAAAAAATTTGATTTCTTAACACAATAAATTGATTTTCTCTAATGTCATGTAAACTTACTAACTGGATAGGTGACAACTTTGTCCTAGCTGGGTAACTTGCGAGGTAACTAGCCAGCCATGATTGAAATGGCAGTTTTGGACCAGGTAAAGAGAAGGTCATCTTATTGATTTCTTTGAGAAACAGCTGTGTCTGTATGACACAAGCCATAAATATTTTCAAATCTTATTGACTATTACATGTGACAATGTCAGAACAAGTACCATAATGACAAAAATACTCCTTTTGTTAATAAGTGATACGATATTTCAAAATCTACTGTTAAGGGCCAGTGGCTGAGTTTTATTTTTTGATTTCAACCCAAACAGTTTTGGTTGGATGCCCAGTTTTGGCTGGGCATCTATCAAGAGATGCGCTATAATAATGATAATTATTATAATTAAAAAATATTGGAAGCATTATTTCAACTGAAATGTATGAAATAATGCTTGAAGAACCATTTCCAGATGCAGCCCTACCTGCTCAGTCACTGTGAGCTGCTGTGGATGAGAGCACAAACTAAATGCTTAAATTGCAAATTGCAGTTGGTAAGCTAATGAGCTGCATGTGTGCTGTCTGCTGTAATTCGATGTTGTTTGCTCCCAGGATACTTTGCCCTGCAGAATAGAACATTGGTACTTAGTCTGCTGCCGGGAGGCAGTAATTGTGTTCCCATTAATGTGTTCTTTCAGGACACTACTTATTTAACCAGCACCCATTGCCCCACAAACTACTGTGCTCCTCTCATACACACACACACACACACGCACACACACACACACACACACACACACACACACACACACACACACACACACACACACACACACACACACACACACACACACACAACAAGACACAAAACAAGTTTTCACTTTATTGGTATCACTTCTTTTATAAACATAATGGGCTGTACTGGGGATTTTTCTCTTGTTTCAGCTATGAAGCTCTTTATTAGGTATACTTAATATAACAGCTGAGTTGGGCCTACCTAAAAAAGACCATGAGGGTGATACCAATATTAACATTTGAGAATTTAATAAATCTGAAAAAAAAAACAAAAAACATCTTGGCACATACATATACAAACATTTGAGCAAAACAGTAACCCAAAACAGCAAATGTAACATCAAATTGAATCAGCAAGCAGTCAAGAAATTAGCATTAATAATGAATACAAGCAAAAATAATGCTTCATTTTGAGCAGGAGAGCCTTGTTGCATGTGTTACTTTGGAAAATATTTTAATTTAAAAGAATAACTTTTTCCATGGTGTTTTGTTCAAGAACACTCAGACATCCAAGGTTCGCCCAACCAGCTGCTGAAAAGCACTGCTCTGATGAGGTATCAAAAAAAAACAAAACATGAATTATAAAAAAAAAAGGTTTTTTCATTAGAATAATACCTGTGAGGCCACCTCTCAGTTCATGGCCAATAATGTTTTTGAATGAGCTCAACAATTGTTGTCCAATCCGCAATTGTAAATGTTTTAAGGGTCTACAAGTTAGTCTACAAGTCTACAAGAGAGGAGATCTTTGATGCGCCTGTGACCGCGAGACCCAACGAGACCGGTGCGAGATCCAAGATGGCAGCTTATGTCTGCTAGACTGCAAATTTTCCTTCAACTTTTCATTTTCCCTACGCAAAATAAGTACTTTTCCACAACTTTTCATCTAAAACAATATTACCGACCGATCTGGAAGACCTAGAGGATTACATCGGCGCATGTTTCAACCCCATCTGCACCATGAACGAAGCAATAAAAGGCAGTGACACGGACAATAACATTCCAAGAGACCCCGACCATCCGACTCAACTCCAAACTCCCCAAACAAAGATGAGGTCAGTGACATTTTAATCGCAATAAACAATAACTTTACTGGACTAGATCCCAGAATAGCATTCGTTGAAATACTGCACAAAGAATTCCAACAGCTCCGCTACAGTCTTGAATTCAGCCAGGAACAAATCTCTACTTTGGTCAAAGAAAACAAATCCCTCCAACACTTAACTTCCTCACCAAACTATTCACTACTGTTGTCAAAGAAAACAAGGACATGAAAGAAATAATACTCAACCTACAATCCCGCGGTATGAGAGACAACCTCATTTTTTCCAGCATCCCAGAGCAAACACCCGAGGACAAACCCGAACAGCTGATCAAGGATTTCATGTCAAGTCACTTCAAAATCTCCCCGGACACAGTAAAGGACATTACATTCTACCAAGTACACCGCATTGGAGCAAAAAATCCCACAAAGAAATGCCCACGACCCATTATAGCCAAATTCGAATACTTTAAACAGAAACAACTGGTACAGCGTCACGGCAGAAACTTGAAAGGCACGGACTATGGACTGAACAATCAATTCCCCCCAAGAAATCGTGGACAGACACAAAACATTATTCCCCATCAGAAAACAGGCAATAAAATCTGGAAAAAGGGCAGTCATCTCAGTCGACAAACATGTACATTGATGGTAAACTGTACCATGACCGAGACGTTTTCATAAACATATTTTTCGCATTTTGCCCTTTTGCGAATTTGACTGTTTAAGGAAACAGCTTTTCAGACATCCTTAAATGAGTTTAAATGGGTTAAATTCACTTGGACTTTCGCTGCCAGGTTGAGAGCGGGGAACACTCAGCGCTGTTCATGCTGATGTCTTGTCAAGTCTTTCCTTACTTGTAAAATCTAGATTTATATTTTATTCCTGTTTGCTGCAAAAAGCCTATATGCCTGAGGGACATTCAGTTTTGGGATGTCTTTAACAAGGCTAGAGATATTTGGGTCATTCAATTTCAAACATTAGGCTAATTAATAGCGGATAGGTACGGGCGGATTAAAACCAGCAGACTTCTGTGTTATACTTTCCCAAACTATAGGCTTTATTGTGTGTAGAACCACTTTCTACAGGTGGCAGCGGGCTTAACTCGCAATAATGCGCTAAGAAAAATGTTTGAAGTCCAAAAAAAAGTAATTTATTACAATAAAAGTCAACCAAACAGGTTTCAAAATTCAAATTCTATTCTTTAAAAATCTGCACTCCACAGACAGATCACATGACGTGTTATGCACGCACGTCTGATTAGCAGAGTTAGCATAGCAAGCTAGTTAGCATAGCAATGCTACGTGTCACATGTCCGTAACACGAAGCATTGTTGCTTCAAGAGCTGACACTTTTGACCCGTGATCAAATGACGTGTCTACGCACACACGTCTGATTAGCAGAGTTAGCATAGCGATGCTTCGTGTCACACTTCCATCACACGACGCGTTGTTGCTTCAAGAACTGACACTTTTGACCCCTGTGATCACATGACGTGTCTACGCATGCACGTCTGATTAGCAGAGTTAGCATAGCAAGCTAGTTAGCATAGCGATGCTACATTTCACACGTCCATAACACGAAGCATTGTTGCTTCAAGAGCTGACACTTTTGACCCCTTATGGTTGCACACGCAATGTACACTTATCAAGTACGCAGTGAATGCACTGTGTGTGTGTTCGCTGATACGTTTCACCCTTCATATGCACACACACCCACATGCACACACATGCACATACACACACAAACCACTTGCACACGTACACACGTCAGCATTGATATCAGACTCACTGTACTCTTTATTAAAGAGTAACTAAACCCTAAAACCATTTTTTTAGTGCAAACTGTTGAAAATCTACACTTTATTTTAAAAATGTGGTGTAGAGTGCCCTCTACAGCTTGAAACCAGGTTACTACATTTGAATTTACATTACATTACATTGGAGGCGAATGACTCTTTTTCCGAGGCGAATGACTTCACTAACCGTCCACACTAAAGCCTGCCCTCCTCCCTTTACTCCTCCCCTTACTATAAAACCATTCTGTCCGCAGTTATCAAACTGATAGTGAGTAGGTTGGATCAGAGCAGAGAGAGTAGTAGAGCAGAGAGAATAGCTAGTAATTTGTCGAATTGTATTGTTAGCATAGTGTATTTTTGTGTAGGTTTACAGTTAGTAGTGTGTTTATAGTATTTAGGTTAGTTGGTCAAGGAGAGGCGCCGAGGCTCGGGAGTATGTTGTAGCGTCTGCTAGGACGTGTAGAATGATGATGCGGTTATTCGGCAACCCACCGTTTATTTCTTCACAGTACAGGTTACTGTTGGCCATAACCACGCCAAAAACAACGAGACAAGAACTTAGCCGTAACGCTAGCTCACAAAACATGTACTCCTGCTCTCTCCTCCAGCTCGCACACACACACACACACACACACACACACACACACACACACACACACACACACACACACACACACACAAGCACGCACACTCACAGAGCCTCACTCCCGTCCCACTCGCACCGCTACCCATACTCATTCAATCCAAAACATGCCATTAACTCACAGAACATTAACAGTACAACAGAACATTCACTGTAGGGTCGCTACACGATGTGCGGGGCGGCGAGGGAGGGATGTGGAAGGCCGCTACACTATGCCGCTGCGCTGTGACAGAGAGCCGAGCGTCGGGGGTATATGTGCGGGGCGCGAGGGAGGGAGGGGTGGATGGATGCGGTGGGCTGCTGCGCGGGGAGCCCAGGCTCCCAAGCCACCATTGGCACAGTGAAAAGCCCTCTCTCCTCTCCCCGCATCGAGGGACAATCTTCACTCCACCCCCTTCCTCAGCAGCTTGCCTGCCCCCCTCCCTCAGCTCCACCTATCTTTTCTCATTTTTTTTTTTAAATCAAGCTGTGTGCGGAGTAATGCCCAGAGAGGGGGGATTAGTTCCCCTTTAAATGTCAGCACTGAAACTTGTAACATGGAACATCCAGGGGATTGGTTCTCAGAAAAAAAATACAAATATTTAATCACCTAACTAAATTACAAGCAGACATATGCTTGTTACAAGAAACACATCTCTCTCAGTCAGACCGTAACAAATTAAAGTCACTACAATTTAACCAAGTATTCTCAGCTGATTACAATAAAAAACAAAGAGGGTTTGCTATTTTAATAAGCAATAAAGTCTCATTTACTCACAACTCCACCATTACAGACCAAGAAGGACGATATCATCATTAACATCTCCATCAACAAAAGCCCGGTCACAATTGGCAATGTTTACAGTCCAAATACTAATGACCCTTCTTTTTTCAATAATTTCTTTTCCACTATCTCCACTGATGGCCCAATCATAACAGGAGGCAACTTCAACACAGTCATCAACCCATCAATAGACAGAAGTAACACCTCAAACAAACGCATCTGGCAGTCTACAGAAACAATAAAACAGTTCATGAGCGATGTTGGTCTTGGCGATAGTTGACGTTTACCACACCCCTCCACAAGACAATATTCATTCTTCTCACCGGTTCATAAATCATTCTCACGCATGGCGTTCTTCCTTTACCAGTAATTAAATTATATCAAATATCTCAGATTCAATGATCCACCCCATATTAATCAGTGACCATGCCCCGGTAACATTCACATGTAATACAATCCGTCCGCATAAACCCAACACCAGGTAGCGCTTCAACACGTCCCTTCTCAGCAACACAGAATTTGACAGTCTTATTAAAAGAGAGTGGGCATCCTTCATTGAAATGATTCCCCAGAGTCATTTCCATCTATTATTTGGGAAACAGGTAAAGCAGTTCTAAGAGGTATTATCATTTCATTCTGCACCTACAAAAAAAGGATAGAACAACAACAGGAAGCTGAATGGAACAAAAAATCAAGCAACTTCAAGACATGCAAATAACCCAACAGAGAAAACACAGAATGAATTAAGGAAATATAAGTTCCAGTTGAATGAAAAGTCAATTCCTAATACACAGGCTCAGACAAGAACAATATCACCACAGCAATAAATCAGAAAAAATATTTGGCTAATCTAATCAAACAAAATAAGGAAAAAAAACAACAATCTCCACCATCAGGGACTCAGCAGGGAAGCCAACACAGTCCCCAGAAGAGATTAATCAAATTTTCAGAGATTTTTACGCAAAATTATACTTACCTCAACAACTTTAATTTACCACAGCTTTCTCCCGACCAAATGACTACACTTGAAGCACCTATATCAATACAAGTTATCCAGTGTCCTCAAACTCATGCCCAACAACAAATCACCAGGACCTGATGGCTTCCCTGCTGAGTTCTACAAACACACCTATTCTTGCCCCACTTTTCAACAGACTCATAACTGAAATAAAACAGAACTCAAAACTACCAAAAACCATGAATACAGCTACAATATCACTACTTCTTAAACCCATCATTACCATCAACCTACCGTCCAATTTCTCCCATTAACACTGACACTGAAATCATTGCTAAAGCCCTCACCCACAGAATGGAAAAATTTATCTCATCCATAATCCACCCAGATCAAACCGGTTTCATTAAAGGCAGACAATCATCCAATAACACACGTAGGCTCTTTAACATAATAGACTAATCACCCCAACAAAAAGTGCAAACGATCATTGCCACATTCGATGCCGAAAAAGCTTTTGACATGGTTAATTGGTCATTTCTCATTCCACAATGCAAAAATTCGGCTTGGGGGAATCATTTATCAACTGGATCCCAATTTTATACACTGCACCTTCAGCCACAGTAATCACTAATGGATATAACATCACCACCTTTCACACTGCACAGGGGGACAAGACAAGGATGCCCACTCTCCCCCCTCTTATTTACTATTTTCATTGAACCACTAGCCACAGCTATTCGCCAGAACAATAACATCAAAGGAATCCAAACCCCAAATGCACACCAAAAAATTAGTCTTTATGCTGATGATATTTTACTCTTTTTAGAAAACCCTCACTCATCCTTACCAGAAACAACTCATAGACTCGTTTTCCAGAATCTCTAATTACTCCATAAACTGGCAAAAATCCTCTATCCTTCCATTGCACAGAAACAGTGACCCTCACGGCCGATAAGGAAAAACTCCCCCCCAAAAAACCCCTTTTTTTTTTTTTTTCTTTTTCTTTTTTTTCTCTCTACTTGTCTGCATTGGTCTTCATAGCTTAGCGCCACAAAAGGGTGCAAGCTTCTTGTGAAGATTGATGCACTGTTAATCTTGCAGTCAAGTATTTTATACCCGCAATGCGTGGTTGTGACCGTCACCCACCCTCCCTGGAGACTAGCCTATCAGCCTTTATTGGAAAAGCTTCCTAATATGAGCCAGAGAGGGCCGTGATACACCAAGGTGTGTTAAGGGGAAAGTAAGGAACAAGCAAGGGGAGGGGGCAGGTGCAAGTCCTGAGTTATATAGTGACAGTGCATGCGGAGGAGAAGGAGGGAAAACAAACAAACAAACAAACAAAAAAAAAAGGGATAAACAGGCAGTGTAGCTGATGTATTGTGGGCTTGAGGTGGTTGTGCTCCATGTAGATTATCAGAAATAAACATTTACATGTCTACTATACTGTACTGAGAAACAGAAACAAAAGAGAAGTCTATACTGAACACCAAAAATGTGGTGGAGGGGGAAAGCCCGCCTGTAGAGAAGAGAGAGCGCAGTGTGGAAAGTTTGAGAAGCAAGTGGGCCCCTTTGAAGTGATCCCATCGGTTCTTTGTGATGCGTCACGGGGCTGAAGTAACGAACATGCATGCGTGTATTTGAACCCTCCCAATGTGTTTATGAAAACCAACACCAGGGTCCAGGGCCAGCCCTGCGGGGGAAGGGGGGTGGACCGTCACCCCAAGACCACAGGAGCGCCCAGACCCCACGACCAGGGAGCCACAGAGGCGGCAGGACGCCCCGCAGGCCCCAGGACCAGGGGCGGCAATGGCCGGCCCCCCCAGAGAGCCAGAGACACACCCCAGACAGGCGGGACAGGAGGGCCCACCCACCCACCGCCCGACGCGGACCGCCCCCACCCCCTACACCCAACCACCACCCACCCCCGACCACCCGCCCCCCACCCAAAGACGCACCCAGGGACCACCCCCAACCCAAGGCGCCAGGCGCGGGGGCCCGGCACCGCCCCCGGGGAGAGAACCAGCACAACACCGAACGGGTCCGCCCCAGGCGCCGGCCACCAGTGGACGCCGGACCAGAGGGTAGTGAGAGCCCAACCAGGCCCGGGCGAGTGAGGGAGGCAAAGAGGCGGTGATGCCGCAAGGCATATGTCCCCCGCGCATCGGGAAACCCGGAGACCAGGAGGGGCCACCCGCCCAAACCCCCCAGGACGAGCCACCACCCACACATAGGAGAGCGACCCACCACGAGCAGTGAATCCCCCACCGGGACCCCCCCGGTAGAGGGCCCAAAAACCACAGCCGGTCAGGAGGCAGAACCCCGGCAGGAACCCACAGAGCCCCCAGGCGCCACCCGGCCCGCCCGCCCTGGGGCCACGGGACCCCCCAGACACCGGGAACCCAGCAACTCCACCATGATGTAAATGGGCTCCCTGGCCCCAACCTCCAACCCAGGAGGGCCGGGCCCCACAAGCCATGCCAAGCGTATAAAAAGTGTATGTTAACCCACCACCCCCCCTCTTACTGTGATTCTCCGATCCCCGACGGAGAATCATTAACCCTACACCGTGAATGTGCATGTGAGTGCCAATAAGTGTGATGTGATGCATTAAAATTGAGGGACATAGGAGACAGGTGTGGCCAAGGCTGATGGCTACAGCACACTGCTGTCCTGCAGCCCGTGCGGCCATAAGGCACCTGGAACCTGTTCCCATTTGTCCCCCAAAATGTAGGTGTATGTGGTGCTTTAAAATTAGAGGACAGAAAAGGATGGGCCGGGGGGCAGCATGGAGGGCTACCGGACACCACTGTCCCATAGCCTGCCCCATCATGAAGCCCCCCAATCCATCCGTGGTCTGCGCCTCGAAGAGTGAGTGTATGTGGTGCGTTAAAAACTGTGGAGTGTGTGGAGAGTGAACAAAATGTGGTTTAGGAGGCCAGGCCAGTGAAGGCCCGGCCGGAAGGCTGGAGGGATGGATGACAAGGGCTAGAAGGTGGCGCCGCAAGGCCCCCAGCGCCCATGGACAGTGGGCCAGGCGGGCCCCAAGGAAACCCAACAGGCCCCCACCCAGCCCCGCCCCCCAAGCAACTGCAGCGCCAGGCCCCCGCAATGGTCCCGACCTGGGTCACACCGCCCGCAGCAAATCAACCCCCAGCAGGACGAGACGCGCCACCAGGAAGCACGGAAGACGAGCCCCATCCAGCCCCCCCGAAACCCGAAGCGCAGGAGCACAGGCCAACCCGCAACCCCGCCAGTACCCCCCCAGACCACCACAGACCCAGAGCCGGGCCCCCAGCCCATCCGACCCGCCCCCCCCCCCCACCGGCCGCACACCAACGGGCAGGCCCACACTGCACAGCACCAGAGCACCCCCCGCAGGCAGCACCCAGCCCCCGCGCCAGGCCCCCCAGCCCGGGGGAGGACCCCGGGCCCGCACAAGGCCGGGAGAGAGGGGCAGGGAGGGACAGGGGGAGGGAGGAGGGAGGGGGAAGGGCGGGAGCGGAGCGAAGGGGGGGGAGCCCACCCACCCCGCACCACCCAGGGCGGAAACAGCCCCCGGCCCAGGGAGCACGAGGAGACCCCGCCGCCTCCGGGCACACAGGACGAGCAGTCCAGATGCACCGCCCCCAGGGGAAACCGCCCGACCCCGCGACCCCACACAGAGCCAGGGAGCAGGCCCGGATTCAAGGGGGAGAAGGTGCGCCTAACATGTGCTTAAGACCTTGAAATCTGATGAACCGCTGTGGTATATTGTGGTGTGAGAGATAGAGGGAATAGGGGTTACATCATTAACAGAAACAGAAACAGGTTACATATGACACAACAGTCTTTATAGACTTGTAATATTTATATGTACAGGTGGCATATGCTCACAGGCTGAGTGGCACTATACAGACATGTTTAGTGAGAGAATAAATGGTGACCATTTTTCTGTAAAGTATGTTAATTGATTTCTGTGGCCGGCAGAAATTTTCTCCAGCGAAATATGTTCTACAAGGAGATTCAGCCAATGGTTGATGTTGAGGGTCTGTTTATCTTTCCAATTGACTAGGATTGTTTTCTTGGCGATGGCGAGAGCTACAGGAAGAGAGTTGCAGTGGCTGTTTGGGAGGTCAATTGTCATCAGGTCACCAATTAAGCACAGGTTGGCAGATAATGGGATCCTGCAGTCCAAAATGGAGGAGAGTTTTTGAGTGACTGTTGACCAGAAGTGCTGGACGGGTGAACATAACCAGAGTGCATGAAAGTAGGTGTCTGCAGTGTTCTGAGTACACTGAGTGCATGTGTCAGATTGACTAAAGCCCATTCTATTCATCTTTTGTTGGGTGATGTGTGTTCTGTGGAGTACTTTAAATTGGATAAGCTGTATATTAGTGTGTCTTGTCATCTTAAATGTATTTTTGCATATCTGAGTCCAGAAGTCAGGGTCTGGTGAAGCACCCAGCTCCTTTTCCCATTTTAAAATTGGTAAATGTATAGAGCTGGTCTTTGACAGTAATTTATAAATCTTGGAAAGGTTCTTCTTATTACTCGGAGAAAGCTTTGTAATATGTTTGGCAAAATCTGGCGGCTGCAAAGTGTCCTGAGGCGCTGGAATTCTCTTCTTGATTGTTTTTATCAGTTGTAAATATTGTAGAAAATTTCCATTTCTTATTTCAAAAGTTTGAAATAAGTTTGTGTATGTCATAAGTATATTGTCTTGGAAAAGGTGATGGAGATGAGTTACTCCCTTCAACTCCCACGTGCTAAAATGGAGAGGTCTTTTGTTGATTTCAAAGTCCGGGTTGTGCCAGATTGGAGAGAGCAAGCAAGGTTCTATCTGAGAGTTTGTGATTTCTAGTGTTTTCCACCAGGCTGACAAGGTGGAAGCAATCATTGGGTTCTTAAAACAGTTATGACGTTTGAGTGTAGTGGTGATAAACGGGAGGTCAGAAAGTTTTATATTGTTGCAGTCCGCCTGTTCTAGTTCGAGCCAGGAGTTGTAGTCTTCATTAGGGTATAACCATTTCAGTAGGTATTGTAGCTGGTTAGCCAAATAGTAATGTTTAAAGTTAGGAGCGTCCAAACCCCCTTCCAGTTTGTTTTTCTGAAGGGTGCTTCGGCTAATTTTTGCTGTGTTGTTCTTTGAGTAAAATTTTATAATTGCAGAATCTAATGACAGGAACCATTTCGATGTGGGAGTGAATGGAATCATGGAAAAAAAAGATAGTTAATTTGGGGTAGAATTTTCATTTTAACTGTGGCTATTCGACCCAGGAGGGAGATGGGAAGATTATTCCAGCGCTTCAGGTCACCACTGATCTTATCTAGAAGTGGGCTAAAGTTCAGGTGGACCAAGTCTGATAGTTTGGATGAAATATTTATGCCAAGATATCTTATGTTGCCCACAGGGAGAGAAAATTTTTGGTCTGCAGGATTCCAAGAGTTCTCCGTTATTGGCAGTATTGTCGATTTGGACCAGTTGATGGAGTAGTCCGAAAGTTTAGAAAAATTTGTTATGAGATTAAATACTTCATGTAAAGATGATTTCGGTTCTTGTAGGTAAAGTAAAATGTCGTCGGCATATAGATTAATTTTATGCTCTGAATTGGCAGAATGGATACCTCTGATCTTGCTGTTCTGACGGATTGCCATAGCCAATGGTTCGATGAATATTGCAAACAGTAGAGGCGAGAGTGGGCACCCTTGTCTGGTACCTCTCTGCAAAGTGAAGCTTTTAGATGTGATCCCATTGGTGGTGACTGTGGCCTTAGGGGAATTATATAAGGCTGATACCCACTTGAAAAATGACTCTCCAAAGCCAAATCCACTCAGGGTAGCAAATAGGAAGGACCAGTTGACCTTGTCGAAGGCTTTTTCTGCATCAAGTGACAGAACAATTGCTTTGGTATTAACCCGTTGTGCTTTACTTATCAAATTAAGAACTCTTCTGACGTTATTACTTGAGTGTCTGCCATTAATGAAGCCTGTTTGATCATTATGAATTATTGTTGCAATTATTTTCTCCAGTCTAGAAGCAAGTGCCTTTGAGATAATTTTGATATCACTGTTGATTAGTGACAGAGGACGGTAGCTAGAAGGAAGTGTGGGGTCTTTGTCTGGCTTTAGTAATAATTTGATTGCTGCTGTATTCATGTGAGGTCTTATACCTCCGTTGTTTTTGATCTCTGTCACTGTCCTGATGAAAAGTGGTGCTAATATAGTCCAGAAATGTTTTATACATTCAGCAGGAAAGCCATCTGGACCTGGGGCCTTACCTGTTGGCATTTTGTTTAATGCGCTCTGCAGGTCATTAATAGTCAGGGGGGCATCTAAAATATTTCTGTGTTCCGTGGATAAATGAGGTAAATTTAGGTTGTCGAGAAAAGCCTGAATATCTTCTGGGTTTGGATTGTTTACTGTTGAATATAGGTTATGGTAGAAAGAATAGAAAATCTGATTGATCTCCTGAGGGGATTGTGTGTAATTTCCGGACGGCCCCTGGATTATTGTTATCAGAGATTTTTCTTTATTACGTTGGAGCTGATTTGCCAAAAAATTTCCTGATTTGTTACTGTGTTCAAAGTTATTATATCTTAGTTGCTGTATAATAAATTCAGTTTTCTTTGATAGAATATTGTCCAATTGTGATTTTGTACACTGTAATTGGGTCCATACCTGATCACTTGGATTGTTCGCATATTCCTGTGTTAGTTGTTTAATTTTTTCCTCAATGTTTTTTTCCGCTTGCAATTCCTGTTTCTTTTTGTAGGAGGAGTATGATATAATTTTCCCTCTGATTACTGCCTTTCCAGCCTCCCATATTAAAGATGGAGATAAATTTGGAGAGTCATTATCTTCAAGAAAGTTTGCCAACTCCCGTCTCACCATTTTATCAAAGTCTGGGTCTTTAAGTAAAGAGATATTAAATTCCTGTATTACCTTAGCCGATTGTGATTGCTTTGTATGTACTGAGTTACTAGATCGGTATATATAAGCACAGTTAACAACCAGAAGCGCCTGCGTGTTGAGGTATTCACAAACCTGAAAAACAAAGGGGTTACATGGAGTGTATTTGTGTGAGGTGAGGGAGGGGGAATGAGTGAGAGGGGAGGGGGGGGGGGGGGGGGGGGGGGGGGGCATGAAGGAGGGGAAAAAGAAAAAAAAAATTGAGAAGGAAAGGGAGAATGCTGGGTGGGGTGTGTGAAGTGTACATTCACACCCTGTGAGATTTTTTTTTTTTTTTTTTTCCTTTTTACTAAGTCAGTGTTATGTTCATTATGTACACATATACAACCATACATCCATATGTACATACATATACATCTGCATATATACATACATACATATAGATATATATACACATATACATATATATATATATATATACCCGGGCCGCACAATTAATTGCATTGCATTCACAGGAATGCTTAATTATCTGTTGCAGGAGAAATGTGTAAGAATACCATTTTGAATGAAATATACATGCCTATATTTATTTATTTATTTCAAGAATAGTGCAGCCCCAATATATATACATGCATACACACATCTTTTGATCTTTTTTTTTTTTTTTTTATATTCCTTTGATAATATAATTAAGCTATGGTTCTACTTTGTTTTGTGGTTTTAGGGGCACTTATCTCATTTAGAAGAGCCATGGGGTGGTGGTAGAGTTGCGTAACCATCTATGTATAATTTGTCTACCACAAGAGAGGTCCTATTTCCCTTCTGCCTGTGCTCTTTTAATATAGGATATAACACTTTCCGCCTCTCGTTGATTTCCCTGGGGAACTAATCGTTCATACCGAACAAAGTGCCTTTCAGCTCTCGTCCTTTACTTTTAACGAGCATTTTCTGCTGATAATGTTCAAATTTGGCGATGATGGGACGAGGACGCTGACCTGCTCGGGGTCCGAGCCTGTGGACGCGGTGAAAGGTGATGTTGTTGACAGTCTCCGTCGGGATCTTGAGGGCCGTCACCATAAACTTCTTTAAATGGACTTCTGGATTGTCTGTTGTGCTCTCCGGGATGCCAGAAATGATTAAATTGTCTCTCATGCTTCTGGACTGCATGTCGAGGACAGTTTCCTTCAGGAGTTTATTTTCCTTTTTGAGGAGATCTACATCTGACGTGACCGCCGCTAAGGTGGAGCGGAGTTCAGTGTTGTTTTGCTGCAGGTCGCTAATCTGCTGGTAAGTGAACTCCAAGCTTACCTTCAGGTCTTTAATCTCCTGGTGAAGCAGACCGAGCACTTCTAGCTTCTTGTTGATGGATTCCAAGACGCTGAATTCGGAGGATAATAAGTCCTGCGTATCGGTGGCGGAGTCGGTCTTCTTCCTCTTATTGGGGTTGTCGGCAGGGCCCTCCATGACGCACTCGTAGTAGTAATGATCGATAAACTCTTCTAGGTCCTCCACTCTGGCTGATGGTGCAGGCTGCAGTTGTCACCCGTTAGGTAATTATATTTGTTTGGCTAGTTTGTTGATGTCTGATCTAGCAGCTAGGCGCCGCCATGTTGAATCTCAAAATCTCACAGTAGTCTCGCGGTCTCACGCTGCCATCTCCTCCCCCTTGGAGCCCTTTAAAAAAAAAACCCTTTAACGGGGGAAAAAAAAAGTTAGAAACCTCAGGAAGAGCAACTGAGGAGGGATCCCTCTTCCAGGATGGACAGACGTGCAAGAGATGTTGTACAGAACAGATCAACATAATAAATGAACAGTAATCCGTATGACACAATTGAGACAGAAAGAGAGAGAGACAGAGAGAGAGAGAGACAGAGAGAGAGATGCATTACATATCTCGGTATTAATATCTCCCCGAGGCTGAACTTCCCACTCTCCATTTTAGGCCGAATTGCAACAATAAAAATGTCAGTACTTCCGAAAGTTAATTATCTCCTCTCTATGATTCCATCTCAGCCCTCACTGTCTTGGTTCAAATCAGTTGATTGTATCATAACAAGAATCTAACTCTTCAAAAACCAAAGGCACAGGGAGGACTTTGCAGCACCAAATTTCTTTCATTAGTACCTCACAAAGCAATTATGATACTTATACAAATGGATCCATCCCCATCAATCAGACAATACATGACTGGATATAGAACAGATATTTTGCAAAAACAGACTTAGACTTACCATTTCTTAATCATTCAATTAAACACCACCAATGTTTCAAAGTAATAACAATATCAGCAACTCTGACAGCCTGGTGGAAATTTCATATCATTACAAATTCCATTTTAGGCCCATCTAAGTTCACTCCGATCTGGAACAACCCTGACTTTCTCAGCAACGAGAAACCACTTCACCTCCACTCATGGTCAAATAAAGGGATCACTCAGTTACAGCACATCATTCAGAGTAACACACTAGTTCCATTCACTCACCTGCTCAAGAAGTTTGGAGCAATCAATTTCTTGAAAACTCAAATAATCAACTCAAGCCACATTCAACATAAAAACCACAAGCCTGAATCTTCCACCATCATGTTCACACATAATTAATATTCAATCAACAAAAAAACTTCTCTCAAAAACATACATAATTGTTTCATATTCAGACAAAACACTCTCTATACCGACAATAAAATGGGAAATGACCTATCAATTGCTCCTGATACCAACTTCTGGATTCAATTGTGCCAAAACATTTATCTTATGACAAAAAATGCAAATCTACAGTTAATATAATACCAGATTCTTCACAGGACACACTACACAGGACTGAAAATGTTTAAAATGGGATTCTCATCAGAAATTTGTACTAACTGCACTCAAAAGAAACCGGGCACATATATCCACGCCATCTGGTACTGTTTTTTTTTTTTTATTTCTGTTCTGCCTGAGAACCACTCCCTCCTCTCTCCCACACAAACACTTAACTTTTTTTTTTTTGTGGTTTGATTTTTGTTTGAAAAAAGGATGATCATCATTATTATCGTTGTCACTGTGGTTGTAATTTTATATCATTTTATATGGTTATTATTTGCTATGTTTTTTGCTTTTCAAAATACTGATAATATGGTGGTCATTGTATGGTGTTATGATAATATGATATATTACTGTTACTATTGTATTATAATAATATTATATATTATTATTGTAATCATTTAGTTATCATTACTAATATTATTATTGTTATTATTACTATTATCTATCTATTTTATTTATTCATTTTTTCTCTTGCTTAATGATGTTGGGGGGGGGGGGGGGGGGCTGGACTGGGTGAGGTTGAGGTAGGGGTGAGTGGTGGCTCCGTGTTGGGCCCTCTGCTGACATGGCGGGGCCTACGGTGGGGGCAGGCGTGGGGGTGGAGGGGCCCTTCCTCTCTCTCTCTCTCTCTTTTGTTAAATCAATAAATTACAAAAACAAAAAAAAGGACTGAATACAGGGAGAGGCATAGAGGCTGGATCTACGACGGGCCGGCATCCACCTAAAGGTCTGGTTGCGGCTCAAGGCAGGATCGCCCCTAAAATGAAAAGTAATTCAAACTAAACGAGCAGAAAAAGAAATAAAAAAGGAACATTGGTAAGGGAAAAAATAGGGGAAAATAAGAAAAAAAAGGAAAGAGGGACAGGGAGGATGGGAGGTCGGGGGCTGCCTTCACACCCGCTTCGCCTGTCTCCTGCTGGGGCACCTGGCTGTCCTGCTTGGGGCCTGGTGGGGGGGCCTCTCGCTTGCCTCTCCGGTACCCCGGTCTGACCTTGCCTCCTCTCTTTGCCATATTTTTATTTATTTATTTATTTTGGTTTGTTTGTTTGTTTCTTCTTCTTCTTCTTCTTCTTCTGCTTCTTATAATGATGATGACTATTATTGGGTGTGTATGCTGAAAGCATTCAAACCCTATGTTCTTCTGTTACCAAAATTCTTTATTTTTCTTATTATTATTATGCTTACGCCGCATTTTTCGACATTAATTATCTTCAACATACTTCAACTGATTCAAACCATTCAAACTTCTTCTGATTAAGCTTCATTAGGACATTATTGGAAACTTTCAGATTTTTCCATAACGTTCATACTTTCTTGGGAATTCAACGTTAAATTTCCGATTCCTATTAAATCCAATGGAACGAAAAACGGTTGAACCGCTACTAGTTCACAAACTTCAACAGATTCAAACCATTCAAACATGAAAACGTTCAGCTGAATTAGGACAAGACTGGAACGACTCTTCACGTTCCTAACATTCATACTTTCCCAGATATTCACTTCCCAGATACTTCAAACTCACTCATTGTCACCCACTTATCACAAATTCATACATTGACATAGAAACTCCATTCCAACTCTCAAATATTCACGCTGCTGTCGAATTTCAGGAACTAATTCAAATTTTCAATATCTCTTTTAGTTTTTCTACAAAGTCAGTTTAAAAAACATGAAATTTTCAGCCCTTCTCAGACTTTATAATGGGTGTGTATGGCATGAGCTAGAGTGGGTGATGTCATCGCTAGAGTGGAGAGCAGCTGTAAACTCATCAGGAAATTTTCTCTTCAACTCACTCATACGGCCACAATTTTCACTGAACATACATAGTTTATACCAAAAAATTTGTCCTGGTCACAGATATGTTGACATGTAATCTGTCACACATACACATTTTTGCTGAGTGGCTCCAGGGAGTGCCGATTTATTTTCTCATTCACTCCCATGTGAACTGAGAGGAGAAATTTCTGGAAAACAGCTGAGGTGCAACACATTTTTAACTCGCTCGTGTGACCACATTTTTGACTCTACCAGTATAAAACATGACACGTGCGTTCACGAGAAGTGGATCTCTCTCACCATCACTATATACCATCATCATATATCGTATTTTCATGATTGGACCAACGGTTTGGGAATGGGAAGAATTGTTTGAGAAATTTCAAACCCATATTATTGTTTTCAAGGCAGCATTGCAGCGTGGCTTCATCTTGCAGCATTCACACCCGCAGTTTCTTCAGAAATTACTTTTCTAGTTATCCATTATTATTATTATTATTATTATTATTATTATTATTATCACACTGTATTCTAGTTCATTATTATTATTATTATTATTATTACAGTTCTATTTCATGTTTTACTATATTAGATTGTGTTTTGTTACACACACACTTACTCCTATATACTCCCTTCTCAAACTCAAAAACTGATGTAAGCTGCTATCTGCTTTGTTCTGTTGGTTTTTATTTCTGTTTTTGATTGTTTTGATTTTGTTATTTTCTTGTCTGCTTGCTTTGATTTGCACTTTATTTGTCCTGTATCACCTTGTTTGTTGTCTTGTAATTTCACTCATAAAAATAATAATAATGATAATAATAATAATAATAATGTCCTCCACTTATCCGGGTCCGGGTCACAGGGACAGCAGCCTCAGCAAAGAAGCCCAGACAGACCTCTCCCCAGCCACTTCCGTCAGCTCTTCCGAGGGAACCCGTTCCCAGGCCAGCTGGGCGATGTAATCCCTCCAGCATGTCCTGGAGCGGTCCCGAGGTCTCCTCCCAGTTGGACATGCCCGAAACACCTCCGATGGGAGGCATCCGGAAGGCATCCTTACCAGATGCCCGAACCACCT
The DNA here is from genome assembly GCA_035609425.1 of Epinephelus awoara. NCBI lineage: Eukaryota > Metazoa > Chordata > Actinopteri > Perciformes > Serranidae > Epinephelus > Epinephelus awoara. The sequence continues at coordinate 43,294,416 of CM069298.1, read as the reverse complement.
CAACTGGCTCCTCTTGATGTGGAGGAGCAGCGGCTCTACTCCGAGTCCCTCCCAGATGTCCCAGCTCCTCACCCTATCTCTAAGGCTGAGCCCAGCCACCCTGCGGAGGAAACTCATTTCGGCCACTTGGACTCGCGAACTCGTTCTTTCAGTCACTACCCAGAGCTCGTGACCATAGGTGAGGGTTGGAACGTAGATCTACCGGTAAATTGAGAGCTTCACTTTCTGGCTAAGCTCCCTTTTCACTACAACAGACCAGTGAAGCACCTGCATCATTGCTGACGCTGCCCCAATCGGCCTGTCAATCTCCATCTCCATCTCCACCCTACCCTCACTCGTGAACAAGATCCCAAGATACTTAAACTGTTCCACCTGAGGCAGGACCTCCCCCCTGACCTAGAGTTGGCAATCCACCCTTTTCCGGCTGAGGACCATGGCCTCAGACTTGGAGGTGCTGATTCTCATCCCAGTCGCTTCACACTCGGCTGCGAACTGTCCCAGCAAGACCTGGAGGTCACTGTTCGATGGAGCTAGGAAGACCACGTCATCCACAAAAAGCAGGGATGAGGTCCTCCCGTCACTGAACCTGACACCCTCCACCACTCGGCTGTGCCTAGAAATTCTGTGGAGGTCCCTGTTCCTTTGGTACAGGGACTGGATGGCCCTTAGCAAGGGACCACCAACCCCATACTCCCGGAGCACCCCCCACAGGATTCCCCTGTGGACGCGGTCGTAAGCCTTCTCCAAATCCGCAAAAACACATGTGGACTGGTTGGGTGAACTCCCACGCCCCCTCCAGCACCCTGGCGAGGGTCAAGAGCTGGTCCACTGTTCCACATCCGGGACAAAATCCACATTGCTCCTTCTCAATCTGAGGTTCAACTATCGACTGGACCCTCTTCTCCAGCACTCTGGCGTAGACCTTACCAGGTAGGCTGAAGAGTGTGATCCCCCTGTAGTTGGAGCACACCCTCTGGTCCCGCGTCTTGAAGATGGGGACCACCACCCCAGTCTGCCACTCCAGAGGCACTGCCCCTGATGTCCACGCAATGTTGCAAAGGTGTGTCAGCCAGGACAGCCCTACAACATCCAGAGCCTTGAGATATCCAGGACGAATCTCATCCACAACCGGGGTCCACCGCTGCGAAGTTGCTTCACTGCCTCGGCAACTGCTGCCCCAGAAATTGGACAACCTGCCCCCAAGAACCCCGGCGCTGTTTCCTCACTAGAATACGTGTTGGTGGGATTGAGGAGCTACTCGAAGTATTCCTTCCACCGCCCAACAACGTTCCCAGTTTATGTCAGCAGCTCCCCGTCCGCATTGTAAACAATGTGGGCAAGTTGCCACCTGAGGTGCTGAATGGTTTGCCAGAACCTCTTTGGAGCCAATTGATAGTCTTTCTCCATGGCCTCACCGAACTCCTCCCACGCCCGAGTTTTTGCCACTGCTGCACTCCGCTTGGCCCGCCGGTACCCGTCAACTGCCGCGACTGGCCCCAGTCGCCACAGCCGCCTCAACAATGGCAGAGCGGAACAAGGCCCATTTGGACTCAATATCCCCCTCTGCCTTCGGGACGCGGTCGAAGCTCTCCTGGAGGTGGGAGTTGATGATCATATTGACAGATTCTTCCGTCAGGCATTCCCAGCAGATCCTCACTGCTCATTTGGGCCTGCCAGGTCTGTGCGGCATCCTCTCCTGCCATCTAATTCAACTCACCACCAGGTGGTGATCAGTTCACAGCTCTGCTCCTCTCTTCACCCGATCACCACCAGGTGGTGATCAGTTGACAGCTCTGCTCCTCTCTTCACCCGAGTGTCCAGAATATATGTTTCAATGATGGTCAAATGATACGACTACAAAGTCAATCATTGACCTGCGACCTAGGCTGTCCTGGTGCCACGTGCACCGATAGACATCCTTATGTTCGAACATGGTGTTAGTTATGGCAAACAGCTCCTTCCCCGCCAGAGAGGTGACATTCCATGCGGCCGAGGATCGGACCGCCAAGGCACCCGCCTTGGTCTGCTGCCCAATCCACAGAGCACCAATCCCGTCTGGATCCCTCTGCAGGTGGTGGGCCTGCAGGGGGACGGGCCTTCGGCCGTGGGGTACAGCCCATGCAGCCCAAACCGGCTGCATGGGCTGTAGCCCATGGGCCCCAACCCCAGGCCTGGCTCCAGGGCGGGGCCCCGGTAATCCTCCGAGCCGGGTATACGTGCTCTTGCTGTTATCCATCATGAAGGGTCATTTGAGCCATTCTTCGTCTGACCCTTCGCCCAGAACCAATCTTCCATGAGAAACCCTACCAGGGGCAAAATGCCCCCGACGGCATAGCTCCTAGGGTCATTAAGGCACTCAAACTCCTCCACCACGATAAGGTGACGATAATGTTTATGTCATTACATGATATTATTATTACTTAAATGAACTTAAAATAATGCTTGCTTAAGGAAGGAAATTAAATCTTTTTTTTCTTTTTTTTTATGGGTAGCAGTCATGTGCAACATACACCATGTGGAGGTAATAAAGTATGACATCCAAAACCTGCAGTACGACTAGCCCATTCTCCTTCCAAAATCGCTTTGTCAGTAATTTTGGCGTCATACACTGACACTAAAAGGCACATTTCACAGCAGTAGGATACACCACTGGGCAGAGTCATTTTGTAACACAGTCAACAACTACATAATGTAATTTTAATTTTTTTTTTTTTAATGTACTTTATTAATCCCCGAGGGGGAAATTCAATCTTTTCACTCTATTGTCATATACTGTACATACACATGCCCGCACACAGGCACAAACAGGACCATTTTTGCATGCATTAAATGGAGAGATGTCAGAGTGAGGGGGCTGCCCATGGACAGGCACCCCGAGCAGTTGGCAGGTTCGGTGTCTTGCTCAAGGGCACCTGGGCAGTGCCCAGGGGGTGAACTGGCACCTCTCCAGTACTCGCTACATAAGGAGTTGGTGAGCCCCTATAGGGTGGGTGGATAGGTCCAACAAATTCCCAACTTTCACCTGGGAGCCTGCTGTTCACTGCCCATGTGAATGTTGAGCCACACCGTGATTTTTTTTTTTTTTCTGAACCTGACCACCTGCTTTTGTTGCACAAGGGATAAACCTCAAAACAAAGTGTTTTACCTACATTGTAAGCGTGTTTTGAAAAAGACTATGCATGTAACAAGCAGAAACTGTACATTTCCCTTGAAAACAGAAATGTATAAGTTTAAGCAAAGACACAATGTATGTAACAGGCATAAAGAGACATGGCATCTTCAGCGTCATTAACAGATGCAGTGCGTCCTTTGTAGACATGAAAGGCCCCTTGACAAAGCAGCGTTTGATGAGTTGGGATAAGAATGCGTTGGTTTTACTTTACAACAAAAAATGTCGAACTACATTCCACTGCGTGATGTAATAGCGTGTCTCACACATATATTGTTTGATGTGAAATATTTTCTGAGCTTCTAACTCACATTGTAACTTCCTACTCAGAGCCCACGGGCCAGACGCCATGATCCTAGTGGATGGACAGCCTTTGCAGACCAATGGGGAACTGGGTCTCTCCCAGATGCTTCACATAGCAAGTCAGATCGCAGCTGGGATGATCTACTTGGCATCTCAACACTTTGTGCACCGTGATCTGGCAACCAGGAACTGCCTGGTGGGGAATGGCCTTCTGGTGAAAATAGGAGACTTTGGCATGTCCAGGGACATTTACAGCACTGATTATTACAGGGTAAGAATAAGTCTGTTTGTTTCATGCATAACACACCTTTTTGTGACCCCCCTTTGTTAGATACTGATCCTCAAATTGCTCCTGATGGCTTTGCCATTGGTGTATGATATTCAAGCCTCAACCTCAGGGGCTGAAACATGAAGCCAACATGGAAGTGTTAAAAACTGCTGTTCCTTGAAATGCCACTTGCAGCTGGCTCCAAAAGCGAGCCAGTCCCAGTAGACACCTATTTTAAAATGCCCAACTTTACATCAGAAATAAACATGTCTGGTGCAAAAATTAGTTTTGGTCTCAACAGCTAATTCCCCCTTTCATGACAACTGTAAACTGCATTGGTTAGGGCTGGGGTAAGAATGTCAGGGTAAGCCAATCAGAGGAAGAGTAAGTCAGAGTAAGGAGGGCCATTTCTTCGCTACACTAAGATTTGCAAATTTGTCATCTGTACAAAGGGTGATTTTTTATTTATTTATTAATTATTGTCTTAAATCATATGTTTGCATTTACTTATGGCATAAACTTATGCATATTGGAGGGCAGAGCAGCTTGAATGACAGGATGTCTGTGAGGCATCACCACAGTCTGTAAGTCAGACCCCCCCCTCCCTTATCCAAATATGGTCATATCTGGCTCAAAAGATCCAAGATGGTGACGGCTGAAATGCAGAACTTGAGAGCCCACAAACCAATGGGTGACTTCATGGTATTTGCATCCAATTTTTTGTACAGTCCACGGTGAGTGGATGTGAACGTTTAATACCAAGTGGCACCTTGTATGGTAGCCTCGGCCACTGGAGTGTGAATGTGTGTGTAAATGGCTGAATGTAAAAGTGCTTTAAGTGGTCGGAAGACTAGAAAGGTGCTATACAAGCTTCTTCTTTGCCCGTCTTGAGAGAAGACCGGACAATAAAGCTTCACCCCGGCTGGACTCTGCTGAAAGCTCACAAGAGGTTAACCGGGTCCTGAGAGCTGTGAATGCCAAGAATGCAGCTGGACCAGATGGAATCCCAAGAGGAGCTCTCTGGGACTATGCACATGAGTTTTTTACGGACATCTTCAACCTCTCACTGGCACACACTACTGTACCAGCATGCTTGAAAACTACCACCATCATCCCAGTGCCCAAGCAATCCATTATCACCTCCCTGAATGATTATAGACCAGTAGTGATGTGTCTGTCGTGAACGAAACGGCTCTTAGAGCCAGCTCTTTGAAGTGAACATTGGGAGCCGCTCCTGATTGGGATCCCCTTTGTTTGTTTGTTTTTCTGTGATTGGTCAATATGTGTGGTGTCGTCTGTGTGTCCGTGGTGAGCAGATGGGGGAGGGGCGGGGTATATAGACAGACACACACAACACAGTGAGCACATGAACAGGAAGGAGGGAGGCAGAAGCCCCTTTGACACTGCCAGATATTCCGCGAATGTTGGGTCGTTTTGCTGGCAAGCTGTGAGCGTTTATACACACGGAGGCGAAATGGCGAGTTGATCCGAGGCGACCAATTTTCCGCCTCATAGGGTAGTCATATTGGCGGAACCTTTTTAGATTAAACAGCCCGAGACGGCCTTCCGCAACGGGAGCTGTTGAAGACCTGTGGGATGACGCCGCACGTGCGAGCCACTGGCGGTGGATAAACAGGAAACAGCAGATAGCAGGAATTAGCGAGCAGCTAGTAGCAAGAGGGAAACACAAACCTGACAGACACTGTAAAGATGAGCAACTGGGGAGACAAGGAATTGCGCGCCCTCCTTGTCCTCGCAAACGAAGAGGCCATTAACTGTCAGATGACAAGGACGGTAAAGAATGGGCCCATTTACGAGAGAATCGCCCTCCCATGTTACTGTTTACATCACATGCTGAGCCACACATTTTGTTACTTGCTCCAAAAAGGTGCATTCTGTATAAACAAAAGTAGGTAGGCGGCAATTTACTGCACTCCCCGATTTTGATTTTATACTGCCAATGCTGAAAAAAGACTGATTGTGCTTTCCTGCAGAGTTGCACAATTCCTATCTAAAAAGGGCTAGGGCGAGAAAGAGAGCAGGCGCTACAGAGAGAGACAACATGCAGGAAAGGTAAAAAGTTGAGAAAATGAATACAGCAGGAAAAGTAGTCAAATTTGGAGTCATTTCAATTGTAGTGACAATACAAGGGCAGAGTGCAGAGTTAAAATCTCATATCTCAAACAACCTGCACAGGCACATGAGAACTGTTCATTCATCAGTGCAACTGGAAGAAAAAAGACAAGCAAGCAAACCTGCCATTAATGAAGGTGCCAGTGTGTCTACTGCAATTGCTGCTGCAGTTTTGGTTATATTCTGTTGATTCTGTAAGCTTCTCTATGCTGTTTCACTGTAAATAGTTACAAGTTTAAAATAGTTAAGTGTTTAATAGTAAAAAGCTAAAAATTTAAAATGGTTACTTTTTTGTACTTTTTTTTAGCACTCTGTAGAGTATATACAGCCATATCAATATTTGATATAATGTATGTTTTTTTTACACTAGGAATTCATTTTACACATAATTTTACATTATTATTGGAAATAAATTAATTTAAAGCCACAGTGTGTAGGAATTTCTCCCATCTAACGCTGAAATCATATATTGCATTCAAACAGATGGCGCACTCTCGCGCCTCACTGTTTCAAACACGTATTGCAACAACTGTAGCCGCTGTGTACCAAAAAGCTATGATAACACTGATGAAACCATGTCATCCGATACTACATGGAGTATTCATTCAGGCTCCTACACAGACACACGCGATGTGAGTTGACAAACCCCCTCCTAACCATGCTGGCTGTGTTTACAGCGTAGGACTATTGGGGCGGATGTAAATTGAAACAGCTGTTAGTGGCCAGCAGCACTACTGCCGCATAACAAAGTCCCACACTGAGCATGATGCAAGATCATGTATTATGCAGCATCACGGGAGACAGAATCCTCGTCGCCAAGTGCAAAGGGGAATCAAAAAGGCAGCGTGACCGGCGAATTAAAAAAACAAGGGTCGGCATTGGGGTTGCCTTTCCCAGGTGGAGAGAGCTGCTGAAGGAGAAAGGTAATACAATCACAGGCCAGCGCTAACAGCGGCTAACAGCAGCTAACGGCTAACAGCGGCTAACAGTGGCCGGTGATGCGAGGAGAGGGATGAGGCTGTTAGCGACTGGCCGCTAACAGCGGCTAACAGCCAACAGCGGCGCTGGCCTGTGATTGCATTACCATCCTCCCTCAGCAGCTCTCTCTACCTGGGAAAGGCTACCCCGATGTGGGCCTTCGTTTTTTTTAATTCGCCGGTCACTCTGCCTTTTCTATTCCCTTTTGTGCTTTCTTGGCGACAAGGATTCCGTCTCCCATGATGCTGCATATGCATGATCCTGCATTATGCTCAAAGAGTGGGACTTAGTTTCAAATTTGCCAGGGTAGTAATGAAGCGCCTCTTGCTCCTCTCTTTCGGCTCCTCAGTCTCGCAGTGCTGGCCTGGCTCTCAACAAAAACGCCGAAGGCGGTGCTGTATGTCCCTTGCTGGCGGGTGTATTCTCAAGATGGCGAAACGTAATGGAACCCCACAAACGACTTACCCGCACAATGTAAAAACAAATCTGAAATTCTCCTTTTACGAGAATAAGTCAGATTATTGGTGGAGGTAATAGTACACCAGTGATGACATATTTATGAATGCAGACATCAATTTTTGCCAATAAACAACTGAAAATGTTACACAATGTCCCTTTAAGCAACAAAAATCTGAGAAGCCACCTTGGGAACCAAAAGAGCCAGCTGTTTTTAGTGAGCCGAGCCCCAAGGCTCTCTAAAAAGACCCAGAATTGCCATCACTATAGACCAGTGGCACTCACACCCATTATATCTGTCGGGAATCAACATATAATTACCTCACACGATGGCACCAAATATGTTGGGGTCAACATACTAGGCTTCACATGGAGGTCAGTCAATCAATTTTATTTATAAAGCCCAATATCACAAATACAATTTGCCTCACAGGGCTTTACAGCATACGACATCCCTCTGTCCTTTAGACCCTCACAGCGGATAAGGAAAAACTCCCCAAAAAAAAATCTTTACCGGGGAAAAAAATGGTAGAAACCTCAGGAAGAGCAACTGAGGAGGGATCCCTCTTCCAGGACGGACAGACGTGCAATAGATGTCGTACAGAACAGATCAGCATAATAAATTAACAGTAATCTGTATGACACAATGAGAGAGAGAGAAAGAGAGAGAGAGAGCGAGAGAGAGAGAGACAGAGAGAGAGAGAGATGCAGGACATCCTCGGTAATGACAGTAGCTTACAACAACATTCATGAAAGTAATAATATTGTTGTTATAGTTCTGGCTACTGTGGTACAATATGTTGAAAGTATATATTAGTATCTGGCAGTATACATGTATGATAATAGTCATATGTGTATAATAACAGTATTAGTATGACTAATGACTAATGACTAATGATGGCAGCAGCAGCAGCAGCAGGAGGCATCTGGCAGGACCACGGCAGCAGCACAACCACACATGTCACACTATCCAGGCACCGCTGCAATATGAGTTAACCTGAGAGACAGTGGAGCACAAAGGCTCCGGAGAAGAAGCCGAGTTAGTGACATCCAGAATGGCCGAGTTAGCAAGATGCAGTAATAGGATACAAGAGAGAGAGAGAGAGAAGGTGCCTGGTGTATTATCGGTGGTCCTCCGGCAGACTAGGCCTAAGTCAGCCTAACTAGGGGCTGGTACAAGGCAAGCCTGAGCCAGCCCTAACTATAAGCTTTATCAAAGAGGAAAGTCTTAAGTCTAGTCTTAAATGTGGAGACGGTGTCTGCCTCCCGGACCGTAACAGGAAGATGATTCCACAGGAGAGGAGCCTGATAGCTGAAGGCTCTGGCTCCTGATCTACTTTTGGAGACTTTAGGGACCACGAGTAACCCTGCATTCTCAGAACGCAGTGTTCTGGTGGGATAATATGGCACTATGAGCTCTCTAAGATATGATGGAGCTTGACCATTTAGAGCTTTATAAGTTAACAGTAGGATTTTAAATTCAATTCTGGATTTTACAGGGAGCCAGTGCAGAGAAGCTAAAACAGGAGAAATATGATCTCGTTTCTTGGTTCCTGTTAGTACACGTGCTGCTGCACTCTGAATTAGTTGAAGAGTTTTCAATGATTTACTAGAGCTACCTGATAATAGAGAGTTACAGTAATCCAGCCTTGAGGTAACAAAAGCGTGGACCAATTTTTCTGCATCTTTTCGGGTCAGGATAGGTTTAATTTTTGCAATATTACGCAGATGAAAAAATGCAGTCCGTGAGGTTTGTTTTAAATGAGAATTAAAAGACAAATCTTGATCAAATGTTACTCCGAGGTTTCTTACGGTAGTGGTAGAGGCCAGAGCAATGCCATCGAGAGAAACTATGTCATCAGATAAAGAGTCTCTGAGTTGTTTGGGGCCAAGAACAACAACTTCAGTTTTGTCTGAATTTAACATCACGAAATTGGTGGTTATGAAGTTTAGTTAATTGATTACTTTCTTCTGGCTTCATCGATAAATACAACTGTGTATCATCCGCATAACAATGGATTTTTTTATAGAGTGATTTCTAATGATGTTACCTAAAGGAAGCATATATAGAATAAATAGGATTGGTCCGAGCACAGAACCTTGCGGACCTCCAAAACAAACTTTAGTACGTGTGGATGATTCATTATGAACGTCAACAAACTGAAAACGAGCAGATAAATAAGATTTAAACCAGCTTAGTGCAGAACCTTTTAGGCCAATTAAGTGTTCCAATCTGTCGCAGAATTTGATGGTCAATTGTGTCAAACGCTGCACTAAGATCTAATAAAACAAGTACAGAGACGAGTCCTTTGTCTGAAGCAATCAGAAGGTCATTTGTAATTTTAACTAGTGCTGTCTCAGTGCTATGATGCACTCTAAATCCTGACTGTAATCCCTCAAATAAATTATTATCATGGAGAATATCACACAGCTGGTCTGCGACTACTTTCTCAAGGATCTTTGGCATAAAGGGAAGATTAGATATTGGTCTATAGTTGGCTAACACCTCTGGATCCAGGGTGGGCTTTTTTAGTAGAGGTTTAATTACAGCTACCTTAAAAGACTGTGGTAAATAGCCTGTTAATAAGGATATATTGATCAAATCTAATATATGGGTGTTAACTAAAGGTAAGACCTCCTTGAGTAGCCTAGTTGGGATGGGGTCTAAGAGACACGTTGATGATTTAGATGAAGAAATCACTGCGGTCAATTCTTGAAGGGAAATTGGGGAGAAGCAATCTAAATAAATATTAGGTCTTACAGCTGTGTTTGAGGTTAGATAGGCACTATCTGAGGACAGGAGGTCATGAATTTTGCCTCTAATAGCTAGAATTTTGTCAATAAAGAAGATCATAAAATCATTACTGCTAAGGGCTAAAGGAATACAAGGCTCAATAGAGCTTTGACTCTCAGTCAGCCTGGCCACAGTGCTGAAAATAAACCTGGGGTTATTCTTGTTTTCTTCTATTAAAGCTGAGTAATAGTTTGCTCTGGCATTGCGGAGGCCCCTCTTATACGTTTTGAGACTGTCTGCCCAGATTAAACGAGATTCTTCCAGTTTGGTTAATCAGGAATTCCTTTCAAACTTTCGCGATATTTGTTTTAATTTACGGGTTTGAGAGTTATACCAAGGAGCAAACTTTCTTTGGTTTGTTAACGTCTTTTAAGAGGAGCTACAGAGTCAAGTGTTGTTCGCAGCGAGCTTACGGCGCTATCAACAAAATGATCAATTTGGGAGAGGTTAAAGTCAGTACGGGAAACCTCTGTTACTGAAGGACATGGTATTGAATTTAACGACGGAGTAATCATTTCCTTAAATTTTGCAACAGCACTATCTGATAAACATCTAGTATAGTAACTGTTGCTGAGTGGCGTGTAATCGAGTAAAAAGAAATCAAAAGTAATCAAATAATGATCTGAAAGCGAGGGATTATGTGGAAAGACTGTTAGGTTATCAATTTCAATTCCATACGTCAGAACTAGATCGAGGGTATGGTTAAAACAGGGAGTGGGTTCACGTACACCCTGACTGAAGCCAATGGAGTCTAATAATGAGATAAACGCGGTGACCAGGGAGTCATTATCAACGTCGACATGAATGTTAAAATCGCCTACAATAATAACTTTATCTGATTTAAGAACTAGACTGGATAAAAACTCTGAGAATTCAGATATAAATTCAGAATACGGGCCAGGAGCACGGTACACTATCACAAATAAAAGTGGCTGCAAGGTTTTCCAGGTCGGATGTAAAAGACTAAGAACGAGGCTTTCAAATGAATTATAATCTAGTTTAGGTTTAGGGCCATCAGACTAGAGTTAAAAATGGCTGCAACTCCCCTCCTCGGATTCATTTAGGCTAACATATTCATCTTGACACAGCCAGGTTTCAGTGAGACTGAGTAAATCAATATGATTATCTGATATAAATTCGTTTATAAACACTGCTTTAGATGATAGAGACCTGATATTTAACACTCCACATTTAATTCTCCTGTTTTGTCTTTCTATCACAGAAGAGGTTTTCATTTTTATGAGGTTGTTTCGCACAACTCCTCTTTGTTTAATTTTAGATTTCAATAATTTAGGTGGTCGGGGGACAGACCCCGTTGGTATAAAATTATGGAAACTATGGCTGGGTAAGTGAACTAGAAGCTCAGAGAGGCGTATAGGACTGCGACTCTCTGTCCTGGTCTCAACTCTGGGTTTTCACGGATTTAATTTACTAATAAAATTTTCCAGGTTCCTAGAAATGAGAGCAGCTCCATCCAAAGTGGGATGAATGCCGTCTCTCCTAATGAGACCAGGTTTTCCCCAGAAAGTTTGCCAATTATTAACGAAACCCACATCGTTTGCTGGACACCACCTGGACAGCCAGCAATTAAATGATGACATGCGGCTAAACATGTCATCAGAGGTCAGATTTAGGAGGGGTCCAGAGAAAACTACGTAGTCCGACATCGTTTTTGCATATTCACACACCGAGGCAATATTAATTTTAGTGACCTCCGATTGGCGTAACCGGGTGTCATTAACGCCGATGTGAATAACAATCTTACTGAATCTACATTTAGCTTTAGCCAGCAGTTTTAAATTTGATTCGATGTAACCCGCTCTGGCCCCAGGGATACATTTGACTATGGCCGCTGGTGTTGCTAACTTCACGTTCCGCAAAATAGAGCTGCCAATAACCAGAGTTTTATCGTCAGCGGGTGTGTCGCTGAGTGGGGAAAAGCGGTTGGAGACGTGAACAGGCTGGTGGTGAGCCGTGGACTTCGGCTTGGAGCTACGCTTCTGGCGCACACTTATCCAACGTTCCGGCTGAATGGGAGTTACCGGAGGACCGCTAGCAGAAGCTAAGGCTATGCTATGTGGCTCCGCACCGGCTACAGGGGACTGGCTAACTACCGCAGCTACTGAGTGATTTTCCATGGTGTGGAGCCGCGCTTCTAATTCACTAAGCCTCGCCTCCAACGCAACAAATAAGCTACACTTGTTACGCTTACCACTGTCGCTAAAGGAGGCAGAGGCATAACTGAACATGTGGCACACCGGGCAAGAGAGAGCAGAGGGAGAAGCCATTGCTAGCAGTAAAGCTAATGTAGCTACCAAGGCTAGTAACATGCAAACAACAGCTAAGAGATTAGCGAGAAAGTCGTAGAAAGGAGGAGAGCTACGAGTGCTTAAACAGAACTAGTGTGGGTTAAAACTTGGAGTAGACATTTTAAGCAACTGAAGTGAGAAAGCAGGCTAGTAGAATTCACCAGAGCAGTACAGAGACGCTGTCACAGAAACACCAGAAATGACACAACTTGCTTACCGGAATACGTCAGCACGTATATTTGGTACCTCCATATTTGGAGGTACCAAATATGTTGGGGTTCAATTAGCTATCGGAAATAATTAATAATTATTATTCATAATTAATAATTATGTTAAATAATGTGACTTAGGGGCTGGTCGTTATTTAAATAGGACCGGGGTATAGTTGGGACGTGATTATGATTTTATTTTTTCCTTAAACCCCCCCCAAGCGTCCAAAAAAAAAGTTTTGGCCCCCCCTGAGGGATTGGAGAAACATGTATGACCCCCCCCCCAAACCATAAACAACATTTTTGTATATAATCACACCAGCAGTAAAGAGGGCAATAATAATGACGATTTCCATCAATAAATAGCACCGTATTTGACTTCGCCATTTAAACCTTACTCTGCCAGGTGGGGTCAGTATTGAGTTCACAAGGCTACTGTGGAACTAAATCTGGAAACGTCTTTCATTTGATTCTGACACTGTAAAATAAAGACAGATTGGGAGCTATATTTTTCGTATTTAAAATAAACAGCTGTGAGTATAAAAGCTTCATTATCAGCTTTCAGGCGTGAGTTTTTTTCTCTCCTACCTTCCCAGCTGTAGAACAGTGTTGTGTTTTAAACCAAATGGACCGGTAGCAGCCGCAAAAATCCATTTTGTGTCCTCTTGTAGTATTCCAAAGCGGTACTTTAAAGAGCCATTCAGCATTTAACATAAGGAGGAGGAGAACAGTTCATATACAGCGTCCAACTGAAACTGTTTGAGAGTTAGCAGTACTGTTATATTTTCTGCCGGACCTGTACAGTATACTATGGAAGCGCATTGCATTCACTGGAACCACATACTGCACATCCACGAAGGGGGGGCGGAACTACTGTAACCAGCTGCCACTCGGGTGGTGCCATCTTGACTATATCCCATATCTTTATTATAATGTATATATATTGTAAATTACGACGGAGTATTACACTCAGCAAGGACAACAGTGCGCACCGTATATATTTTGATCTATTTTATACTTCAGATTGATATTGTTTGGCATTAATTGGTGACAGAAAATAACGAATTTCATTCTGCAGGGAAACGCGTGTCCTTACTGTGCATAATGAATCTTGAATCTATGTTTTATGAAGACCCTGTGTGCGCTCAGAGCTGTGGCACAAGTTACGCACTGAAATCTGGCGGAAGAAAAATATTAACAAGACGATAAATAAGTAGGCTTGTCCGCTTTCATTGTGTTTATATCTTAACAGGAGCTGGCCACTACCGTGGTGCTGAAATCAATCGATCTCAGGCACATAGAGTAAGGACACGCGTTTCCCTGCAGAATGAAAATCGTTCTTTTCTGTCACCAATTAATGCCAAACAATGTAAATCTGAAGTATAAAATAGATCAAAATATATACGGTGCGCACTGTTGTCCTTGCTCAGTGTAATATTAATGTGCCTGCTGCGGCCGGATCTGTGAGCGTTTGGTGGCTAAGAAGTCTGTAAAGAGTGGGTCAGCTCGATCTTACAACTCCTTCTTAGTGAAAGATCTTCTTAAGCTAAGAGCGATGTGGGAAACGCGGCCATTATCATGTCAACACACAGGGAAAATGTGTCCAGAGTTGATGACATTTACCGGGAGAGCTAGAGCCATTTGACTAAAGCTGACGTTATTACTGCTGTAATGATGTTATTAGGCTAAATATTACATTTCTAACCGTGTCTGAGCTGATTTATTGACACAGCATGCTTGTAGGCTGCTGTAATGCTAGGTTTACAGAGGAAATAACGGGATGTGACTTAATCGTTAAAATATCGTTAGTGAAACAGAAACAAGCGTTAGTTAGGGGACAAGAGTCAAGAGTCACAAAGACTCACATAGGCTCTGTTAAAAGTTACTAAGAACCGGTGTATTTACTGTAGGCTATTGTCCTTCGCCGGTGGAACAAGTAACGTGACCACTAACTTGTCCCCAAACGAACGCATGTTTATGTGTTTCACTAACGATATTTTCACACGATTAAGTCACATCCCGTTATTTCCTCTGTAAACCTAACGTTACAGCAGCCTACAAGCATACTGTGTCAATAAATCAGCTCAGACACTGTTAGAAATGTAATATTTAGCCTAATAACATCATGCTACAAGAATTGTGAGCGCGCTTGGCGCGCATCTACATTGAAACTAATGGATTTGTGCGCGTAAAAGACGCTACATGTGAACGGCCCCATATGCAGTTACCTTACGTTACAGTTCCCTCAAACAATATCACGAAGCACAATACAAACCATATAAACAAGCTATCTATTAAGGGTACACTACTGATAAAATCTGAAGGTGCTTAGGTGACATTTACCCACTTGAAAGAATAAATGAAAACATTTTGCTGGTCTTCAGTAGCTTTACTCTAAGTGTAACTGCCAACTCTATACCTATACCCAACTCTGCCTATATGTCACACATACATTTGCAGTTCTACATCATGACACTGAGATCACTAGGATAATAGGGGACCTAACACTGACCGCTGTGGAAATATCATAGTATAAATGTCGTTTATCAGTAGGCCTACTGCTAATTCTCAAACAGTTTCAGTTGGACGCTGTATCTCTACTGCTCACATGTGCCACCTGCTGGTTGTTGTGCACTGCAGCTACTCCTGGATCAATTGTTTCACCCCCTTCACTGTGGCTGCGGCATTGAAATGAGTAACATCTGTATGTGAAATGGTTAACAAAGGACGACACAGGCTATTTCCACATATTTAATAATTAGGCTATTATTTGTGTAATCACGAGATCTTTTCTCGTAATTGTGAGATAAGGTGTCTAATTTTCTTTTTATCCAGTTAATGCAATGCGCTTCCGGGTCACGCAAGTTGGATCAAATGAAAAATCAAAATCAAATTTTAATCGTGGCCCATTTTTCGATTTGCTATTTTTGATGTGAGCATAAAATCAAAAATCAGAAAAACAAACCGTTTTTTGTATTTTTGAATATGATTATTTAACGAATAATGGAAAAACAAACCGTTTTTTCGTTTTTCGTTTTTTGATTTTAAATTAAAAATGGAATGAACGAATGACACACGGATTTTTTTAATTCCATTCTCTCATATTCTATTTTTAATTTCAAGACAACATCAAAACAGCGAAAAATAGGCCGTTATTTGTTTTCCGATTTTTGATTTGAAAACGAGAAATGAAATAACAAGTCGTTATCCGTTTTCCGATTTTGGATTCTAAAACGGATATGGAATGAACGAATGATACACTGATACGCATACTCGTAGTCCAGCCATCCACAAGGTTTGCTCTCACCAGTGGCTGGGAGCAGCAGCTCACTCAGCAGCCGACTCAGAGCTAGAAGTTTGTCGCGCAAGTTCTTATCCTTTGTCGACTCTGTAATAAAATTAAATTTGTCCAGTGTCTCATCCGCTTTTAAGGTCTGCAGAGACACTCTCAAATTAGCATGAAGGAAACTTTCCTTTCGATACACTGATTTCCTCACAGCAGCCATTATGCTTGAATTGTTTATGTTCCGCGGTCGCCTTCTTCTGCTACTCTATTGGGTTTTCCGGTCAGTGACGTGTGCGCAAGTAGGAAATACCATTGTGGACCATGCAGGGTAACTTTATATAGCGGAGTATAAACCAAAACCTCTGAGTAAAATACGAATGGAAAACAAACAAAAAATCATACAAAACTTAAGAAATTAAAGTTGCATGACCCCCCCTGAAGCCAAAATAAAAACCATATGCCCCCCCCCCCCCCCCCCCCCCAGTGCTCAAAAAAAAGTTCGGGAACCCCCCCTGTTTTGGACCAGCCCCATTTGCATATAAATATCGATCAGCCCCTTAATTAACATTAAATCACCTGGCACCATTCCCGTAAAGGGAAAAATGATAGCCAGTTAAAGATATCAGTCTCATAAAGTAGGTTAAACTATTGATTTGGAGTTTGATTCATAATTAAATTAATGACAACAACCAAAATTAACAGTAACGCCTGAAGGATTTCGGAGTTCTTGACCCAGCAGAGGTTGACTATTCATTCACTCTTGTGCAACATTAAACAGACAGCAGGTATGATTCCAAAGAATTATATTTATTCACAAATTAGCAAAGCAAACCAAAACACACAAATCGTAACTAACTATATACAAGCTTGGTGTGTGTATATGTGTGTGTGGGTGTGTGTGTGAGCGAGAGAAAGAAGCGAAAGACAAAGGCGGGTGTGGTGATCAAGTAGCCGTTTGGCCTACAAAACAAAATGGCTGACAAAAGAGAACTACCAAAATGGCCGAATCAAGACTGGCTTCCAGTTGGGTGAGGTGGTTGTCTGACCGTGTGGTCAGGACAAAGACAAAGGAAAAGAAGCGGGAACTTTGAAATGCCTGTTTGGGTGTAGCTCTGTTGAAAGCCTATTTGTTAATGAGTCTATGTCAATGTGATATGTGTTGCAAACGGTCTGGATTAGTGCAGAGATTGTTTAGTTGCATGCAAGAATCTGTTTGCGAACATTATTAGCAAACTAAACACTTAGCTTTGGCGAAGCCAACGAATCAATGACCTAACTGCAATCTATCACAACAATACTCAGTGATAATGGGTGTGTATTGCACGAAATGCTGTGAGCTAGAGTGGAGAGGGCTCTAAAAATCGTCTAAAACTGCCTGCCATGGCCACAATTTTCACTGTACATACACAATTTATACCGAAAAACGTAGGAAAATTTGTCCTGGTCACAGATATGTTGACATAAAATCTCTGACACATACACATTTTTGCTAAGTGGCGCCAAAGCGAAGGGAATGGCCACTGCTGCCCATAGCAATGTCGTAGAAAGATCAAACCAAAACTGGTGTGTTCGTCTCATCAAGACCTACAAATCACATTTTGAACATATTTACACAGTAGATTTCTTTTGTTTTGTGTTGTTTTTGTCATCTCATCCTCAAAATAAAGGAAGAGGAATCTGATGGGAATAAATAACTCATCTTATTTGCATATTGTGACATCACTATGCGGCGGCCATATTGGATTTCATAAATCTCAGTAAAACAGCATTTTGTACATATTTACACAGTGGATTTCTTTTGTTTTGTGTTGTTTTTGTCATCTCATCCTCAAAATAAAGGAACAGGAATCTGATGGGAGTAAATTCACTCGTCTAATTTGCATATTGTGACATCACTTCTACATACCTACAGCTACAGAGAGCATTCAAACATCAAAATGTTCAGCTCTGTAAGGATTTTTGATGTTTGTGGCAATATGTTTGATATTTTTAAAAAATTCACAATGTCGAAATAAGCTGGAGGCCAAAACGGGCGCAAGTACAAGGTCCCGACCAACGCTGCTTGTAGCTTTAATTAGGGACCTCGGCCTTCTATTCTGAAGGATTCTATTTTTAATGTTAGATAGAAAACAAAATATAGATTTCAGCCAGTTAAGGACTCATTGCGTCCTTAAGATGGCTGAAGGTATAACTTTTTAATGGTTTTATATTTTAAGATTTTTCTTTTTTGGTTATGTTATTTCACTTCTTTCCCACCATGTTAAAAAAATAAATTTACTTTATTAAGCCTTTACAGGCCAGTTATATAAAAATGAGTGATACATCACAAAAACTGGCCTGTAAAGGGTTAATTAAATATATATTTTTTTAATTTAGCAATTATGGTGGGATAACATAACAAAAACATTAATAATCTGAAAATATAAAACCATTTAAAAGTTATACCTTCAGCCATCAGGAGGACACAATGAGTCTTTTACTGGGTGAAAGCTTTATTTTGTTTTCAATCTAACACTACAAAGAAGGTAAAAATGCATAATAACTAATATTTCACAGAAACATTGCCTGAGCTCAGACAGTTGTAATCATTTTTTAAAAAATCCCTCTCTAACTACAGAATATTAAATTTTTTGGGCTGTTTTTTTTGTTAGTTAGTTTGTTTTTTGGTATAAAAATGAGTGGTACATCACAGAAACCGGCCTGTAAAGGGTTAATTAACTAATTTCATTTTTGTAATGTAACAGTCATGGTGGGAGAGAAGTTAAATAACATAACCAAAAAAGGAAAAAATCTTAAAATATAAAACCATTAAAAAGTTATACCTTCAGCCATCATGAGGACGCAATGAGTCCTTACTGGGTAAAAGTTATAATTTTTTTCAATCCAACACTACAAAAAAAGTACAAATGCATAAAAACTGATATTCCCTATAAATATTGCTTGACCTTAGCCTTTGTGCTCCACTGTCTCGCAGGTTAACTTCTATTAGAGCGGTGCCTGGATAGTGTGACATGTGAGGTTGTGAAGTGCTCATCTTGAAGTGCCTGGGCTGTCACCTAACTACATGGTCATTAATTAGCACAACAATGGCTTCACTCTGACAGATACATGTGTGTGTGTGTGTGTGTGTGTGTGTGTGTGTGTGTGTTTGTGTGTCTGTGTATCTGTGTGTGTGTGTGTGTCTGTGTGTGTCTGTGTGTGTCTGTGTCTGTGTGTGTCATCCTTATATTCTTATTATACACATTTGATTATTGTCACATATGTATACCATTAGATATTAATATATACTTTCAACATATAATTATAATATTATTACTTTTATTAATGTTGTAAGCTACTAGTGTTTGTTTATGGCTTGTTTATCTCATCAAGACCTACAGATCACAGGAAGTGCTCTATTGCCCTTTCAAAGTAAGATGTCGTTTTTCACAAATTTTCTCTCTCAAAAAATATTTCCTCCTACACCATTTATCCTGTCGGTTTTAAACTCGCACACGTAACAGACCAAGCCATGCTATACAATTCTCTGAACAATTTTGTCATTACTTGAAGGGTTTGGATTTTATGCCCTCTTTAAACCAGCACTAAGTAACTTTTCAACCTTCATAAAATATTTTCATAACTTTTGTGATGATACATTGACTTACAACTAGTTGAATGACACCTGTGTCATGGCCTGAGGGGGTCTGTATTGTTTTAACTGGCACTAAGCAACTTCGAGGAGGGTGGCAGTAACCCTGCCACACAAAAAACTACAAATGTGTTGACTGCTTTACGGCATACGTCACTTCCCCCTTTCCCCATTCGTTACAAAGACGGAAGTCGATGCGAACGCCTACGCGCAATTACTGCTATCATGGCAGAAGCTGCAAAACAACCAAAGAAATTAAAAGTTTTGTCTGAGGAGACAAAAAAAAGAAAGAGGGAGGCTACCCGGATAAAAGGACAGTCAAGGATCAACATTGGCCCGGCTTTCACTCGCTGGCGTGAGCTCAAATACGAGGAGGGATTTCTGACCGATGCTGCCTTGGCTCTGTTCCTGCTGGACTAGTAAGTAGCTTTCGATGCTCAAATCAAAATGATAATGCTGATGTTAGCTATCGTAAATATGCGTGGTAGCAATAAATAGCCACCAGCTTGATAGTTTGCAGTTCTACACTGACACGACCTGCCACGCAACAAACTCAAAAGTACTGTATAAAGAAAAAACACAATGCGATGACTGCAAACCGCAAATATAAAGTTTGAGTAAATGTGGAAAGATCAGTCATACTGAATCATTGTGGTGTTATCATGTCAGTTTGTATGTACGTGACAGCAGTTTCTGATGATTGTTATGGAGGCTAATAGTTTCAGAGAAAAACGGGATTCTTGTCGTGTTTTTGTTGAGTTGACTACAGTGATTGCAAAAGAAGTCAAACCGTGTTGCTTTCTCTAAATAATCAGTAAAACAAAACCCGTGTGCAATGTGCATTGAGTTATGACTTTTCATAGTCCTGCTTATCAATAGCACCTTGTGCTGAGTGTAGCTAAAATTACAGGGACTGTTGCATGTTTAAAATTCTACATGTAACGTTAACGTTTATTTAGTCAGTCCTGAAGGGTCTGTGTGTAGCTCACTTCAGTAGCACCAAGCACCTAACTTTGAAGGTTACAATCTCAGTTAGCCAGTAAACTTGACATCTTCAAGTCATCCTGATAACAAGATATTTTTGTTATTGTTATGTGTGTCTATTGGACATTGTGTTGTGTCAGGTGTATGGTGTTGTTCCATATTTATTTTTTTCATATTATTGTCTTTTTATATTTGATGTTGTATTGCTAATTATTGTTATTCTTATCTTATAATTCTCCAGTATAACATAGATGATGCATTTTATTACATTGTGTGATGTTTATATAGTGCCTTTATTTCCAGTGTGTATACTTTTGGTTGTCTTGCATTACTCTTGATCCATATAAATTTCTTACATGTTATTTCTCTAGGCTACAGCTATCAAAAGAAGCAAGTAACTTCTACTCCCCACAAGCAACACCTCCAACCGCTACAGCCTATAGTTTCCAGCTTTACAGAAGAGTCGGACCATGTTAGGTACTTTGTGTTTCCCAGGGCCTGCATTTGTTTGTTTTGGGCAACGTTTAGTATTTTTCAACATGTCCTATTTTCTGTTTTGACTCAGGGGAGAACCGATAGAGGGTGTCCAAATGCTGGAAGAAGGCGCTGGGGCAGAATCTTACAATCTACTCTATCTGCAGCATGCATTCTCTGAGTGTTGTGGAGGAAGAAGAGCGGCATGACTCTCCAGATGACTCCAGATAACTTCTAACATTGTCACACAGATTATTCAGTGTTTCTTATTTTAACTATCATAGTTTATTTTTTATCCTGCTCTATTTATCCATGTACATGCATCACACTCCCCTTTTGTTTTGTTTTTTTTATTCACAGTAATTTTTTTTCAACTGTCATTGTCGTTCATTTACTACCACTGTAATACAGTGTTGTTGTGCTATTTATTTATTCAAATCATACACATATCCCGTCATTGCAAAAATGCACATTGCATTTATGCCACTCTTTTTTTCATGATATTTCTTGCGTAACACTGTGCATGTGCCTGGAAATGTTTTTCTTTTTTCTCTAGGTTGTATGTTTTACTTGTTACTTCCTTTACTGTGAAGGGACAAGTGGCAAAATAACAATTTGAATGTGTTGAATGTGACAAAGTACTTGAATTTTGACAACTGTGAAAGAGGGTGTATAAATAAAAGTTTGTCTGGGTCTGTCTGGGTCTCGGGGTTCAAGTCCTCTGGTGTCCTACTTCTTCCCCTCCCTCTCCCTCTCCCTCTCCCTCTCCCTCTCCCTCTCCCTCTACCTCTGCCTGCACCTACTCCCCTCCCCCCTCTGCCCCTGCCTCTGCCAGCACTACTGTGTGGGGGCTCAAACTCAGAAGAGGTGGAGGTAGTGTCCGGGACAGCAAATTCCTGATAAAACAACAGACAGAAATGTTATGTTACAAATGTAAAAATTTTTGATGTTCAATAAGCATCAGAATCATATTGAACTTTATTGCCAAGGACATACAGGAATTCGTCTTGGCTTGGCCAAGATGTCCTCAGATACTGCCTCCATGGCTGTATGATCCTCACCCAACTGGTACCTCTTTACTTAAAAGGTAAAAGAATTTACCAAAAGAGGTTGTCCTTCCGACCATCTATTGCAAACATGAATTTGTTCAAAATAATATCAGTGAATAAAATAAGATACTGGCCTTCATCATCATGTCAGACAATTTAAGGAAAACAACATTAAATGTAATTTGAACTGTGCATTTAACAGGTCAAACACACTCAACTCACTGTAGCTCACTCACCAAACTAGGGCTTTACAGCATATTTTCCATCTTACTGGACATGCTTATTATTTATACCTCATGCTTATCAGTTATACCTCATGGGTATAAGTGGTTATACCTCATGAGTGGGTGTCTCTAAAACTGTTTGTCAGACAACCTGTTTCTCCTCGGAGTCAGCACAAGACTGCCCAGGCTAAAAAGCCTCTCCACCAGTGCACTAGACGGTGTCGCTGTGTTGAATTTCACACTTATAGTCTTTATTGTGGGGAAACGGTTCAGAATCTCCATCTCTGACCCGGATTTCAAATAGTCAATGACTGCTGGAGGTGGGGATCTGTGGCATACATACTACATCCTGCTCATCGTGGGGGGAAGCATGACATTCGGTGGTCAGCAGTGTCCTTAAAGCATCTCTCCTCTCCTCTTCTTTTAGCCACCGCATTTTAAACATTGGCAGTGTGACAGCTGCAAGGAGAACATCTTTGCTGTCCAACACCGACCCAAATTATGTCATGATGGCCTGTGAATGCAATATAGAACGATTTGATGAGCTTGGACATGTACAGTGTAATTTGCGCTGCATAGCTCAGCGGGAAGCATCATGTGAGTTAATGAGGTAGGCAAGGCAAGGCAAGGCAAGTTTATTTGTATAGTACAATTCGTACACAAAGTAATTCAAAGTGCTTCTCCAGCGTTGGCAGGAGACTGCCAAAGTTGACACGTACTCTAAGCTCTAGCTCAGTTTCCATCTTCACATAATACTGGTCCAGGTAGCTTGCAAAAGTTTTCCTGTCTGATGACGGCTGTCCACTCCTCATTACCTGTATTTTGCCCAGTGTGTGTTTCAGAAAGACAGCGATTCCACTGTTGAAACAGGCAACATTTCCTCCACGAGGTATGCTGCTACAAGCCTGTTTATCTCTGCTTTTGTCGATACCTTTTGTTGAAAGTCAAGCCTTAGCTGCTTGGTTGGTGTCGGCTTATCTTCAGTGTCACTCAGGGTCTGCGGGTCTTTAGCTACTAGCTTTATGTCAGCATGTTGCCTTTGCAGGTGCTTGGAAAGATTTGATGTTGTGCTCAAGAGTTGTTTATGGCCTAGGCACAGTTTAGACTTTACCGTCACATTCTTGTCCTTTCGTGCAACAAATTCGAAGTAGTGTGCGTATCTCCACCCCTCAAAAGACTTCTTAAGTGGCTCTGCAATTTTTCACTCGGTCTCCTCCTCCATGAACTCCAGCCAAAGTCACAGTTAGGTCAAGTGAGTGAGGTCAGATGAGTGTTACGTAAACACACATAAAAGGGGATGTTACTTTGTAACTTTACTTTGCAACGTGTTGCCCCCAACACTGGTCATGACAGCCAGTTTTGTGTCGTATCCTGCAAGTTATCAACAGTAATGCGTTACATTACTGCATTACAGACAAATGTAATCTGATTACAGTAAAGCGTTACTTTGTTACTTTATTTTGAAATGAGTTACCCTCAACACTGGTCATGACAGACAGTTTTGTGTCATATCCTGCCAGACATCTATCTGACCGAGTGTTAGAATTGGTCTGTGACCTTGGACATCTAATTATAATAATCATTATGTTACCTTGTCATAAACACAAAAAGAGGTGCATTTTTTTGTTAATGTCAAGTTGTTATGACAAAGACATCCTCTGGTAATGTCATCCTGGTTAATGTCATGTTGTCAAAATAAGGACATCCAAACCAAATTTAATATCAAATTGTCATGGGAAAGACAACTTCTGGTAATATCACTTTAATTAATGTCAAGTTGTCATAATCAAGACAACCTAAACAATGTCAGCTTGTCATTACAAAAATTGAATAACACTTAATGACAGCAGTCATAAACGTTTATGACATGTACATAATGTTTATGACAAGTTCATGACAGTGTCATGTCATAGTTATGACATTGTCATGTCACCCTCATGTAGATACCTTCAAGTAAAGTTTTACTAAAAGTTTTCATAGCAAATCAGCAAAATTTCAGCCAAGCAACTTAATGATGTATGTGTAATGTAATGTTTAAAACTTATGACTGACATCTGAACACAGTTGCTGAGCTTTACAGTGTATGCTGAAGCCACACAGTCCATTTATATTTGCAAGTTTTATCGACGAAAAGCAGACATACAAGTTTAGATGCATATAATAGCATATATATGTATGAGTAAAGTAATCAAACTGTGCTGGCTATCAATTCAATTCAAATCAATTCAAATGTATTCATAAAGCCCGATATCACAAATCACAATTTGCCTCAGAGGGCTTTACAGCATACGACATCCCTCGATCCAGGCATAGCTGCGATTATGATTCAGTACAGATACATGCAGACAACAGAAAATTTTTGTTTGAATGTTTTAAATGTTAGCGCAAACACACTCTTTGCAAAATACCCCTGGATCTTAACTTTTACTTAGAGATATTTACCACTGTACAGGTCACATGCCTTGATGCCTTGACTCCATGATGACATTCATGTGGCAAGAGAAAATGTGCGTGTTACAATTGTAACATGTTACATTTAAGGCAACTCTCTTTTACTCCATGAACACTATCCCATAGCTTTAACCTAAATGATGCACGTGGTAGTTGGCCTAGATTAGCCTCAGGTCAGCATTAGCCCAAAGCTAGCAGAAACCCTGGGCTTCAAACATGAGGCCTGAGAAGAAATGTGATTTTTGCAGAGCTTTTGAAATTGTCTTGGAATTATATTTTAGAAAGACAGGTAGAGGATTGACATTACAATCAGCTCACTAGCTATATTAGCAACTTGCTTCTCCATCTGCAATTATACTAGCATGTCTCTTGACTGATCAGACTTGAATTATGTCAGGTCAAATCGAAAGAGTTACAGGTTAAAGATATAATATTTCAAAATGAGGCACAAAGAGTTGCATTAAAATGTACGTGTATCAGATCTTTAGCTTGCATATAATCACTGTGGACATGGAGCAGCTGGTCATTAACAAACCTCAGTGAGATGAAGTGTTTACTATAAAGTCCGCAAGTCATAAATGATGCCAGAATAGGGCACATTTTCGCAAGTAAAAACGAAACCTGATCAGAATCAGAATCAGAATCAGAATTTCCTTTATTGTCATGGTACTTGGTGCATGACGAAATTGCAGCAGCTTCCTCAGTACAGTGCATAATCAAGTAGAAAAAAAAAATTAACCGATGATCTTTTCTGCTGTCCTGGTTACCCTCTGCAGCTGAGCAGGCAGCAAACCATGCAGTCACACAGTACATCAGCACTGACTCTATGGTGGCCCTATAGAAGGACACCAGCAGTTTCTCCTCCAGGTGGTGCCTTCGTAGCACCTGCAGAAAGTGGAGTCTCTTCTGGGCCTTTTTAATCAGTGCTGATGTGTTGATCGTTCAGCTGAGGTCTTCTGAGACGTGTGACCCCAGGAATTTAAAGGGGGGGTTCGCCAGCTTCTCCACTAGTATATCAGGGATGATGGTGTTGAAAGACGAGCTGTAATCGACGAACAACTTCCTGACATAGGTCCCTGGGAGCTCCAAATGGCTCAGAGCTGTGTGCAAAGCTGTGGCGATGACGTCCTCCGCTGAGCGGTTTGCCCTGTAGGCAAACTGGTGGGGGTCAAAGTTCCTGCGGAGACTGGCTTTGAGGTGTTGAAGGACAAGCTTCTCAAAGCACTTCATTATTACAGATGTCAGTGCTAACGGTCTGAAGTCGTTGAGGTCCTTGATGGTTGTTTTCTTCGGCACCGGGATGATGGTGGCTGCCTTTAGACAGGGTGGAACTTCAGCTAGACAGGGAGGTGTTAAAAATCCCTGTTAGGACTCCTGCCAGCTGGTCAGCACAAGCACGGAGCACTTTGCCCAGTACTCCGTCCGGTCCAGCAGCTTTCCTCGGGTTAATTCCCAGCAGAACACGCCTCACCTGATGGTCCTGGAGGGAGAGAGTATGGAGACTGGAGGGTCATGGTCGGTACATCAGCGGAGTTGTGGAACCGGACGTCTCGAAGCGAGCAAAGAAGTGGTTTAGTTCTTCTGCCAGCGAGGCATCCATGCTGGCTGCTGCAGCTGGTAAGCTGCCTTTATAGTTTGTCAGCTGCTGGATACCTTGCCACACCCGCCTTGAGTCGTTGTCCTCTAGATGTGACTCCACTATCCCCCTGTACTCCTCTTTGGCTGCTTTGATACCTCTCCTGAGATCAGATCTTGCCGCGCTGTACAGAGCTCTGTCACAAGACTTGAAGGCCGCATTTCTGGCCCTCAGCAGAGCCCTAGCAGGCAGCAGCAGCAGCAGCAGGCATGTCCAGATGGGGGAGGGGTACAGTTTTATATGCCTGTTTCAGGTTGGAGTAGACCTTGTCTAACGTGTTTTCCCCTATGGTGGGACAATGCGCTGTTCAAATCTGGGTAACACTTAGACAGGCTCTATTTAAGTCTCCAGTGACAACGAAAGCTCCATCTGGGTGATCCCGCATCTGCCTGGTGATGATGTCATGCAGGAGCGAGAGGGCTATGCTAGCGTTAGCATCGGGTGGGATGTAAACAGCTGTTATGACTACCACTGTTAGTTCTCTAGACAGATAGAAGGGCCTGCACACGACTGAGATAGCCTCCAAGTCTGGGCAGCAGTGGGTGTGAATAATTCTGCCGTTTGTGCACCAGTTGTTGTGTGTGTAGATACATAGTCCCCCTCCTTTACTCTTACCTGAGTCCACGTTTCTGTCATACCTGAGTCCACGTTTCTGTCATGGCGGTGTAGGCTCCGGCCCAGTAGCTGAACAGCAGTATCGGGGATGAGTGGATGTAGCCACGATTCCGAGATAATAATCACACAGCAGTCCCGAAGTGTGTTGTTACTCGCCAGAAGCAGCTGTAGTTCCTGTGTCTTGGATCTGGCATTAGTCAGGAAGATGCTGAGATTTCCCCTCAGACAGATTTAAGAGTGTTAAAATGATCTAAGGTGAGCCTATTTCCTGCCTAAAATTGTTATGTATTCTGTGTGTTCTGAACTTGTTCCAGTTCTCCATTAAGTGTACAGTTTCATGTTTACACTAAGTAAAAAATTCAAACCCAGGACTGTATTTGATGGCTGCACCATCCCATCATCAGTTTATACACATTTCCCAAATTCAGCTTGAAATATTTGGTACCAGAATGTGTAGCTCATTTTGTGGGCTTGAACAGCGTTAAAGTGTATATAATAGATTTTTAACTGTGTAAAAATAAACATAAAGAAACATCTTAATGTACTCCTGCAGCATAATCCACTTCTTTGCTGTCCATCTGCATGCTCAGTATTAATCTCCCCAATACATGGCTAAATCCACTACTTCTCTGCAAACGTCATTAGCACATTTTTGTTCTTTGGTCAGAAGAGACAGCTGTCATCACTTTCGTCAGGTGGAACCCTGGTTTGAGTCCACCTGGTCGCTTCCCATAGAATATTGATGCATTCATTTTGTTCTGTGTTGTGAGAAAGTGCAAAAAATGCATTTATATCCCAGCATGCTACTTTTGTAATGTTTCTAAAAATGAGCTAGAATTTCATTTGCCAAAGAAAACGCATGTGAGTGCCAAAATCCACCTAAATACAGCATTATTTCTATGCTACCGTTATGGCCAAATGTAACCGTTATGGCAGAATGTAGCGATTTCGTGACAAACATAAATCTACAAATAACATAAAAAATATTCACCACATGAGGTGTATTTCAATATGTCAGCTGTAGAAGTAAACAATAAGCTGGGATGTATTTTTACCTTAGCACAACTTACTTCATATTGGACAATTTCTCCAAATTTGCAAACTCCACATGCAGCGGTTGTTAGCCAAAGCACAAGCTTCCATGAACCGGAGGTAGTTCCCACTCCGACCGGTCCTACAAGAAACCAGTGCTTGCAAAAGGTTCCTAGGTATATATTGAATATGCACACCCTGGCATTTGGGGGGAATACATACGCTGTCTCGGCTGCAGTCTGAATGGAAGCGGTATGATGGTTAAAGAATACCTGCCCAGAAGGGACCCTCTAAAAGTCAAGTGAGCGCGCCCACAAGGAGGCAGGGATCATTTCACTGGTCAACAGTAAACCTGGCGTTCTATTGGGATTTTGACAGGGTTGTTACACAAAATTTTGCAGTTTGCTGAAAAGCCGCTCATTCGAGCTGAACCTTGAGCAGGAAATCTGTGCAAGCAACATGGTATCTGAGTGCGAGCAACATGGTATCTGAGAGTGAGCAGAGCACACAGTTTGAGCAGAAACAACGCAAGCAGAGGCTATTTGAGTGCGAGGGCAGGGTTTTGAGGGACAATATTACAAACTGTGGACATGAAATCAACAAATAATGCTCTCAAACTGATAGACCACTCTTGAATAAAGATAGGGATAAAGCTCCGTACAAGGCATGTATAGTTGATCCATGCACTCTGGTGTCGATCAACCAATAGGCGAAAAGTTCACCCCATGACACACTTTGGACATCCCCCTCATTTGCATTTACATTTCTTAATGTGGCAGGGTAAGAAAAGTAAATGCAAAAGTGCAAAAATTCAAGTATTGCTCCTATACTACTTACAAAACCCCAAATTCTAGACTCTCAATTTACCCTTTTTTATTTTTACATGGCTTGGAAAAGAATCCCTCATCAAATGCATCCTTGTGCCTGTGGAAGGACTTCTATTTTATATTATTTTGCCTTGGTTACAGTGATTTTGTAACTACTGTAAGGTTGAAGCAAATTCTAAAGGGATAATATAGAACCATTGCTTTAATAGTGTTACTTACCTGATGTTGGGGGTGGGGGGGGTGGGGGGGGGGGGGGGGCGCTGTCAAGCGATGAGCGAGTAGGACGCACTCACCAGTAGCTGCTGCAGATTTTGATTTAAAACTCCATTACAACAACACCACACGAATGCAACTCGGAGAAAACTGCCAAAGAGCAGGTTGGGAATCTGTGTGCCAAAGGAGACGCCTGGAAAATGCCAAGAAAAGTTAATTCAAAGCTCGACCTGGACGAGGAGACAGGCCAACATGAAGCCTCAGGCTCGGCTACGGAGGGAAG
This sequence comes from Epinephelus awoara, assembly GCA_035609425.1. Taxonomy (NCBI): domain Eukaryota; kingdom Metazoa; phylum Chordata; class Actinopteri; order Perciformes; family Serranidae; genus Epinephelus; species Epinephelus awoara. The sequence continues at coordinate 43,265,092 of CM069298.1, read as the reverse complement.
AGCTGGTGACAACGCCCACCAGACGAGTAGCAACGACGTGTTAAAAAATCTAAGCAGAGATTGCAGAGTAGCCTGGTTCCAGACCATAGACCCCGCCCACTCAACTGAGTAGGCTTGCATCTCTGGTCTGGCATACCGCAATGGATTTGCGATTTATCTCGTCCAAGCGATGGACGGACCAATGAACGCCGGGGGTGGGGGTGGGTCTAGCGATTAGCCAATCAGTGCCACGTTAATGGCGACCGCTGCAGATCCTACAGACCACATAAACAATGCTATCGAGGTATTTCACCACTACTCGCGTTAATGGAGGACCAAATTAAGGAAGCTGCTAAACTGGATTTAATGGCGATGCAGCTGGGCATGCACGACGACGGACACATTTTAAACGGGCAATGCTCGCTTGTTTTCGGCACCCTCGAGGCATGGATACTAATGACAGATTCTGGGTGAGTCGTTGATCTCTACTGATTGGTTAGGGAAAAAATCAAATTCCCTACCATGACACGGCAATATCATCGATTAAAGCCCAAATGGGCTTGCAAACCCAAACTTTGAAAGAGCTAGCAGACGTTGCTAATGGCACTACCATACCATACAAGAACTGGAAGATAAAGTTAGGAGACTCTCTGGGCAAGTGGATTCACTGTCAGAAAAATGCCTTGACCTGGAAGGCCGCTCGAAATGACTGTGGCCGGAGTTAAAGAGGGGGAGGAAAATGGCAAGAAACCGAGGGAGTTTGTGGCTCAATTGTTAAAAGAAGCACTAAACCTTGAAGATGCACCAGTAATAGACCGAGCCCACAGAGCCCTGCGGAAACGACCTGGTGATAACGACCCCCCCCCCGGCACTTCATCACAAACCTGCACTACTGCCACATTTATGAAGATATAATACAGAAGGCGATGTCCACCAAAAACATAACATTCAGGGGCCAGCGGATACAGATCTTCAGAGACCTTCCACCTGAAGTCGCCAAACGCCGAGCTGCCTTCACCCCAGTTAGGAAGATGCTACGCGACAAACCCAGGGTCAAGTTTGGGCGTCTGTATCCTGCTAAGCTACGGGTGACTCACAACGGATCAGAGAGGCTGTTCACAGATCCAGAAGAAGCTCAACAATACGCTGCTCGTCATTTCGGATCACCAGAGTAGGGGTGAGATCTCCAACAACAGGTCCAGAGGTTGTGAACATTTCATTTTAACAGAGGAACTGAAACCGATGACTTAAACCAGCGCTTTTGCCAAGAGTTATTGTTTATTGTTTACATTTAAAGTTGCAATTGCTACAATCGTTAATAGGGCTATATATACAAGATCTGCTTCCATATATGGTTTAATAAGCTAAGACTCCATCGGGTCATTTTATTTTTATTTTATTTTATTTGTTTATCTTTTCAACCATGACACAGGCAGCAGGGGTAGAGTTTCTCTCAGTCGGCACTTAGTTGATGCTGCTCACATGTGTATAATGCCTTTTATTTCTCTAGCCCCTATGTGCATGCTCTACCCGATTTTGAGGAGACATATATAGATTAGAACTAAATACTGCCCTCAGAATACTTGCTTACTATGTGATTGTGAGTATTCCACTTTGGTGTTCAATATAGCCACAGTTCGTTTAGGTTTTGGATTGTTTACATAACTGCAGAGCTACGCTGTTAGGAGTAGGAGGATGAGAATAAGGATTCAGAACAGCTTTTTGTTTGATAAAAATAGGGCCCAATGGGAGATGGGCTTTTTCTTTTTGTTATGGGTTTTATTTGTGGTGGGTAATGAAACAAGCGTAGACTGGGTTGGAGTGCTACTTAGATCACAATACACAAAAGATGAGGATGCCATATCAGGTTTACAGTTTATGAATGTTTTGTCATCATGACTGCACATACTGACAAAAGAGGGGAAGGCATAGGAAAGGAGGGAAGTCTAACATTTTGCTCGTGGAACGTAAATGGAATTAATGAGCCAGTAAAACGTGGAAAGGTACTATCTCACTTGAGGCAGATGCAGGCAGATGTGATTTTCTTACAAGAGACACATTTGAAGAATGATGCACATAATAAAATTAGAGCCAGATGGATAAATCAAGTATTTCACTCCAGGTTTTCAGCAAAGGCGAGGGGAGTGGCTATAATAATTAGCAGGAGTGTCCCTTTTTTACACAGATCTACTGTGGCTGACAAGGAAGGGAGATTTATACACTCCATTCCGATTACATTACTGAATGTGTATGGACCAAATTGGGATGATCCAGAATTTTTTAAGAAAACTTTTAGCCTGATTCCAGATATTTCCAGTACAAATTTGATTATAGGTGGGGATTTCAATTTGGTCTTGGATACCTATTTGGATAGATCATCAAATAGCTTAATCCAATGCATCCAATTTTCTGAAATCATTTATCAAGAATACAAATTTAGTGGATGTGTGGAGAATCTTGAATGCAACAGGTAGAGAATATTCGTTTCACTCTCGGGCTCATAATGTGTATTCCAGAATTGACTTCTGCTGCTAGACAGCAAACTTTTGTCTGGAGTTAATAATGCCAAATACCACAATATAATAATCTCGGACCACTGTCCGGTTTCTGTCTTACTAAAGCTGCTTGAGGTTAAAAAGAATTCTAGATCCTGGAGGCTTGATTCCCAGTTACTGACGAGAAAACAATTGTGTGATTACTTGGAGACTCAGATTAGATTGTTCTTTGAGAATAATGATAAAGATGACATTTCACCGGTTCTTTTATAGGAATCTTTCAAAGCATATATGAGAGGATGTATTATTTTGTACCAGTCTTCACAAAAGAAACGCAACAATCAAAACCAAGTAGAATTGGAGGGACAGATTCGAAAATTAGATACAGACAATGCTGCTCAACCTTCTGCAGAGAAGCACAATAAGATTTCAGCTCTCAAATACCAACTTAATACGGTACTCTCTGAAAAAATTTCTAAAGCCTTTGCATTCACTAAGCAGACTTTTGTTGAATTTGGGGATAAACCTCACAAACTGCTGGCAAGACAGCTGCAGAAAAGGGAGAGTGATACAACCATTCATAAGATAAAATCAGATGCCGGCATCTCTATCACTTCACATAATGATATTAATAACAGATTTCGCCAGTTCTATGAAATACTGTATAGTTCCCAAGCACATGCACCGGAAGCTATGAAAGAGTTCTTAAGTGCGTGTCAGTTACCAACATCGACACTTAATGAGGCTACCATTATACTCATACCAAAGAAGTGGAAGGACTTAGAGCAGGTGGGGTCATACAGATCAGTAAATTCTGATCTGAAAATCTTGGCTAAAACTCTAGCATCAAGACTCAGCTCTCTGGTAACCAAATTGATACACCCAGACCAGACCGGGTTTATCCAAAACAGAAACTCATTTCACAATGTTAGACGCCTCTTTAATATTCTGTATTCACCCAGACATCCAAAGGAAGATTTATTCATTCTAAGTTTAGATGCCGAAAAGGCTTTTGATTGTGTAGAGTTTCCATATTTATATGCTGTTTTGGAAAAATTCGGACTTGGAGCAAAATTTATTTCATGGAAAAGATTACTTTATTCGAATCCTAATGCCAGAATCCTCACTAATCAGACAATCTCAGACACAAAAAACTTATAGAGGCACGAGACCACGTGGCACGTGGTTGTGACCGTCACCCACCCTCCCTGGAGACTAGCCTATCAGCCTTTATTGGAAAAGCTTCCTGATATGAGCCAGAGAGGGCCGTGATACACCAAGGTGTGTTAAGGGGAAAGTAAGGAACAAGCAAGGGGGAGGGGGCAGGTGCAAGTCCTGAGTTATATAGTGACAGTGCATGCGGAGGAGAAGGAGGGAAAACAAACAAACAAACAAAAAAAAAGGGATAAACAGGCAGTGTAGCTGATGTATTGTGGCCTTGAGGTGGTTGTGCTCCATGCAGATTATCAGAAATAAACATATACATGTCTACTATACTGTACTGAGAAACAGAAACAAAAGAGAAGTCTATACTGAACACCAAAAATGTGAGAGTCTTGGTGGAGGGGGAAAGCCCAACTGTAGAGAGGAGAGAGCGCAGTGTGGAAAGTTTGAGAAGCAAGTGGGCCCCTTTGAAGTGATCCCATCGGTTCTTTGTGATGCGTCACGGGGCTGAAGTAACGAACATGCATGCGTGTATTTGAACCCTCCCAATGTGTTTATGAAAACCAACACCAGGGTCCAGGGTCGGCCCTGCGGGGGAAGGGGGGCGGCCCGTCACCCCAAGACCACAGGAGCGCCCAGACCCCACGACCAGGGAGCCCCAGAGGCGGCAGGTCCTGGGACCTGCGGGGCGGCAATGGCCGGCCCCCGGAGAGCCAGAGACACACCCCAGACAGGCGGGACAGGAGGGCCCACCCACCCACCGCTCGACGCGGACCGCCCCCACCCCCCACACCCAACCACCACCCACCCCCGACCACCTGCAGCCCGTGCAGCCATAAGGCACCTGCAACCTGTTCCCATTTGTCCCCCAAAATGTAGGTGTATGTGGTGCTTTAAAATTAGAGGACAGAAAAGGATGGGCCGGGGGGCAGCATGGAGGGCTACCAGACACCACTGTCCCATAGCCTGCCCCATCATGAAGCCCCCCAATCCATCCGTGGTCTGCGCCTCGAAGAGTGAGTGTATGTGGTGCGTTAAAAACTGTGGAGTGTGAACAAAATGTGGTTTAGGAGGCCAGGCCAGTGTGGGCCCGGCCCGAAGGCTGGAGGGATGGATGACAGGGGCTAGAAGGCGGCGCCAACCAGACCCCGGCGCCGCGAGGCCCCCAGCGCCCATGGACAGCGGGCCAGGCGGGCCCCAAGGAAACCCAACAGGCCCCCACCCAGCCCCGCCCCCCAAGCAACTGCAGCGCCAGGCCCCCGCAATGGTCCCGACCTGGATCACACCGCCCGCAGCAAATCGACCCCCAGCAGAAGGACGAGACGCGCCACCAGGGAGCACGGAAGACGAGCCCCACCCGGCCCCCCCGAACCCCGAAACGCAGGAGCACAGGCCAACCCGCAACCCCCCCAGACCACCACAGACCCAGAGCCGGGCCCCCAGCCCATCCGACCCGCCCCCCACCACCGGCCGCACACCAACGGGCAGGCCCACACTGCACAGCACCAGAGCACCCCCCGCAGGCAGCACCCAGCCCCCGTGCCAGGCCGCCTCCGGGCACACAGGACGAGCAGTCCAGACGCACCGCCCCCAGGGGAAACCGCCCGACCCCGCGACCCCACACAGAGCCAGGGAGCAGGCCCGGATTCAAGGGGGAGAAGGTGCGCCTAACACGTGCTTAAGACCTTGAAATCTGATGAACCGCTGTGTTATATTGTGGTGTGAGAGATAGAGGGAATAGGGGTTACATCATTAACAGAAACAGAAACAGGTTACATATGACACAATAGTCTTTATAGACTTGTAATATTTATATGTACAGGTGGCATATGCTCACAGGCTGATTGGCACTATACAGACATGTTTAGTGAGAGAATAAATGGTGACCATTTTTCTGTAAAGTATGTTAATTGATTTCTGTGGCCGGCAGAAATTTTCTCCAGCGAAATATGTTCTACAATGAGATTCAGCCAATGGTTGATGTTGAGGGTCTGTTTATCTTTCCAATTGACTAGGATTGTTTTCTTGGCGATGGCGAGAGCTACAAGAAGAGAGTTGCAGTGGCTGTTTGGGAGGTCAATTGTCATCAGGTCACCAATTAAGCACAGGTTGGCAGACAATGGGATCCTGCAGTCCAAAATGGAGGAGAGTTTTTGAGTGACTGTTGACCAGAAGTGCTGGACGGGTGAACATAACCAGAGTGCATGAAAGTAGGTGTCTGCAGTGTTCTGAGTACACTGAGTGCATGTGTCAGATTGACTAAAGCCCATTCTATTCATCTTTTGTTGGGTGATGTGTGTTCTGTGGAGTACTTTAAATTGGATAAGCTGTATATTAGTGTGTCTTGTCATCTTAAATATATTTTCGCATATCTGAGTCCAGAAGTCAGGGTCTGGTGAAGCACCCAGCTCCTTTTCCCATTTTAAAATTGGTAAATGTATAGAGCTGGTCTTTTACAGTAATTTATAAATCTTGGAAAGGTTCTTCTTATTACTCGGAGAAAGCTTTGTAATATGTTTGGCAAAATCTGGCGGCTGCAAAGTGTCCTGAGGCGCTGGAATTCTCTTCTTGATTGTTTTTATCAGTTGTAAATATTGTAGAAAATTTCCATTTCTTATTTCAAAAGTTTGAAATAAGTTTGTGTATGTCATAAGTATATTGTCTTGGAAAAGGTGATGGAGATGAGTTACTCCCTTCAACTCCCACGTGCTAAAATGGAGAGGTCTTTTGTTGATTTCAAAGTCCGGGTTGTGCCAGATTGGAGAGAGCAAGCAAGGTTCTATCTGAGAGTTTGTGATTTCTAGTGTTTTCCACCAGGAAGCAATCATTGGGTTCTTAAAACAGTTATGACGTTTGAGTGTAGTGGTGATAAACGGGAGGTCAGAAAGTTTTATATTGTTGCAGTCCGCCTGTTCTAGTTCGAGCCAGGAGTTGTAGTCTTCATTAGGGTATAACCATTTCAGTAGGTATTGTAGCTGGTTAGCCAAATAGTAATGTTTAAAGTTAGGAGCGTCCAAACCCCCTTCCAGTTTGTTTTTCTGAGGGGTGCTTAGGCTAATTTTTGCTGTTTTGTTCTTTGAGTAAAATTTTATAATTGCAGAATCTAATGACAGGAACCATTTCGATGTGGGAGTGAATGGAATCATGGAAAAAAAATAGTTAATTTGGGGTAGAATTTTCATTTTAACTGTGGCTATTCGACCCAGGAGGGAGATGGGAAGATTATTCCAGCGCTTCAGGTCACCACTGATCTTATCTAGAAGCGGGCTAAAGTTCAGGTGGACCAAGTCTGATAGTTTGGATGAAATATTTATGCCAAGATATCTTATTTTGTCCACAGGGAGAGAAAATTTTTGGTCTGCAGGATTCCAAGAGTTCTCCGTTATTGGCAGTATTGTTGATTTGGACCAGTTGATGGAGTAGTCTGAAAGTTTAGAAAAATTTGTGATGAGATTAAATACTTCATGTAAAGATGATTTCGGTTCTTGTAGGTAAAGTAAAATGTCGTCGGCATATAGATTAATTTTATGCTCTGAATTGGCGGAATGGATACCTCTGATCTTGCTGTTCTGACGGATTGCCATAGCCAATGGTTCGATGAATATTGCAAACAGTAGTGGCGAGAGTGGGCACCCTTGTCTGGTACCTCTCTGCAAAGTGAAGCTTTTAGATGTGATCCCATTGGTGGTGACTGTGGCCTTAGGGGAATTATATAAGGCTGATACCCACTTGATAAATGACTCTCCAAAGCCAAATCCACTCAGGGTGGCAAATAGGAAGGACCAGTTGACCTTGTCGAAGGCTTTTTCTGCATCAAGTGACAGAACAATTGCTTTGGTATTAACCCGTTGTGCTTTACTTATCAAATTAAGAACTCTTCTGACGTTATTACTTGAGTGTCTGCCATTAATGAAGCCTGTTTGATCATTATGAATTATTGTTGCAATTATTTTCTCCAGTCTAGAAGCAAGTGCCTTTGAGATAATTTTGATATCACTGTTGATTCGTGATAGAGGACGGTAGCTAGAAGGAAGTGTGGGGTCTTTGTCTGGCTTTAGTAATAATTTGATTGCTGCTGTATTCATGTGAGGTCTTATACCTCCGTTGTTTTTGATCTCTGTCACTGTCCTGATGAAAAGTGGTGCTAATATAGTCCAGAAATGTTTTATAAATTCAGCAGGAAAGCCATCTGGACCTGGGGCCTTACCTGTTGGCATTTTGTCTAATGCGCTCTGCGGGTCATTAATAGTCAGGGGGGCATCTAAAATATTTCTGTGTTCCGTGGATAATTGAGGTAAATTTAGGTTGTCGAGAAAAGCCTGAATATCTTCTGGGTTTGGATTGTTTACTGTTGAATATAGGTTATGGTAGAAAGAATAGAAAATCTGATTGATCTCCTGAGGGGATTGTGTGTAATTTCCGGACGGCCCCTGGATTGTTGTTATCAGAGATTTTTCTTTATTACGTTGGAGCTGATTTGCCAAAAAATTTCCTGATTTGTTACTGTGTTCAAAGTTATTATATCTTAGTTGCTGTATAATAAATTCAGTTTTCTTTGATAGAATATTGTCCAATTGTGATTTTGTACACTGTAATTGGGTCCATACCTGATCACTTGGATTGTTCGCATATTCCTGTGTTAGTTGTTTAATTTTTTCCTCAATGTTTTTTTCCGCTTGCAATTCCTGTTTCTTTTTGTAGGAGGAGTATGATATAATTTTCCCTCTGATTACTGCCTTTCCAGCCTCCCATATTAAAGATGGAGATAAATTTGGAGAGTCATTATCTTCAAGAAAGTTTGCCCACTCCCGTCTCACCATTTTATCAAAGTCTGGGTCTTTAAGTAAAGAGATATTAAAGCGCCATGTTGGGGACCGTCTATGGATGGTTTCTATTTGCAAATTGAGTGATATTGGTGCATGGTCGCTGATAATGATAGGGTGTATTTTTGTGGTAATTTTTTGTGAGATGGAATTATTTAAGAGAAAAAGGTCAATTCTTGAAAATGAGCGATGCACAGGAGAGAAGAAAGTATATTCCCTCTTCGATGGGTATTTGAGTCTCCAGCCATCGCCAAGCCCAAAATCATCCATATATTCCTGTATTACCTTAGCCGATTGTGATTGCTTTGTATGTACTGAGTTACTAGATCGGTCTAATGAAGCATTTAGGACTGTGTTAAAGTCTCCTCCAATTATAGTTGTCGAGCTGCCTGATAGGTTAGATAGTAGAGAGAAGACTGTGTGAAAGAAGGCTGGATCATCATTATTAGGGGCATACAGATTAACGATTGTATATAATTTGTAAAAGATTGTTGCCTGAATAATGATGTAGCGGCCTTCTGGGTCTGTTACCGTGCTGTTTAAAGTGAATGGTAGTCTCTTGTGGACCATGATAGAGACACCTCTTTGTCTGTTGTTATAGCAGGATGAAAAAATTTGATTAAAATTTGGATCTTTAAGAGATTTTTCTTCTGACTTTAGCAAGTGGGTTTCTTGTAGGAGGAATATATCTGTTTTCAATTTTGTGACAAAGTCCATCACTTTAATTTTCTTCGCCTGTGAGCGGATGCCATGCACATTCCAGGAAACCAAGTTTAGGTGTGACATTGACAAAGTGGGGGTTTTATCATACTGTGTGAGGGTATGGAAAATAATCTGTGTGTGTTTCTTTGTGAGTTTCTCTCTGCGTGGATTTTGCATGAGTAGATGTAATTGTTAAGTGTATGTATTACAGTCAACCGATGTGTCATGGTGAAGCATTGCAGAGTTATGGAGCAGAGCATCAGAATATATATAAGCACAGTTAACAACCAGAAGCGCCTGCGTGTTGAGGTATTCACAAACCTGAAAAACAAAGGGGTTACATCGAGTGTATTTGTGTGAGGTGAGGGAGGGGGAATGAGTGAGAGGGGAGGGGGGGGACATGAAGGAGGGGAAAAAGAAAAAAAAAATTGAGAAGGAAAGGGAGAATACTGGGTGGGGTGTGTGAAGTGTACATTCACACCCTGTGAGATTTTTTTTTTTTTTTTCTTTGTACTAAGTCAGTGTTATGTTCATTATGTACACATATACAACCATACATCCATATGTACATACATACACATGTGCATATATACATACATACATATATATACACATATACATATATATATATACCCGGGCCGCACAATTAATTGCATTGCATTCACAGGAATGCTTAATTATCTGTTGCAGGAGAAATGTGTAAGAATACCATTTTGAATGAAATATACATGCCTATATTTATTTATTTATTTCAAGAATAGTGCAGCCCCAATATATATACATGCATACACACATCTTTTGATCTTTTTTTGTATTCCTTTGATAATATAATTAAGCTATGGTTCTACTTTGTTTTGTGGTTTTAGGGGCACTTATCTCATTTAGAATAGCCATGGGGTGGTGATAGAGTTGCGGAACAGTTGACCATCTATGTATAATTTGTCTACCACAAGAGAGGTCCTATTTCCCGTCTGCCTGTGCTCTTTTAATATAGGATATAACACTTTCCGCCTCTCGTTGATTTCCCTGGGGAACTGATCGTTCATACCGAACGAAGTGCCTTTCAGCTCTCGTCCTTTACTTTTAACGAGCATTTTCTGCTGATAATGTTCAAATTTGGCGATGATGGGACGAGGACGCTGACCTGCTCGGGGTCCGAGCCTGTGGACGCGGTGAAAGGTGATGTTGTTGACAGTCTCCGTCGGGATCTTGAGGGCCGTCACCATGAACTTCTTTAAATGGACTTCTGGATTGTCTGTTGTGCTCTCCGGGATGCCAGAAATGATTAAATTGTCTCTCATGCTTCTGGACTGCACGTCGAGGACAGTTTCTTTCAGGAGTTTATTTTCCTTTTTGAGGAGATCTACATCTGACGTGACCGCCGCTAAGGTGGAGCGGAGCTCAGCGTTGTTTTGCTGCAGGTCGCTAATCTGCTGGTAAGTGAACTCCAAGCTTACCTTCAGGTCTTTAATCTCCTGGTGAAGCAGACCGAGCACTTCTAGCTTCTTGTTGATGGATTCCAAGACGCTGAATTCGGAGGATAATAAGTCCTGCATATCGGTGGCTGAGTCGGTCTTCTTCCTCTTATTGGGGTTGTCGGCAGGGCCCTCCATGACGCATTCGTAGTAGTAACGATCGATAAACTCTTCTAGGTCCTCCACTCTGGCTGATGGTGCAGGCTGGAGTTGTCACCCGTTAGGTAATTATATTTGTATGGCTAGTTTGTTGATATCTGATCTAGCAGCTAGGCGCCGCCATGTTGAATCTCAAAATCTCACAGCAGTCTCGCGGTCTCACACTGCCATCGGTCTACACAGGTTCCACTTCAAACAAAATATCGCTGTATGCAGATGATATTTTGACCTTTATCACACAGCCACAAACCTCAATGCCTGTTTTATTGGAGACGATTTATCTATTTAGCTCATTTTCAGGATACAGAGTGAACTGGGGAAAAAGTGTGCTGATGCCTGTACGATGCAGTGACCCTGGTGTGCTAGAGCAAACTCCATTCAAAGTGACATGGGAAAACTTGACATATCTGGGGTTAGAAATTACAAAGAAATACAGCAGGTTATTTGAAGCTACCTTCATGGCAATATTGGATAAGTTTAGAAATAAACTAGAATTCTAGACCCTCCCCATCTCCTTGATAGGAAGACTAAAACTTCCCTATATTTCTAAGCAAAACATTCTTTAAAAAACTAGACACTATGATTCTTCCATTCATTTGGAATTACAAAACGCACAGGATCAAAAAGGGACATTTGTGCAAGAGCAAAACAAATGGTGGGCTGGCCCTCCCAGATTTTATAAAGTATTATTGGGCAGCAAATATTCGTTGCATCTCCTATTGGCTAGATGAGACAGTTGTCCTTGCCAGCTGGCTAGACATGGAACGAGAGGACTGTATTCCCTACTCGATTGGTGCTATTATAATGTCTCCCACCCACCTTAAAAAATCATGTTATAGCTATAACCCAGTCATTCACAGTACTACTCAAGTCTGGAGACAAATAACAAAGCAGCTTAAACTTAGAAAACTATCATTTACACTACCGATATCAGCAAATCCATCATTCGCTCCTTCTATCATAGATGGAAGCTTTGATAGGTGGAAAGAATTTGGATTGCAAAGTATAGGGGATCTGTACATTAATGGGACATTTTCATCATTTCAAATATTACAGGAGAAGCATGGCCTGCCGAAAAGTGATTTTTTTCAGATATCTTCAAATCAGACACTTTGTAAGAACACATCTGGATCAGTTTGAAAATGCCACACCTGACAAACTAGACAAGTGTCTCAGAGACTGCAAAATGGAAAGAAATGTAATCTCATTTGTATATGATTTATTGCAAGAGCAAGACCAAGTAAATATGGAACGCATAAAGGAAAGTTGGGAAACAGAAATGGGTTTAAGAATAGCAGACGACATCTGGGAGGAAAGCCTGAAATATGTCAACATTTGCTTTCTGAATGCTAGACACTGCTTGATCCAGTTTAAACCCTGCATAGGTTACATTATTCAAGGGCTAAACTACATAAAATTTTTCCAGAAATATCACCTATTTGTGAAAAATGTAATCATGCAGAGGCAGACTTATTTCACAGCTATGCGCTATGCCCCAAACTAGAAGATTTCTGGACAGCAATATTTTCTTTTTTCTCAAAGGTTCTTAGGATTACTATAAAACCAGATCCACTCTTGGTCATACTGGGGGCATCACGGAATACCAGGAGTCTGCAGAATACCCAGCGCCACCTTCTGTCTTACGGCCTCCTATTCGGGAAAAAACTCATCCTCTTACATCAAAGGAGACACCAACTTTTGGGCCCTGGATAACTGCATTGACTGATACATTACATCTTGAAATGATTCGGTATTCTCTGAACAACAAACTGGAAGACTTCAACAAGATTTGGAAACCAATAATCTCATATTTAGGACATTATGTAGCACAACCCTGAGTAGTACTTGATGGGCAGGGTGGGACAGGAAGGGAGTCTTTTTATTTTACTTTATATATATATTTATATATATATATATATATATTTTTTTTTTTTTTTTCTATTCTTATTTATCTCCCCAGGTATTGTTATTTCTGTATTTTCTAATTTTGTATTTGTATTACAGTTCTGTAATGTGTTTGTTTATAATGGAAATGAGGCAATGTTTATACCAAGAAAGATGGTACTGCTGTTTTATTGTTGCTTCACAATAAAATTATTTGAAACATACTTACCTGATGTTGGATAGAAATAGAGAGACTTTATAGTCTGAATTACCTATATTGGGCCCACCCTGACAGAGAGGACAGTAGTTGAAAAGAACTCAGGGTAACAGTATATAATACGGCCCGCGTCCTTAGTGTTTACCTCCCGTTCACTTACCACCTACTTTACCCCAACTTCCACAGACGTACAGTGTAACTCCTGCTCACTTCCTGCACGTATTTCACCATGTCTTACAGTATAACTAGGCTGCTTCTTAGAGCGTACATCCCGTTCACTTACGTCCTACTTTGCCCGGACTTCCAGTGTGTTTGAGTGCCTGTAACAGTAGAAGTTGTAGTATTATTTGATGTAGTATTTACTGTTCAGTGTCTAATAAGCCCATGAGGGCTGGGCACCAATTATGGTGTTTGACACTTAAATAAACAGATCAATCAATCAATCAGTCAATCAATCAATCAAATGTAGTTGTGTACAGTGATTTGTATTTGTCTAAGTATGAGTTGTGTACTTGTACAGTGATTTGTATCTGTGTCAGTATGAGTTGTGTACTTGTAAAATGTTTTTTTCTCTTTACAAATACAACATAACACTTACACATTCACAAATTCTGAATTACAGTTGCACAAATCCTATTTTACAAGTCACAGATTAAAAAACTGACACACTCACATTTTTGCTCCTATTGTTGTAGTATATTTGGTGCAAAACATATTTGTGCACTTGTATCAAACAATGTGAAGTTGTGAGCAAAACTGGAATATGTGCAAACCTGAATGTGAACTTGTGCAAAAAATCTTCAATGTATGTAAAATAATTTCTCAGGAAATTATTTGTGTTCCTTTAAAACACAAATACAAATCGATAAGTACAACTGCTCGAATCTTCCCCACGAGTCACAGATTCTGTTTCCTTCCCCACAAGTCACAGATTCTGTTTCCCTCAACTACAAATAACAAATCGCGCCTCCACTGAGATATTTGGTGAAAAACTATCTGTGCATTCAGTCTATGGAGAAAAAGGCAATTGCTGATCTGAGATCGACTGATTCCACAACCAATCAGAGGAGAGGGGCTTTTGTCCCACAGCCAATCAGAGGAGAGGTGCTTTTGTCCCACAGCTAATCAAAGGAGAGGGACTTTTGTCTGCATGGTGGAGTGAGAAGGGGAGAAGGCCTGTCGGTGGTCGATTGTTTTCAAACTAACAGCAGCAGAGATAGTAGGCCTGTGAATCTTTGAGTGTCTCACGATTCAATTACAAAACGATTTTTTCGATTCAGCTCGATTCTCAATTCAAAAACGATTTTTTTCCGATTCAAAACGATTCTCTATTCATTCAATACATAGCATAGTATATATATTTTTTAACTTTTATAATTGTAAAGGACAATGTTTTATTAACTGCAATACTGTAAGCACATATTAATGTAAATCCAAGACAACAATAAGTTGTCTCTCTGATTTATTTATGCTTGCAGACAGAACATATTTTTAACTGGAAAAACAGTTTAACTAACATCTGACTGAATGAACCAGTTGCTTCAATTATCAGCAGTACACAATAAAACAATAAGGTGCTGTTAGGCTAGCTGCCAGTCTGTGCCAGATGTTCCACTTCTCAACATTACTATAAACAACACGATACTGCAACAATTAACAACAACTGTTGTTCATTTACTACTTCTTATAAAGCAACAAACAAATCAAATGGGCATAGGCTAGCCATCTTATATTCCTGAGAATATGCCACTTCAAAAATAATTACAAAATTAAAATAAATACCAGTAGTTATATTTCTCATTTTTGTCTTAACAAAAACATTAATACTGTTACAACAACTTCTTTACTACTGTAAACTGTTAGCCTGGCTGACTTGACTTAGGCTAGCTGCCTTTATTTCTGAGAACATTCCACTTCCAAAAATAAAATTACACAAACTACTGTAGTAGACAGTTACATTTCCCTTTTTTTCCTAACAAAACAGTACAATAAAACTGACAACAAATCCCAAAAGTGCTTGACAAAAATGTCAGTGTAGAATAGGAGGATTAATTATCATAGTCACTAATCTGTAGGTTCTTTTGGAGGAAAATGAGCTGATCTACATGCTCTGATAAGAGACAGCTCCGCTGAGCTGTCACTACATCTCCAGCAGTAGAGAATACTCTCTCTGCTGCAACACTTGTACCAGGGATACATAGAATGCGTTTAGCTAATTTGGCTAGGAGAGGGTGATCTTTCTCTTTGGACTTCCACCACATAAGGGGGTCTTCTGTGAGAGGGAGTGCAGGTTGCTCCGAGTACTTTTTCATCTCCTCCTCAGCTCTGGTACTGACTGATTTGGGGGCAGCTCTGACCTCAGTGAATGTCTTCCCCCCCCAGTGCATCAGATTCTTCTTTTTGGGGCAGGGCCTTCAGCTTGGCCTGTCTATGGCTCCACAGGACTGCCTTCAGCCTCTCCTGGGTCCTGCAGGAAAATATTTATCATGTTTTACTTTTTGTAAACAAAAGTCCATAAGGAAATTACATATTATTCTCTTACTTGTCTGTTCATTTTCAAATTATTCTTGTTTTCTACTCTCTTAAGTCTATTTTTCCATGCTGTCTTAATTCAATGTTGTTGTTTTTTTAATTTTCCTCACATTTGCTGTATGTAAAGCAGTAAAGCACTTAGTTTGATGAAATGTATATATAAAACTGTATGAAAACTTAGGCAATGGGCATTTAGGCTGGCATGACAATATAGGCTACTTACAGCAGGGTACAACACACACACACTAATAAATAATAAGTTCATCTTACCTCGAGTGCTACAGCCTCTGCTATCATCCTGGCATGGATGTCCTGCTGTTCTTCTTCAGAGAGGAAAGGCAGTGCTTTAAACCAGGGGTCGAGTGCAGAAGCCATGTGAAGAAGGTTCTGAGTTTTCACACTGCTGTATCTTGGTGCTAAGTCCTCATGGACCGCCCGTTTGATGTCACAGACCATTGGAGAGTCAGCCAAGTCCAACTCTGTGTCTTGAATCAGCTGTGCAGTCAGTGGAGCTATGACTGACAGTGTGGGAGAGGAATCCTCGGACATAATGTTGGTGGCATCTTTCAATGGTCTGAGTGTCATGACTATTTCTTCAGCGTGTTTGATTTCTACATCAGTTAGCGCGGCACTGTTGGTGCTGTTATTTCTTCTCACATCAGGAGAGGCAAGAGCGGCACATACAGCAGGTAGCTGCTCCAGAAACCGTTCCACCATATCGTGCATGCTATTCCATCTGGTTGTGACGTTGGTTATCAATGAGTGATCCGAGATCCCCTTCTCATTCTGACTCGCTTTTAGGGCGTCAGCTGCCACGGCGCTCCTGTGGAAGAACCCGGTTATTCGTCTGATCCTCCCTAGCAGCCGGGCAACAGTAGGAAGCTTCAGAGCCTTCTGGGCTGCGAGGTTGAGTGTGTGTGTAAAACATGTTATGTGTGTTAGCTCATCATAAAGCCGCATAGCAGCAATCATGTTGGCTGCGTCATCGGTAACAATCACCAAGTCACTGAGCGTCAGCCCCCATTCTCGTGCGACCGCATGAAATGTTTCATTCACGTTAGTAGCAGTATGACTTACATGCATCGCCTTTGTTTGCAAAACTTGAGACTTGAGCTCCCATTCATCTGTGATGTAATGGGCAGTGAATGTGGCGTACGACTCGGTTGCCTTAGAGGTCCAGTGGTCACATGTAAGCGCTACTCGGGCGGCTTTAATAACAGCATTCCCAACTTTTTCCTTAGTCTCTCTGTAAAGACGGGGCACAACAGTGTCTGTGAATACGGCGCGTGATGGTATAACATACCGTGGCTCTGCAACTTTCCACATGAACCGAAAGCCCTCTTTCTCCACTGATCTGTATGGTTGCATGTCTTTTGCAATGAAACAGCCGATGGCTGTCGTTAGCTTCTTTGCCCATGCAGAACTGGGTGGTAGTTTTGTAAACTGGTGGAGAGTGCGTTGGTCAGCTGCAGCTGGTGTTGGTGTATCGTCCTTTTCTTCTGATAACTCTGGGTGGTATCTGTTCAAGTGTGCACGGGTATTTGAAGTTTTTCTAAAATACTTTACTTTTGCGTAGCAATGTCGGCAAACTGTAAACGTCATGTCAAGCTCTTTCTTGCCCGGTTGACGGTAAAATCCAAAGTGTTTCCAAGCGTGTGCTTTCAAAGAACGCGGAGGCGGTTGTATTTCTTTTTAAGCGTCATCTCTAAGTTCTGTTGCCAGCGGCTGCGGCTCCGTTTCATCTTCACCCCCCTCCATTTTAGTGAAGCACAACAACACTACACGGCACACGCCCCTTGTAGCCACGCTGGTTTTACAGCTATGTACCTCACGGGTTGCCGTAGGATACTACAGCAGCCAAGAAGGTTCAGACAGCACGGACGCACACACACGTTGTCGAGAGCGGGGGGGGGAACCGATTTTTAGAAAATGTGAATCAATTCTGAATCGCGCGACGTCAGAATCGCGATTCGAACTCGAATCGATTTTTTCCAACAGGCCTAAGAGATAGCGATTTTGGCAACATTCAAGGTAGGTTGTATATTTAGCGTCCAGTCACTTTTCCTCTGTTTCGCGAACCCTCCTCCGTGCCGTGTGCATTTGTTTTCAGTGAAGTCGTTGAGACATCAATCCGTGGAGCGGTTGATTATGATACACATGTTACAATGTGTGTATTGTTGTAGTCTTATCTGTCATAAACTGTACCAAGAGATTACGGGGCGCGTGTGTGGTGCGGTCGTGGTGCCACTGAGAGGAGAGCTGTGACCCCGGGTCAGATCGGCTCATGCAGGGTTAGTTTTCAATCAATCAATCAATTTTATTTATAAAGCCCAATATCACAAATCACAATTTGCCTCACAGGGCTTTACAGCATATGACATCCCTCTGTCCTTTGGACCCTCACAGCGGATAAGGAAAAACTCCCCAAAAAAAACCTTTACCGGGGAAAAAAAACGGTAGAAACCTCAGGAAGAGCAACTGAGGAGGGATCCCTCTTCCAGGACGGACAGACGTGCAATAGATGTCGTACAGAACAGATCAGCATAATAAAATGACAGTAATCTGTAGTAGCTTACAACAACATTCATCAAAGTAATAATATTATTGTTGTAGTTCTGGCTACTGTGGTACAATATGTTGAAAGTATATATTAGTATCTGGCAGTATACATGTGTGATAATAATCATATGTGTATAATAACAGTAGACTAATGATGGCAGCAGCAGCAGCAGGAGGCATCTGGCAGGACCACGGCAGCAGCACACCCACACACGTCACACTATCCAGGCACCGCTGCAATATGAGTTAACCTGAGAGACAGTGGAGCACAAAGGCTCCGGAGAAGAAGCCGAGTTAGTGACATCCAGAATGGGCGAGTTAGCAAGATGCAGTAATAGGATACGAGAGAGAGAGAGAGAGAGAGAGAGAGAAGGTGCCCGCTGTATTATAGGTGGTCCTCCGGCAGACTAGGCCTAAGTCAGCCTAACTAGGGGCTGGTACAAGGCAAGCCTTAGCCAGCCCTAACTATAAGCTTTATCAAAGAGGAAGGTCTTAAGTCTAGTCTTAAATGTGGAGACGGTGTCTGCCTCCCGGACTGCAACAGGAAGATGATTCCACAGGAGAGGAGCCTGATAGCTGAAGGCTCTGGCTCCTGATCTACTTTTGGAGACTTTAGGGACCACGAGTAACCCTGCATTCTCAGAGCGCAGTGTTCTGGTGGGATAATAAGGCACTATGAGCTCTCTAAGATATGACGGAGCTTGACCATTTAGAGCTTTATAAGTTAACAGTAGGATTTTAAATTCAATTCTGGATTTTACAGGGAGCCAGTGCAGACAAGACATGCGGAAGGGAGAGCATCAGATTCATATGCTGTTTTACAAGATAATCTTTTGTAGGTTGAAAACATGGATCTATGAAAATACTAGTTAATATATGCTTGAGAGATGGTAACATAGTAAATTGACAATTACTCTATTCTCCTCTCTCTGTGTGTTGCTCTGAGGTTTGAGGTGGAGCTGCAGGGTTGGGTGGAGGTGTGTGGGGAAGTTTGTGCTGTTGAACGTAACCGTTGTGAAACAATCAGAAAATGACGTGTTATTGATCTGATTCAGCGGCTTTCTTACTGTCACGGCTCCCTTTCTTCATTCATCCTGTGACAGTGGTTTGCGGCCATGCTGACGTATTGCGGTAAGCGAGTTGTGTCATTTCCAGCGTTTCTGTGACAGCGTCTCTGTGCTGCTCTAGTGAATTCTACTAGCCTGCTTTCTGCTTTCTAAAGCTAAACGTGGATTCAGTAAGATTGTTATCCATGTCAGCGGCAGTGACACCCAATAACGCCAATCGGAGGTCACAAAAATTAATATTGCCTCGGTGAATATGCAAAAATGATGTCGGACTCTGTAGTTTTCTCTGGACCCCTCCCAAATCTGACCACTAATGACATGTTTAGCCGCATGTCATCATTTAATTGCTGGCTGTCCAGGTGGTGTCCAGCAAACAATGTGGGTTTTGTTAATAATTGGCAAACTTTCTAGGGAAAACCTGGTCTTATTAGGAGAGACGGCATTCATCCCACTTTGGATAGAGCTGCTCTCATTTCTAGGAACCTGGCAAATTTTATTAGTAATTCAAATCCCTGACAACCCAGAGTTGAGATCAGGACTCATAGTCACAGTCCTATACGCTCCTCTGAGCTTCTAGTGCAGTTACCCACCCATAGTTTTCATAGTTTTATACAAACGGTGTCTATCTCCGACTACCTTAATTATTTAAATCTAAAATTAAACATAGAGAAGATGTGCATTACAACCTCATAAAAATTAAAACCCTTTTCTGTGACAGAAAGACAAAACAGGAGAATTAAATGTGGAGTGTTAAATATCAGGTCTCTATCATCTAAAGCAGTGTTTATAAACGAATTTATATCAGATAATCATATTGATTTACTCAGTCTCACTGAAACCTGGCTGTGTCAAGATGAATATGTTAGCCTAAATGAATCCGAGGAGGGGAGTTGCAGCCATTTTTAACTCTAGTCTGATGGCCCTAAACCTAAACTAGATTATAATTCATTTGAAAGCCTTGTTCTCAGTCTTTTACATCTGACCTGGAAAACCTCGTAGCCACTTGTATTTGTTATAGTGTACCGTGCTCCTGGCCCGTATTCTGAATTTGTATCTGAATTCCCAGAGTTTTTGTCCAGTTTAGTTCTTAAATCAGATAAAGTTATTATTGTAGGTGATTTTAACATTCATTTCGACATTGATAATGACTCCCTGGCTACTGCGTTTATCTCATTATTCGACTCCATTGGCTTCAGTCAGGGTGTACATGAACCCACTCACTGATTTAACCATACCCTTGATCTAGTTCTGACGTATGGAATTGAAATTGATAACCTAACAGTCTTTCTACAGAATCCCTCGCTATCGCATCATTATTTGATTACTTTTGATTTCTTTTTACTTGATTACACGCCACTCAGCAACAGTTACTATACTAGATGTTTATCAGATAGTGCTGTCGTAAAATTAAAGGAAATGATTACTCCGTTGTTAAATTAAATACCATGTCTTTCAGTAACAGAGGTTTCCCGTACCAACTTTAACCTCTCCTGAATTGATCATCTTGTCGATAACGCCGTAGGCTCGCTGCGAACAACACTAGACTCTATAGCTCCTCTTAAAAAGAAGTTAACAAACCAAAGAAAGTTCGCTCCTTTGTATAACCCGTAAGTTAAAACAAATATCGCGAAAATTTGAAAGGAAATGGCAATTAAGTAAACTGGAAGAATCTCGTTTAATCGGAGCAGACAGTCTTAAAACGTATAAGAGGGGCCTCCGCAATGCCAGAGCAAACTATTACTCAGCATTAATAGATGAAAACAAGAATAACCCCAGATTTCTTTTCAGCACTGTAGCCAGGCTGACTGAGAGTCAAAGCTCTATTGAGCCTTGTATTCCTTTAGCTCTTTGCAGTAATGATTTTATGAGATTTTTTAATGACAAAATTCTAACTATTAGAGGCAAGATTCATGACCTCCTGTCCTCAGATAGAACCTATCTAACCTCAAACACAGCTGTAAGACCTAATATATATTTAGATTGAAAAGTCCGAGGCCCTCCGGGGTAATATTAAAAATCCTTTAATAAGCACAGGGATATCAACGGGTTTCGACTTCATGAGTCTTCATCAGGATGTGAGCCAGTCGAATTACAAACAGGTGTTTAAATCACTTTCGGAATGTGTGAAAGATCATGTGACTGGATCATGTGACAGATCAATCAGCCTATGCTGAACACAGAAAGAAAATAAGTGAATAAACGTATAAATGACAACAATTGCATGACTGTGTGAATCACAGCAGTCATCCGAATAATGAAAAATACAAATACAAATTTATACACATGTGACTGTCAGGTTTCAACATCAAAGGATGACAAGCATGCAGAAATGTATAAATAACAGCGTCAAAAGAACCTGTGACCAGCTGTTCAAAATACGGCCACAAGTAGGGACAGGCAGGAATAGAACAGCAACATAGTTAAAACATCATAAAAAGGGTTCTGAAGCAGAATATAGTACATAGACAACTATTACAAGACAGTCAGTACACTTCATATGTAGAAGGCCATTGTTACATCAAGAAAACCCACAAAATATTCTCAGAAAAACTGGCTGTCTCCAGTAAGCACAAGGGCAGAGAGACTAAATGGCAGTCGTACTGCAAATTCAAAATGATGAAAATATTTAGACTGAACATTTCATAACAAAGACTACAATGACTCAATGATCGTGTGACCCTGCAAATAAACAAATAATTCCTGTCACTTTAAATATATTGAGTAGTCCATATAGTTAAACATATAAATACCTGCAACAGAAAACAGTTATTACCAGCAATATTACAAGAAGGGAGCAAAGTCTATCTCTTCATTAAGACCAGGATGAGCAGTGGCCTTCAGTGTGTAAATCCAAAAAAGTCTCATGCTGTAGGAGGCACTTAAGTCTGTCCCCTCCTCTTGGGCTACTGGGGACTACCTCAATGGCCATGCATTTTAAAGTGTCAGGACCGGTGTGACCAGCAGTTTTGTAATGTTGGGCCATAGGATAGTTTGGGTTTTGAGTTCATATGGCGTATTTGTGTTCAGTCAGTCTTTCTTTGAGCTTTCTTTTTGTGCGGCCAACATAGAAGCAGCCACATTCACAATCCAGTCGACAGACAACACATGTAGTGTTACAATTAGCAAAACTGCGACAATGAAATGTCTTTCTACTAAAAACATCAAGGAAGGTATTGTCTCTTTTCATTTTATGGTAGTGTTTGCATGTCCCACACCTAAAAGTGCCTTTAGGTTGGGGGAACCAGGACTTGGGTTTGGAGGCAGGGAGGTGACTCCTAACCAAGGAATCCATCAGAGTAGGGGCCCTTCTAAAGCAGAAGCCCGGAGATTCACTGAAGGCAGAGCGGAGGGTGTCCTCACTCAGCAGAATGTCCCAGTTTTTGTTAACAATGTTTTTGATTTGGTGCGCCATGATGCTATATTGAAGGAAGCAAAAGATTTTAGGAGGCTGCTGTTTTGTTTCAGGTCTTTTGTGTAAAAGAGCATTTCTGTTTTTAACTCTGGTCAGAGCATTGTTAAGGGTGTCTTTTTTGTAGCCCCTCTGTTCAAAACGGAGGTGCATATCAGCAGCCTGATGTTGGAAATCGTCATCATTGTCACACAATCTCCTCAATCTTTGAAATTGACTGAACGGAATATTAGAGATAAGATGTTTGGGGTGGAAACTGTCTGCTTTTAGAATGGTATTTCTATCAGTACTTTTTCTGTAGATTGAGGTGTGTAGACATCCATGGTCGTCGATAGTGAATTTCGAATCAAGAAAATTGATCTCTTCCTTACTGTAGTCCAGGCTGAGCTTGATGTTAGGATTAGTAGAATTTAAATATTGATGAGACTCGATGAGTTACTGTTCAGTTCCAGTAAAAATAAGAGATCATCAATGTACCTCCCATACCATGTAATGCAGTCTCTAAAAGTGTTTGTGTGGCTGTAGATAAATCTCTCCTCCCACAGTCCAAGGTAAAGTCCCACGTAGTTCGGAGCATAGGCTGCCCCCATGGCAGTGCCCTTGGTCTGTCGGTACAATTTGTCCCCAAAAAGAAAAAGTGCTGGAGAGCTTCAAGACCATCACAATGATCAATGTTCGTATAGAGGGATTCAGCATCCATGGTTACAAGGAAAGTGTTGTCCACCAATTCTATTTCTGCAAGTTTTTTAAGGACAGTTGTGGTGTCTTGGAGGTAAGCTTTCAAAGAACAGGTGAGGGGTTTAATGAAAAAATCAATATATTTGGAGACAGGTTCCATAACACTGTCGATGCCACTAACGATGGGTCGACCAGGTGGGGAGTTGAGATTTTTATGAATTTTAGGAAGTAGATAAAAAGTAGCAAGTCTGGGGTTGGGAGAGAACAGGAAGTCACGCTCCTTGTTAATCCATTGATTCTCACATGCATTGTCCAAAATAATTTTGAGATCTTGTTTGATGGATGCAGTGGGATTTAAGGAGATTGGGGCATAATATTGTGTGTTGTTGAGTTGTCTGAAAGCTTCATCAATGTAATCTTGCTTACCCCAAATCACGGTAGCTCCTCCCTTGTCTGCTGCGTGTATTACAATGTCCTCATTATCGTTCAGCCACTGGATAGCTTGTCTCTCACCCTGGGTTAGGTTGGAGTATGACACTCTTCTGTTGGTGTGAAAAAGTTTCTCAACATCATGGTCCACTTTTTTCATGAACGCATTCAGACATGCATTATTATTTAGTGGAAAGAAAGTTGATTTGGGCCTGAAGGGGCTGTGTGATTCGTTAGCAGTTTGCACAGCAGCATTGTAGTGTTAGCATTTCTGTTATAGTACCAACGCCTATAGTACCAGACTTAAGCACCTCCTACAGCGTGAGACTTTTTGGATTTACACATTGAAGGCCACTGCTCATCCTGGTCTCAATGAAGAGATAGACTTTGCTCCCTTCTTGTAATATTGCTGGTAATAACTGTTTTCTGTTACAGGTATTTATATGTTGAAACATGACAGTCACATGTGTATAAATTTGTATTTGGATTTTTCATTATTCGGATGACTGCTGTGATTCACACAGTCGATGCAACTGTTGTCATTTATACGTTTATTCACTTATTTTCTTTCTGTGTTCAGCATAGGCTGATTGATCTGTCACATGATCCAGTCACATGATCTTTCACACATTCCGAAAGTGATTTAAACACCTGTTTGTAATTCGACTGGCTCATATCCTGATGAAGACTCGTTGAGTCGAAACGCGTTGATATCCCTGTGCTTATTAAAGGATTTTTAATATTACCCCGGAGTCGTCGTCGTCGCCGTCCTCCTGCGCTTATCCGGGTCCGGGTCGCGGGGGCAGCAGCCTCAGCAAAGAAGCCCAGACAGTCCTCTCCCCAGCCACTTCCGTCAGCTCTTCCGCGGGAACCCGCAGGTGATGTAATCCCTCCAGCGTGTCCTGGGGCGGCCCCGAGGTCTCCTCCCGGTTGGACATGTTCGAAACACCTCCCATCACATCACTGCTGACGCCGCCCCAATCCGCCTGTCAATCTCCCGCTCCATCCTACCCTCACTCGTGAACAAGACCCCGAGATACTTAAACTACTCCACCTGAGGAAGGACCTCCCCCCCGACCCGGAGACAATGTCCTCAGTTGACGTCAGCAGCTCCCCGCCCCCACTGTAAACAGTGTGAGCTAGTTGCCGTCTTCCCCCCCTGAGGCGCCGGACGGTTTGCCAGAACCTCTTTGGAGCCGATCGATAGTCTTCCTCCATGGCCTCACCGAACTCCTCCCACGCCCGAGTTTTTGCCTCTGCAACTGCTGCCGCTGCGCTCCGCTTGGCCCGCCGGTACCCGCCAGCTGCTTCCGGAGACCCACAGGCCAACCATGCCCTGTAGGCCTCCTTCTTCAGCCTGACAGCTCCCCTCACCACGACTGGCACCAGCAGCCTTGCGGCCACAGCTTGCAGCCGCCGCCTCGACAATGGCAGAGTGGAACAAGGCCCATTCGGACGCAATGTCCCCTTCTGCCCTCGGGACGCGGTTGAAGCTCTCCCGGAGGTGGGAATTGAAGATCATCTGGACAGGTTCTTCCACCAGGCGTTCCCAGCAGACCCTCACTGTTCATTTGGGCCTGCCAGGTCTGCGTGGCGTCTTCCCCCACCATCTGATCCAACTCACCACCAGGTGGTGATCAGTTGACAGCTCTGCTCCTCTCTTCACCCGAGAGTCCAGAACACATGGTCGCAGGTCAAATGATGCGACTACAAAGTCAATCATTGACCTGCAACTTAGGCTGGTGCCACGTGCACTGATGGACATCCTTATGTTTGAACATGGTGTTAGTTATGGCCAAACTGCGACCCGCACAGAAGTCCAATAACTGAACACCACTCGGGTTCAGATCGAGCAGGCCGTTCCTCCCAATCACGCCCCTCCAGGTCCCGCTGTCATTGGCCACGTGAGCGTTGAAGTCCCCCAGCAGAACAATGGAGTCCCCGGTTGAGGCACTGTCCAGCACCCGTCCCAGGGACTCAAAAAAGGGCGGGTACTCTGAGCTGTTGTTCGGCGCATAAGCGCAGACAACAGTCAGGACCCGTTCCCTGACCCGAAGGCGCAGTGAAGTAACCCTTTCATCTACCGGGGTAAACCCCAACGTACAGGCAGAGAGTCTGGGGGTTATCAGAAAGCCCACCCCTGCCCATGTAGCCGGTTAGGGCTGGGCCCGGCGGGACCCCATGGGCGAAAGCCCGGCCACCAGGCACTCGCCCATGGGCCCCAACTCCAGGCCTGGCTCCAGGGCGGGGCCCCGGTAACCCTCCGGGCCGGGTACACAGATTCTTGCTGTTGTCCATCATGAAGGGTGCCGGATTGCCTTGGAATTTTTGGTTTGGACTGCATCTTTGAACATCTTTTGAAACTTTCAGTTTACAACCAGGACAGTCCTACTGTCTCTATTACTATTTCCTTCCCTGTCTTTGAAGAGCACCTGAGCAGTTTTCTGTCTTTTGACAATTTTAACCTAGTGCAGCACTCACTTTTTTTCTATTTTGCTTGTATATTTAGATTGCTTCTCCCCAATTTCTCTTCAAGAACTGACCACAGTGATTTCTTTATCTAAATCATCAACATGTCTCTTAGACCCCATCCCAACGAGGCTACTTAAGGAGGTCTTACCTTTAGTTAACACTCATTTATTAGACATGATCAATATATCCTTATTAACAGGCTATGTACCACAGTCTTTTAAGGTAGCTGTAATTAAACCTCTCCTAAAAAAGCCCATCCTGGATCGAGAGGTGTTAGCCAACTATAGACCAATATCTAATCTTCCCTTTCTTTCAAAGATCCTTGAAAAAGTAGTCACAGACCAGCTGTGTGATTTTCTCCATGATAATAATTTATTTGAGGAATTTCAGTCAGGATTTAGAGTGCATCATAGCACTGAGACAACACTAGTTAAAATTCCAAATGACCTTCTGACTGCTTCAGACAAAGGACTCGTCTCTGTACTTGTTTTATTAGATGTTAGTGCGGCGTTTGACATTATTGACCATTAAATTCTGCTGCAGAGACTGGAACACTTAATTGGCCTAAAAGGTCCTGCACTTAGCTGGTTTAAATCTTATTTATCTGATCATTTTCAGTTTGTTCACGTTCATAATGAATCATCCTTACGTACTGAAGTTTGTTTTGGAGTTCTATATATGCTTTCTTTAGGTAACATCATTAGAAATCACTCTGTAAATTTTCATTGTTATGCGGATGATACACAGTTGTATTTATCTATGAAGCCAGAAGAAAGTAATCAATTAACTAAACTTCATAATTGCCTTAAAGATATAAAAACTTGGATGAGCACCAATTTCCTGATGTTAAATTCAGACAAAACTGAAGTTATTGTTCTTGGCCCCCAACAAGTCAGACTCTTCATCTGATGACATAGTTTCTCTAGATTCATTGCTCTGGCCTCTGGCACTACCATAAGAAACCTCGGAGTAACATTTGATCAAGATTTGTCTTTTAATTCTCATTTAAAACAAACCCCATGAACTGCATTTTTTCATCTGTGTAATATTGCAAAAATTAGGCCTATCCTGACCCGAAAAGATGCAGAAAAATTGGTCCACGCTTTTGTTACCTCAAGGCTGGATTACTGTAACTCTCTATTTTCAGGTAGCTCTAGTAAGTCCTTAAAAGTTAGGTGGTAGGTGAATGGGAGGAACGCTCTAAGAAGCAGCCTAGTTATATTGTAAGACACAGAGAAATATGTGTGGGAAGTGAGCGGGAGTTACACTTTACATCTGTGGAAGTTGGGGTAAAGTAGGTGGCAAGTGAACAGGAGGTACGCTCGAAGAGGCAGCCTTGTTATACTGTAAGACATGGGGAGATATGTGTGGGAAGTGAGCGGGAGTTACACTGTACGTCTGTGGAAGTTGGGGTAAAGTAGGTTGTAAGTGAATGGGAGGTATGCACTAAGGACGCGGGCCGTATTATGTAGTGTTACCAAACTCAGTCGTTCAAAACCCCTAAAGCCCAGTTCAGACCAAAGATTTGTGAGAGAGAGACGAGTTGGGGGGGGGGGGGGCACTGTCATAGGTGTGACCCACTGTCATAGGTGATATCATCAGCCAACTTGAGTAAAGCTCACACCAGCCTGTTCACACCGCTGCAGTTTTTCTCTGCAATACAATTTTCAGAAATGGATTTGTCTCGTTGTGAATCTTTGGTCTGAACTGGACTTAAAAACTGGACTTGACTATTGAAAATAGCTTTTACCGCTTCCTGTTTGAGTCTGGTATCCTTTGATCATGGTCCAGTATAATTTTTAATAATCTTTACTAACTTATTATTTATTACTACATTACTGACCAGCCGTGATCAGAGCTGTGTGCTATAATTAGAATATCTTATTGTCATCATGAGTCCCATGTCCAATGCAAAAGACAAACTTTTTGCAGCCTTCTGTCAAGTTTATTAACAACTTTAACAACTTTGATGTCGAGTGAAAATGTAGTTAAGCTAAATCATTTTTAGATAGTGCACGAAAATATCAAGTAGTAAGGCCACTGCATGACGATACAGTTGATTTTGTTTTGTCTTTTTAGAAAACCGAAATACTGCAGAAGCTTTATCACAGGATTGAATGAGCTGTAAATGAATGAGAAGTCTTTCACAAAACGAATTTCGGTTTTTGAAGGAACTGAGAGAAATCCACAGAATCCACTAAACTGTGTGTAAGATTATGCTGAAACTCTTTTAATTATAAAGCTCTGCCTATGCATGGCTCTGAATGAGCAGAATGTGGCACAAATGCAATGGAAGTTCTATCTTGTCATCTCACAACTCAGCACCCACCTCACCTCCAATAACCTGTTCGAATCTTTTCCAGTCCGGTTTCAGTTCAAAACATAGCACTGAAACAGCCCTCCTGAAAGTCACTAACGACCTCCTCCTCTCCTCAGACTCCGAGCACCTCAATATTCTCATCCTCCTTGACCTCACAGCAGCCTTTAACACCATCATTCACTCCATCCTGCTCTCCCAACTGGAATCATCTCTCCACATCACCGGCACAGGACTCTCCTGGATTCACTCTTACCTCACCAACCGACACCAGTTCATCAGTATAAACAACTGCACTTCCCCCACCGCTCCCCTGTCCCAAGGTGTCCCCCAGGGATCGGTGCTTGGTCCCCTCCTCTTACATGCTCCCCCTTGCCAAGATCATCCATCGCCACGGCCTCCAGTTCCACTGCTACGCCGACAACATCCAACTGTACATCTCCACCAAAGCCATCGCCAGTACCCCCCACACCACACTCACCAACTGTCTCACTGAAATAAAATCATGGATGCAAACAAACTATCTCCAAGTGAACAGTGACAGATCGGACATAATCATCATTAACCCCACATCCCACACCAAAGCCACCCACAACCTCTGCCTTCAATAACTGCACTTTGTCTCCCTCACCACACACCCGTAACCTAGGAATCATCTTCGACAGCCTGCTAAGTTTTGACCACCACAGCAATCACATCTCCAGGACTGCCTTCTTCCACCACAAGAACATCACCCGTCTCCACCTCTCACTCACCTTCTCTGCTGCAGAAACCCTCATCCATGCATTTATCACATCCAGACTGGACTATTGCAAGAGCATCCTATAGGGCTCATCATTCAAACTCCTCAATAAGCTTCAATATATCCAGAACTCTGCTGCCCGCCTGCTCACCCACACCCGCTCCTGAGACCACAACATCCTGTCCTCCAAAACCTACACCGGTTCCCCATCACACATCGCAGTTCAAAATCCTACTCCTCACACACAAAGCACTAAACAACCAGGCCCGACGTTGTTCCAGGGGCCGATGTAACACCAAGCACCGAACCTGGGGCAACAGGGCCTTCTCCATCGCTGCCCCCTCCCTCTGGAACTCACTCACCAAACACATCCGTATCTGCACACACCTCCCAACATTCAAGACCATGCTCAAAACTGACCTTTTTAAATTAGCTTTTAATGTATAAGTTTGTGTGTTTGATACTGTTTTATTGCTGTTTTTTTTCTGACTTAGCTCGATTTTATAATTTTTAAAAAACTGTAAAGTGTCTTTGAGCATTTGTGAAAAGTGCTTACAAATAAAATGTATTAATATTTAGGGCCCGAGCACGTAGCGGTGCAAGAACCCTATTGAAATGCAAGGATTTATTATTATTATTATTATTATTATTATTATTATTATTCCTCCAAATGAATTGCCTTTTTGGGAGCCTTAACATACCCGAAAACTCATGAAACTTTTCACACATCTCAGAACTGGTGAAAAATTTGATATTTTAAGGGTCTCATGCGCTGGTTCCAAAAAATGACTCAGTAGTGCCCCCTACAAAAGTTTGAGGAAACAACCCCTGAAGCTAGTTTAACCTACATGTATGAAACTTGGCAGGCTTATGTAACCCTCTGAGACGTAAAAAAAAAAGCCTCTTGGAGGCATCCTCTAAACCCAACAGGACGTCGGCCATTTTGAATTTACTGTGCAATTTTGATGCATTTTTGACCATTTCCAGGGGTCCTAAATGAACGAACTTGTCCTAGAGATTTCATCCAATTGACTTCAAACCTTGGTCTGTCCCATCCCAAGACCTTGAAGATGAAAAGTTATCAACAGCTTGAGTTTTCGTCAATGCGTGTGACCGTGGGATGGCGTCAAAGTTAGGGGTCTCGCCACTAAACAGGAAGTAGTTTATAACTCCAGCATACATGGTCCAATCTTGCTCAGACTTCACAGAATTGATGACAGTCCCACCCTAAACACATCTACATGTCAATAATTAGAGATAAACATAGCGCCCCCTACTGGCAACGGGAAATGTCATGTTTTAGACTTTAATGTACATCTCCTACAGAATTGACCAGATCCACTTCAAACTTGGTGAAAATAGTCATAAGACGTTGATGACGCTTTATTGTGGAAACTGTGAGTTTTTGTCGAAGGGCGTGGCCACGGCAGGGCGGCGATCTATGATGTTTCGCCGTGATGATAAACATTGCTATAACTTGATTCCACATGGGAATATCTTGCCAAAACTTCACACATATGATGACAGTCCAGCCCTGAACACATCTACAGAGGAATTTTGAATCACTGCCATAGCGCCACCTTCTGGCAACAGAAAGCGACTTAATATATTCTTTGATGTCCCGCTTCTGGCAGGTTAATCAGACCCACCTCAAACATGCTGGTCTAAGTCCTTAGACCTTGATGATACTTAAAAATGAAGCTTTTGAGTTTTCATCAAACGCTGTCACGGTGGCGCCGCCTTGTTCGCCATCAAACACAATGTTGTTTTGAAGGGACAAGGGATGCTTGAAAACTCACCAAACGTGGCATACATATCACAGGTCACAAGTCCTGTTGTCTCATGTGATTTTTGTGCTTTGATGCACTAAGATGGCTCAACAGCGCCCCCTACAATGTTTCAATTAAGCAGCCCCCAAAGCTGGTTTGACCTGGATGTATGAAACTTGGTAGGCACCTGTAACACTCTATTACGTACAAAAAAGGCTCTTGGAGCCATGCTCCAAACCCAACAGGAAGTCCGCCATTTTGAATTTACTTGTGCCACTTTTGTGCATTTTTGCCCATTTCCAGGGCTTGTAAATTAACCAAATTGTCCTACAGATTTAATCAGATTGGCTCCAAATTTGGTCTATGACTATGTTGTGACCAAAAGTTATCACAGGATTTGCCAAATGTTGAATGGCGTGCCCACTGCTGAGCGTTGAGTCTTGAGGTCTCGCCATGAAAAACAAAAAAAGCTGTAGCTCTGGCATAAATGGTCCACTCTCCACCAAACTTCACATGATTCATATTAGTCCCACCCTGAACACATTTTCATCACCATATTGCCTGATAATCATAGCGCCACCTAGTGTCGAAAGGAAATACTTCTTATCCGACACTTATCTTTGGATTAACCTGAAATTTCAATGCTGTGGTCTATATTTGATGTTCACAAACATGACATATCATCAGTGTCTACGTGTGCTGTAGAGGATTTAATTTTGATGTCTCGCCATGAAACAGGAAATTGCTATAAATTTGGAGTAAATGGTCCGATGTCCACCAAACTTGACATGATTCATATTTGTCCCACCCTGAACACATTTATATGGTTATATTCCGTTATAGTCATAGCACCACCTAGTGGTGAAAGGAAGTACTTCTTACCAGACACTTATCTTTGGATTAACCTGAAATTTCAGTGCTGTGGTCTATATTTGATGTACACAAACATGACATATAATTATTGTCTACGCGTGCTGCAGAGGGTTTAATTTTGATGTCTCGCCATGAAACAGGAAATTGCTGTAACATTGGTGTAAATGGTCTGATCTCCATCAAACTTCAGATTAATCATATTAGTCCTGCCCTGAAAACATTAATATGACCATGTTTCCTGACACTCATAGTGCCACCTAGTGGCGACTGGAAGTAGGTCTCATCAAACACTTATCTTTCGATTTATCTGAACATTTAATGGTGTGGTGTATATTTGATGTATAAAAACATGTTGTATAATTATTGTGCTCTCCAGCTCCCTCTAGTGGAAAGAGGAAGTGATACAAAATGTGAAATATGTCATTCCAGCACTGTATCAAGGATATGCCAAGTCACTCCTGTATGAGATGTCTAACTTTGACAGAAATGAACTGACATGTCAGAAGGTGTCAAGCCAGCCCCCTCGAGTTGCGTGAAGGTGCGAGGGCCCGTTCATCGCTGCTTGCAGCTTTAATATTATTATTATCTCACACAGACTCTCAGATTATCTGCTGGACTCTCAGTTACAAGCATGCATTAGCACATTGAGATTTGCATGCCCATAGCCAGCCAATCAGGGTGTGCCTACTTTGGAACCCACAGTATAAAGGAGGTGAACAACGGTGTCAGCAGTCTTCTTTGTTCTTTTCAGCTATGGCTATTTGTCCACTGATCAGCTTTGTCTATGGATAGAATGGAATGTAGGAACCAGCCAGTGAGGCCTGCAAGGCACTGCTCAAGGGAAGGCAGAGGGAAGGGAGGCATTGTGGAGAGATTTGGGGTGGCAGTAGCTCAGTCCATAGGGACTTGTTTCGACCCATTTTGAAATTATGCATCCTAAACCAATGTATTGCCCATAAGATGTTTTTTATGCTAACCTTCAAGTGGTGACCACTGACAACTGCACTACAGTGGCCTACATCAACAGGCAGGGAGGAGTTTGGTCCACTGCCCTGTTGAGGATGGCAGAGAGCCTGTGGTTGTGGGCCTTGGAGCACCTGGGGGTGGACCGCTACCAAATGAATGGAGGCTTAACCCTGAGATCTGGACCCGGTTTTTCACCAGCCGTTGCAACATTCACTGCCCACCATGGTTCTACCTGGTACCATCAGATAATCCACCCCCAAGGGAGAACATGTTTGCACACCCACCATTGCCAAGAAAGCAGCTTTATGCCTTTTAGCCCCTCTATATCATCCTCCCCTGTTGGTGAGGGTGACTCTGGAGCAGTTGTCAGTCATTCTGAGAGCCCCAGGTTGCTGCTCAGTGCTGTGGTATGTAAAAATTACTCACATGGTGGTGGCCCATCCCTGGACCATCCTTCAGTTCTGGGGGCTCTGTCTGAGGAGGCAGATATGATTTGTGCATTGCCATGTTTGGGTCAACCTCTCCATGCCCAGCTTATGACACGGACAGGCTGCAGAAGGCTGGACTGTCTGTGCAGGTTGTGCAGACCATCCAGGCAGCAAATGCAGGATCCACCACTGCTTGTCACAAGGCAAAGTGGTAGGGGTTCCAACACTGTGAAATAAGGAGGCTAGGTCCCCTGTCATGCGCAGGTGACTTTATTCTTTCCTTTTGCAGTGTCTGATGGATAGAGACTGTCACTTTCCACTTCTAAAGTGGATGCAGCAACAATTTCTTCCTGACGTAAGAGTTTGGTGACAGACCAGCCTTTGTCCACCCGCTTGTGAAGCGGCCATACGTGCTCAAGGCCTTGGTGAAGAATCCAGTTGAGCCCTAGTGAGCACTGTCCTCTGCAGACATTGTCATTCAAGACAGCTTTGTTGCTTGCGCTGACCTTAGCTAAGACAGAGTATGAACTTAATGCCCTGTCGGTGCACCCCAGTTGCTTGTTGCTTCATGATGACCACAGTGGTGCTACTTTTAGGCCAAATGCCTCCTTTGTTCCCAAGACCTTAAGGAGTTCATTCAGGTCAAGAGTTATACAGTTTATTGTTTGTTTGCTTTTTTTCCTTCCTTTTTTTTTCTTGCCACCCTGCCCACCATGAGCCCACAATGAGGTGGGCAGGGAGGCAAAATTGCATCTGTGCAGTTTGTGCATTGGCATGTTATGCTGAATGTATGGGCCCCATCAGATACACTGAAAGGCGGTTCTATCTCTTAGACATGTCAGGCCTTGTTTCAGGGTTTGTGCTCATTGGAATGACACAGGACTGATGAAAAAGGTTGGGTGTTAAGTGTAATGTGACCAGGCTGCACCATCTGTTGGTAACTCGAACAGCAAGGAACTGCCGAGGTGCCCCTGAGCAAGGCACCGAACCCCCCAACCAAAGCGCTCAGAGCTCCTGTCATGGGCAGCCCACTCTGACATCTCTCCACTCAGTGCATGTATAGGTCCAGTTTGTGCATGAGAGTGAAAAATTGAATTTCTCCTTGGGGATTAATAAAGTATATATAAAAATAAATAAATAAATAAAAGCTCCCCATCTTTATGCTCTCGGTGTAATCCCTGTTGACTCCTCAAATGCAATTGTGCACACATGTCCCTTCAGATGGTGAAAGCCTAATTCAGTGGTAGAAAATCCTGCAAAGATAGTCACTATTCCAGCATTGGCAACACCTGCATACACTCCAAAGCAACCCAAAATAGGAAGATGGACTTATCAGTCTGTAAGAGAGTCAGTGTCAACAAAGCACTTCAGAGATGGAGTGAAAATGTTGCATGTCACATACTTCTAATGTTCATCTTTAAGACTTCTTCCTCCTTTGTATGTGTGTGCACAGGTGGGAGGTCACACCATGCTGCCTATCCGCTGGATGCCTCCAGAAAGCATCATGTACAGGAAGTTCACCACAGAGAGTGATGTTTGGAGCTTCGGAGTCATCCTATGGGAGATCTTCACTTATGGCAAACAGCCGTGGTTCCAGCTTGCCAATAATGAGGTACATTATCACTTGCTTATTTTTATTCATAGAGGTGTTACTCGGGAAATGATTATTGGTGAAACTTCTGGTGAGATAGCACAAGTAGCAGTAAGCCAGTTAGTCCCATAAACTGTCTACGTTTAGTCCCAGTGTTTAATCTTGGTGGATCACCACACTACGTTTTTGTTTTTTTCCAAAAGTAATTAGCCTTCAGTTTAATAAATATTGCTCTGTTTTTAACAGATATTAAACTACCGTTAAAATTGCATTTTATTTAAATATCCTTGCAGAGCCTTAGTACCTGTTGCACTGTCCATGTCTGTAACATTACTAACAACCAGACTAAGTTAAATTTGTGGCTTCAACAATAGTGCTGAAAATACACCCAGACAGATGACCTTGTCTAAGAATAGGTTGCCACCCATCCCGCTTAATACCAGATCGACCCATATTAAAACATAAAATGCGTCTCTTATTGAATCAATATAAGACAGGACTTGTCCCATGATTTTGTGCACACTGAAGTGTCAAAAGAAGGATGGAGAGCCTGCAGGGCCAGACGGCTCTCAGCTTCTTTGTCCCTCTTCCTCTGATACACTTATACACTTGATAGACTTAGGTTCAGTTAACTGGAACTCAAGGATGCTCAAAGATACACTGGAGACACGGAGAATCAGATGCAACTTGAATTTAATGTGTTACACAGGCAACCAACACATTAATTCATGAGCCAAACCCCGGGGCTAGACTGAAGATTTGCTATTGAACATTCTCTTTTAAACCTGTGGAGATGTGACAAAATCTCCACCTCCTTTCATTAATCCTTCCCATCGCAGTCGATTTCTATTGGTAGAAAACATTTTATTTTTGTCAAAATCTGCCCTTGGTGTGACATAACCGTAGTGACCAACCTGGCCCCTATTCAAGGCCAACCTCAAGGCCCTGGAAAGTACCCAGCTCTTTTTCGGGTAGTTTTGGCCAGGTGCACCCTCTACTCCCTAAGATAGAAGATGCCCTTCTTCTGGTAGTTTCGGTCAGGTGCGCCTTCTACTCTCTAAGACAGAAAATGCCAACTTTTTTCTACCAATAGTTTCAATCTGCTGTACACTCTATTTTTTAAAAGATATGTGAGCTCCGGGGATCTTTTCTTTTAATATGATCCCCTGAACTCACACACAATCACTTACAGACCTTTGAGTGTGTGTGTGTGTCTTATTGTTACATTTTCGGGTGATGCATAATGTCTTATGTGTGTGTGCTCTAAACCATACAAGATATGATATGATGATCTGATGTGTTTCCAAGTGTATGTGTGTGCATGTGTGGTTGGCATAATGTCTTATGTGTATGTGTTTTATATGATGTGTCTTCTAGGTGTATGTGTGTGTGTGTGTGTGTGTGGTTAACATAATGTCTTATGTGTGTGTTCTTTATATGACTTGTCTTTCTAGGTGTTTGTGTGTGCGTGTGTGTGTGTGTGCTTACAACAATGATTCATTTTTCTGGGTTACACAGGATACAAGATATCACACAACTTAATCATTAGGCTTAATCAACTTATGCAGGATAGCACATTTATCTGATCAGCACATGATTATATTCAACTTAATCAATTTATGCAAAGTAGGGTTTTTACCTGATTAGTCATAAAACATTACACTACAACACCTTACTCTAATGCATACACAGTATGCTCACATGCTTGGGATGATATGAAAAATAATAAAACCAAAAGAGTGAGAGTGGAGAAG
This sequence comes from Epinephelus awoara, assembly GCA_035609425.1. NCBI lineage: Eukaryota > Metazoa > Chordata > Actinopteri > Perciformes > Serranidae > Epinephelus > Epinephelus awoara. The sequence goes on along the minus strand of CM069298.1, from coordinate 43,228,608 downwards.
TGTTGAATCAGAATTTACAGAAGAGAATGAGAGGTCTGTTAGTCAGCATCAGTACATGATATCCCTGTCTTTCCCTGTCTGACCACATTCTTAACCTGCATTAGAAAATTGCCTACTACAAAATAAACTCAGCATCATCATCATCACCTCAAATCATGTGTTGAGTCATTTACCATACTCCTTTAATATCACATAAAAATGAAAGCCTTAAAATGTATTACTACTTTACATTACTGAGGTCTGCTGCTAAATTAAAAATCAGCAGTCATAAAAGATGTGTATTATTAAGGCAGACTTGCAAAACATTAGCCTGGAAATGTCACATTAATTAACTTGAAATGTAGCTAAAACTAATACTGAATTATGTTAAATGTTTGTTTATGAGTTGTAGGAAAATATATTGTCTTTTAGAAAATGTACAGGAGATGTTTTCTGCAAGCTGTCTAAGGCTCTGCTAAATTTAATGAAGTAAGGCAAGCTACTCACGAACGCCCATGGTGAAAAAGGAAATCAATCAATCAACCAATCAATTTTATTTATAAAGCCCAATATCACAAATCACAATTTGCCTCACAGGGCTTTAGAGCATAAGACATCCCTCTGTCCTTTGGACGCTTGCAGCGGATAAGGAAAAACTCCCCCCAAAAAAACCTTTAACGGGGGAAGAAAAACGATAGAAACCTCAGGAAGAGCAACTGAGGAGGTATCCAGGTATCCTCTTCCAGGACAGACAGACATGCAATAAATGTCGTACAGAACAGATCGACATAATAAATTAACAGTAACCAATGCCTCACAGACACTTTTTGCCAGCTTGTTCATCACCACTCATGCAAGACTCTGGAGCACTCTTTTCTGGACTGGTTTCCTGTTGGAAACCCTGGCTGCCTCTGACCTACCTGTCTTGTCTGATTCCTTGTTAACACACTAGCCTCTTGTCAAAGATCTTAAGATCTGTTTCTGCATCCTTGGTTCCTGCTTGCCTGTGGCTGCTTGGCGTTTCCGTCCAATGATGACGCTAAATGTGAGTGTTCTCATCTGCTTATCTGTGGGTTTCTGTTATGCAGAGACTTTAACCTTGTTGCCACACTTGCTCTTGTGTGTGCGTCCTGTGTGTACTTACCTGCTGGCTTCTTAACCCTCCGCCTGGCCTTCACCTACCTTTCACCTGTCCTCTACTGGTTTGTCTGCTTGGATGGTATACTTACCTGATTCTGGATCTTCTGCCTCTACAACTACAACTCCTGCCTGCTCCTACACAGTACTGTTGCCTGTTATTGAATTGATTTGCTCAGTGCACATGTACCCTTGTGTGCAGCCTGTTGCAGTCACTCCTGCTTGTTTTCTTAGTTTTCCTACTTTTTTTTGCTGTATTAAGTTAGGTGTTACTTGTGCTTCTATTTTATGACTGACATTTTGAAACTGCACCCTCTCCAAACATGCTGATAGAGAGAGTTGTGCTCCGTTTCCTAACTCTGGAATTATTATTTCTTTCATTCTGACCCGGCACCATTGCGCAACAACTTCATGGCCGTGTTGTTTACTCCAGAGATCAGCTGATCGTGCTGAGGCCGGCTGGCTTGGTGGCCGGAACATCAGAGATCCCAGCTGAAATATGGGGGAAAACACATTGCAGGGGAGGAATTAAACAGTGGAGAAAAGAAGCAGGGTTGAGACAACAGATTCTTATGGAGAAGAGGAAAGATAAGCCCTGTCTCCCCTCTCTCATCATGGGCAATGAGAGGTTGCTGGCAAATAAGTCGGGAGTCAGAAGGAGTACCGGGAATGTAGTCTGATGTGCTTTACTGAGACATGGCTTCACCAGGACATTCCCGACAACAACGTCTCCATCAGCGGCTTTTTGACTGTTCGGGCCAAACGGGACTGCACCGAGAGCAGTAAGCACAAAGGAGGGGGGCTTGCTGTTCTTGTCAACAATCGATGGTGCAGTCCTGACCATATTTCTATTAAGGAACGAATCTGTTGCCTGGACATTGAACTGTTTGCTGTTGGACTCAGGCCGTAGTATTTGCCCAGGGAGTTTTCACATGCTATTATTGTGACTGTTTACACCCCCCCCTCTGCCAACCCAACGTCGGCATGTGACGTCATTCACGCCGCCATGGCCCGCCTGCCAGTGCTTAATTTGTAAAATTAGAAGTAGGGGAACACTTTGGGCCTCTGAGAGAGCAGTGTTCCCCCACTCCCAAAAGTGAACACTTTTTAAAGCGCCACCCGAGCCACCTCACTGCGCAACTCCGAATGGAATGGTTGTGTTGTCACGGTATCAAAATTGGGACCCATGGTACAATACCAGTAAGAGTATCACGGTTCTGAGTAGTATCACGATACCACAGCAAAAATGAGGCAGATGTGCCTTTTGTCATTTATAAAAAGATAAATCACTTTTCTATAATACATCAACGATATTTCAATGGAATAAATTAATTATTGAGTTATTCATACTTCAAAAACAGCATCAATAAGTGATTAACATAGGTGGATCAAAATAAAATAAATAAATGAAATAAAAATCAACCAGCCACCCTCCTCCCCTGACAGGTAAAGAACAGTCCATTCATAAGTAGAGAACAGTCCCTTAAGTGCACTGAGGTTTGTGGACCGTTACCTGCCACAAAGAGAGAAATGTGAACGGCTCGTTTCTCCTCTGACACGTCGCATACCTGTGTGCCACCACGGCTCGGTTGTCCAGGTACTACTGGGCAGTCATGACGCCAACGAAAGAGGAAATTAGGCTACTGGACCTGGAGTCGGACTTCTCCGTCGCCGGTAAGCCATTACCTTGCGCCGCGGAACCGCCATAGGCTATTTGACCGCCATATTCCTGTCTGTGACCCCCGTTCAACCCACAACCGTCAGGATTCACCTTTCGTTTCTGCTGCTGGTTGAAATCTGTACTCGCACAGCGTGCTGAATGATTTATTTTGCTTGCACAAAACTATTTTTAGTCGCAAATGTGAGTTAAATGCTCGCACGTAGAGCTCTGTGGAAAACAAATCACTGCCGACAAGTAAAAATAAATAAATAATAACTTTCACTGCTCAAACATACTCACGTCTGGAAAACAAACCACTACAGCAGCATATTGAGTGCCAGGTGGCCAGCATGCCGTTATTGACCAGCGCGCGTCGTTATTGGACGGTGCATGGACACTCACCCTCTTGCGATTGGTCTTTGTACTTTGTACATTGGTGGTACGTGAGGCACCGTAGCACTACGTTACTCCACCCTGCAACACTAGTGGCATCAGCCAATACTGAATGTAGTTTTTAGATGTGAATAGTTCTAGACCCATGCAAATTAGTTCTGGAACACACCAGGGCCTTCTCTGAAAAGATCCTGGTATGCGTTCCAGTACGTTCCGGCTCAAATTAAGCACTGCCACCTGCAGCCTACACACCCGAGTGCCTTAATAGCTATCTCGGATGACTTCAACCACGTCACCATGGCAACAACATTGCCCACCATTACACAGTATGTGAGCTGTCCTACCAAGGAAGAGAGAACACTGGACTTGCTGTATGCAAACGCCAAATATGCATTCAGCTGCTCCCCCCTCTGGATATTCAGAGTACAACCTGGTGCACCTCAACCCCTGCTATGTACCACTAGTTAGGAGCCAGCCTGTGACCATGAGGACAGTGAGAAGACGGTCGGAGGAGGCTTATGAGACACTGCAGGGCTGTTTTGGGGTGACAGACTGGCAGGCACTCTGTGAGCCACATGGGGAGGACATTGATGGGCACACATCATGGACTACATCAGTTTCTGTGTGGACTCCACTGTCTCAGCCAGGACTGTCCATTGTTATCCAAATAACAAACCGTGGGTAACAAAGGACATCAAAGCCATCCTCAACGCAAAGAAGAGGGCCTTCAGAGCTGGGAACAGGGAGGAGGTGAGAACAATACAGGGGGAACTGAAGATGAACATCAGGGAGGCTAAGAAGGGGTACAGGAGGAAGCTGGACTGGAAACTCCAGCAGAACAATATGAGAGAGGTCTGGAGTGGAATGACGACTGTCACTGGCTTCAGGACCAACAACAACAGAGGAGTTGAAGGCAGCGTGGACAGGGCCAGTGAACTGAATCTGCTTTTTAACAGATTTGACACTGCTGGCCCTGCCCATCCCTTCTGCTGTCTGTCTTAGACAACCATCACCCACTCCACCCTCCACCACTCCTCCCCAACACCTTCCTGCGTTAAGCCTGATTTATGGTCGTGCGTTGAATCGACGACGTCGCTACGTTGTAGGGTACGGGGCTACGCAGAAGGCTCGCCATAGCCCCCGGCGTAGCCTGATGTGCACCTCCCCAAAAATGTAACTACGCGTCGAGGCGACGCAGACCCAGCGCAGACCGGCAGGGCTGTGATTGGTTTGCTTAGCAATGCATTTCCGGTTCCGTATTTCCACCGCCATCCCCGCCAACTTTAAACATCTTCTATTGCCATGTAGATGTTGTTAAGGTTCATTATATATATGCCATTATGCACAACGTTCAATACGGATACGGCCGGAGCCGTCTGTCCGTGCTCCGCGTTCATTTCTCTGTGACCGAAAAAGCCGGAAGCTAAACAAAGAATCAACTAGAGACGGCGATAACCACTCAGGAAAGGAACGAAGCCTCCTACCACTCTGGCGGTGAATTGCACCATGACGAAACGGAGTGACGGAGAAGTTCGAAGGGTTCACGACGGCGTTACGGCAACTATGTAGCGACGTTGTCGATTCAACGCACGACCATAAATCAGGCTTTAGACCTCCTCACACCTCCTCCCCCCGTGGCCAGACTGACTGCACTGTCCATCATGAGGACTACACCCCTCCCCCACGTGTCGTCGCCTCCACAATGTGCTTCACTGCTGACCATGTGAGAAGACAGCTGATGAGACTCCACTCAAATAAGGCTGCTGGCCCTGATGGTGTCAGCCCCAGGGTGCTCAAAGCCTGTGCCCCCCAGCTATGTGGAGTCTTCAACATGAGCCTGAGTCTCCAGAGGGTCCCAATGAGACGTCGCGTCCCAGTGGCTCCAAGGACTACGGACCTGTGGCATTGACCTACCACATCATGAAGACCCTGGAGAGACTTGTCTTGGAGCAGCTCCGGTCCATGGTCAAGCCACTTTTGGACCCCCTCCAGTTCGCCTATCAACCCCGACTTGGAGTTGAGGACGCCATCATCTATCTACTCAACCGCGTCTATGCCCACCTGGACAAGCCAGCGACCAGTGTGGGGGTCATGTTTTTTGACTTCTCTAGTGCGTTCAACACCATCTGTCCAGCTCTACTGGGTGACAAGCTGACAGCAATGCAGGTTGATGCCCCCCTGGTGTCCTTGATTGTAGACTACTTGACTGGCAGACCACAGAATGTGCGCTTGCAATGCTGTGTGTCAGACAGAGTGGTCAGGAGTATTCTCTGCCTTCCTCTCTGCCTTCCTCTTCACCCTCTACACCACGGACTTCAGCTATTGCACTGAGACCTGCCATCTTCAGAAGTTTTCTGATGACTCTGCTATAGTTGAATGTATCACCAAGGGTGATGAGGATGACTACAGGGCTGTTTTGGATAACTTTGTCACATGATGTGAGCAGAACCATCTGCAGCTCAACGCGGTGTTGTTTATGAGATAGCGATGATGTGAAGGTGATGAAGGAGACTCCGCTGACACCATCTTGCTTGTATATAGAAAGGTTTATTACAAGAAGTACAGCATCAAATCAAGCACCTAAGATTGCCTGAGACAGGGTTCGAAGCCAATATGAACTGCTCTGAATCACAGTCCCAAATATTCTGCTTAAATAAGTTGGTTGTTTTGATGAACTTTGAGACAAAACGAAACAGGTGACAGAGAGACACTGTAGATGGAATCCAACCTTTCAACCTGTCTTTTCAATCCTTGACCTGGGCCGTGATAAAATCTTGACCTGGGCCCCTAAATGAACATAACAGACGCTAAGCATCAAACAACATGGCATGTCAGATACTACATATTTCCCCCCTTCGAGACTACACAGAGTCTCAAAAAATAAAAGAGTAATGCATACATACTTGCAATTGTAATAAAAACAGCTGTTCCTCCTACGGTGCTTCCGACAGCATAACCTTAGCAACATAGCAACTTAATGGAGTGCGAGAGCGAAAACCTGTCAGGCTGCTGTCTGTCCTGAAATACCCCTCAAACAATCTAGACAGGAAAAATTCTCTCACGGCCCCTCTGCCTTAGGCGACCACTTATAGTACTCCCGACCAATTTAAAAAGGAGGAATTTTATATTTTGTGTAGGGATATGACTTAAACAAATACATGTGGAAACCTCAGTAAATAAAATCAAAACAATGTCCAAATTCAGGCTGGTCGACCCATCGCACCTTCCAGTGGACCTTTCCCTGCCTAGCAAGAAACAACCCTAAGCACCCAAAAAAAAAGGAAACAACTGAGATCCCAATGTATTTATCCCATAGCAGAAACTATCAGTTTCAAACAATCAAAATAAGGAAATATTATAACATTTAAGTATTATTCATGCAGTAAAAGAAAACTCCAAAACTGAGCCAAACTATATCTTACTAATATTATCACTACTACAGATTACACTTATTAGAACAAAATCCAAGAATATACGTAAGCAGCGTCGACTCTCAATGTAGCCGCAATGATGTTTTTAATCTGGACATTTCTATCACCGTGTCCTTGTTCAGGGCCCTCCAGTCCTGTTATTGTCCATATTTGAGTGTCTGAATTCCTTCAGAACGTCGGGGTCCCTGAACAACCAACCACCCTTACAGTGGTCTTCCCCCAATACCATCCTAGGAGGAAAGAAAAGAAGACACCAACCAGTATCTCTGCAAAGACAGCCGATGCAAAGTCATTAAAACATCAAATGCAATTCACAATATCATAATTTCACACTATTCCCTTTCTATTTTTACTGATTCATTCATTTTGTTTTGTAAAGCACTTTGTGTTACACTTGTATGTATGAAAAGTGCTATATAAATAAATAAAGTTTGAGTTTGAGTACTGTTGTTACATTGTTTTTTTTATTGTTGTTTTACTATGTTATTGTCACTTCGTACAAGTCATCAATAGCCTCATGTCTACTGATGTCCAATCTAAGTCAAAAAACTCCACATCTGAAACAGTCCTCTGAGCTGTCTCAGATGAATCTGCATCATTCTCTTCAACCATCTATTTTCAAATTGGATAGTGCCAGCAGAAGTGCCGCTATCCAATTTGAACCTGTGTGTTAGCAGATTTCACCAATTTTTCAAAACACCATTCATTTTTTCACAAATCCCTTGGCTTTGCGGATGATAGACTGCTCCAAGACGCTGTTTAATTCCCAGTTTTTGCAAAATCAGTTTCACCATTTTATCCACCAACTCTTTCCCATTGTCCGAGGATATCCGATCTGGAAGTTCCCACCTGCTTATGACCTCTCCACACAAAAACTTGGCATCGGACTGAGCATCCTTCCGCTTGGTTGGACAGCCTCAGGCCATCGTGAAAATCTGTCCACAACAACTAGCATATACTTCTTACCTCCAACTGGTTTCATCATGTCGACAAAGTCCACAACTAGCTCACGCATAGGACCCCTTGGTGTTGGAATGTGACCAGAAGGAACCATCACACCCCTCTGAACATTGTTTTTCAGACAGATAGTACACCTGCCCATGACATACTCAATCTGTTCAAGCAAATATGGTGCCCAAAAACCCTACTCCTTCGTAATCTTTCTCCTAGCTTCCCCCCTTGCAACATGAGCTAACCCATGTGCCTCTTGAATCATTAGACCTAACAGGTCTGGAGGTGCCACTATCAGCCCCTCATGATTTCTCCATAGGCCAGTATAATCTTGGGTGGCACCTCGGTCTAGCCACAACTGTTTATCCCTTTCAGTTACAGCTTCCTGCATCAAAATCACATCCCTCAACGTAATTTTGTCTTCCAAGTTACCTTCATGAGTGACCAGAAGAACTTTGCCCAATTCGTCTGCTCCTGTGATGGCTTTTGCAGTTTCATCAGCTGCTTTATTCCCTTGTGTAACCTTTGACACTTCTATTTTATGTGCCGCACAATTATCTATTGCTATTTCTTTAGGCTTCATCACAGCCTGCAACAATTTCATTCTTTAAACGTGATGCTGTATTGGAGAACCATCCGTTTTCTTCAACCCTCGGTTCTTCCACACTGATCCAAATAAATGACACACATTATGTGCATACGCAGATCCAATCCTATATAAAGGCTCAAAAAGATTACGTGCTCCCACAAGGGACAAAGTATCACCAAATGTGTTCACCACAAGACAATCATCTAATTATCACCCTATACTCACACCCATTCACCTTAAAGTCATCAAAATAATCTCAGTATTGAATCCCTAATGCAGCTCAAATCAAACTAAACCATGCACAGACAATGAAACTCACATCTGCAACTCTCCACAGTAATTAACCCCCCCCGAACAATTATACTCCCTTTATTAAATAAATGGTCAGTCCCTTGCCAAGCCTCTCTTATAGCCTATAATATCTTATGTATATATAGACAAATGGATGTACTCTATTATCCCCCAAATTATGAAATATTCTTATGATAACCAATAAGTGAAAGCAAACTAAAAGTGTATCAACTATAATGGCTATAAATGAGTGTACACACATTCATTTAAATGCAGACTTTTTGTTAAAAGAGTTTGTGGATAAAACAGCACTGGCCTTGATCAGACTGGATTCAGGAGCTGCCCACTCTCGTCAGCAAACCTCAATCCATGTGACACACTGGCCAGCTTCTCTTCTGCGCTTTGGAAGATCCCAATACAGACGCACTCCTCTGTCTCCTCCCCAAACTCTCACACACCCCATGTGGATAAGGGAAGAAAAGGAGAAAACAGACAAGAGTTCAGTATCTTATGAACCCCCTAGGTCCTTATAAACAATGCAATAAATTATTACGCACATTATCTGCCAACACTCAGGTCATTTTCTACAACAAATATGTTTTCCCCCCTTTAAACTTTCAACTATTAACAACTGCCAAAGTATAATTACATACAATACATTATCGATTTAGAAACTTTAGTTTGTTTCACTCAATAACATCTTCCAGTAGTATATTATTACCCACATGCTGTATTTCCTAATACTCTTTTTACTTTAATTCAAATATCCTAAAAACTGTCAAACTATCAGAATTAAATCATAATGTTCTCACTTTTTTTTTGCTTGTACCTTACAAGGAGAAAAGGGAAGGGAGCACCCTCAGCACTCCCCTTATTAGGAAGATCAATCTTATTTGCGTTCTTCATGGGGCGTCCCCCCTTGCTTCTCTCTTAAAATTAGCAAAACTTCCAATATATATATTCTAGCTCTCAAAGAGTGAACATCTAGCCCAAATTCCTAAAGATCAGATAGACTCCATATAGCAAAGTACAAAGTCAGAAACAAGAAAACACACACACACACACACACACACACACACACACACACACACACACACACACACACACACACACACACACACACACACACAGATCAATTATCCAACAAACAAAGACACAAAGCAAACTCTCAAAGTAAAAACACACAACAAATTCAACATTCTCCCAAAAACACAAACACCATTCAATCCTAAATTCTCATCGTCGACTCATTCATACTTTCCTATAGCACGCTTTTTCTTGCTGCTCCTTTCTCCTTTCCTTTTTTTCTTTTTATATCTAAATTTATGCTACCTTATGAGATGCAAATATTCAAAGAGGCTGCTTCAGACACCGTTCGTGTTCGAGTGGGAACTTACAATTGAATTTTTCATTCTACACCTCCAGTTCCCTGAACTGACCTGCAATTCACCTAGTGATATTGCAGGATTTTAGGCCCATCTAAAATCGCCTCCTCGAGGGCTTTTGTCCAAATCTGTGGCTTCTTTCTCTTTAACCTTATTCCTATTTCTCTTTACTATTCCTTTTGTCTCTTTACTTCTCTATTTACTTTATCTTCCCTTTAACCTTATCTCTTTTTTCTTCTTTCCATATGTCCAATTTCCCCTTGGGCCCAGGGTTGTCACTTTCCTCTTTTTGTTTTTTAGCCAGATTCCGACTATTTCTCAAAGCCTACTTTCACACAGTGACTAATATACACATGTCTTACAGTTAAGAAGGTACAGGGCCCACCTCTTCTTTAATCTCGCATGGTGTTATTTAGCTCACCTTAGTGTTACTAATTAGGCTATTCTACATTTCTTTTACTTCAGCCTTCATTTTCTTTACTTCTTTTACTTCAACTTTTATTCTTTGCTTATTTTACTTTAACTTATTTTTCTTCATCCTTTCTTTTAACATCAATGTTTATTTTCTATCTTTTCTATTACACTCCCCCCTTTGCGTCATACATAACACACTGAACCCCTAATTTAGAATGGAGAAGCACTCCAAACATCAACACATCATGGCACTCACACACACATGATTTTTTACGGTGTGACCAAACAGCAAACACACAACAGCTTGAACAAGCGAACCAGCACCCATCATGTGAAATCAGCTGTGTCCTGAGTTTGTGTCGCCAAAATTGTTCATTCTTCTCATCCTGTTCGTGACGCCAAAATTGTTGTTCATGAGAAAGCGATGATGTGAAGGTGATGAAGGAGACTCCGTTGACACCATCTTGCTTGTATATAGAAAGGTTTATTACCAAACAACATGGCACATCAGATACTACAGTGGCAAAGACAAAGGTACTGACTTTGGATCTGAGGAGGACCAAGACACTGGTGACCCCTGTTTCCATCCAGGGGGTCAGTGTGGACATTGTGGAGAGCTATAAGTACCTGGGGGTACACATGGACAATAAATTGTTCTGGGCTAAGAACACTGACTCGCTCTACAGGAAGGGCCAGAGCCCTCTCTATTTTCTGAGGCAACTGAGGTCCTTCAACATCTACCGAACTATGGTCAGGATTTCTATGAGTCTGTGGTGGCCTTAATGCTGTTGTATGCTGGGGCAGCAGGCTGAGGGTGGCAGACGCCAACAGACTCAACAAACTGATTCACAAGGCCATTGACATTGTGGGAACGGAGTGTGAACCTCTGATGGTGGTGTCAGAGAGGATGATGCTGTCTAAGCTACGAACTATCTTGGGCAATGTCTCACACCCACTCCACCATGTGCTGGTCAGGCACAAAAGTACTTTCAGTGGGAGACTCATACCACCAAAATGTACCACTGAGCGTCACAAGAAATCATTCCTGCCTGTGGCCATCAAAGTGTACAACTCCTCCCTCTGAGTGGCCCTGAGACTATTTCACCCACTGTCAACATGTGCAATACTTTAACTTGTGCAATAACCCCATTTTACCTTGACTGCATATATTCTGTGTGAGAGACACACAGGCAGTGAGAGACAGACAGGCAGTGTTGAGAGGGCTAACGAGCTGAACTGTTTCTTCAACGGGTTTAGTTCACAGCGCTCTGCTGTCTCCTCCACCACCCACACACACCCAGACCTCCACACACTCTCTCTACCCCCAATACTTCCCCCACTCAACCCCTCAACCCCCCCTTAGTGAGTTCTCTGCACATAGACACACCACCTCTGCAGCACCCTTCCCCCTTCCACACAACGGAAGAAACATCATGCACCCTCCCCCACATAACTGTGACCACAGGCCAGGTTAGGAGACAGCTGGAGAGACTTCACCAATACAAGGCTGCAGGCCCTGATGATGTCAGCCCAAGGATTCTGAGGACCTGTGCAAGCCAGCCGTCTCCTGTTCTGCAACATCTCTTCAACCTCAGCCTGAGCCAGGAGAGACTGGTGTTGTGGAAGACGTCCTGCCTTGTTCCAGTCCCTAAGAAGTTGACATCATCTGGCCTCAATGACTATCAACCAGTTGCCCTCACATCTCACATGATGAAGGTGCTGGAGAGGCTGGTGTTGGCCCACATCAGATCGCAGGTGAAATTGTTGCTGGACCCTCTGCAGTTCATCTACTAGCCTCACCTGGGAGTGGACGGTCCCATCATCTACCCGCTGCAGCGAGCTCATTCGCACCTGGATGGACCCTGCAGCACTGTGAGAATCACATTCTTTGATTTCTCCAGTGCATTCAACATCAGCAGCCACTGCTACTGAGGGAGAAGCTGCAGGCGGTGAGGGTTGACACATCCACAGTTTCCTGGATTACTGACTATCTGACAGACAGACAACAGTTTGTCCCACTGGGCAGTGTCCTGTCTGACATGGTGGTTAGTAGCACAGGAGCTCCACAGGGGACTGTGTACAACACAGATTTTCAGTATGACTCTGGGTCATGCCACCTGCAGAAGTTTGCTGACGACTCTGCGGTGGTTGGGCATATAAGTGATGGACAGGAGGAGGAGTACAGACCAATGGTGGATGATTTTGTGGAATGGGCTGGAAGAAATCACCTGTTGCTGAACATGGCCAAGACTAGGGAGATGGTGATTGACTTCAGAAGGAAGAGGGCGGCTTCTCAACCGGGAGAGGACATCACCATGGTCGAGGACTACAAGTACCTTGGCATCCACATAGACAACAGACTGAACTGGAAGGCCAACACTGTTGGTGTGTACAAGGTGGGGATGAGCAGACTCTATTTCTGAGGGAGCTGAGATCCTTCAATGTGTGCAGCAAGATGTTGGAGATCTTCTACCAGTCTGTTGTAGCCAGTGCACTTTACTTTTCTGTAGTCTGTTGGGGGAGCAACATCAGAGCTGGTGAGGCCAACAGACTTCAGAAACTCACTAAGAAGGCTGGCTCTGTGATTGGCTGCACACTGGACTCATTTGAAGCAGTGGTGGAAAGGAGGTTATTGAACAAACTGTAATCTATCATGCAGGGGCAGATCTAGGAAAATATTTATGGGGTGGTAAGAGGGGGGCAGGAATTTTTGAGGGGTGGCGACATATGGCAGACGTATATATACTGAATTTAATCACAGTTTAATGAGAAATAGTATGTTCACACTACATACAGTAAGGGCACGGGCTGCCATTCACAAACTCACACAGACAAACTTATTCCTAATATGAACTGTTTCACATGAAACCTCAAATGCAAGACATTGATTGCATGAGAATAAATGTTGAAGGAGGTTCAACAAACCCTGAGTCTAACCCTGAACTCTGAGTTGATTTACCCTGAGATGGGAAACTCTGAGTTACCGGTTCCAGAACAGCTGATTTGAGTTAGTTCAGTCAACTCTAAGTATGTTCACTCTGAGTTAAGCCGACAATAAAAAGCCATCATCAATGGAGCTCCGACAGCACCTCGATTTTAATCCAGTGGATGTAGAGACATTAATGCATGTGTAGCAGACAGTGTACTTTTATCTTTAAAAGAAGAGCCTGAGTCAGAGCGAGGAAAGTGTAAATAAGTTAACCATAAAGTTAATAAAAAGGTTTTATTCAGTGTTGTCCGTTTATTCATCATTTATCAGACTTACATTTCCTTAATGAAGATAAAGTGGTGGAATTTGACTGTGTATCAGGCTGTAGATACATTACATTATATTAATTATATATAATGTTGGTTCAAATTTAATCTGATGGGGAAAACACAGGAGGCAGCAACTGAAAAATAGGAAGATTTAAAACATATAGGCTAGTCTATAGATCAAAGACATAAAGGCATGACTGTAAACTCACAGTCTGACCCAGTAATAATATGTTTGGTAATTTGCACTTGAAAGGACATTGAGGTTAAAATACAGTAGATTTTAAAATGTTGGACATCTATTTGTATCTTGACTCAACAGCATTCAGTGACTTTATTTCAGCTACAAATGTAATAAATCTAAAGACACTGAAATGTTGCACCATTGCTCACTCAGAAATATTAACATATAATCCCCAATATTAGGCTATAGGAATTATGTTCCATCAGTGTGACCAATGACATCAGTGATATAGATCATTAGTCACTGATACTACGTGTCTAAAGCTTCATACTGTTTTTTTAAATTAAATAATTGGACCTACACATTATGTGCAATAAATATTTTGGAGCTGCTCTAACAGACTGACAGTCTGATCCTAAAAAATAATAAATATAGAAAGGACAGAGGTTTGATTCTGAGCTGATGATGAATTTTCGCTGTATAATATTTGAATGTAAAGACAAAAACCGATGTCCAAAGAAATGATTGATGTGCATGAATTCAGTAACTTAAGACAGTCCTGAGAAACAAACTAATATCCAGCAGGATTTAGACTGTGACAGACGGTAAATCTCCGCTAATGAATGCGCTTCGAAACAAGCTTTGACACGGACGGAATGAATGAGGAAATGAAACAGCGTGCAAGAGGGAGGAGACAGAGAAAAACCTAACCTGCTCACAGACTCAGTTGCCATGGTGATTGACTCAGAGTCTGATTTACCTCTCTTTCTGGAACTGAAAACCCAGAGTTTCCCTCATTTCCGGGTTAACATACTCAGAGTTTTCGCTAATCCCGCTTTCTGGAATAGGCTACCCCTCTGGCTCCACTCAGTTTTCCAAACAAAGCAGTCTCTTGCCGCTCTGGCGTTATCTCATGCTGCATTCAGCGCAGTCGGACATTGGAGATTCGTGCTCGTAAAGAGGCAAATTGGCCATAACTTTTCTTTGAATTTGTTGCTGCCAACTGGGGTGGCAGCAGGGGTGGCATGGCTTTCTTTTGGTAGATCCGCCCATGCTATCATGGATCATCCTGACCACCCTCTTCACCTCATACTGGACAGGCAGCAGAGCTGTTTCTCCAACAGACTGTTACAGCTTCGCTGTCACAAGGACAGATACAGGAAATCATTCCTCCCCCAAGCCATAACACTATATAACACCTCACCTCTGTCTGACAGAGAGCACTCGCAGCTCTCTACAGCCTCTCCTCTATAGCTTAATAGTTATGTTACAACCATTTGTTTGCACTGCTGGTAATAACCAGTTGCACACTTTTAGCTATTTTGCACATTTTTACAACCTCTGCCTCACTTCTGACTGTGTTTTGTGTATAGTTTGATCTCTTTTTACTCCTGCAATTTGATATTCTTTATTTTATTTTATTCCTGTCTATTGTATATTTTAAATTTTAGTACAACTCATTTTGTGTATATATATATATATATATATATATATATATATATATATATATATATATATATATATATATATAGATTTCTATATTCTAATGTCCACATACTGTTTGACTGCTTGCTGCTGTTTCCCAGTTTGGGATCAATAAAGTGCTATCTTAGCTTAGCTTATCCCCACTTAGACCAGTCTGACCACATTTCCTTCTTTCTCACCCCAGCATACAGACCTCTCATAAGTAAAGCAAAGACTTTTGTGAGGAACATAAAGATGTGGCCAGAGAAAGACTGTTTTGAGTGCACTTACTGGGATCTGTTCGCACAGCAGGACATATGACATTACGTATCCACTGTCCTGTTCTACATACAGAATTAGTGACAATGTCACCATTGACAAACATATCAGATGCTTCTCAGCAACAAACCATGAATGACTACGGATGTTAAGCTTCCGCTGAGGGACTGTAACACAGCCTTTAGATCTGGCAATGATGAACTCTACAGTGTTGCCAGATCCAAATTAAAGAGAGTCATCAGGGAGGCAAAAGCAGCCTGTTGGAAGAAGATCAAAGTTCACTTTGGTAAGAGGGATCCTCCGTGTGTTTGACAAAGTATCCAGCACCTCACAAACTACAATGGAAGCAAAGACCCAACCAGGAGCAGCAGCAGAGATGTTCTGCTCGAAAACGCAACGTTTTCGTATTTTGCTGCCTCACAATAAATGTTTTTACATAACAAAAAACAGGGGACTTTTATTGCGAAGCATCTATAGAAAATTGAATGTCTGATAAATCTCTGTTTTTATTCACTAAAGGTAAGTCTGATAATATTGCAGGGAGGAGGAGCAAAAGCAGAAACAGCCACAGTGAGATGTAAGATGAAGAGCTGCAGACAACAGGCTTTTAAGCCCACTGCTTTTAAACGTCATCACTAAAGACAAGCAGTCCTCAGTTAAAGACACACCTTCAGCAGGTAGCCCTTTTGTAATGGAGACGTAAATCCCTGCCACACTGGGCCGATGGCCCCAAGCCAAGCCCAGCCAGCCAGCCCATGACTGTCAAGAATGGGTATATGTACAGTAAATGCTGGTATTTAAATGTGTTTTCCAGTCAGTTTTAAGGCACAAGACTGAAAATGTACTTCTGTATAAGCTAATGATAAAGATGAAGGGTATTCTACAATAGAATTGCAGTGATTACATGGGTGTAAAGCAGGGAACTTTTGACGCAGTAAATCTCACATTTGTAAGTAACCAAGGAAATTGTAGAGCACTTATTTAATTTTTATTTTTATTTTTTATTTTTTTTACCGAGATTGACAAATTAAAAAAAAGCCATTGGAACAGAGATCAGTCAACAAAGGTTTTGTCAATAAGAGAAGGTTTAAATAAATTATAAATTGAAGATTTAAGGAATAAGAGTCCAGTCAAAGCAATGTTTGCAACCACATTTTGACAGTTGATTTTACAGCTTTATTTTTATTGTATAATCTGCTTAAGATGTCGCAGTTGGAGAGAATAAATATTGGAATATTGTCCTTGATTGTCAACATGGCCTATGGTTCCAGACAAAGGCGGAATACATGTATATATATATATATCTATATATATATATATATCAATCAATCAATCAATCAACTTTATTTGTAGAGCGCTTTTCCTGCATGGACAAGTTACAAAGAATGCCCCTCCCTCCCACCCTCCATACTAGACACACACACACACACACACACACACACGCACACACACACACACACACACACACACAATCTCACACACAATAGGGAGACATGGCATGGCACTGAGGATCAAGGAAATGCCACCTTTGGGGTCGTCCACACTGGGAGGAGCAGCAGGCCGTGCCATCAGGGGGACCAGCACCCAGGCCCCCCGACTCCGACAGACAGGTGGACCCCCACATCGAAGGGAGGAACCACCAGCCGGCCGGGCCAAAGGGACCCAAGGACAGCACCCCCACTAGCAGACCCGACACAGCTCCCAGCGTGGAGGACCCCCCTGAGGAAACACTGGAGTTAAAAGCTAAAAACTAAAAGCATAAAATAGGACTAAAAGACTAAACAAAATAAAATAAATACAGTACCAAAAATAAAATACGTAAAATTATAAATAAAATAGAATAAATAAAGTACCAGTGATAAATAAAAACAGAAAATTATTAAGATTAATATCATCTTAAAAAGCAAGATAAAAGCAGCAACATAAAATACGACAGAACCAGATAAGAACATAAGAAGAGTTTAAAATATTAGTTAAAAGCCTGATTAAAAAGGTGCGTCTTTAGTCTTCTTTTAAAAATATCAACAGTCTCTGCAGTCCTGAGGCTCTCCGGCAGGCTGTTCCACAGGTGGGGGCCATAGTGGCTAAATGCTGCCTCACCATGGGTTTTTGTTCTGGGTTTTGGTATGGTTAAAAGGCCAGTGCCGGAGGACCTCAGGGTCCGCGAGGGTTGATATGGTAAAAGCAGATCAGATAAATAAGAGGGCGCAAGGCCGTTAAGACATTTAAAAACCAGTAAGAGAATCTTAAAATCGATCCTGAAGCGGACGGGGAGCCAATGCAGCGACTCTAAAACTGGTGTAATGTGCTCCCGCCCTCTGGTCCTCGTCAGCACGCGTGCGGCTGAGTTTTGTAATAATTGGAGATTTAAAATACTCTTTTTGGGAAGACCAGAGAGCAGAGCATTACAGTAATCTAAGCGACAGGAGATAAAAGCATGCATTAGCACCTCTGTACTGGCCTGAGAGAGAAACAGGCGGACTCTGGCTATGTTCTTAAGGTGATAAAAACCTATTTTCGTTATATTTTTGATATGTGGGATAAAATTCAGCTCAGAGTCAAAAGTCACGCCCAAATTTTTTACTGATTGGGTTGGTTTAAGATCCTGTAGTTTTGGTAAAAGTTTCTCTCTCTGGCCTTCAGGACCTATAACTAAAACCTCAGTTTTGTCCTGGTTGAGCTGTAGGAAATTCTCTGCCATCCATGACTTGATGTCTACAATGCAGTTAAAAAGGGCATCAATTGGCCCTGTGTCATCAGGAGACACGGCGATGTATAGCTGTGTATCATCGGCATAACTATGGAAGCTGATGCCGTGTCTCCTGATGACATCCCCAAGGGGAAGCATGTAAAGATTAAAGAGAAGTGGACCTAAAATTGAGCCTTGGGGAATCCCACATCCAATTTCATGAGTTCCTGAGGAACATGTATCCATACTTACATAAAAGCATCGGTCTGTGAGATAAGAACAGAACCAGTTAAGGACAGTACCAGAGAGGCCAACCAGGTGTCTGAGTCTTTTTAATAAAATGTGATGGTCTACCGTGTCAAAAGCGGCGCTTAGATCCAGTAGAACCAACACTGTGAGCTTTTTGTTATCTAAATTCCACCTGATGTCGTTTAAAATCTTTAGAAGGGCTGTCTCGGTACTGTGGTTCCTCCTAAAACCAGACTGATGCCTCTCTAAAATGGTATTTCTGTTTAAAAAGTCATTAACTTGGTTAAAAACCAGTTTTTCTAAAATCTTACTTAAAAACGGTAGGTTGGATACAGGCCGGTAATTATTAAGAATGTTGGGGTCTAAGTTGCTCTTCTTCAGAAGGGGCTTTACCACCGCTGTTTTAAAGGCGGTGGGGAAGACACCCGTCTGAAGAGAGCAATTCATGATGTTTAAAAACTGCTCCTCAAAGAAACCATAAAACGTTTAAAAGTGATGTGGGAATTGGATCTAAAAGGCAGGTTGTTGGGTTTACTTGGGAGAAAACTCGACCAATTGTCCTTGCATCAACCAGGGCAAAACTCTCCAGTGTTTCCTCAGGCAAGGACAACAGTCCAGGTGTGGTAACAGACAGAACTTTCTTGGATAACAGACTGGATCTGATGTCCTTGATTTTAGTTCTGAAGTGATCTGCAAAGTCTTCACAAAGATCATCTGTTGGTGTCTTAAGAACTTTATTAAAATCAGTGCCTGTTAAAATATTAAAAGTGGAGAAGAGGAACCGGGGGTTGTTTTTATGGTTGGTGATGAGTTGTGAGAAATGGGAAATTCGGGCCTTTTTGACTGCGTTACTGTAGGTTTTGAGTTGTTGACGTAAAATCTCATAATGAACGGTCAGTTTACTCTTTCTCCATCTTCTCTCAGCACTCCTGCATTGTCTTTTCAGTTTATTAATTTCATTGTTTTTTCTCCACGGGGGTGTAGGTTTTCTTTTTATTGTTTTCGTTACAGGTGGAGCTACTGAGTCGAGAGCTGACTTCAGTTTACTGTTAAAATTATCAACGATAAAATCACAAGGTGCAGGTAAAATTTCAGCAGGAGTGCTCTGTAAAATCTCAATAAAATTTGCAGCCACTTCAGAAGTAAGATAGCGCCTCCTCACTGTTCTCACCGGGCCTCCTCCTGGTTAAAACTGGTGATGTTAAAAAATACACAGTAGTGGTCAGACACAGCCAGGTCAACAACAGAGGACACACCGATGGACAGGCCATGGGTTATGACCAGGTCCAGGGTGTGTCCTCTGTTGTGAGTTGGCTGTGTGACATGCTGCTTAAAATCAAGACAATTTATAAGGTTTAAAAACTCTCTGGATATTGGATCCGAGGTATTATCAACGTGTAGATTAAAATCACCAGTTATTAAAATCCCGCTATAAGAGGTGTGAATGATTGATACAAGTTCAGAGAATTCACTGATAAAAGAACTAGAGTGATGGGGTGGTCTGTAAACAGTGATGCAAAGAATCGGAGGGCTGCTAAAAGTAAAGGCATGGTGCTCAAATGACTTGTAACTGTTAAAAGACACTCCATTTGAGGTCAGTGTGTCACTTGTAATGGATGCCGTCCCACCTCCTCTTCTACCCTCTCTAGTAGAAAACAAAAAATTAAAATTTGGTGGGCAGGCCTCGGTGAGTGCAACAGGTGCGTCAGTGCCAAGCCATGTCTCAGTTAAAAGAAGACAGTCTAACTTATTATCTAAAATCACGTCATTCATTAAAAAAGTTCTATTTAAAAGAGAGCGAACATTAAAAAGTGCCACATTGATGGTGACAGGTGGCTTGTTGATCCTGGAGGTGGGTTGTGGGTGTTTTGTGAGTGGTCGAAGGTTATGGAGGTTCACAGAGTGAGTATGGCGGTGTCTGATGTGTTGATGTTGTGTAATGATTACCTGAATGGATGAGGTGTTGGTGTGAATATGAGGTCCAAGTCCGGTACTGTGTGTATGGTGGTCAGAGGTGGAACTGAGTGGATAGGAGCATGGACCTGGGGGACATCAATTGGTGTGGGACAGAGCAGCTGGTGCGGGTTTGGGGAAAATTGCGTGCTGAGCACCGTATGCCAGGTTGGCTGAGAGCATGCGGGCACCTGCCCTGTTAAGATGGAGCCCGTCTGGCCCAAAGAGGTGTCGTCTCTCCCAGAAAACATCAAAGTTGTTGATGAAGCCGACGTTGTGGGAGCTGCAGGCAGAGGAGAGCCATGTGTTGAGGCTCAACCTACGACTGAAGGTGCCAATCCCTCTGCCGCAGTTGGGGGTGGGGCCGGAGATAAAAACAGTGAGACTGTGAGATAGAGTTAAAAAGGTGTCTAAAATCCTGCTTTAAAAGTTCGGACTGTTGCCTGGCGATGTCGTTCGTACCTGCGTGGATAATAATCCTTTTCGCCTGCGGATGGGAGCTCAGGATGTCCGGTATTTTCCCGGTTATATCGCTAACGGTGGCTCCGGGGAACAACAGGGTTAACGCCTCCCTCATGCGGACGTGCCTCACGATGGAGTCCCCGATGACCAGGGTTGTGGGAGCGTCCGCTCGGTCTTCGGGGGAGCAAGCCAGCTCAGCCACCCTGCCACCCTCACCAGGACTCCGGGTGTGATCCCTCGCCAGGCGGGGAGAACGGGAGGAGTGCCAGCGCACTGCGTCCCTCACGAGCCGCTTGCGCTGGGATGAAGAGCGGGTCGGCGGTGGCGGACGGCCCCCTATTGGACACCCACCTGCTGGAGGGCAGCTACCAGTGAGTGGAGGGAAGGCTGTGGTGTCCGTCAGCGGGGGCATGGTGTCTGTGGCCGCAGGAACAGGTGCAGTCTCTTGGTGTGGGTCCCGGGTCGCCGGCTTCTCGCTCACGGATAGAGCCGCGTACTTGTTGGAGAGCGGGATCGGGGGAGAAGGAGCCCCGCTGTGAGCCCCGCTCGGAGCCCTGCTCGGAGCCCTCTTCCGCCCGCGGACGACCACTTCGGTCCAGGGGGTCCCCCTGTTTGGAGTGGAGCAGGCGGGCCGCTGACAGGAGGAGGACGGGTCCCAGAGAACTGTTTGCCCGAGCGCGGAGGTGGTGTTCTGCGGAGTGGACTCACCGGTCCGTGAGGTCTCCAGCCAGTTGGTCAGCGTCGGGAAACGGGACCTGAGGGTGATCAGCAGGGAATCCTTCCTCTGGAGCTCATTCGACATCCGCTCGATGTCCTCGAGAAGGTTAGCGATCTTTTTGTATGCTTTGTTCAGCATTTCTTCCAATTTACCAGGTGAGTCGGAAGTGTCCGGTGTCGCCATGGCGGCTCACCAGGCCTTTCTTTAAAAAGTTAAGATCCAAACGTCCGATGACTAAAACACTTTCACCCAGTAAAAAATAAAACGTTAAAATCAAACATTAGCCAGAGGCATAATGTTTAGAGTGATTTAAAACGTTTTAAAACTGGATTAAAACAGGCTTACGGAGCTCTGTTGTGTAGCAGCAGTAGACGCCAGCGCATGCGCAAATGGGTATCAACGGTTCAGGCTGGTGGTATATATATATATATATATATATATATATATATATATATACATATATATATATGTATATATATATATATATATATATATATATATATATATATATATATATATATATATATATATATGTGTATATATATATATATATATATATATATATATATATATATATACGTATGTGTGTGTGTATATGTACAAAGCTGTCCAAAGCCCCATAACGCTGCCCGACATGATTAACGTGGTGGGCAGAGCTGTCGGCACTCAGACTGTGGCTGTGAACCGCAACATGGATAACATCATGGAGAAGCTTTCGGCTTTGCAAAGGCAAATGGATTGATTCGGAGACCAGAATGGACAAACAGAGTAGTTGTGTAAATTGGAATGCGACTACTCGCCCCAAGCCTAAACAACTTCAATCTTATCTGTTTTCGGCCTCCCCAACTGGCACTGGCCTCGGCCAAGGCCGCTGCTGGAACAAACTTCCCCTGGAGAACATTGTAGTGGGACGCTCTTGCATTCCTTTCCGCCTTCACGGACACCTGCTGATTGTTGACTCTGTCTGGGACTCAATCAAGGTTGTCTCCGTGGCAACTTGCTGTGTTATCGCTATGACATCCTGCGGACTGAAGCACCAAGATTGTGATGCCAGGCGAAGCGACTCTCCAGGCCTACACACACACGAACATATATACAGATATGCAACTCACCTCCCTATCCCCCCACCCCACGCCTTCGCAGCTTTTACCCCCGGTGCGACAAGCGGGTCTGTGACCAGCGCCGATGATGACTGCAGGACCGGATGGCTGCTTGCCTGTACTGGGTCACCTCTGTCTTCCTGTCCTGTCTACCCCAATGTCATATTGTATGTTATGCTGTATGTACGGATGGGTCGATGGCTAATTTCGCTTGTACTTGTACTTGTACTTGTAATAGCGACAATAAAGGCTCAGTCATTCATTCATTCATTCATATTTAAATTTAATTATTCAGGAATAGTAATCCGAATGTATTGGAAGATGTATGTGAATTTAGGGACGTTATTCATTTGTATGGAATTCATATGACCTGCACTTGAGAGTGGTAATGGTAATAGTAGAGTCGCATTCACACACACATTCATACACTGGTGGCCGAGGCTACCATACAAGGTGCCACCTGCAACTCAGTTTTTAACACACTTACACACAGATGGATTTGGCATTCAGTATCTTGATCAAGGATACTTCGACATGCAGACTGGAGGAGCCTGGGATCAAACCACTGATCTTCCGATTGGTAGACAACCCGCTCTATCACTGGGCCACAGCCGCCCATGACATGACATGACTAATGACATCCAGTGGTTTAGCCTGCACTTCACCTTGTCCATAAGAGTAAGAAAGTTAGCTGAATTAATTAAGCCCTGTTTCCACCAAACACTTTTGGTATGGTACCTTTGAAACCAAAGTAACCCTTCAGACAAGGTACCTAGTAGAGTTCTCAATTTCAACCCGAGCCTGAGCCCGACCGAATAAGCCCGACAGGTCGGGTCAGTTTGGGCCGACTTATTAAGTTAATTGGGGTGGGCTGAGTTGGGCTCGGACAGCGGAGAGAGAGAGGAAGAGAGAGAAAAAGAGAGAAAAAAAGTTTGTCTGTTAGAGAAGCGCACTTTGTGAGGGTGTGACAGCAGCACTAACACACAATGCTGCTGTCCATGGTTCTCACTTCTGAGCAGCCTGTGAGGAAGAAAATATGCATGTCAGTTAAGATTATTCCAAATCCATTCATTATTCAATGTTATGTTGTTGATGTTTAATGGTTATAGTTACCATTTTTAATAAAGTATTTAAGTTGAAGTTGAAGTATCATCTGCTGTGTGTGTGTGTGTACTGTTTGGGCTGTTATTTATGCAAATTGGACTAGTTTAAGTCAGGACTGATTGACAGGCAAAGTTTGACCTGGTTATCACGGACTGTGCTAGTCCTAGCAGTGCATCCTGAAAAGGCATGGCATTTCTAAAATCCCAGTCTGAAGAAGGAAATTCATCCACCTCGTGTGGATGCAAAACAACTTTCTCCAGCTAAATTCAGACAAGACTGAAGTCATTGTATTTGGTCCACAGAAAGTAAGAGAAAGTGTCAGCTGTCACCTCCAGTCTCTCTCTCTAAAACCTACAAATTCAGGTTAGAAATCTCGGGGTAATAATGGACTCAGACTTGAACTTTAACAGCCACATCAAATCAATAACATCAGCAGCTTTTTACCATCTAAAAAACATTGCCAAAATCAAAGGTATAGTGTCTAATCCTGAATTGGAGAGACTTCTCCATGCATTTGTCTCTAGTAGGTTAGACTACTGTAACGGCCTGCTCACTGGCCTCTCCAAACGGGCCGTAAGACAGCTGCAGTACATCTAGAATGCTGCTGCTCGGGTCCTGACCAGAACCAGGAAGTACGAGCACATTAGTCCTGTGCTCAGGTCTCTACACTGGCTTCCTGTGGCTCAGATAATAGACTTTAAAGCAGCTCTGCTTGTGTACAAGTCTCTCCATGGCCTAGCACCAAAGTACATCTCTGACATGTTAGTGCCATACCATCTCGGACTCTGAGGACCTCAGGGACCGGCCTCCTGCTGGTGCCCAGGGTCAGGACTAAACATGGGGAATCAGCGTTCCAGTTTTATGCAGCTAAAATCTGGAACAGTCTTTCTGAAGATGTGAGACAGGCCTCTACTCTGACAATGTTCAAATCTAGGCTCAAAACAGCTCTATTTCACTGTGCATATGACTGAAAGGATCTTATCTGCACTCTTCTCTTTTAAAGTTCATTTTATAATGATTATTTATGTTTTTATTTTGTATTGTGATTTTAATGCATTTTCTTGTTCTGTAAAGCACTTTGAATTACTTTGTGTATGAATTGTGCTCTACAAATAAACTTGCCTTGCCTTGCCTTGCCTATGGAGCGGTTCCATTGGTACCATCCACAACTTTTTGCAGTAGAAATGGTAAAAAAGCATACAGAACAGAACAGAACTGTACCGTATTGCTCAGTGGAAGCAGAGCTTTACTTAAATTAATACTCAGGTGAGTAAACTGGTGAGTAATTTAGAAAGGAAGTGAGGAAAAGGGAAATTTACAAGCTGCGTCATTGTCAGGAGAGTACTGATTGCAGTTGAAATGCTAAACGGACTGAGGGTATAGGTACCATATTTGAGGGGTTACTCTTGGTTCCAAAGCTACTGTACCAAAAATGTTTGGTGGGAACGGGGCTATAGTGTACATAATGCCAGGTTAAGACCCCAGCACCTCCCTACTGATAACATTATGCAGGTCTTGACAGATGGCAACTGATGATTGATCAGGGTCCAATGTTTAGTTTGTCATATCTCAAGTCACAGCAAGAATTTATGATTCATAATTGTCTCATCTGACACAGTGGCTATTTTGAAAAATGCCATAGATGCATAGATCTGCATCAACTGCATTGTTGATTTGTAAGCCCATATGTCAGTGTGTTTGGATAAGATGACAAAATGACATGGCATACTGCAATGCAGCTAGTATGTATTTACTCTACATTTGACATGCACTTGTGTAGCCTTTTGTGAACAATTTCATTTGTCATCTCTTAACAGTGTGTCTCTCTGTCTTCCCAGGTGATAGAGTGCATTACTCAGGGCAGGGTACTGGAGCGCCCCAGGCTCTGTCCCAAAGAAGTCTACGATATGATGCTGGGCTGCTGGCAGAGGGAGCCACAACAGCGCCTCAACATTAAAGACATTCAGAAGATGCTGTTCACTCTGATGAAAGCCACACCAGTCTACCTGGACATACTGGGATAGGAATGGATATGGGAGGAAAGGAAGGTTGAAATAAATGATACAAAGAATACACTGAATTAAAAGGAGATTGATTGCTTTGGAGCAGAACTGCCCTAGACTTACAGCATAGTGTATGATGGAACTATGTGAAGTAGGACTAGGAATGGACTCTACCTTGCATCCAGCTGCCTGACATATATGGTTTGGAATTAACTAATGTTAAGTAATTTGCATTTAACTGGATTGAAATTAACTGGATTGCATTGCATTGCATTGCATCACATTATAATCAAAGGCAACGTCTTGGACATGACCTAAATGGTTGGGTCTGGGTTTGTTTGGTCCAGTCTTACTCCTTTTTGAATAAACTCATGACAAAAAAAAACTTGACTGTGAAGGATGGATTACAACAAACTGGGCTGGACTAGATTAACCTAATTATGCTGGTCTGGTATGGTTTGGTTTTCTTACTCCTAATAATTTAGGTATCATCATTTGCTAGCCTATGTATCCCCAGTCTTAATCAGTGCACCTTTAGTTCTATCTTAATGAAACTTGACCTAACCTGGTAGAATCTGGCTCAGCTTGGCTATATTTCAAATGTCCTGTCCTAGATTATAGTTTTGCTCAATTTAACTACTTTAACAACAAACCCTAAATTAGAGCTGTCTTTATTGCCAGGCATTTTTTGTTAAAGTGGTTTTGCTGGTCCTTACACAGTAAACCATCCTCGACTTCCACTGTGGAATGTATTAATTCAGAAGGAGGATCTGCACAGATCTGTGATTCTTAAACATTTGGATGCCTGCGTGTTCCAGGGTATCTTACCCATACCTGCTTGCCTATTCATTTACATGCCTAGGGTTTGCCATTATCACTTGACCAGACTCAGTGCCCTTAATGTATAACTTGAACATGTTTATGGCAAATGTTTTGGAAGATTTTTATGACTCTTCACAGATTTTAAGTACTAAAGCTGTCTATTAATTAAATCTGTTAGGGTTAGCATTCTATTTAATGACCCACTTATAGGGTGTAAGACTTACTTCTGATGGATTATTTATTGCAAAGTGATGAACATTATCTTTGGTAAATGGTTCTAAGCAAAACCATGAGGAGAAGAAGCTGCATCATTTCATTTTGGAACCTTTATTGGCATGAATACACCTGGAACCAGCAGCATCCTTGGGCTGCAACCATAATTGTTCTGATACAAACATCTAAGAGACTAAAATGCTGACAAATTAAACCACCACAATCTAGACAGTAATCAATAAAAGACAGACCAGACGATTCTGTCTTAACGTTAAGGGAATGCATTGTTCACATTACCATCTGTAGGACAGATAAAATTGTTCAATTCTGTTCATTGAAACTTCAAGCAAGTGGGTTAACAAGAAAGGACAACTTACATCAAACATGTCACATGCAGAAGCTACTGTGTTCTTAAGTGCTCATCCAATGTTTTCATCTGCAAAGCCTTCATAGATACATCTTATGATGCTGGACTCATGTTACCCCACTAAGCTGTTCACCTTTGCAAGCACCCAACCAGACCTTCCAATTTTGAGCCTGGAAGTGTGGCCTGAGTGACTGTCTGTCGCCATAGAGATGGACCTAAGTGCCTCCTACGTCATTCAAAATAAAAACACTTTACATTTTGTTTACATTTTGCTTAAAAATGTACACTAGCTGTAAACCTACCTACTTTAGGCACTCTATGTATTGCAAAAAAAAAAAAAAACTAACTAAAAAACAGGAATACAAAGAATGATATATCAACAACAACTCCTGGAGAAAAGCAAAGCAAAAGTGGACCAAAAAAAAGGTTTTTTATACCTTTTGCAGCTTAACCCGAATGTTGAACTACCCAAGGTGAAGTTATATTTTCTGTTCTTTTAAGAACGATAAAAAACATATTCTACATATTTTTTATTTATTTTTATTTTAGATCAAAGAGTGGACCCCTGCCATGATCTAAAGCCATTGCCACTGGATAGGAAGGAACTGATCACCACTAGAAAACAACAATTGGCTGGGCAGAAGCCTTCAAGTATTACTTTAGTATAGTGTTTCATACCTGGATCCACTCTGTCAAATCCTGGACATGATCTAGCAATATCAGCTGTATAGTAACTAGAAATTAAAATTACAATTAAAACTAGAAATTCTGAGAGGATAACCAGTCAAATAACAAAATATTTCTCAAAAGAATGTATATACTGTAAAACTCTACGTCTTGAGACATGTTAAAGGATAACTTCGGTATTTTTCAACCCGGGTCCTTTCCCCATGTGTATGTGTGTGTATGATTCATAGGTATAACTTGTTTTAAAATTGGCTCAGTATTGAGGGAGGCGGATGCAGCCGGCAGCCACGAGGTAGATATGGGGGCAAATGCGTCCTGTATAAGTTTGCGCATTGAAAGTGTTTTTTTTCGCCACTGAGTTCAGTTCAGATTGTCAGTGCTATCTCTGTAAATAGCATACTAAGCTTTTCCCTGACCCTTCACCTCTGTGAAGCTGTGTGTGACGTCATCTCGTGAGAGCTTTGCTTGTTGCCGGAAGAAAACAGAGGAGCCATGCTAAGTGCCACTCAGAGTGGCGCTGGTTGTCCCAGAGTGCAGTTGAGAGTTTTACTGCATCGGTATCATGGCTGCATATTTACCTGATTTAGAGAAGGAGGATGAGCCCTTTTATTATGATGGCCGCTCGTACTTATTTGAGCCTGAGTATACGGACGAGGAGCTCCTACAAATTGAAGAGCAGACGAGGATAGAGAGAGAGGGCCAACGAGCGGACGAGGGTGAAGCAGCGGCTGCACAAACGCAAATCTCTGAGGACTGGTGTGCTCCTGTGGTTGCTGTGACTCCATGCCCACAGAGGAAGAATGTCTGTGTTGCAACGAGTGGGACCTGTTGCCCAATATTCATGGTCTCAATGTGTCCTGGGATGATACAGAAACTACCAAACGCTGTGTAACTACGTTAGAAGATTTCTCCCCTCTGATCAACAGGGCAGTGCTGGATACTTTTTTTCATGTGCCCAAAATAAATTGGAGGAGGCGGCCAAAACCACAGGGACCAAATGGTCAACTATCCATCAAAGTAATTATAACTAATATGTCTTTATGCATGTAATACTGATACCTAGAATTGTCTCCGAGACGCACATTTACTGTTGCATACTTTGCCCTCGTATATATCGTACCCTGTTTTCTTCCGGCAACAAGCAAAGCTCTCGCGAGAGGACGTCACACACAGCCAGGAGGAGGAGGTGAAGTGTCAGGGAAACGCTTAGTATGCTATTTACAGAGATAGCACTGGCGATCTGAACTGGTCAGTGGCAGAAAAAAGCACTTTTAATGCGCAAACTTATACAGGACGCATTTGTCCCCATTACTACCTCGCGGCTGCCGGCTGCATCCGCCTCCCTCAATACTGAACCAATTTAAAAATGAGTTGTACCTATGAATCATACGCACACATACACATGGGGAAAAAGGGCCCAAGTTGAAAAATACAGAAGTTATCCTTTAACTTACCTCCTTTTCTCCAGTTTGATTATTCTTAGCTTCTTGCTGTGTTGTCATATGGTTCAGTGAAAGCCAATAGATATTTTGATAATATTTTTTTCTGGTTGTAATTATTACGGTTATTATTTACTTTGTCTCGTCACACTATGTCTCTTCAAAACTTTAAGAAAATAATCTACATTAAATCAATTTCAGTCATTTTTCTTGATCATTTGTTGGTAATATATGAGTCAAGATAATAGAGGAAAGTTATAAGGTCAGTGTTTTATTGACCTGCTCTAAGGGAAAGTACTATTCTAGGATCAGAAACATTCTACAGGCTTAAAGGAATGGTTTAACATTTTGCAAAAAGCTTTAACTTGCCTTTTTCCACTCCGAGACAGAACATATCTGTGCGTCCACTAATGATAGCCTATTCAGGACAAAGAGTGGAACCAGGGGGGAAACTGCTAGCCTCGCTCCCACAAATATATAAAAAAAAAAGCTCTTCCATCAATTCTGAACATGGCTTTTTTCCCCCCAGAGGTTAAACTGTCTCATAAATAATTTTTTTTTTATTTTGAGCATTTTTCATGTTGAAATGTATTACCCACCCCAAACAGGTGAAGACTGAGTTTAACATTAGCTCACTGCGCCCATGGCTCAAATCTGTCAGCTGACAGCTTGAAACACTTAGCAGTCAGTAGTCATGACTCAGTGACACAAACTATAGCAACCAAAAGGCAGAGCTCTGTCCATTAGCTTGACAAACGAAACCCATACTAAACTGTAGGGAAGTCACGTTAACAGCAAAATGACAAACATTTGCTCAACTTTGGTCCTGCATTATAACCATAAGTGTATGAATTAGTCATCTGTCTAAAGGTAAAGAATGGGTCCCGAGGCCACAGTGTGGGAAGACTGAGAAACATTTAGCATGGTCTAATTGCTGTTAGATACCTTCATATAAGCCACTGTCATACTATTTAGTGTACTGTTGTTTGTTTGTCATCAGAGTCTGACGTTGTAAGAACTCATCATGAACTCATCAAGAACTCATCTCTCAAAAGCACATTTGCTCTAAAGTCATTTAACTCCAAATTTCCCCCTGGCATTAATGTTGTAATGGAGATAAAAATGTATCAATATTGAAAAGATGGCATACGCCTGTGCTGCCTATACAAACAATGGCTAAATCTGATTTCAGTGCTTTTGTGTGCAGCCTCAGGTTTCCAACTAAATTAAAAGTTGATTCACAAATGATGACCACCATGCCAGATTAAAATTGGGCCAGAGTATCTCACAACTTGTGTAAAACCCTACCCAATGTGTGGACTTTGCCAACCTTTATCTTTCTAAGCTCTCTCAAGAACTACTGTATGATACCATTACTAGTGTAATTATATGTGGCTATTTTCTTATTTTACCATAACCACATTAAACAGCTATATTCCCCATGTATGAATATGAAGTTTTAGCAGGCACAAGAACGTCATGTAAGCTACAGTAGCTCTTCACTTGTATATGCAACAAGTCACAGCCGCTTGTCTATACACTACTGAAAAAGTCTGTTGTGCATAAACATTGAGAGCGAATGTAAAAATATGATGCTGTGAGTCAGTGGCATATGATACATTGCATTTTTCTCTCACTGTGAATGTTGTTTTCTGAATGCCCTCCAGGAAGTCAGGTTTTATCAATGAGACCTACTAGATGCAGCTTTATTGGAATGGTCATGGGTTTATGACTTCATGTGTAGCACTTTCTATGGACATGGCTTGGGAAAAGTTTATGGACTGTGTTTGTAGAGCCCTAAGAGCCTGCACAGTGGCAATTCAATGTGTGCTCACACCCCTGGGGTCAGTTGCATAAAGATATGTCAGAGATATTGTATGTTAGACCAGCCTTCATTTTACTCTCAACATGCTGAGCGCATAGCATCATATTGGTTAATTCTCAAGGTCAGTACCAACATTTTAGGCCAATACAGGAAGTAGTGGCCTTAGTGTGCCCTTCCTCATAGTGCATCAGAGAGTCAGTGTTTGAAGGAAGGGGTGGGAGATCAGCATGTAGCACACCTGACTTTCTTGCAGGGGACCAAAACTGTGTCCCATCACCTGTAATTTTTGTTTGTTTGTTTGTTTTGTTGTTTGTTTGTTTTTGTTTTTTAACCACTACCAAGATTTTCTGCTAACCAAAGCAGGTGGTGCATGTTGTCACATGCAGGTATAGTCATTTCAAAAACATTGCAAAATGTTGTCATTAAAAGCAATCCAAGGTACTGCACAATTATTCAATATCAATGTCCTGTCTGGCAGTAGAGTTCATTTTCTCCTGACAATTTGGATTTTTTTTTTGGCCTAAATGGAAGGATGGAGTCAATGCATCAGCATGCCAAAATTTACAGCTCACTAATGTAAACTCTGTGAGGCCAAACTCTATTGATGAATTTGTAAGCCTTTAGGATTCCAAATCCAACTCCAGTTTGCTGATTCTCCTGTTTTCAGTCGACCTGACACATTTGGCCCCTCAGGACAATTTTCTAAAGCACTATAAGCATACTGCATTAGTACAAGCAAGCTTCCTGGAGGACAGAATCAGTGCGAAAGGCACCTCCAGCTCTCAAATATTCCAAACACTTATCACGCTGCTAAATGTGTCCTGTATGATTACAGCCTTAATCTTTCATTGACACTCTAAGTTGTCAATGATAATAATGTACTACTTCTAAAGGCAATAAAGTGAGATAAAAATTGTTGTTTTCCCATCTGTTGGCTCATGACATCACATTTATACAGCTTTTCTTGTTTATAGCTTCATTGTGCTCTCTCTCTCTCTCACTCTCTCTCTCTCTTTTTCTCTCTCTGTCCCTAACTCTCTCTCTTCCAGTTTATTCAATCTGCCTTGCTCATGTACTCTTTGATCCCCCTTACTCTCTAGTGTTTCCCCAAACAGAGTATTTAAGCTGAATATGTTAAAGCCATCAATACTCACTAAGTGTCTTTCCCTTCCTCACTCTCTCTGGGTAAAGTGTTGTGTATCTGTCTCCATACTACCATTTATAACTCTATGTATTAGAATAATTTGGCAACTTGTATAATGTCTTTTTAAAATGCTGAGATGTGGTGAACTTTTAAGGTGGCTCTGTGTATGATTCTGACTCATTAAAAGTTACTTCATCCTTGAGTGGTTATGGCCTCAGTTCAGTTCAGTTCAGTTAAGTTAAATTCAAATAGCTTAATTGGTATGAACAAAGTTATTGCCAAAGCATTTCGTAAACGAACAAAAAATACAAAAAAAAAAAACTTTCTTTCTTTGTCTCTCACTCACCCACCACCTCTCCAGGAAATAAATACTGATTACCCACTTTTAACTAGATCTAAGGAGTATTACTCTTTTAAAGGATATCAAACAGATAATCGGCATCTTTGACAAATATTTTACAGCATTATTAAAGCTGCTTGTACATTTGCACACATCAGGGGAATTGGTAAATGCCGTGGCTGTGCATTTCTGTGAAAGTTAGACACTGTGTGCAGGAGTTAAATGATATTTCCTACAGATCAGTGCAAGCACTGGAACTAATTTTGTACCACTTTATGTGTCCACTGTGTGGCCCTTAAAAACAAACACTAATGTCATGTTGCTGTAAATCAATTGTAGAACATGCCATGTAAAAATGTCATGCAAATGATACTGATATTGTCACACAAGGCTTACTTCCTGTTGACAGCAGGTGGCACAGTGATTATGACAACTGACTAGCATGTTAATGCCACGGCAACATCATTACATTGAAACTCAAGCGTTTGACACATTTTCATTGTGGAGGTCTTAAAATAGTAATGGCCAAATCTGAAGTTGATCCAAACAATTCTCTAAGAGAAGTTTGTTTAAGTACAGTGCAAATGACAACACCAAAAAATACCTTACAATTGCATAGTGAAATCAAAATAGGTGATTTTGTGTTGGGTTTGGGGTATACCCTCAAGAGGCTTTTTGTCCATCTGCAGATGTTGCATGCACCTAATCACAAATTCCAATTCCAATTCCATGCATCTATGTGAAATTTAATGGTGGAGGCTTTTACTTTGAAAACTGTTTGGGGGTGGTATTGAGCCAATTTGCCATGACGAAGCCAAAACTGAAATCAGATATCACTTCTAACAAGTGTGCATTTTGTGTGATTTTGAGCATTGCAAACACTCCAACAACGCATGACAGCTGCGTAAAATGAAAATTCACAACCTTCACAAAAAGCATTATCAAGATATGATTGCTTTTCTGACCACATTCATACCCAGCCATCAACGTGTCTCAAGATGTCTTAAGATGTGTCTTAAGAAGACACATTTGTTGAGATGTCTTGAGACGTCTTGACATGTCTATAAGACGTGTCTATAGACATGGGTCTTAAGATGTCTTGAGATGTCTTAAGATGTCTTGGAAATATGAAGATGTCTTAAGATGTCTCAAGATGTCTCAAGATGTCTTAGAAATATTATTGTCTCAAGATGTCTTAAGGTATCACGATTCAATATTCCTTTTTTATCAGTTGAATTTAACATTTTATTTTTTTTTCAGTTAAACTTTCATCACAAATGTCAAAAAAGAATGCAAAACCATATGAAAATACTCAGCATTTAATAATAAAACATAGTATGTACAGAATGATTATGTTTACAAATTGATTACATTTTTACATTTATACAGGTACCCTACCTGTACCATTTGTTCCTGGGATTGTGAATGATTTTTTTTTTTTGTCAACAATTTGACAGTATTGTCCATTGGTGGCAGTGGACTTTGTCCCAATCCCTAGGTGTTGATTTGGTTCCCAGAAGCATTTGTGGTGGAGGAACAGGAGGGTGTCAGTGATGGCTGCTGTCAGAAAGAGTAGTTTTCCTCTTTGATACTCTTTGCACCCTGTCAGGGGATCTACTCTGTGTTGTGGCAGGAAGATGGTCCCCTCAAACAGGACCAGCGGATTATCTGGGGAAAAAACATCATGCATTTAGCTATGGGTTACATCAATATCTTTAGTATAACTGCTTAACCTAACACAATAGCATGAAGCATTATGTTATGGGTTCACATTGCCTGGTTCCTCTGTAATCTTCTTAACATATTTTATTCAAGATCTTTTGACTACTTTACCTGAGATGGTAGCCCATATATGGCGGTGATTTTCACTGGTTGCCTGTCGTTCACATGGGTTGGGTTGAGGGGGGCTGTCTCCACAAATGAGCCAACTTTGATAGTCTTTATATCAAATCTGAGAATGAGATAATATGTTAAACACACTTGGGTTTATATAGAAAAGGTTTATTATAAAAGGGGTATTTCCATTTCTTTAGATACATTTCTAAGGGCCTTATCCATGAAAGGATGCACAGCATCTGGGAAACACTATGCAATACTATTGTGTTGCTGGTACAAATGCTGTGCTATAATTTGTTATAATTTAATTTAAACGTACAATATGTGATTTTCTGCCGCAAGGGGTCTCAAACCAAAACAAAAGCAGAAGACAGTTGGATGACGTCGTAAAGTACCATGGGATCATGGTAGTTGTAGTTATATCACAGATACCGATCTAACGTTCCTCACTGCGTGTAACTGAAACTGACCGTGGCAGTTTTTATGGCAGAGCGAGCTTCAGCAGCAGAGAAATGCTCATGGACGAGATATACTGTATTACTGAAGTTATATTCACTTTATGTTTCACTTTATGCAAATGGCGTCGGCCGGTGTAGCAGCCTGAGCCGATCTGGTACCTAATGTTACACCGGATCGTCAGACTCTGATCTAACTATCAGTAGTAACGTTACTTAAGCTGACCAAACGTCCTCTGTGGACATGTCCACTTTTCACGTCCCGTCCGGTGTTTTTTTTTCATAAACTGATTATAATGTCCGGTTTTCCGTGTGTTGAAGTCATGGCTCTCTTTTTTTGTGACTGTCTCGCTAACCTCAGTTATTTACACTCTATTCAGAAATGCTACTTACTTTAGCTGAGCGGTTAGCAATCTGCTAACGTTAGTTATTTGAGCAAACTGCTAACAGTTAGTTACTTAGCTTTACAGTCAGCGGTTAGCCAGCCTCCGCTCCACACCGCTCCGCAGCGCTGGTGCCCCGGCGGGCAGCAGTGCTTGCAATACACTGGTGGAAATTGTTAATATTTTGATAACATCAGCCAGATGTTTGCTTACCTGTATAGTAGAACATATGGGAGGTAGGCGTTGAATTGTAGTCCTAGATTTTCACGAAGCTCTCTCCATCTAGGAAAGGCCACACCAATATTTATCCTGGATTTAGCTCTCCTCTTCTTATCCAAATTCTTCTGGGATCGCTTGGTTGACCCGTACGTTTCCGTTTTACCGGCTTGTTTACCGGGACAGCTTCGGTGTCAGAAGGTGCAGCAACCGTTAATGTATAACCATGATCCGTGAGTAGTTAACGTAGCCTAGCAACAGTAACGTTCATTCTCTGACGTCACATCCGGTCTGCTTCTTCTTCTCCTCCTTCATTTAGGTTACCAGTCATTAGTTGCGACCTAATGACACGGTCCGTAACTGTTACTAATATTTTATATTTATCTGGGTTTGAAAAATTGTTGGAAACATATCTGATAATGAAAGTACACAACTAAACAAAATATATAATATTGGTTTAGTCGTTTTTAGAATTTTTTATGTGGAAAAACTACATATTATATCTTAAAATGTTGTCGTGATCTGTGTATAGATCATTATAAATGTATTGTTATTGTATATTTAAAATTAATTATTCTATGATACTTTTCTATGATATTCATTTAATTCAATAATTTATTCATTAAACACTTTTATAAACTTAATTTCACCTCCTGTTCATGTTCATCTTCTGTTGAAAACAATTGTTATGTAAAAAAAAATCACAGTACATTACCATATCCTTCTTCATTTGAAGCAATATTTTACATTTTTAACTTGTTCATTCAGTTATTGTATCATATTATCATCATAATACTCCAGTTGAAACAAGATAGCTTGACCATGTCTTTGAGACATGCATACCAATATCTGAAGCCATCTTAAAATGGGAATGTCTTAAGCCAAGGGAAATATGTCTTAAGATGTCTTAAGACACTCAATGTCTTCAAGACACACGTGCTGCTCTGGCATGTCTTGGCTTAGTAAGCCAAAGTAAATATGTCCAAAAGATATATACACATATGTCCAAAAGATATCTACACAGACAACGACTTGGCGATAAATGAAGATTTATTTAAAGCAGCTGTGCAGAACTTTTTACCATTAATAAAACTGTCCCTAGTTCGTATTTTGACTCCTAAAACTCCCAAAAATCCGGAATAGAAATTGTTAATTAACATATCACTATGTCTGAGTTATTGATATCAAGTTTAAATTGTAACGGATTGGCTGAAAAAAAGAAAAGAGGTGATGTCTTCATGTGGCTTGCAGATAAAAATTATGATATATTTTGTTTACAAGAGAATCATTCTACTCAATTAGATGAGATTAAGTGGAAAGGAGAATGGGGGGTGAGATTTACTTTTCTCATGGGTGCTCCAGTTCTAGAGGTGTGATGATAATGTATAAAAAGAAAGGGAATATTATGATCAAAGAAACGGTGGCACATTACACAGGGAGATATATTATACAACATATTTTGGTAGATAGTATAGATTTTGTTTTGATAAATTTGTATGCACCCAACTCGGATGATCCACTTTTTTTAAAAAAAAAACCCATTATTATTACATTACAAGAAAAAGAGCTACACGATAAGAGGCTGATAATGGTCAGTGACTATAATACTGTTTTAGATGTGGATTTAGATCGAAAAGGCACACAAAATAGGAATTACCATGCCAAATCTTTCAATGCTATTTCCGACATCATGTCCTCATTGGATTTAATCGATATATGGAGGCTGCAGAATCCTAAACAAAGAAGATATACATGGAGACGAGGAAATCAGGCAAGCAGAATAGATTATTTTTAACCTCTTTTTCTTTGGTACCATTAATTAAGAAAGTTGAAATTAAAGAGAGATTTAAGTCTGATCACTATTTTATATCCTTGACTGTCTGTACACGAACATTTCACAGAGGACCTGGATATTGGAAGCTGAATCAGCAGTTGCTGAAAGATAAGGATTTTATAGAAAAAACAAACAGATTTATCTATTTTTTCAAATAAATAATGGCACTGCAGACCCTTTGGTTATATGGGATGCTTTTAAATGCCCGCTAAGGGGTCACTGTATACAGTTCAGTTCTAGAAAAGCCAAAAATCAATTGGAGAAGGAAAAAACATTGATAGCTGAAATAGAAGCATTAACACAACAAATTGATAATAATACAAATGAGTTAGAAGTAGGTCAACTAAAGGTCAATCTGGAGCACAAGACAAAGGAGCTAGAACGACTATATTCAGAGAAAGCTAATATAACTTACCTGGGTAATAGAATAGAAAGGGTTGAAAAAGGAGAGAGATCAACAAAGTATTTTTTGAATATGCAGCATAAAAACGCGGTCAAGAAAAATATAATGAAGCTCATAATAGGAAATAAAATAATTGCGGAACCACAAGAAATTTTGATGGAACAACACAAATACTTCTCTAAACTTTTTTCATTC
The DNA here is from genome assembly GCA_035609425.1 of Epinephelus awoara. Classification (NCBI taxonomy): domain Eukaryota; kingdom Metazoa; phylum Chordata; class Actinopteri; order Perciformes; family Serranidae; genus Epinephelus; species Epinephelus awoara. Next base: position 43,190,759 of record CM069298.1, on the reverse strand, counting down.
CAAAGCCCCCCAATGGAGGTAATACTTCAGCACATCGGTCCTACAGAAAATAATGTCAAGTTAACTTTAGAGGAGAAGGAATCGTGTGAGGGTCTCATTATGCAACACGAGTTACAGGAAGCCATAAGCTCCTTTGAAAAGGGAAAAAGTCCAGGAGCTGATGGCATCCCTGTAGATTTTGATCAAACTTTTTATGATTCCATTAAAATACCTCTGCTTAATACTTTCAACTGGTCAAACAGCATGAAAAAGCTGTCAGAAACTCAACAGCAAGGGTTAATTTCCTTGCTTTTAAAACAGGATCCAAATGGACAGTACAAAGATCCAACTATATTGCAGAATTGGAGGCCAATAACTTTGCAATGTAATGATGCAAAGATATTGGCCAAATGCCTTGCAAATAGATTAAAAAGAGTATTACCAAATATCATACACCCAGATCAATGTGGACTCCTGCAAGGTAGATCTATTACCGATAATATTAGTCAAGTAATTGAAGTAATTAAATATTATGACCAAAAACATTCCTGCCTTGATTTTTCTGTCGATTTTGAGAAAGCTTTTGATAAAGTACGTTTGGATTTCATTTATAAATGTTTAGAATATTTTAATTTTGGACCCTCTTTGATTAACTGGATTAAAGTAATTTATAGTAATTCTAACTGTAAAGTCCAAAATAACGGATTTTTTTCAGAAACAATTAAGTTACACAGAGGACTGAAACAGGGTTGTCCAATTTCGGCATACTTTTTTATTCTAGCCATAGAAATTTTAGCCCAAAAAGTGAGAGCAAATAGTAAAATTGAAGGTTTGAGCATATTTACTTTAGAATCAAAAGTTTCAATGTATGCGGATGATGTAAATTTTCAAATACAACCAAATATAACAACTTTTACTGCACTAGATTTTTCTAGTATTTCTGGTTTGAAGCCTAATTATGAAAAATGTACAGTACTGCGTATAGGGTCCTTAAGAGGCTACAACTTTGAGTTTTGTTGTGACCTGCCAGTTAAATGGTCTGATGGTCTTATAGATGTCTTAGGTATACATGTGCCTAGAAATATGGAACATATAACAAAAGAAAACTTTGAAAGAAAGCTTCTTAAACGTGACAGATTATTAAAAGCCTGGAGAATGGTTAGTCTGACTGTTTATGGGAAAATAATAGTGTTAAATTCTTTAGTGATCCCTCAGTTTGTTTACATCCTTATGGCTTTACCATCACCAAAGGAGGATCTTTTTAAAAAATATGAAAGAATGTTTTTTTTTTTTTTTTTTTTTTTTATGGAGCAGCAAGCCAGACAAAATAAAGTGTGGTTACTTATATAATGATTACAACCATGGTGGGCTTAATCTATTGAGCCTCAGAGCACCCAATGGTTTTCAGCAAAGCTATTAACAACCTTTCATCCTCTTTTTCATAAACAACTTTATCCTTACTTTCAGTTAACTGCCTCTCAATTTGCTCTGTTGAAGAGAAAAGCTTTTCCTTATTTATCAGGTTTCTTGGAAGAAGTTATTGTCAGTTGGCTTCAATACCAATACCATCAACCAGAATTATCTCATGAAATTCGAAATCAATTTTTATGGTACAACAGTAATATGATGATTAACAATATGTCCTTTTTTATTGAATCAATGTTTACAGTGGGTTTATTATTTGTAAATGACCTTTCAAATAGTAAAGGTGAAATTATGACTTACAATGAATTGACAGCAATATACGGTAATGTTTGTGACTCCTTGACATATAATCAACTTTGGGCAGCTATTCCACAGACTTGGAAGAGGAAATTATTATTAAGCTCAAAACAACTAGTATGTTGCCCTGCTATCAAGGATAGAACATGGGTAAATAAGAGGAAGATAAATAAAAAAAATATATTATTTCTGTATGTATAAAAGAAAAATTGCAGTGGCACCTGTTGCTGTATGTTCAAAATGGGAGGATCTCTTTGATTTATGTATTCCATGGAAAAAAGTTTTTACAAACATTTATACAACCACTTGTGATATCTCTATTAGAATTATACAGTTAAAAATCATTTATTGTTATTTGCCCACCAAAAAAAGACAAAAAATGGGGCATTCAACAATGTGACTTATGCAGATTTTGTGAAGAGGAAGAGGAATCAGATCTCCATTTATTTTGGTATTGTAAGGAAGTTGCACTTTTTTGGATTAGAGTAGGTCAAGCTTCTACAGCTGCCCTCTAACTATTATGTTTGGTGATTTAAGGGATGAAATAGAAGGAAAAGACTTGAATAATATTATTACTATGATGGGAAAAGTCTTTATATTTAAAGCCACAAAAAAAACAGTTAAAAATTGAGCGTTTCAAAATGTTTTTGAAGTTTCAGTGGACTATAGAAAAAGATATTAATAGAAACAAAGAACAGTGTGTAATTTTTGAACGTGGGTGGAAAATTTTGAGTTTGAGTAAAGGCTGGTTTTAACAACAGAAATTGTGGTGACGGAAGGCCTTTGTTTATTTTTGTTTGTTTATCATTTTGTTATTTATTTATTTATTTATTATTATTATTATTATTTTCCTTCTTGAAATCTAATCTCCTTAAAAACTACATTAGGAAGCCAATTTATCTTTGTTCTCTTTTTGATCATTAAGTCTTTGGGCTGCTGTTTGTCCTGTTGATGGTGGTGTGTTTTTGTGAAGTTGTATGTTTTGTTGTTTAATGCCTTGGTTTCTGTTTGTGTCATGTCCCTGTATTTTGTTGTTGTTGTTTTGTGTTTAATTAATAAAAAAACTACAACAACAACACTGGAGATTAAAGAAAACTGGATCAGTAAAATTTTTAAGTTTAAAATAACTTTGATAGTGAGCACAAAAGAGTTAAACAGAAGCAAGTAGATAAAGTAAAAACAAGACAAGAGCGTACGCAAACATTAAAGCAAGAGACTAAAAATGAAGAAGAGCACAATATGAGAGTATACAAAAAGCGAAATTACAAAAGGACGAGAAAGAGAAAGAAGCAAGAGAGTAACAAGAGGAATTAAAACTGCAAGCAGCTGTGATCGGGCCCTCGCACTCCTGCGCCACCGTGGGGGGCCAGCAGCATGCATCACTGACACGGTTATGTGAAATCTCAGAGTAAGTTAACCCTGATGTGGTGTGATGTTTCATCTTCCTACTCCAAAAAAACCCCTATGGGACAGGTTTTTTGAAAAATTTCAAGGGGGCGCTATAGAGGCATTTTGTCCCCCCCATGGGAGAAGCCCTATCAGATGTACGAGCTCACCATTGTCGACCTGTGTATCAATTTCATGAGGATGTGAGTACAGTACATATTAAGATGTGCCTTTTGTCATTTATAAATAGATAAATTACTTTTCTATAATACACCACTGATATTTCAAAGGAATAAATTACTTATTGACTTATACTTACAAAACAGCATCAGTAAGTGATTAACATAGGGGGATCAAAATAAAATAAAAAAATAAAATAAAAATCAACCAGCCACCCTCCTCCCCTGACAAGTAAAGAACAGTCCCTCCATAAGTAAAGAACAGTCCCTAAAGTGTGGTGAGGTTTGTGGGCCATTACCTAGGGTGAACATATTTTGATTTTCAAAAAAGAGGACACTCGGCCGGCCATGACATAGCCTACTTATTAAATGATACTCACAGTTTACTCAAATTTTAATATCTTTAAAATGTATATGTATGGATAGAAAATTCAGTTATATTACAAAATAATATCTCTCAAAGACAGATATTCAGATAGGCCTCTATAGGGGACACATACACACACTAGAGTGTGGCGATCCAAGCCTGACGGTACCTGACGGGTCGGGCCGGGTTTGGTCAAAAATGTAGAGCTACATTTTTGACCAAACCCGGTCCGACTTGTTATAGCTATATAAATTGTATTCGGGCTGGGGTCAGATTCGGTCAGCTTTCAGTAAAAATGTAGTGTAAAAATAAATAAAATCCTATTGTCTGTCCTGTTTATTGCTTGGGCACTGTTATTTACGTGACAACACCTGGACATCACACACACAGACACACACTGGCTGTTTGTTTCTATCTCTCTGACAGCTGGAAGTCTTGGACCTCCAGCCACCCGCCTCCGCCTTGATTAAACGCTGAAAATAAAATGAGTGAGACAGGTTTTTCCCATTTGATCTTATTTTGTTTTATGTCTACCTCTCCTCTCGCTGGAAGCATCGGACCTCCTGCCTCCTGCTCCCATCTCAATCACGGAGGTCTCACTCTCCGATGAGCACCCACAGCGCACGCCCAACCTGTTAATATGGGCCCTAGGCATTTTTGGGGTATTTTTATTGCCTTTACTTTTAAGCTCACATTTTGTATCACTTCCTCTTTCCACTAGAGGGAGTTGGACAGCACACTAATTATACAACATGTTTTTATACATCAAATATACACCACACAATTAAACTTTCAGATAAATCAAAAGATAAGTGTTTGATGAGACCTACTTCCAGTCGCCACTAGGTGGCACTATGAGTGTCAGGAAATATGGTTATATTAATGTTTTCAGGGCAGGACTAATATGATTCATCTGAAGTTTGATGGAGATCAGACCATTTACACCAATGTTATAGCAATTTCCTGTTTCATGGCGAGACATCAAAATTAAACCCTCTGCAGTGAGCGTAGACAATAATTATATGTCATGTTTGTGTACATCAAATACAGACCACAGCACTGAAATTTCAGGTGAATCCAAAGATAAGTGTCTGGTAAGAAGTACTTCCTTTAACCACTAGGTGGTGCTATGACTATAACGGAATATTGTCACATAAATGTGTTCAGGGTGGGACAAATATGAATCATGTCAAATTTGGTGGACATCGGACCATTTACTCCAAATTTATAGTAATTTCCTGTTTCATTGGGAGACATCAAAATTAAACCCACTGCAGGGGGCATAGACACTAATGATATGTCATGTTTGTGTACATTAAATATAGACCACAGCATTGAAATTTTGGGTTAATCCAAAGATAAGTGTCTGGTAAGAAGTATTTCCTTTCGCCACTAGGTGGCGCTATGACTATCATGGTATATTGTCATATAAATGTGTTCAGGGTGGGACGAATATGAATCATGTGAAGTTTGGTGGACATCGGATCATTTTCTCCAAAGTTAGAGCAATTTCCTGTTTCATGGCGAGACATCACAATTAAACCCTCTGCAACACGTGTATACACTAATGATATGTCATGTTTGTGTACATGAAATATAGACCACAGCAGTGAAATTTAACGTTAATCCAAAGTGTCTGATAAGAAGTACTTACTTTCACCATTCGGTGGCGCTATGACTCTCACCATATATTGTTATATAAATGTGTTCAGGATGGGACTAATATGAATCATGTGATGTTTGGTGGATATCAGACCATTTACTCTAAATTTATAGCAATTTCCTGTTTAATGGCGTGACATCACAATGAAACCCTCTGCAGCACACGTAGACACTCATGTTATATCATGTTTGTGTACATCAATTATAGACCACAGCACTGAAACTTCAGGTTAATCCGAAGATAAGTGTCTGATAAGAAGTACTTCCTTTCGCCACTAGGTGGCACTATGACTATCACGGTATATTGTCATATAAATGTGTTCAGGGAGGGACTAATATGAATCATGTGAAGTTTGCTGGACATCGGACCATTTACTCCTAATTTATAGCAATTTCCTGTTTCATGGCGAGACATCAAAATTAAACCCTCTGCAGCACACGAAGACACTAATGATATGTCATGTTTGTGAACATCAAATATAGACCACAGCATTGAAATTTCAGGTTAATCCAAAGATAAGTGTCGGATAAGAAGTATTTCCTTTCGACACTAGGTGGCGCTATGATTATCAGGCAATATGGTAATGAAAATGTGTTCTGGGCAGGACTAATATGAATCATGTGAAGTTTGGTGGAGATTGGACCATTTATGCCAGAGCTACAGCAATTTTGTTTTTCATGGTGAGACCTCAAGACTCAACGCTCAGCAGCAGGCGCACCATTCACCATTGGGCAAATCCTGTGTTAACTTTTGGTCACAACATAGTCACGGTTACATACACCAAGTTTGGAGCCAATCTGATTAAATCTGTAGGACAAGTTCTTTAATTTACAAGCCGTGGAAATGGGCAAAAACGCACAAAAGTGGCACAAGTAAATTCAAAATGGCAGACTTCCTGTTGGGTTTGGAGCATGGCTCCAAGAGGCCTTTTTGTACGTAATAGAGTGTTACAGGTGCCTACCAAGTTTCATACATTCAGGTCAAAGCAGCTTTGGGGGCTGCTCGATTGAAATTTTGTAGGGGGTGCTGTTGAGCCATCTTGGTGCATCAAAGCACAAAAATCACATCAGACAACAGGACTTGTGACCTGTGATGTGTATGCCACGTTTGGTGAGTTTTCAAGCATCCCTTGTCCCTTCAAAACAACATCGTGTTTTATGGCGAACAAGGCGGTGCCAAAGTGACAGCGTTTGATGAAAACTCAAAAGCTTCACTTTTAAGTATCATCAAGGTCTAAGGACTTAGACCAGCAAGTTTGAGGTGGGTCTGATTAACCTGCTAGAAGCGGGACATCAAAGAGTGTATAAACTAACTTTCTGTTGCCAGTAGGTGGCGCTATGGCAGTGATCTAAAATTCCTCTGTAGATGTGTTCAGGGCTGGACTATCATCATATGTGTGAAGTTTTGGCAAGATATTCCCATGTGGAGTCAAGTCACAGCAATGTTTATCATCACGGCGAAACATCAAAGATCGCTGCCAGGCCGTGGCCACGCCCTTCGACAAAAACTCACAGTTTCCACAATAAAGCGTCATCAACGTCTTGTGACTTTTTTCATCAAGTTTGAAGTGGATCTGGTCAAGTCTGTAGGAGATGTACATTAAAGTCTAAAACATGACATTTCCCATTGCCAGTAGGGGACACTATGTTTATCTCTAATTATTGACATGTAGATGTGTTCAGGGCGGGACTGTCATCAATTCTGTGAAGTCTGGGCAAGATTGGACCATGTATGCTGGAGTTATAATCTACTTCCTGTTTAGGGGCGAGAGGCCTAACTTTGACGCCATCCCACGGTCACACGCATTGACGAAAACTCAAGCTTTTGATAACTTTTCATCTTCAAGGTCGTGGGATGGGACAGACAAAGGTTTGAAGTCGATCGGATGAAATCTCTTGGACTAGTTCGTTCATTTATGATCCCTGGAAATGGCCAAAAATGCACCAAAATTGCACAGTAAATTCAAAATGGCTGACTTCCTGTTGGGTTTAGAGGATGCCCCCAAGAGGCTCGTCTCTTAGCATTACATAAGCCTGCCAAGTTTCATACATGTAGGTTAAACTAGCTTCAGGGGCTGTTTCCTCAAACTTTTGTAAGGGGCCCTACTGAGTCATTTTTTGGAACCAGCGAATGAGACCTTTAAAATATCAAATTTTTCACCAGTTCTGAGATGTGTGCAAAGTTTCATGAGTTTTCGGGTATGTTAAGGCTCCCAAAAAGGCAATTCATTTGGAGGAATAATAATAATAATAATAAATATAGCCGCAAGCGGCAATCAGCGGGTTCTAACCTGTTTCGGCCACCCCCGATGTGCCAATCTGAAAATTCTTTTTTGGGTGTGTTCTTGGTCCCCTTCTGATGATACTCACCGAGTTTTGTGCCGATCGGAAAAACGGTTAAGGTTTGACAGCCCATATTGTCTAAGTCCCGCCCACAGCAAAGATTCATTGGTCCGTGGCGGCCATGTTTTTCGTCCGATCTTGCTCATTTGTGATAGAAATGAGCGGCTCAGTCCCCCGATGCCTCACACCAAGTTTGGTGTTGATAGCAATAAACATTCCACTTGCCTATTCATTTTACTGTTTTTAACATTATGCAAATTAGCAAAAATTCTGTAAGGGCAGCGTTCATGGTTCAAGAGGCTTTTTTGTAGAGGACTATCAGGAGAATGTGTGTGTAAAAGTTCAAGTCGATAGCACTTGTGGTGCAGTGGGCAGAGCCTTTCAAACTTTACACTCTATGTTATAGCGCCCCCATGTGGCCGATCGGGACCAAATTTTTTGAGCAGTATTTGGATGTCATTTATAGTCCATGTACCAAGTTTCATGTCCGTAGGTCCTTCCAGCTGCTCATAAATTAATAAAAAGTAACAGGCCACGCCCACTTTCACCTTTCAACATGGCACTCAAAATATTAGCTAATAGCCCCCCCGAGAGCATCCGTACCAAGTTTGGTGAAATTCCATCCAACGGTCATTGAGATACAGATGTGTGGCATTTATAGCGCCCCCTATAGGCTGAGCTCAAAATGCTTTGGTAGGCAGCTTCCACGTCTCATTGTGGACCTACCCACCAAGTTTGGTGATGATAGGTCAAAGGGTGTGGGCGTTATGGCCAATCAATTCTAAGCTCCGCCTACAGCAAAAATTCATTGGTCCGTGGCGGCCATGTTTTTTGACCAATCTGACTCATTTATAATAGCAATCAGCGGCTCTAACCCCCGATGCCTCATACCAAGTTTGGTGTTGATAGCAATAAATATTCCAGTTTTCTATTCATTTTACTGTTTTTCAAATTATGCAAATTAGCAAAAAATCTAGTTAGGCGGAGCTTAGGGGTTCTTGAGGCTTTTTTGTAGAGCACATTGAGCTGGACCTGTGTGTCAAGTTTCAAGTCAATCGGACTTATGGGGTGAGGGGCGTGGCCTTCCCAAAAAGTCATTTTTAGGCCTTAATTACAGCGCCACCATCTGGCCAACTTGGCTCATGTTTTAATAAAAGTTGATGCACATCATTTCCAATCATGTGGCCAAGTTTCAGCTTTCTGGCTTATTCCAGCTCACGGCAATTTAGGCTCAAGCGGCAGACAACAAAAAATAATAATAATAAATAAACCGGTACAATCTTAGAAGGGTTCTACCCCTTCGGGGTTAGAACCCTAATAATAAATATAGCCGCAAGCGGCAATCAGCGGGTTCTAACCTGTTTCGGCCACCCCCTATGTGCCAATCTGAAAATTCTTTTTTGGGTGTGTTCTTGGTCCCCTTCCGATGACACTTACCGAGTTTTGTGCCGATCGGAAAAACGGTTAAGGTTTGACAGCCCATATTGTCTAAGTCCCGCCCACAGCAAAGATTCATTGGTCTGTGGCGGCCATGTTTTTCGTCCGATCTTGCTCATTTGTAATAGAAATGAGCGGCTCAGTCCCCCAATGCCTCACACCAAGGTTGGTGTTGATAGCAATAAATATTACAATACCCTATTCATTTTACTGTTTTTAACATTATGCAAATTAGCCAAACTTCTGTAAGGGCAGCGTTCATGGTGCAAGAGGCTTTTTTGTAGAGGACTATCAGGAGAATGTGTGTGTAAAATTTCAAGTCGATAGCACTTGTGGTGGGGCGGGCAGAGCCTTTCAAACTTTACACTCTATGTTATAGCGCCCCCATGTGGCCGATTTGGACCAAATTTTTTGAGCAGTATTTGGATGTCATTTATAGTCCATGTACCAAGTTTCATGTCTCTAGGTCCTTCCAGCTGCTCACAAATTAATAAAAAGTAATAGGCCACGCCCACTTTGACCTATCACAATGGCCCTCAAGATTCTAGTTAATAGCCACCCCTAGAGCATGCATACCAAGTTTGGTAAAATTCCATCCAACAGTCTTTGAGATACTGATGTGTAGCAGTTATAGCGCCCCCTATAGGCTGAGCTCAAAATGCTTTGGCAGGCAGCTTCCAAGGGTCATTGTGGACCTACCCACCAAGTTTGGTGATGATAGGTCAAAGGGTGTGGGCGTTATGGCCAATCAATTCTAAGCTCCGCCTACAGCAAAAATTCATTGGTCCGTGGCGGCCATGTTTTTTGACCAATCTGGCTCATTTATAATAGAAATGAGCGGCTCCAACCCCCGATGCCTCATACCAAGTTTGGTGTTGATAGCAATAAATATTCCAATTTTCTATTCATTTTACTGTTTTTCAAATTATGCAAATTAGCAAAAAATCTAGTTAGGCGGAGCTTAGGGGTTCTTGAGGCTTTTTTGTAGAGCACATTGAGCTGGACCTGTGCGTCAAGTTTCAAGTCAATCGGACTTATGGGGTGAGGGGCGTGGCCTCCCCAAAAAGTCACGTTTAAGCCTTAATTACAGCGCCACCATCTGGCCAACTTGGCTCATATTTTAATAAAAGTTGATGCACATCATTTCCAATCTTTTGGCCAAGTTTCAGCTTTCTGGCTTATTCCAGCTCACGGGAATTTAAGCTCAAGCGGCAGACAACAAAAAATAATAAATATAGCCGCAAGCGGCAATCAGCGGGTTCTAACCTGTTTCGGCCACCCCCTATGTGCCAATCTGAAAATTCTTTTTTGGGTGTGTTCTTGGTCCCCTTCCGATGACACTTACCGAGTTTTGTGCCGATCGGAAAAACGGTTAAGGTTTGACAGCCCATATTGTCTAAGTCCCGCCCACAGCAAAGATTCATTGGTCCGTGGCGGCCATGTTTTTTGTCCGATCTTGCTCATTTGTAATAGAAATGAGCGGCTCAGTCCCCCGATGCCTCACACCAAGTTTGGTGTTGATAGCAATAAATATTCCAATAGCCTATTCATTTTACTGTTTTTAACTTTATGCAAATTAGCAAAAATTCTGTAAGGGCAGCGTTCATGGTGCAAGAGGCTTTTTTGTAGAGGACTATCAGGAGAATGTGTGTGTAAAATTTCAAGTCGATAGCACTTGTGGTGGGGCGGGCAGAGCCTTTCAAACTTTACACTCTATGTTATAGCGCCCCCATGTGGCCGATTTGGACCAAATTTTTTGAGCAGTATTTGGATGTCATTTATAGTCCATGTACCAAGTTTCATGTCCGTAGGTCCTTCCAGCTGCTCATAAATTAATAAAAAGTAATAGGCCACGCCCACTTTGACCTATCACCATGGCCCTCAAGATTCTAGTTAATAGCCACCCCAAGAGCATCCGTACCAAGTTTGGTGAAATTCCATCCAACGGTCATTGAGATACAGATGTGTGGCATTTATAGCGCCCCCTATAGGCTGAGCTCAAAATGCTTTGGTAGGCAGCTTCCACGTCTCATTGTGGACCTACCCACCAAGTTTGGTGATGATAGGTCAAAGGGTGTGGGCGTTATGGCCAATCAATTCTAAGCTCCGCCTACAGCAAAAATTCATTGGTCCGTGGCGGCCATGTTTTTTGACCAATCTGGCTCATTTATAATAGCAATCAGCGGCTCTAACCCCCGATGCCTCATACCAAGTTTGGTGATGATAGCAATAAATATTCCAATTTTCTATTCATTTTACTGTTTTTCAAATTATGCAAATTAGCAAAAAATCTAGTTAGGCGGAGCTTAGGGGTTCTTGAGGCTTTTTTGTAGAGCACATTGAGCTGGACCTGTGTGTCAAGTTTCAAGTCAATCGGACTTATGGGGTGAGGGGCGTGGCCTTCCCAAAAAGTCATTTTTAGGCCTTAATTACAGCGCCACCATCTGGCCAACTTGGCTCATGTTTTAATAAAAGTTGATGCACATCATTTCCAATCATGTGGCCAAGTTTCAGCTTTCTGGCTTATTCCAGCTCACGGCAATTTAGGCTCAAGCGGCAGACAACAAAAAATAATAATAATAATAAATATAGCCGCAAGCGGCAATCAGCGGGTTCTAACCTGTTTCGGCCACCCCCTATGTGCCAATCTGAAAATTCTTTTTTTGGTGTGTTCTTGGTCCCCTTCCGATGACACTTACCGACTTTTGTGCCGATCGGAAAAACGGTTAAGGTTTGACAGCCCATATTGTCTAAGTCCCGCCCACAGCAAAGATTCATTGGTCTGTGGCGGCCATGTTTTTCGTCCGATCTTGCTCATTTGTAATAGAAATGAGCGGCTCAGTCCCCCGATGCCTCACACCAAGTTTGGTGTTGATAGCAATAAATATTCCAATAGCCTATTCATTTTACTGTTTTTAACATTATTCAAATTAGCCAAAATTCTGTAAGGGCAGCGTTCATGGTGCAAGAGGCTTTTTTGTAGAGGACTATCAGGAGAATGTGTGTGTAAAATTTCAAGTCGATAGCACTTGTGGTGCAGCAGGTAGAGCCTTTCAAGCTTTACACTCTATGTTATAGCGCCCCCATGTGGCCGATCGGGACCAAATTTTTTGAGCAGTATTTGGATGTCATTTATAGTCCATGTACCAAGTTTCATGTCCGTAGGTCCTTCCAGCTGCTCATAAATTAATAAAAAGTAACAGGCCACGCCCACTTTCACCTTTCAACATGGCACTCAAAATATTAGCTAATAGCCACCCCGAGAGCATCCGTACCAAGTTTGGTGAAATTCCATCCAACGGTCATTGAGATACAGATGTGTGGCATTTATAGCGCCCCCTATAGGCTGAGCTCAAAATGCTTTGGTAGGCAGCTTCCACGTCTCATTGTGGACCTACCCACCAAGTTTGGTGATGATAGGTCAAAGGGTGTGGGCGTTATGGCCAATCAATTCTAAGCTCCGCCTACAGCAAAAATTCATTGGTCCGTGGCGGCCATGTTTTCTGACCAATCTAGCTCATTTATAATAGCAATCAGCGGCTCTAACCCCCGATGCCTCATACCAAGTTTGGTGTTGATAGCAATAAATATTCCAGTTTTCTATTCATTTTACTGTTTTTCAAATTATGCAAATTAGCAAAAAATCTAGTTAGGCGGAGCTTAGGGGTTCTTGAGGCTTTTTTGTAGAGCACATTGAGCTGGACCTGTGTGTCAAGTTTCAAGTCAATCGGACTTATGGGGTGAGGGGCGTGGCCTTCCCAAAAAGTCATTTTTAGGCCTTAATTACAGCGCCACCATCTGGCCAACTTGGCTCATGTTTTAATAAAAGTTGATGCACATCATTTCCAATCATGTGGCCAAGTTTCAGCTTTCTGGCTTATTCCAGCTCACGGCAATTTAGGCTCAAGCGGCAGACAACAAAAAATAATAATAATAATAAACCGGTACAATTTTAGAAGGGTTCTACCCCTTCGGGGTTAGAACCCTAAATAAACCGGTACAATCTTAGAAGGGTTCTACCCCTTCAGGGTTAGAACCCTAATAATAATAAACCGGTACAATTTTAGAAGGGTTCTACCCCTTCGGGGTTAGAACCCTAATAAACCGGTACAATTTTAGAAGGGTTCTACCCCTTCGGGGTTAGAACCCTAAATAAACCGGTACAATCTTAGAAGGGTTCTACCCCTTCGGGGTTAGAACCCTAATAATAATAAACCGGTACAATCTTAGAAGGGTTCTACCCCTTCGGGGTTAGAACCCTAATAAACCGGTACAATCTTAGAAGGGTTCTACCCCTTCGGGGTTAGAACCCTAAATAATAATAATAATAATAAACCGGTACAATCTTAGAAGGGTTCTACCCCTTCGGGGTTAGAACCCTAATAATAATAAACCGGTACAATCTTAGAAGGGTTCTACCCCTTCGGGGTTAGAACCCTAATAATAATAAACCGGTACAATCTTAGAAGGGTTCTACCCCTTCGGGGTTAGAACCCTAATAAACCGGTACAATCTTAGAAGGGTTCTACCCCTTCGGGGTTAGAACCCTAAATAAACCGGTACAATCTTAGAAGGGTTCTACCCCTTCAGGGTTAGAACCCTAATAAACCGGTACAATTTTAGAAGGGTTCTACCCCTTCGGGGTTAGAACCCTAAATAAACCGGTACAATCTTAGAAGGGTTCTACCCCTTCGGGGTTAGAACCCTAATAATAATAAACCGGTACAATCTTAGAAGGGTTCTACCCCTTCGGGGTTAGAACCCTAACTAATAATAATAATAATAATAATAAACCGGTACAATCTTAGAAGGGTTCTACCCCTTCGGGGTTAGAACCCTAATAATAATAAACCGGTACAATTTTAGAAGGGTTCTACCCCTTCGGGGTTAGAACCCTAAATAATCCTTGCATTTCAATAGGGTCCTCTCACCGCTAGGTGCTCGGGCCCTAATAATAATAAAAAATCCTTGCATTTCAATAGGGTTCCCAGCACCGCTGATCCTGGGAAACGCGTCTGCTTGCATACACGTTCCCCAAGCCCTGCGGGCTTGGCCCCCCAATAATAAACAGCTCAATTTCAATAGGGTCCTCAGACGACTTCATCGTTGCTCAGGCCCTAATAATAATAAACAGCACGATTTCAATAGGGTCCTCGGACAACTTCGTCGTCGCTCGTGCCCTAATAAACAGCGCAACTAAAATAGGGTCCTCACGAACGACTTCGTCGTCGTTCGGGCCCTAATTAAAGCTGCAAGCAGCTGTGATCGGGCCCTCGCTCTCCTGCGCCACTGCGGGGGGCCAGCAGCATGCATCACTGAAGCGGTTATGTGAAAACTCAGAATAAGTTAACCCTGACGTGGTGTGACGTTTCATCTTCCTACACCAAAAAAACCCCTATGGGAAGGGTTTTATGAAAATGTCAAGGGGGTGCTATGGAGGCATTTTGTCCCCCCCATGGGCGACGCCCCTATCAGATGTAAGAGCTCGCCATTCTTGACCTTTGTATCAATTTCATGAGGATATGAGGTCGCTGAAGCCATCAAAAACTCAAACATATTTGGTGGCGAGGGCGGCGTCCTAGTGGCCACACCCCCTGACATAGAGAAAAGCTTTTAATAACAGTTGATCAGCATGGTCTCAGGGGCTGAGGCTGTTGAGCAACCAGGGGCTGCAGGGAGACCCAGTGCAGGCATGGATTGGGGGTGTAAATGTGGGGCTTACTGGTCATTTTATTAGGTACACCTGTGCAATTTAATACAATCCAATACAACAGCTCTGCCACACATTCTACGTTTACAAAGCTTTTACATTTTCAGCTTTTGTCACAAAGGTGATTATTCTACTTTATTATTGAGGTTGTAGCAGGTGGTATTGGTGGAGTGCAATATATTTAAAAGTGTTCCTAATATTTTGTCCCCCTCAATTAGAGAAAATTAGGAGACCACCCCAGTACACCACCACCATTCACTTTTAGATTTAAATGAACACTGAATTCGGTCTTGTCGCCATCTAATCTGTTTACAGTCAGCTGAGAGTGTGCAACTGCGCATGTGCCTGGATGATGGTTTATGTGTGTGTGGATGTGTGTGTAATCCGGGTCTAGCGCTCTATAAATGCCAAAATGTCAAATAACCATCTCCGGGTTATAAAAGAGGCCAGCGTTTATTTATTTAATTTTTTTAAGACCCGGTTACTAAAAGACATTGGCTTCTAATAGGGGCCTGGTTATAAATTGCGGAAATATGGTATATTGATGGTGCGATGGGACAAGAGTACGCCTCAAAATAATCACCGGAAAACGGGGAGAACATGCTAACTCTACACTCAAAAATCACCACAACTCCTGAGGGAACAACAACATAAAATGTTCCCTAGCAGTCTGTTTATTCCTAACAATGAGAAGTAATGCCAGTCACTTCACTATATGCTCTGGGCAAGCACTTATCCTGTCCTAGCCATTGTTTCATCCTGTCCGTATTTTTGGTTGGTACTACGTGAAACGTCACTCTGTTCCATGTCTTCGGCTTGTTACCACAACCTTTTCCAATACATGTGTAAACCATGATTTACAACAGCACTCTGTAAACTTTCCTCAAACTTTCTGCTGCGTCCAGCTGACGATACCACAAATGCAAGGCTGCAAGCAATAACTATGGCATTGTCTCAGCTGCGCACTGTGTCACTCTGCCCAGTGGTTTACTCAAGAAAGTAGTTCCGAGTATTTGCTTCATGTGTCGTAATGTTACTTAATTATACATTATTATTTCATAGTGTGGGGAATGTGGAAGCCATGTGTTTTCTACTAGAGCGTTTTTGAGTTATTTGATGGTGTATTTGATTAGTTTTGAGGGAGAGAGGGGGCTGTACCATTCACCTCCATTTTGTGCGCTGAGCAGAAGGCAGTGTTCGGATCTTTTTAAAATTTAGCCCTCCGAAAAGGCTCGACAGGCAGAACACAAAGTTATAACTCGTGTTTTCTTTTTGTCTTCTTGATTTAGATAACAAAATTACCACAGGTCATAAACTTGAAACAATAAGAAACAGATGCAAAATGTTACATGTCATGTCAACAGCTGTTTCCACTTTCCACATAATAAATAGAAAATAAGTCTTTAAGCTGGTCAATTATTTCTCCATCAGCTATCATTCTAAAGAAGACTGTTGACATACATATAACATGAATCTACCTACAAGTTATTTACATATTTAACAATGTCAAACACAAGACAGAAGACCCAAAGCAACCACATTGACTACATCTCCCAGAAAGCCCAGCACTCTGGGAGCATGCGCGAAGCAGTCTCTACGCATGGACATGTCAAGACACGGTCTGTGTTTACCTAGTGCACGTGCCGCCAATAAGTTACAAGACACGACAACACAATGCTCAGACCACTACAACAGACCACGGAGTCAAAGTCGTTGTTCACCACGCCATCGTCCACATTAGCTCACCGAGTGTTCAACCACCAGCATGTCTCGGCAAACATTGATCACCGAGAATGCTCCCGGGAGTTAGCTGAGTGGTAGCCGAGAGAGATGCGCTACACACACAAGCGGCTGAACGTTTATAACGCTTATAAACCACAAATTATAAGTTACCTAAAGCATGTCGGGATAGCGTGGTGAATGTCAACACACAACCATTTATTTATAAATCAACCGTCGTTAGCAGCTAGCAGTTGTTACTCTGCTTACCATCAGGCTGTGTGCTCCTGCCGAAGGTCTGAATACAATGAGCCATCACCATGAAAACAAGAATAGTCTACTTACGTACGCACTCACGATTAACCCTTTTAAGGGTCTCAGGCGTACAACACAACAAAAATGAATGTTTTAACCAAAGAATTTACATGGCAGGTATCTCTGTTAAAGGAAGAGAGTGGTTGCAGCAGCTCAATAAAATCTTTACATTTCTCATCAGTAAACATAACTTAGTCCCAATAATGTTTCCAAGTGACAAAGTCTTAAAAAGTAGCTCTGTCCCACCGATCTCAAAACAGCAGGCAGACAATTAAAGGTAATGTACCTACTCAAATTACTATAGGGATTATTTGACAAAATGCCAAAATGTTTAATTATCCCTTAGAACAATTACTGTCAATGCCCTCCTGAGGATATCTGATGGAGGAGTTACCGATCTGCCACTAGCTGGCACTCTGGTGGCAGTCGAATTTAATATTTGGCACTGTGCCAACACCATAATACTTATGGAACTGAAATTGATAGGGGTGGTAAAGACTGGTCCCTGTAATTCACACACCAAAAATGACCAGTAGGTGGCACTATTTTCAATGCAATAGCATTTTTGGCCCACAACTCCCACATAACATGTCGCATGTTTTGAAACTTTATATCTCAGTGTTCCCTGAATTCAGCTGAATTGTGTGATGTAAGGCACGCCCACTTTTGCATTAAATTTCCATTTGCAAAATTGCAAACAATGAAAAACCTGCTATTTCGAACTCCTCCTAGGCGATTTGACTGATTTGCACCAAATTTGGCATGAAGCATCTGTGGATGCTCCTGACAAAAAGTTATTAAAAGAATTTTGATTATCCAAAAAACACCCAAAATATAAAACATCAAATTTTTGCACATTGTTTTGAAAACAGACAGACAAACAAGGCCTTCACAAAAGGAAGGAACATGACAGCAGCTGACAACCGCAAGATAACGACTTACAGGCGACAGAGAAGTCACACTCCATGTCCAGTAATTTCCTCTTTCGTTGGTGTCATGACTGCTCAGTAGTACCTGTACAACCGAGCCGTGGGGCACACAGGTAAGTGGCGTAGAGGAGAAACGAACCATTAACATTTCTCTTTGTGTTAGGAAACGTTAACAGCGTTAGCTGACCAAACGTCCTCTTTTGCCCGGATATGTTCACTTTTTACGTTCCATCCGGGTCATCCGGAGGGTCCGGGTTTTTTTTGATAAACTGATAATGTCCGCTTTTCCGTGTGTTTGTGTATCTGTGTGTGTGTGTGTGTGCTAAAGTGCGGCACGGGCCGCATATTTCTTTTCGAATCCGAACCGAGCCCAACATTATTTAATGACCAAAGCACTGAGTTTGTGCCACACAGTTGTTATGGATACATGCTCGTTTACCCTATGGGCCCAAATGAGGCATAGTGCATCCATATTCACACCTGTTCTTCTCTGTGGATTTTCTCCGCGACTGTGTGAGAAGCCACGCATATCACGTGAAACAGCGGAATCATAGCTTTCCGACAAGACCAGGCACTTGTCGGTAGTCCAATGTTTTCACAGCGAAAAAAATGATAAAGTTACACTAAAATTATGTATAACGGAGCTTTCATACAGCTCTGCACACACATTACTCTTGGATGGATTACTCGCGAATGCAGCATCGCACAGAAATGCCACGCATATCACATGAAAGCGCAGGAGGAGAGCTTTCCGATGATACCACACATCATTGTGCTGTCATCCCATCATGCTATAAATACAGATTAATTGTCTACAAAATAAAAACCTGACGAATTTCTTTACAACACATTATGCAGGTCTTGTTATCAGTCACTTCATATAGTGAGGAATATCATATCTTACCACGTCTACGGCTTGCCTGTGTTTCTCCCTGTCTATCCACATTTGTAGTCGGGCTTTCAAGATGCAAATATCTCCATATTGTCCAGTTGACACTCCATCAAACTTTGTATGACAAGACCAGCCACTTCACCTTTGTGCACCCAGACAACTGAGGCCTAATTATGCATGCCTGACAGGGCCATAGTCACCATATACACTGAGGGGGACATGTGTCCCCCCCCCCAATGCTCAATACACCCCCCAAATATATAACTGAAACTGAAAAACAACAACTTTGTTTACTGCAAACAAAGTTGCAAATATTATCTTGGAGGACATTGCACTTGGTTGACTATTTTTCTATTATCTTAAATGTAAATATTGCATGTTTCTTTCAGATAAAACACATTTTTGATTTGTGAATGAGTCAATGGAATTTCTTGCAGTAATGAAAAAATACTGGCAATCATTTTCCGCCCGGCACAAACCACATGTTTTGGACAGCTATGAAGTAACAGAATGTCTCACCATCATGGTTCTTATATTGCCAGATTTCAGAGAGTCTCCCCTCTTCATATATGGCAAAATATGTCTTTTTCCAACTTGCTATGGTGTAATACATGTAAAAATGTAAGAATTTAATCACATGTATTTGTTTTTTTCATTGATATAAAAATTAATATAAAATATAGGGCACATAGTAGGACATAAAATGGTGGCAAATCTGGTCAGCCCAGATTGTCCTGAAAAAAAACCCCCAAGATATAGCATGTGAATGTAGCCTTTATAATGACTGTGATATGAGCTTAAAAGTAAAGGCAGTAAAAATACCCCAAAAACACCTAGGGCCCATATTAGCAGGTTGGGCGTGTGATTATATATACATTTGTACAATTTATATAGCTACAACAAGTCAGGCTGGGTTTTGTCAAAAATGTAGCTCTACATTTTTGACCAAACCCGGCCCAACCCGTTGGGCACAGTCGGGCTTGGATAGCCACACTCTAGTGTGTGTATGTGTCCCCCATAGAGGCCTATCTGAATTTCTGTCTTTGAGAGGTATAATTTTGTAATGTAACTGAATTTTCTATCCATATATATACATTTTAAATATATTAAAATTTGAGTAAACTGCAAGTATCATTTAAGTAGGCTATGTCGTGGCCGGCCGAGTGTCCTCTTTTTTGGAAATCAAAATATGGTCACCTTAGGTAACAGCCCACAAACCTCACCGCACTTTAGGGACTGTTCTTTACTTATGCAGGGACTGTTCTTTACTTGTCAGGGGAGGAGGGTGGCTGGTTGATTTTTATTTTTTATTTTTTTTATTTCGATCCCCCCTATGTTAATCACTTATTGATGCTGTTTTGTAAGTATAAGTCAATAAGTAATTTATTCCTTTGAAATATCAGTGGTGTATTCAAGAAAAGTGATTTATCTTTTTATAAATGACAAAAGGCACATCTGCCTCATTCTTGCCGTGGTATCGTGATACTACTCAGAACACCATGATACTTTCACTGGTATGGTACCGTAGGGGGTGGGGCAGGGGGCACCGAGAGATGGTTCGCCCAGGGCATAAAAGTAGCCAGGACCGCCTCTGGCACTGATATTTTTACCATACCATCTTTACCTATGGAAGCCCATTTTCGCCAGTAATGGAAAAAAAATTGCCATTCCCAATCAAAATTGTGAGATAAAAAGTCACAATTATGAATACTATAATAATACTATAATAATACTATATAGAAAATATACATTTTTACTGTAAAGTAAAGTTTACATAAATATTTCTGCTGTTTAAATAAAAAAAAAAAAAAATACAGTGTTTGTATTTTCAAATTTGGCTGAGATTTTTTTTTCTTTCATTTATTGAAAGCCTCCTTTAAATAGTAGCTTGCCCCTATCTGTAGCCTGGTCCCAAATTAATTTTTGGTTAATAGTAGCCCCGGCTACTATTTGAGGAGATACGGTACGTATGTAACATACAGTCACTGGCCACTTTGTGTACACCTGCGTAATCTAATGCAATCCACTAGACCAACGAAACCATGATTTTTTCCCTGGAAGTTATAAATTATAAATTATTGTTGACATCGTCTAGAAAGTGGTGATTCGACTTTGTTTATTATAATCGTGCTGTTTATTATTATTATTATTAGGGCCCGAGCATCTAGCGGTGTGAGGACCCTATTGAAATGCAAGGATTTATTTTTATTATTATTATTACTATTACTTTGCACACATCTCAGAACTGGTGAAAATTTGATATATTAATTGTCTTGTGCGTGGGTTCCAAAAAATGACTCAGTAGCGCCCCCTACAAATGTTTGAGGAAACAGCCACTGAAGCTAAATTAACCTACATGTATGAAATTTGGCAGGCTTCCGTAACCCTCTGAGCCATACAAAAGAGCCTCTTGGAGGCATGCTCTACAACCAACAGGAAGTTGGCTATTTTGAATTTACTGTGCAATTTTGATGCATTTTTGGCCATTTCCAGGGGTCCTAAATGAACGAACTAGTCCTAGAGATTTAATCCGATCGACTTCAAACCTTTGTCTGTCCCATCCCAAGACCTTGAAGATGGAAAGTTATCAAAAGCTTGAGTTTTTGTCAATGCGTGTGACCGTGGGATGGCGTCAAAGTTAGGGGTCTCGCCACTAAACAGGAAGTAGTTTATAACTCCAGCATACATGGTCCAATCTTGCCCAAACTTCACAGGACTGATGCCAGTCCCATCCTGAACACATCTATAAGTCAATAATTAGAGATAAATATAGCACCCCCTACTGACAACAGGAAATGTCATGTTTTAGACTTTAATGTACATCTCCTAAAGAATTGACCAGATCCACCTCAAACTTGGTCAAAAAAGTCACAGAACGTTGATGACGCTTTATTGTGGAAATACTTCTTATCAGACACTTATCTTTAGATTAACCAGAAATTTTAATGCTGTGGTCTATATTTGATGTACACAAACAAGTAATATCAGTAGTGTCTACGCCCACTGCAGAGGGTTTAATTTTGGTTTCTTGCCATGAAACAGGAAATTGCTCTAACTTTGAAGTAAATGGTCCGATGTCCACCAAACTTCACAGTATTCATCTTCGTCCCACCCTGAACACATGTATATGACAATGTAGCATGATAATCATAGTGCCACCTAATGGCAAAAGCAAGTACTTCTTATCAGACACTTTGGATTCACCTGAAATTTCAGTGTTGTGGTCTATATTTGATGTATACAAACGTGACATATCATTAGTGTCTATGCGCGCTGCAGAGGGTTTATTTTTGATGTCTTGCCATGAGACAGGAAATTGCTATAACATTGGTGTAAATGGTCTGATCTCCATCAAACTTCAGATGAATCATATTAGTCCTAACCTGAAAACATTAATATAACCATATTTCCTGACACTCATTGTGCCACCCAGTGGCGACTGGAAGTAGGTCTCATCAAACACTTATCTTTTGATTTATCTGAAAGTTTAATGGTGTGGTGTATATTTGATGTATAAAAACATGTTGTATAATTAGTGTGCTCTCCAACTCCCTCTAGTGGAAAGAGGAAGTGATACTAAATGTGAAATATGTCATTCCAGCACTGTATCAAGGATAAGCCAAGTCACTCCTGTATGCGATGTCTAACTTTGACAGAAATGAACTGACATGCCAGAAGGCATCATGCCAGCCTCCTCGAGTTGCGTGAAGGTGCGAGGGCCCGTTCATCGCTGCTTGCAGGTTTAATTAGGGACTGAGCATTGACGAAGTCGTCAATGAGGACCCTCTTATAATCTCGCTATTTATTATTATTATAATTACGAACCTTTAATCCCCAATTTGGTCCCTTTCCCAAATTCAAAAACTCACCAAATTTGGCACACATGTTCGGTCTGGCGAAAAATTTGGTCTTTCTGCAGTGTTCTATGTGGACGGGGCCAAATGGCGAGATAGTGCCCCCTAGAAAATTTCGTGCCATAAGCCCCGTCTGTGAGTTTCACCTACACGCATGAAAATTGGTGGGCTCATAGAACATGCCATGACGCAGAAAAAATCCTCTTGGACCCATGCCATTGATGGCTTCAGTGGCATCATTTCCTCATTAAAATTGATACATAGGTCAAGAATGGTGAGCTCTTGCATCTGATAGGGGCGCCGCCCATGGGGGGGGACAAAATGCCTCTATAGCGCCCCCTTGAAATTTTCTAAAAATCCTCCCCATAGGGTTTTTTTGGATTAGGAAGGTGAAAATGTGTACATATGTGTATGTAAAAAAGTCTCTGCCACCAATGCTCTACTCCAAACAGAAAGTTGGCCATTTTGATTTTGACTTGTCATTTTGGCTTGATTTCCACATGTTGTATTTTAACGACCTTGTCCTAGGGATTTCATCCAATTGACTTCAATTTTTTTTTACAGATCATCCAGAGACCATGCTGATCAAAAGTTGTGCTCTGCATGTCTGTAGGTCAAAGGGTGTGGCTGCTATGGCGCTGGCATTTTTGATCCATTGCCATGCATATTCAAGCAGCTCTCTCTCCCACATAATTCATCCAAACTGCTTCAAAATTTCTGTCCATGATAAGAGCCCCACCCTCAACACCTTCATATGCTCGTAGGCAATCTTGCTCATGGCGCCCCCTTGTGGAAACAGGAAATGCCAATCAAGTGGATGAATCTCCACAGTGACACACGTGCCCTGTCATGTTGCAGGCTGCCGCTGCAACAGTGGCAACTTTTCATCCTTCGCCACGGAATATCAACTTGGTATAAATCCTTCATGCATTGTCCGATTTGCTTGAAATTTCACATGTGTGATGAGGTTAAACCCCTGAACGCACCTGGCCACATCTGGCTAGCTCGTATTGCCACCTGGTGGGTGAACGAAAACATCACGCTTTTTTCCGCTCCTGCCAGGTTTTTTTCTCCCTTCTGGCTTTGCGCCACAGCCCCTGCTTGCCTCAGGCCCCACAGTTGCATGGGGGAGTGAGGGGCCGATCACAGCTGCTTGCAGCTTTAATTATTATTCTATCTTCCACTGTCTCTTTAAACTGGAATTTGACCCCCTAAACATGCTCAAAAACTCACCAAAATTGACACGCATGTCAAGACTGGCGAGGACCGATCACAGCTGCTTGCAGCTTTAATTATTATTATTATTCTTACGAACCTTTAATCCCCAATTTGGTCCCTTTCCCAAATTCAAAAACTCCTCAAAATTGGCACATGCATTTGGTCTGGTGAAAAATTTGATATTTTGGCAGTGTTGTATGTGGACGGGGCCGAATGGCAACATAGCGCAGCTTAGAAAATTTTGTGCCTCGAGCCCCGCCTGTTAGTTTCACCTACACGCATGAAAATGGGTGGGTTCATGGAACATGCTGAGACGCACAAACTTTTCTCTTGGACCGATGTCGTAAACCCAACAGGAAGTCAGCCATTTTGATTTGAATTTTTGACATCTTGAAAGAACTCCTCCTCGGGATTTCGTGCGATCGACTTCACATTTGGTACAGATCATCCTGAGAACATGCTGATCAAAAGTTATTAAAAGCTTGTCTCTATGTAAAGGGGCATGGCCACTAGGGCATGACAAAATTTGGTGACTTTTCGGAGTTCAACATTTTGGCATTTTGTCAAATAATCCCTATAGTCATATGAGTAGGTACATTACCTTTAATTGTCAGTGCCTGCTGTTTTCAGATTGGTGGGACAGAGCTGCCTGTCAAGACTTCGTCACTTGGTAACATTATTGGGACTAAGTTATGTTTACTGATAAGAAATGTGAAGAATTTATTGAGCTGCTGCAGCCACTCTCTTCCTTTAACAGAGATACCTGCCATGTAAATTGTTTGGTCAAAACATTCATTTTTGTTGTGTTGTGCCTGAGACCCTTTCAGGGGTTGATCGTGGGTGCATACGTAAGTAGGATATTCTTGTTTTCACTGTGACGGCTCATTATATTCAGACCTTCGGCAGGAGCACACAGCCCGCTGGTAAGCAGAGTAACAACTGCAAGCTGCAAACGGCCTGCTAACGATGGCTGAATTATGAATAAATGGTTGTGTGTTGACGTCCACCACGCTATCCCGACGTGCTTTAGGTAACTTATAATTTGTGGTTTATAAACGTTATAAGCGCTCAGCCTCAGTAGCACATTTCTCTCAGCTAGCACGCGGCTAACTCCCGGGAGCACTCTTGGTGATCGATGTTAGCTGAGACATGCCGGTGGTTGAACACTCGGTGAGCTAATGTGGACGATGGCGTGGTGAACGACGACTTTGACTCCGTGGTCTGTTGTAGAGCATTGTATTGTGTTTCATGGCTTTTGTAACTTGTAAGCGGCACGTGCACTACGTAAACACAGACCGTGTCTGGCGTCTAGAGACTGCTTCGCGCATGCTCCCAGAGCACTGGGCTTTTTGGGAGATGTAGTCAATGTGGTTGCTTTGGGTCTTCTGTGTTGTGTTTGCCATTGTTAAATATATAAATAATATGTAGGTAGATTCATGTTATATGTATGTCAACAGTCTTGTTTAGAATGATAGCTGATGGAGAAATAATTAACCAGCTTAAAACCTTATTTTTTGGCAAATTCATCAAACTCTTTAAGCGATTTTCTGATTAAAGTTCACCAGTGACACAGAGGTAAACAATATAAGGTTAATATTTCGATATGGCTGGACAAAATTATGTAACATTCACACAGTAACCTTATGAGTTTGCTAACGTTAGTTAGCTATGATGCTCTATAGCCATTAGCAAACTAACGTTAATGTTAGCTTTCAGTTCATGAAAGTTAGATCATAGATAGGCAACATGTAATATAAGTATTGGCAATGCTTATTTGTATGTGGTACATACAAAAGTTAAAAAGCTCTCAAAAGAATTTGCACATCATTGCATATGGCAATTGTAGCCTAAATGTTATTGTTCTTAATTATTTTTAACAGATGCATCATACCATCCCTGTGCAACTGCATAGCCTGCATATTGAAGGTGTCAGGCATCTCAGCCACTCTGCCTCTCCCAGTTATTAGTCAAGTTTATGTTTATCATTCCCCTGTCTTGTGTTTCATTATTTTCATTCACTTCCTGTCTTGCTTTGGTACTCACTGTTGTGTCTCGTTTCAGGTGACTTCACTTCCTGTCTTTGTCTGATTTCCTCCAAAACCTCACCTGGGTCCCCTCCCCCGTGTGCTTCACCTGTGTCTCATTGTCTAATCACCCCTATGTGTATATAAGCACCCTCCCTCATGTGTCCCCTTGCCAGATCGTCTTGTCTTGTCCTGTCCAGTGTTTCCAGCATTCTTACCTGTTATCAGATTGCCCGTGTAAGACCTTTTTTTTTTGCCTTCCCGTGTTTGCCTCTAGCCTAGCCCTTTTGTACCTCTGCAAGATATTATTGCCTTACGTGTACCAACCTTGCTTGCCTGTTTTTTGACTGTGGATCTTGGATTGTGGATTTTTGGACTTGGTTGCTTTAATAAACTGCTTCTCAGATTATCTCGAGTGTCTCGCATTTGGGTTCACCTTATCTTGGCTCAATTCCTTGACAGAATGATCAATCAATCAATTCAATCAATTTTATTTATAATTATGGCTATGGAGGCCAGTCCTGCCGTCGACTCGGAACGGGCTTCTCCGACCACAACCGAGGAGCCCATGCAGGTGGGAAGAGCTCAACTCACTCCCGAGAAATGACAGAGATGAGTACGGGAGCGGCAGTACATCTACTGCAGCCAGCTGGGTCACTTCCTTGCTGCCTGCCCATTAAAAGACCAGGCTCACCGGATGTCGAGGGAATCACGGTGAGCCGCTCTCAGTCTATCCCTCTACCCTCTTGCTCTCTTTCCTTGGTGACCATCTCGTCTCACTCCTCTTCTCTCCAGCAGGTGGTGCTAATTGACTCCAGGGCAGACGCGGACCTGATGGACCAGCAGCTGGCCAGGCAGCTGGGGCTGGAGAGGGTGGCGCTGTCTCGGGTGTGCCAAGCAAATGCACTAACGGACAAGTCCTGTGGAGAGCCACCAACCACACCCGCCTGGTGACTCTTACATTCTCAGATTGTCACATGGAGACCCGTAGCTTCCACCTGTTCCACTCCTCTTCGCATCTGCTGGTCCTTGGCTTCCCCTGGCTCACCGCACTCAACCCGCATGTCGACTGGTCCACAGGCCAAGTACTGTCCTGGGGTCCGCATTGTGCACACAGGTGCCTCCCCCGCACCACCTGCTCCCTCGCTGCTGCTCACAGCACGTGTCTCCATTGCGGGGTCAGCCCCCGCTCCTCCACCGGCTTCCGAGTTGGACAACATCCCTCCTGAATACATGGACCTCAAGAAAGTTTTCAGCAAAGCCCAAGCTCTTTCCCTACCTCCGCAAAGACCCTACAACTGTGCCATCGACCTCCTCCCAGGCACCTCACCTCCCCGGGGAAGACTCTCCTCCCTCGCTTCTCCTAAGAGACAGGCCATGGAGGACTACATCAACTCCTCCCTGGCCACAGGGATCATCTGCCCATCCTCCTCTCCCGCTGGAGCGGGATTTTTCTTCGTGGGGAAGAAGAACAAGACCCTGCGTCCCTGCATAGACTGTAGAGGACTCACTGACACTACCATTAAGAACAGATACCCAATCCCCCTCATCTCCACCGCGTTTGAGCTCCTGCAGGGGGCCCGGGTGTTTACCAAACTGGACCTGAGAAACACTTACCACCTGGTCCCAATCAGAGGGGGGGATGAGTGGAAGACGGCCTTTAACACCCCCACTGGTCACTACGAATACTTGGTCATACCTTTCGGCTTAACTAATGCCCCGGACATCTTCCAGACTTTGGTTAATGATGTGCTGTGTGACATGTTAAATCAGTTTGTATTTGTCTTGACAATATTCTCATCTTTTCAGATCTCTAGACTCACGTCTCGCCTGTCCGCCGGGTCCTCCAGCGTCTTCTCAAGCACCAACTCTTCGTCAAAGCTGAGAAGTGCGAGTTCCATGCCCCCACGGTCTCCTTCTGGGGTATGTCATCCGCCAGGGAGAAATCGAGATGGACTCAGAGAAGGTGCGGGCCGTGAGGGACTAGCCAACCCCAACCTTGCGCAAGGAACTTCCGCGCTTCCTTGGATGCACCAACTTTTACAGGAAGTTCATCAGAGGCTTCAGCAGTGTCGCTTCGCCCTCCATGCCCTCACATCCACCAAGTCCAAGTTCTGCTGGTCTCCGGAGGCTGACGCAGCCTTCAACCGCCTCAAGGTCTCCTTCGCCTCGGCCCCATCCTGGTGCTTCCTGACCCCCATAGGCAGTTCATTGTGGAGGTGGATGCCTCCGATGTCGGCATTGGGGCCATCCTTTTGCAGCGCAGTGAGAAGGACAACGGCATCCACCCCTGCACCTTCCTATCCAAGAAGCTGACCTCGGCTCAGCGAAACTACAATGTGGGGGACCGAGAGCTTCTGGAGGTGAAGGTTGCCTTAGAGGAGTGGCGGCACTGGCTGGAGGGGGAGGAGCAGCCGTTCCTGGCATGGACCGACCACAAGAACCTGGAGTACCTGCTCACCGCCAAAAGACTAAACTCCTGGCAGGCCAGGTGGGCATTGTTCTTTGCACGATTCCTTTTTACCCTGTCTTATCGCCCTGGTTACAGGAACGTCAAACCAGACGCAATATCCCATTTGTACCAGACTGACACCACCTCCGCCGAGCCTTCACCCATCCTGTCGGCCTCCTGCATTGTGGGGGCAGTCTCCTGGAAGGTTGAAAACCAGGTCCTCCAGGCCAATGCTGGTTCAGCTCTTCCTGCAGGCTGCCCCACCGACCAACTCTTTGGGCGTGAGACAACGCTTCTGGTGGCCATCGCTTCTCCGAGAAGTCCAGGAGTACGTTGCCGCCCATCCCATCTGTGCTCAGCACAAGTCATCCCACCGCCAGTCTCCGGTCTCCTGCGCCCCCTGCTGACTCCTTATCGACCCTGGTCCGACATCTCACTGGACTTCGTCACCGGTCTCCCAGTCTCTGAGGGTAACGCAGTTGTACTTACCATAGTCGACCGTTTTTCTAAAATGGTGCACTTTGTTCCTCTGCCCAAGCTGCCCTCGGCCCGAGAGACTGCGGAGACCATGCTGGCCCACGTCTTCAGGCTGCACAGACTTCCCCGAGATGTGGTGTCAGACCGGGGCCCCCAGTTTACGTTGTGGTTCTGGAAGGCTTTCTGCGACCTGCTGGGGGCACAGGTGAGCCTGTCTTCAGGCTATCACCCACAGAGTAATGGGCAGACAGAGCATCTTAATCGAGACCTCAAGATGGGCCTCCACATCCTGGCATCATGGCACCCCACCTCCTGGAGCAAGCAGCTCTTTTGGATTGAGTATGCGCACAACACCCTTCCTAGCACCTCTCACCATTCCAGTGCACCTACGGTTACCAGCCTCCTCTGTTCCCTGCCTTTGAGAAGGAGGTGGGGGTCCCTTCTGCCATGGCTCTCATTCGGCGCTGCCAGTGCACCTGGACTTGGGCTCGCAAGGTCCTCATTCGGACTTCCAACCAGTACAAAGCAGCAGCTGACCGCCGTCACGCCCAGGCCCCCTCCTACGACCTGGGCCAGCAGGTGTGGCTGGCCACTCAGGACCTCCCTCTCCACGCCCAGTCCCGTAAGTTGACGCCACGATTCATTGGACCATTCCCAGTGTTAAAAGTCATTAATCCCTGTGCCATTAACTGTTCTGTCCGGTCTCTCAGCAGCTCTGCCTCTCTCAATTATTAGTCAAGTTTGTGTTTATCATTCCCCTGTCTTGTGTTTCATTATTTTCATTCACTTCCTGTCTGGCACTCAGTCACTGTTGTGTCTCGTTTCAGGTGACTTCACTCCCTGTCTGTCTGATTCCCTCCAGATCCTCACCTGGGTCCCCTCCCTCGTGTGCCTCACCTGTGTCTCATTGTCTAATCACCCCTCTGTGTATTTAAGCACCCTCCCCCGTGTTCTGTTGCCAGATCGTCTTGTGTCCCCTGTGTCCAGCGTTTCCAGCATTCAGATCGTCTGTAAGACCTTTTTCTTGCCTTCCCGTGTTTGCCTCTAGCTTAGCCCTTTTGTACCTTTGCCAGATATTATTGCCTTATGTGCACCGACCTTGCTTGCCTGTTTTTTGACTCTGGATTTTTGGACTTGGTTGTTTTAAGAAACTGCTTCTAAGATTATCTCGAGTGTCTCACATTTGGGTTCACCTCGCCTTGGCTCAGTTCCTTGACAGAAGGGCACTGCTCTGACTTTGACACATCTTTATTTGTTACTCAAGTATGACTTTTGGGTTCTTCTAACAACATTGATTAAAACAACATTGTTCTATTTTGTGTGTGTGGACCTTTTGCTTTATGTTGTAGTATTGAAAGAGATGTTTATTAATGTGTACTTGAACTGGTATTGTATAGAGATTCGAAATTTGAATAAGTGTCTTTTCAGCTCAGACTTGAAAGTGTCCAGAGATGGAATATGGCAAATCTCCATTGGGAGAGAGTTCCAGAGGGTGGGGGCTGCCACACTGAAGGCTCTATACCCACAGGTATATTGGTGCGGAGGATGGAGAGGAGGCCTGAGTCAAAGGACCTCAGGTTCCGTGATAGGGTATGCTGGTGGAAAAGGTCCGACAGGTATGGAAGAGTGAGGTTGTGGAGCAATTTCTAGGTAAGCAGAAGTAGTTTGTAGGTTATGCAGAGCTTAACCAGAAGCCAGTGCAGGTGCATGAGGGTGTGGGTGATGTGCTGCCAAGGCTTATTGCGGGTAAACACCCTGGCAGCTGAGTTTTGCACATACTGGAGGCTGTCAAGGGCTTTATTGGGGACCCCGAACAGAACTCTGTTGCAATAATCCAGCCGGGATGTGATGAAGGCATGGATCAGGGTCTCAGCCACAGAATTTGAGAGTGAAAGGCAGTGTCTGGAAATGTTATTAAGGTGAAAAAGACAGATTTGGTGACAGATTTGATGTGTGACTATGATAGAGTCCAGGATGATGTCCAGAGCAGCCGTCCACATGGAGGAGAAGATCTCCAACCTTCCGGAGTAGTACCTTGGGAGTAATGATCATGAGCTCTGTTTTTTTGCTGTTAAGTTTGAGGAGGTTAGTGGCCATCCAGGTTTTTATTTCTTGGAGGCAATTGACAAGGGACTGTGGAGGGAGCTGGGTGGATGGTGATGTGCAGTACCCAAGGTACAGTTGGATGTCATCGGCATAACAGTGGAATTGTAGATAGATAGATAGATAGATAGATAGATAGATAGATAGATAGATAGATAGATACTTTATTAATCCCCGTAGGGAAATGATCGTGTCCAGTGGCTAAGGCACATAACAAAGTATAAGGCACATATAGGACACATAAAAGAGTACAAGAACGGGTAATATAAACATGAATATAAAAGTAAAATTTAAAAAAAAAAAAAGAGAAGATAAAATAAAAATAATTTACATGTAAACAGTGTACACAATCTGAAAGAACAAACTGCAAAACTGCAGGAGGGTGTGCACATGTAGTGGGGAAATGACCTATGTGCCCCCTCCCCCAACTGAGGCGTTGAAGAGTCTGATGGCTGTCTGGATGAAGGACCTCCTGAGCCTTTCAGTCCTGCACCGCAGTGACAGGAGACGATGGCTGCGGCTGCTTTTCTGTCCAGCCAAGATGCAGTGTGGTGGATGATTATCACAGTCTAGTATGCCCTGCATCTTGCTCCTCAGGCATCTCTCTGTGATGGTCTCCACCGAGTCCAGGCTCCTGCCCAGCACTGAGCCTGCTTTCCAGGTGAGCTTATCTAGCTGTTTCCAGTTTCTGTCCATTAGGCTTCCTCCCCAGCAGACCACAGCGTATAGCAGAGAGGTCTCCACCACTGATTTAAAAAACATTTACAGCACGTCACTGCATACGTTGAAGGACTGCAGCCTGCGAAGGAAGTGGAGCCTACTCTGACCTTTCTTGAAGAGGGCATCAGAGTTGGTCGACCAGTCCAGCCTGTGGTACGTGTATGACTCAACCACCTCAATGTCCATTCCCTCAATGCTGACCGGCAGGAATGGAGTGGGCTTTGACCTCCTTGGTCTTGGCGGTGTTCATCACAAGGTGGTTCATGCTACTCCAGTGAGAGAAGGTCTGCACCAGCTCCCTATATTTGTCTTCCCCCTCACCTGGATACAAGCCATAATAACAGTATTGTCTGGGTACTTCTGGACATGGCAGGAGTCAAAGCGGTGCTGGAAGTCTGACGTGTACAGGGTAAATAGGAAAGGCGCTAGTACTGTCCCCTGCGGAGCCCCAGTGCTGCTCAGAACTGTCTCAGACACAAAGTTCTCCAGCCTGATGAACTGTGGTCAGCTCGTCAGGTAGTCTGAGACCCAGGAGGTGAGGTAGGAGTCTACCCCCATCCCCTCAAGTTTACCCCGCAGAATGTGGGGTCGGATGGTGTTAAACACACTGGAAAAGTCAAAGAACATCAGTCTCATATAGCCACCAGACCCATCCAAGTGCGAATAGGCCTGGTGGAGCATGTAGAGAACTGCGTCCTCCACTCCAATGCGCTCCCGGTAGGCAAACTGGAGGGGGTCTTGGGCATGTTCTACTTGAGGCCTCAGGTGTCGGAGGATAAGCCTCTCCAGTCGCTTCATTATGTGTGAGGTAAGAGCCACTGGCCTGTAGTCATTCATCCTGGTTGGACGCCCTGCTTTGGGGACCAGCACCAGACATGAAGGCACCAGACGTGAAGTCTTCCACAGACCCGGGACCCTCCCTCGCTGGAGACTCCAGTTGAAGATGCACTGGAGGGGCTCAGCTAGCTGCGCTGCACAGTCCTTAAGTAGTCTGGGGCACACACCATCCGGCCCAACTGCTCTGCATGGCCATAGCCTCCTGAGCTCTGCTCTCACCTCATCTATTGAGAGGGTCAGGGGGAGCCTGGCCGCTGCAGGTGGAGATGCTGCTGTCGTTGCCACCGTTGGTGGAGGTGTCACTGCTGCTGCTGGGGGAGGTGTTGCCACTGAAGGAGATGCTGCCGGTGAAGGTGCTGCTGCCGCCGCTGCCGGTGCTGCTGCCAGTGCTGCTGGTGAAGGTGGAGGTGCTGCCGGAGATCGTTGGTGATCTTCTGCTTCCGGCTTTCTTACAGTGCAGACGCTCTGCTGCTTGCGCTCCGCTTTGCTTACATTCTTTTGCTTTCATTCTTTTTTTTTTTTTTTTTTTCTGCTAAAAGCTACAGAAAGTAGATCCTGGATACTTATAAAGCACTGGGACCTTAATTTATGAGAGATACAGAGGACTACTGCCATATTTTCACAACTTTAGTACTGTGTGAGCAGGGCTGAGGCACAGTGCAAGCCTGAGTGGAGCCGACTTGTGAAGCAACCTGTAGCAACTTAGCTTGGTTTGCTAAGCTAATGGCTACATCCAGCCCTCCCGATGAAAACCAGCAACTTGTTAAGAAAAGCAGGATCATTGCCAACCTCAAGGAAGACATCCGAAGGCTGTCAGCGGAACTCAAGTCCCAATCTGAGCTGCTGACAAACACCCTGGACGTGGCTCACGAGCAATCTCTACAGATCGCCTCATTGAAAGATGCTCTTCAGGACACAGTAGCCTGGGATCCTACCTCCTCTCCTCCGCAGCCCAGCAGTTCAACGCCCTGTCGTAAGCCACAATGGTCGGAGGTGGTATTACGGAGCAAAAAAAGGACCTCAGTCGGCGTCGGTCTCTCATCCCACCTCAGCCTTTCCAACAGATTTGAGCCTCTGTCATCGCAGGTCGAAGCGCCGGACTCCAATGAGCTCAAGGATGATGCAGCCCGTCCCACGTCTCCCCAGTCCGGGAGTCATCCTCTGCCGGCAGCTTCCCTCCCGGCAGCTCCCCTCCCGGCTAACAGCTGGCAGCCTCCCCGCATGGACAGCTCTGTGTCCCCCCTCGCACACACCATGGAAACAGAGCGGCAACAGAGGAAACAGAGTCGCTTAACTCATAAAGGTGAGACTATGAAACTGAGCAATAACAAAGTTAACAGGTCACAAGCCAGTGACAGGCCAAGAGCCAGAGAGCATTCTGCCAAAAACAAAGCTAAGAGGATAGACACTATTCTGATTGGGGATTTTATAACGAGGCAGGTGGAAATGGCCAGGACTGAAAATCTAACTGTGAATAACACATCAGTCAGAGAGGTGGCAGCTATGCTACCAGACATTATGTCTACACGGCCACATATTAAGAAGATTGTTATTCATGCTGGCTCATTTGACATCCTCATGAATAAATCTGGGTCTGAGACCCTAAAGAAAGACTTTTTGTTTTTATTGGAAACACTTAAAAAACTTCACTCAGGAGTGTCTTTCATCTCTGGACCTATCCCAACACTCGGCAGAGGTTGCGAGTCCTTCAGCAGACTCCTTGGCTTAAGCACCTGGCTGTCATCAGCCTGCCTCGAGCAACAGGTTGGATTTATTGACAATTTTAATATTTTTTGGAACATAAAAAGCCGCTTCATGCCAGACGGGATTCACCCAAACAACCTTGGCTCCAGACATCTTGGCTGCAACATACGTCACACCATCGAGTCATCTTATCAGAACATATATGCACTGATAATCAGGAAGGTCAGCACACAGGGAGCAGACAGACAGACAGTTACTGCTCCAAAAACAACAACCGCCTCCCACGATGATAACGTCACGGTCTGTGGCTCTGTCCTCCACATTACAAGAAACCTGCAGAGATTGTCTCTGTCCCAGCAAGAATGTCAAGAAAAGAAGAGGTAGGACAGTCACCATGCCGCTTTCCCCCTTAGGCCGGCAATTTCATTCAGCCGGCGGCATGGCGAAAATAAAAACAACTGCAGAAAATCAAGGACAGTCAACCCATCAAATCTGATATGTATCTCATGTCAAACACAGTCTGTCTCTAAACTTATGCCAGATAACGTTTCACAACTAGCACTTCTAAATATCAGGTCTCTGGCTGGCAAATCCTTCTTAATCAATGATTTTATTAACAAGCACAAACTTGACTTTATGTTTTTAACTGAAACTTGGCTAGGTCAGGAAAATAGTGCAGCAGTTTTAATTGAGACAGCCCCTCCAAATTTTAGTTTCTTTAGTGAAGCAAGAACACATAAGAGAGGAGGCGGAGTTGCCACTCTGTTCAAGGACAGCTTCCAGTGTAAGCAAATGTTTTATGGTCAATTTGACTCCTTTGAATATGTTGCCACTCAGTCAAAATCCCCCTGTCGAGCAATTTTAGTGACCATCTATAGACCCCCCAAATATGATACAAGGTTTTTTGATGAGTTTGCCAAATTGCTGTCTATTGTGTGCATGGACTTTGACTGTGTTGTTTTAGTGGGAGATTTTAACATTCATGTTGATAATCTTACAGATGGAAGTGCTAAGGAACTGTTAAATATTCTGGATAACTTTGGGCTTTCGCAGCATGTCACAGAACCGACACATAACAGAGGACACATATTAGATCTAATTATTTCCAAAGGTCTTAATATCTCTGAGGTTGTGGTGAACGATGTCGCTTTATCTGACCATTACTGTGTTTCATTCAAAATGACCACCCTTGCTAATCCTATGAAAAGTGAAGCAGAGGTGATCAGAAAGCGTTATATAAATGATAACACCTGTGCATTATTATTCACCCAGCGTTTTACACCATCACAAACCCTGCCCTCAGCTCTAGTTGATGACCTTGTAAGCAGTTTTAGTTCCAATGTTATGACTGTTATTGATTCTATCGCCCCAATTAAGACCAAAGTTATGTCAGGTAGGAAAAAGGCACCCTGGAGAAACGCCACACTGGTTAAAGAATACAAAAGAGTATGTAGACAAGCTGAACGCAGGTGGCGTAAAAACAAACTCCAGGTATATTATGACATTTATAAAGAGAGTCTTCACAACTATAACCAGGAACTGAAGAATGCAAGGCAATCATATTTTTCAGAGATTATCAATAGAAACAGTAATAATGCCCGCACACTTTCTTCTGTAGTGGACAGACTGACAAACCCCACAGCATCACTCCCTCCTGAACTACTGTCTAACAAGTCATGTAATGACTTTGCAGCCTTCTTCACAAACAAAATATTACAGATAAGACAGGCAGTGTGCAGCTCCAGCTCCGGAATGATAACACTTGTGCCTTCATGTCCTCCGGTTAATCTAGGACATTTTAGCCTCCTAGATTACACAACTCTAACAGAAACGGTTTCAAAATTAAAGCCCACAACATGCTGCCTTGATATTCTGCCTTCAAACTTTTTTAAAACCATTTTTAACTGCATAGCTCCAGATGTACTGCAGATAATAAATACTTCTCTTATCGCAGGCCAGTTTCCCCAGGCCTTGAAAACGGCAGTAATAAAACCTCTCCTAAAAAAATCAAATCTGGACGCCACAACAATTAGTAACTACAGGCCAATATCAAATCTGCCATTTTTGGGGAAAATCATTGAAAGGGTTGTCTTTCAGCAAATCCATACATTTATGATGCAAAACAATCTTTTTAACACATTTCAGTCTGGATTTCGGCCACATCACAGCACTGAGACTGTACTTATCAAAGTCTTAAATGATATTCATCAGAATAATGATGCATGCAAATCCTCTGTCCTGGTATTACTAGATCTCAGTGCTGCATTTGATACAGTTGATCATAATATACTACTTAGTAGATTGGAAAAGTGGGTGGGACTCACCGGCACTGTACTACAATGGTTCAAATCTTACTTACAAGATAGGGACTTTTTTGTGTCAGTTGGTAACCATGAATCTGAGCGAACTACGATCACATGTGGGGTTCCTCAAGGGTCCATTCTCGGACCACTTCTATTCAACATCTACATGCTACCCCTAGCCCAGATTATGGAACATCACAACATCTCCTATCATACGTATGCCGACGACACACAACTCTATATCTCAGTGTCATCACACAACTATAGTCCCTTACTCTCACTGAGTAACTGTATTGATCAAATCAATGACTGGATGTGCCAGAATTTTCTCCAGCTAAATCCAGAAAAGACAGAGGTATTAATTTTTGGCCCTAGAAATGAAAGGGCAAAGATCAGCGCCCACCTTGGCTCTATGTCATTGACAGCTACAAATCAAGCCAGAAATCTTGGTGTTAATATTGACTCAGACCTGAACTTCAACAGCCATTTAAAGTTTATTACTAAATCTGCCTATTACCACCTGAAAAATATAGCTAGAATTAAGGGGTTTCTGTCTAAACAAGACATGGAAAAACTTATTCATGCATTCATTTTTAGTAGGTTGGATTATTGCAATGGCTTATTTACAGGCCTTAACAAAAAATCAATCAGACAGCTGCAGCTGATCCAGAACGCTGCCGCCAGAGTCCTTACAAACACCAGGAAACTGGACCATATTACACCGGTCATTAAATCGCTACACTGGCTTCCTGTGAGTCAAAGAATAGATTTTAAAATCTTACTGCTGGTCTACAAAGCCCTGAATGGTCTCGGACCAAAATACATGCTTGACCTACTGGTTCCCTACGAAGCATCCAGACCCCTTAGGTCATCTGGAACAGGTTTGTTGTGTGTTCCAAGAACAAGAACCAAGCAAGGTGAGGCAGCATTCAGTTATTATGCTCCTCACCTGTGGAACAAACTTCCCGTAGATCTGAGGTCTGCTCAAACTGTCAGCTCCTTTAAATCAGGGCTAAAAACACTGTTGTTTACTGAAGCATACTCTTAGATTAAATACTTACCTGCTGTATTCTACCGCCTGTACTTTTTAACTACACACTGTTGATTTATGCCTTTTATTATTCTACTTCTTTTCTTATCCTGACTGTTCAATGTATTGAGCCTGTTTTTATTTTATGTTATTGTATTTTATTATTATCACTATTATTCTCAATTTCTATTTCCCTTTTTAATCAACTGTTTTTATTGTTTTAAATTGTGTCTTGTTGCTTTTAATGTCTCTGTAAAGCACTTTGAATTACCTTGTGTTGAATTGTGCTATGCAAATAAACTTGCCTTGCCTTGCCTTGCCTTCATCAAGGCAGTCTCTGCGCTGTGATGGGTTCTGAAGCCAGATTGAAGGGGCTCAAAGAGCTCATGGTCGGACATGTGTTGTTGTGGCTGTGCAGCAACTGCTCTTTCCAAGATTTTAGATAGGAAAGGAGGGTTGGAGATCAGCCAGTAGTTGATGAGGTCATCAGGGTCCAGACCGGGCTTCTTCAGGATGGGAGTGATTGAGGCGGTTTCGAGGGCAGTTTGTACAATCCCGGATTTGAGGCCAGCTCACTGACCAGGGTGGTATCCACAGGTGTCATGGAGGCGAGGTGGCACTGGGGGGGGGGGGGCATACAACAGGGAGTTGACGTCCTGTGGTTGGGTGGTATGGGGAGTGGAGGAGGCCGGTGCCAGGAGCTGGTGGTGGATGGAGTCGACTTTAGCTCTGAAGAAGTCCAAGAACTTTAAGCACAGGTTGGGGGCACACGAAGGGTGGAGGATGCTGAGGGGGCGTAAGGTTTATGGTGGAAAACAGCATTCTGTTTTTTTTTTCTTGGGTCCCAATAAGGGTGGAATAATATTTTGCCTTGGTCCAGGGCTTGCACATGGTCTATGTATGCCAGATGGTGAACAGTGAGGCCAGTTTTTATATAGAGCCTCTCCAGCCATTGACCGGTGGCCTTCAAGGTGCAGAGCTCAGGGTTGAACGGGCAGCTGAAGGAGACAGTCCTAGTTTTGAGGGGGGCAAGACAGTCAAGGCTGTCAGATAAAGCAGTGTTGTACTGAGCCACCAAACTATCCACTGTGGCAACAGAGGGAGCTAGAGCCATGTTGGTCTCTATCAGGGCTGGTGGACTCAATGTTTTAGTGTTCCTAAAAGTGATGGTGGGCTTAGGATGCTGCCTGGGCAGAGAGGCAGGGACAGTGAAGGTGATAGCATGGTGGTCCAATACAGCCAGGTCCAGGCATTGCAAATTGGTGGGAGGCGTGCCAGTGGTGCAGAGAAGATCGAACATGTGACCTTTGATGTGGGTATGGCCTTGAACTTGGTGCATGAAGTTAAAGCAGTCCAGCAGCGACAGGAACTCTGTGGCAAACGTGCAGCTGCTGGAGTCTACATGTATGTTGAGGTCCCCAAGCAGGAGTGTGGATGAAGATGCAGAACAGACAGTTGCTAATAGCAAACACAGCTGAGAAAGAAAGTCAGTGGAGCTAGAGGCTTTGGGTGGGCGGTAGATGAGGACCACCTGAAACTGAAAAAAAAAAAAGGCCAGCAACAACTGTCCTGTCTTGCTGTGAGGGTCCAAAGGACAGAGGGATGTCGTATGCTGTAAAGCCCTGTGAGGCAAATTGTGATTTGTGATATTGGGCTTTATAAATAAAATTGAACTGAATTGAACTGTCTGAGAAAACTCTCCAAGTTTCAGATTGATAAGTCCCTGACAATCTTATTTTATAGATCATATATTGAATATATGCTAACCTTTTCTCTCCTCTGCTGGTTTGGAAACCTAACACCAGGTCAAAAAATGCACTAAGCAGAGTGATAAAAAAAAAATGAAATAAGATTCTGGGAGTTCAACAGTGCACACTTACAGATCTGTTCAATAGACAGATAATCAGGAAGGCTAATGCCATTCTCTCTGACAGCTCCCATCCTTTACACTCTGAGTTCCAGTTTCTGCCTTCCGGCCCCCGGCTCAGACTTCCTCGTATGAAAAGTAACAGGTACAAGCATTCCTTCGTCCCTACAGCCATTTCCCTTTTGAATTCAGGACAGGGTAGGAAGAGCCATACCTGACTGATATTCATGGGGCTTCTCACAGGCAGGCTGATTTTTTATTTTATTTTTTTTGTCTCCATGTGGTGTTATCGATGTTGGCAGAAATTGACAATACGCACTGTTTGCACCTTCCCTATCTTGTATGGACTATTTGAGGCGCTGCTACTGATGTTGTTTCAGCACACTGTATTATCCCCCCTCTTAGACTTTTAATTGTGTCTTATACATTTTTTTATGTCTTTTTTACTTGCTGCAACACTAATTGCCCTACGGGGACACAAATAAAACTGAATCTGAATCTGAATCTGGGAAGACCCAGCCAGAGTGAAAATCATACACTCATAGCCTGCGGGGGTGGCTTGATTTGATATTATAATGTCTTGTTTGTCAGATAACATGATTCTCAATGGCAGAAACCAGAGTCAAAAGCAAAGCTTCTTATTTCATGCCAGCTGAATACAGCTGTTAGCTGCTGTTAGCAGCGCAGTGTTGTGAGGAGAGGGATGAGGTGTGTGAGGTTGAGCCACTTCAGTTGTCATAATTCAAGACGTGACTGGTTCGTTTCGATTTACACATGCCCCAACAGTCCTACGTAATCCAGCATGGTGAGGAGGGGGTTTGTCAACTCTCATCGTGTGTGTCTGTGTAGGAGCCTGAATGAATACTCCATGAAATATCAGATGACATGGTTTCATCAATGTTATCATAGCTTTTTGGTACAGAGTGGCTACCGTTTGAATGCAATATATGAGTTCAAAGTTAGATGGGAGAAATTCCTATACACTGTGGCTTTAAGTGCACACACACACACACCATTTCTGCTGCAAGTGGCTGAATATAACTGAGCGATACAATAAAAAAGAACAATAACATTTTTTTCAGATTCTTGTTTAGCATTTGGGTTGTATGTTTGGGAGTATAATACAGTAGATTTTAGGTTAAAACTTGATATGAATAATTTAGACTTTTTACAACCATTAGCTATTTTCAAAAACAGAACTGATCATGAGTATACAAAACAGCTTAGAAATTAATTTTAAAAAATTGTCCCTTTATTTCTACATACTGAACACCTTTATAATGGAGGTGGGTGCTAAAAAGTTCAAACAATCATACATATGGCCTTTGTTATTAAAATGAAGGAAGAGGAAGAAGAGAATATTTGCCCAAATTTCTTGTTTGATTTTTTTTGGAGCTCATTTCTATCACCAGCTCTAATTATGACAATATAATCATTATTGGTGACTTTAACTTACATATTGATAATAGTGCAAACAGGAGGGCTACTGACTTCTTAAACCTACTGGAAGATCTTAGCTTTACACAACATGTTGACGAGCCAACTCATAGCTGTGGTCATACCCTAGACCTTGTCATTACACGGGGCCTTTCTGTTGACATTTCTTCAGATATGGATTTGGTTCTCTCACATCATTATTTAATTGAATTTACTTTCTCTCTTCATATGTTGCATTGTAACTCTAGACGCACTGTTAAAGGACAACATCATGCATCTTCTATGGCAGAAATGCTTGTTTTGCACCTAAATAACATTTTTGCCAACTTTTCCACCATCTGTTGATGAACTAGTGAATAACTTAAATACAACACTACAATCTGACAACAGTCAAGTGCAAAAAACTCTTCTGCCTATTTTACAGAGATGCAATTACAACCATCAGAATGGATATTACTCAGAAAAGGCTGGATAATGTACAACTGAGTTTTATCCCGATAAGTAGATAGATAGATAGATAGATAGATAGATAGATAGAACTTTATTCATCCCCGAAAGGAAATTCAAATTCAACAGCCATGCAGCTGTGTTTTAGACTTTTCATTGTGTCTGTTTTAAACCAACTTTTACCACACTTCAACCTTTATTTGTCAACCCTAGATAACATTGCTCCTTTAAAAAACAAATAAATTTCGACTGTTTACTTATCCCCTTGGATGAATGATGAAAGAAAAGGGTAGGTGGTAAACACTAAATTGGAAATTCGAACGCTCTTGGGGGCCTGGTGCTCACCACCATCACCTAAGCAGCCACTTGGTTTGCTTATGTGTCATGCTGGCTCTGCCATTGAGGTTACAAGGAATAAATCAGTATGGAAATAACTTTTTATCACTTTTATTTCATTGGGCCTATCATGATGAAAAATTACTGTTAAACTGTTAGAAACAGTTATTTCATTTTTCATTGTTACATTTTTAATGTTAATTTTCATCATCGTGATAATGGGTTTAATCATAGATAAAATTTGCCAGTTGTCTTGTCCCACACTCTTCCACAGCAACACAAAAATAATAAAGTGTGCCTTAATAAGAAAATTGAAGCTGATATTGAAAAGTGGAAAAGTAAATCAAAGCTTACTTTCCCTTGTAACTTTTATATGCAATAAATTGTGAAGTAATTCAATTAATTTTGAGAAAAGTAAAACAGTCACTGTAGCTAATTTTCAGTAGCTTGCATACTACCTCTGTTAATATAGTTCATCAGAAAGCATTATCTGTGTTTGAGTGTATTCATAAAGCATTATGGTGATAATGTGTAATGCATTATATATGTGGTCTTCATAGAGAGTGTTTCCAAATCAATTAGTAAGTAAGCAGTATTAAGTTTCAATCCAGTCAGTGTCTCTGCATAAGTGTGTTACTTGACAAATATAGGCCCAAATGTCCATAGCTCTGTTGTATTCTGAAAACTATGTTGGTGACAAAGTACAGTCAGGCTAGCTGAGCCACAGAAAGTATTAGATCTTTTCTCCCCCTGTATTTATAGTTTTATACTCTTCCCTGAAGAAGCGTCTGCTTGAATGTCAGATAAGTGGTTATGAGAATACTTTAAGCTGAATTGTTGAGAACCCACTGAACACAAAAGCTTATCACCTTTACATATCAAATGTTTAAACCCCTCTATTTTGTCTTTAAACACATGCCAGTGTTCTGGGCTGTTCATTTAACTGCACAGTAAACATGCCAAGAGCTGTTTCAGCTCTCTTGTTACAATAGCAGTTAATTATGTTGGTCAGGAGGGAGCTCCATTGATCGGCTCAGTTAATTGGTCATTTAACTGTCAGATCCCGTGGGCCTATTTACCAACACAGCTATTGTTTCAAGTTGTGTGTCTGCAAATGTGTCAGAGAGTAAGGATATGCACAAAAACCACAGGACCCACAGTGCACTGGCTGCCTAGTCTGAAACCTTTAAG
The DNA here is from genome assembly GCA_035609425.1 of Epinephelus awoara. Classification (NCBI taxonomy): domain Eukaryota; kingdom Metazoa; phylum Chordata; class Actinopteri; order Perciformes; family Serranidae; genus Epinephelus; species Epinephelus awoara. The sequence goes on along the minus strand of CM069298.1, from coordinate 43,148,119 downwards.
CTATAAATATTCTGCTTCACTACGGTGGGTGAAATCACATATATGTGCCCTCTTTACAACATCATGGAAACTTTTTTTTTTTTTTTATAGAAGTAAGGGAATGTCAGTGGGTTAAAAAAACAATAAAGAAAACAGATTTTAGGGAAATATTTTATCATCTCAAGAGTTTATACAGAGCTGTAAACAGATCTGTCTCTGATCACTCAGCTCTAAAGAAAATACTTTATACTCTGTGTAGACCTAAAGTTAAAATCAATCATATTATATTAAGCTACAAGTGCCCTTTACTTCTAAACTCAGCTCTTTGTTTCTGCTTACTGTAAAACTTCAATTAATACCTAGCCCACGCAAATATTTGCTTAAATCACTGAAATCAACAGGCTTATATTTGGGACAGGCATCTATGTGGGACAGACCTTTGATTCCTTTGAAACAAAAACGTTGCTCAGCAAAGACGAGAAATTCTTATTCTTTAAACCAGTATGAATATTAAAATTTGGCTTCAGATAATATATCAATTATGAATCATTAATTTGATCTAGCTCTGACAGAGAGTACATCATAGAGAGAGTTACAGCACTTGAGGATTATGGCACCCGACATACCAACACAACACCACTTTATCCTGTTAAAACAATATTCACAACTTGGATTCATTTTTATGAAAAACCCTTTAGATTCTTTTGATCACATTTTTGATCCCATACAAACAAATGTAATATGAATAACTTACAGGGTAATTGAGGAATGAACACATAATTTGAGGTAGCCAGCAACCGACTTTTATACATCCAAAGAACTTCTTGGTAACCAGACCAGGCATCTAATTGAGTCTGATGATTATTTGTCAAAATGTGTAGCCCCGCTAGGCTGGTAAAAGGGACTGGGCATTTAATTGGGACTAGGTGTTTCATTGCAATTTTACGGTATTTATTTCTCTTTCTTAAAATCTGACTTTAATTCTAATTTTATTATTGTTTAGCATGAGGGGAGACTGGTAAATAGGAATTTCATTGTATGGTGTAAACTGCTGTGTTTTTACTGTGCATGACAATAAACTTCTTGAATTGAATCTTGACTCTAACTCATTCCCTCACAAAAATTAAATGACAGATGCACACCAACTTCCTCAAACTACTACTTAGTGACTCTCACCAAAACTGCTTACGCCTTCTGCCTCACCATCCACAGCTCCACTCTGTCTACCTGACCACCCACCATCAAACTGAATCAGGGGCGGGCTGGCCATAGGGAGGTTCGGGAGTATTCCCGGAGTCCATGTCATTGGTCCGACAGCCCATTGGTCCTACATCCCATTAGTCCGACGTCCAGTTGTTCCGATATGTAATTATACTAGGCTATACTGTATTTGTGTACCATAGAGGATCAGCAAACGCAACAAAAGTAGGCTACTGGTCGAGATACAAGTGCCATAGAGAGAAGAGAGTGAAACACCATAACCACCTGTTGTTAACTCTGGGGTTCGGGTTGTGTGGGGAGCTCTCCGCAGTGCTGAACGGCTCCTGGCGGGCGTATTTCTGTCTTGATGGTGTGCCGCGACCGGCTCTGGGTCAGCTGGGAAAGGCTTGAGATGAGGCAGGCTCATGGCTTATGCGTTTGCCACTTTCTTTTTCATTTTAACCCACACCATGATCTTTTCCTAATCCTAACCAAGTGGTTTTTGTGCCTAAACCTATCCAGATGATCATGATGATTTCAGAACAACGGGACTTCGGAACAATGGGTTTAATATGGTCGGAACAATGGGATGTCGGAACAATGGGATGTAAGACCAATGGGCAGTTCCCATGGCCGGTCTGTTGCAGGCTGAACCGGCCAGTGGTCAGAACATTTTTTTACCCCATAAAATGCAGCCGCGGCTGAGCGCAGCAGCCTGCCCTCGCAGCCGCAGGTGGCAGTGGCACAGAGTGGGACGTCAGACTGGGTCAATCTAATATTTTGCATATTAAGGGAGGATACGAGCGGTTAGCAATCACTGGTCCCATAATCCCAGATGGGTCAGGTCGAAAAATATGCAAATGACTCGGGCCGGGCCGGGTCGGGCCTCAAGCTTACTTTTTTCGGGCAGACAATTAGGCTAATGCTGGTGTGTCAGCTGCGTAGGGTCTGGGCTTAAAAACCCGCAGGCCGAGTCGGGTCGGGTCGGGTTGTAATTTTCAGGCCCATTGAGAACTCTAGTTTGTGTTTTTGGATGGAGGAGGAGATGGAAGAGGAGGTGGAGGGGAAGAAGGAGGAAGAGGAGGAGGAGAAAGAGGAAGAGGAGGAGGAGGAGGAGGAGGAAATAAGAGCAGGAAACAGTGCCAGGTACAGGTGCAGTGTGCAGGACTGGGTTGGCAATAGGTCTTTGCATAGAATTATATTATATTCAATACATTCTACTGACTGACTGTGTGTGTTGTGTTAAATATCATTAGATTGTTTTTATATTGCAAATAAAGTATTTGTGTTAAAATTATGGTTCCACTTGCATCCGTCGTGTGATCAGAAAAAAGGCCTCTCCAAATCAAGCTCCCAGGCTGAATTTCAACCCCAGCCCGCCCCTGAACTGAATGATCTTCAACAACTAGCATTCAAACACCACACAAATCTCATCACCACACACCCACTTGGACAACTCGCCTCTGCTCATCTTTCTCCTTTTCAGCTGCTGTCATTTTTGATCAATGCTTTCGTTACATCCAGACTCTACAACAAAAGAATTCTTTCTGCTACATTATCCAAAGTCTTCAATAAACTCCAATGACATTAAGAACTGTGTTGCTCATCTGCTCACTCACTCTTGCCGCTCCTGTCACTACATCACCCCTGTCTTATAACACCACTGGATGAAGTCACTCACAGAACCACCCATAAGCACACCTTCTCCAGCCTTTATTCACCTTCTCTATCAACACACTCCTTCCCACAGCCTCTGTAAATCTGACAATAATGTGCTTCATCCAGGACCAAACATTACATACAAAAATTACATTAAGGGCCAGATCTACTAAAGGTTTGCATGTATAAAAACGTGTACAAACTCTTTGCATGTGCAAAAAAATGTATAAACTGATATACTAACAGTGCACACTAAGGGTTGCATCTTTAAGAGGTGCAAAATAGCACGTCTGCATCCAGTTAGTACGTTTGCTGCAATGAATATGCAATATGGGGCGTTTACACGCAATTGTGCATGTGCTGGGAGGAGAAAATGTAAATATATTAATGTAGCACACGCAAAGGGATTTTTCAAACCTGACAGCAATTTTGCAAATAGAAACTGCGTCTATATTTAACATGGTCAAAGGGAGGTGAAAACAGTTTGTATGCGTAATTGTGCACACATGACTGCGGTTATTGTTGCAAGAGGGAGACATCGAAATGATGAAAGGAAATGCAAAGAACGCATTTTTTCACCCTCGTGTGAAGCAAGCAACACGGGCTGGAGCATAATGCCAAGGCAGAGGAGAACATTGCAAGCGGTTCAGCCGCAGTCCCGCCGGCTGGCGCAGTCACTGTTGAGATTACATACGTTTTGTATTTTTAACAAAATGTTTTTTTATTGACCTTATGAATGTTTTTTTTTTTTCAAATACATATTTGGAAACGAAAATGTATGCTTTGGTGTACTTTTACAGAGTTTTGCAATATGTATAGCCTATCTGTATGTATCAAAATGTATAATTTCCAGCAGCACTCAGTGTGACCGCTGCCACGGTCGGAAGTATAAATGCTCAGAAGTCTAGTGTGTTTCATTTTTGTAACTTAAAGACTTCAGAAAACACACAAGACACATTTTTAGGAAAAGTCATAGGAAGAGGAGCTTATAGGTTTTATCTAAACAGAGTTATTTGCATTATAAAAACCCAAACGGTATGTCAGACTGTCATGGCGGTCATAGTGTTAAACATAATGCTGTAGATTAGAATACGAGTGCTAGTGTGACCCAATAAACTGCAGAGCATTGCACATTTACTGAAAAAACTGTCCACTTTCTAGAATCCAAACATTATTATCAAACAAAATACACAGTCTCATTAACGTCTAATTATGTTAAGCCACACAAAATTATATTAAAAGACACATTGTTTCAGTCACAAAACATATTATGCTATAGCTCTAACTTTTATCGTGGCAAAAAAAACCAAAAAAAAACTAAACAGTTCTTTATTGTATAGCCTATTTTTCACAAAATGAATATTCATAGCCAATATAAGAAAACTTAAACGTGACAGTTGAGTGTATTATTTGTGTTTCTTTTTACGCAGGTGTAAGTTGCTGGCTGTGCGCACCTCTCCTCCCTCTCCGGTCCCTGGCTGTTGGTCAGAGGCATCTCATCTACTGTGACCCTACCTGTCTTATTTGCAGACGTTTTATTATACGCCAATTTTTCTTTTCTTCTGATGCCTTGATATCTTCTTTTCACTTCATCCACTGTTCACATCGTTTTACCAACAGCATTTACTTTTTCACAGATTTCTTCCCATATAGCATTCCTTTGTGAGACAGTCAGGTTTCTTTGCTGTAGCTCATTTACGTGTTTATTGGCCTCATCTACCAACACCTCTAATTCCATAAGGGCAAATTTCACTTTGTGCTTTCTCTCCAAACTTGCCATGCTGCAAACACACAAAACCCTCATTTAAATAGGATGTCTCCAACAAGTTTGCACTTCTTGTCATTTACACAATCACTCTTAGTAAATCACCTGCAAAACGCGGTTCAGCCCCACACGCAAAATTCTAGATTATGCATGCAAATTAGAATACACAAATTGGGATCTTAGTAGATCCGGCCCTAAGTGTATTCAACCATGTGGCTACAACTCTGGCCACTGATTCTGATTCTCTTCAGGGGTGCAGGGATGAACTCTTTTATCAAGTAAAAACATGCTTCACATGCTGTAAAAACATGCTTCACATGCTGTAATATGTGGATTTACTGCTTTCTGTTTAATAGTTTGTCTTTGAAGTGATTCACCCTGGATTTCAATTTAAACATAATTGCTCAGTTTATAAAGAAAATAATTCATTAATATTTGAAAGTTACTTCGTTGTAGCCCTCATCAAATGTAAGATACAGCTTTGCAATAAAAATTGTGCAAACTATTATCTGTGTACACTGACAAATTACTCAGCAGTTCAACACAAAGCTTTCAACTGCAACATCATTGCGATATAGTGTCTGAACATTTGACCTTGAGCTGGAGGAAACATTTATCATGCGGTCAAAGTGTCAAGAGATAATAGAAGTATCATACAGCATAAGAGGAGATGCTTCAGGGCAAATCATTCAGTATGACACAAAACCTACAGGACAACATGCTGTACTACTCTGGGCATCACATTACCATGGCCAAAGAGTCTGCAAGGACAGTGGAAAGGTGGGACAGGAGAACGACAGACAGCAGAGAGAGGGGTGGGGCAGACGGGGGTAGGATGCAGCTCCTCAGAGGCCCAATATCACCTATATCAGGTTTTAACAAAACAAAACATGAAACTGGAGCATGTGGTATGACATCTGTGTTTTGATGTGTGATTAGTGAATTATTAAGTAGTCAGAAAGCTCTTCTACCTACGGTAAGGCCAATAGCCCAGGGACATAGTGAGTCATGTACATGTAATACTGCCTAACCCCAGTGACAGAGACACTGACATGAAGGGGGCTATGAAGTCATACAAAGTGTGGTTATCGAGTCAATGCTTAGAATGATATTGAGATGCTGTGAGTTTTATTTGATTTTTTTCTTCAGACGTTTCAACGTTTTCTGTTAATACAGGGGGACCAGATTAGTTAAAATGTGTATGTGTCAGATTTGTGATCAGATTCATTCATTTCTCATGTAAGCGCATCCTAATGAAGGCAAAGCACCTTCAAGCTTTACTGGAAGTATGACAGTAAGCAGCAACTGTGGCTGATCTGTGTATCAGTAAATTTGAAGTCACAGTGAAGAGATTATTTACTCTTCCACAAATGCAACACAGTTCTTCACTGTAGGTGCACAAATCCTACATTTCAAAGTACAAATTATGAAATTAATACACTCGCATATTTGCTACAGCTGCTGTAGTGAATATGGTGCAAAACACACACCCGAATAAGAAAAATGTGAAGCCATTTGACAATGAACCCATGACTTGGGAGTAGAACTTTGATGGCTTCTGAAAACCAAACTACTGACGACATCAATCAGTCAGTCAATTTTATGTATAAAGCCCAATGTCACAAATCACAATTTGCCCCACAGGGCTTTACAGCATACACCATCCTTCTGTCCTTTGGACCCTCGCTGCAGAAAACTCCCTTTAACAGGGGGAAAAAAAAAAAACAGTAGAAACCTCTGGAAGATGAGGAGGGATGCCTCTTCCAGATCAACATAGTTTATTAACGGTAATCTGTATGACACAATGAGACAAAAAGGGAGACAGAGAAAGAGAGAGATGCAGGACAGAAGATAATGTTAATAGCTTACAACAACATTAATGAAAGTAATAATATTATAATTATAATTCTGACTATTGTGGTACAATATGATAAGTATATATTATCTGATAGTATACATATGGGACAGTAATCATATTATAATCGTATTGAGGTTTGCAAGCCATTGTTGCAAATAAAATAAAATAAATGCTATGTTAGTGTTGATATGGATGTCTGGGGGCTGTGGCAATATAACTACTAAAAAAATATTGTGTGTGTGTGTGTATGTGTGTGTGTGTGTGTGTGTGTGTGTGTGTGTGTGTGTGTGTGTGTGTGTGTGTGCGTGTGTGCGTGTGTGTAACTGTGTATCTAAAAATTGCAAATTATGAGCTGCAGGTTGCTGCAAGATTACATTACACCCACAATGAATAGTTGGTATGTATAATCTGAGTACGAGTTGGTTGAAAGATTTAAGCAAAAAGAAAAGAAAAAACTATTAATATTTAATATTTTTATGGTTGGACAAGGACAAAAAAAAGTCCTGAATGGGAAAGGTGTCAGTTTTATTAAAAAATTGAAACTGCCCCAAAAAATAATAATGGCTCAAATTTGGTGCTGTTATTTATCATTCACATATCACAGACTGTGATAAATAGAAAAAAAATCCATCCAACATTTATTATATAGAAGGTACATCATAATTAATGTTTTTTTTTTCATTAAAGTAACGGTGACTTCATGTAAATAAAATTGCATATAAATTGTTAAAAATCCTCAAAAGGAATGAATATTTGATATGTATAATCTGAGTAGAAGTTGGTGAAAAGATTTAAGCAAAAACAAAATGGAGAGAAAAATATTAATATTTTTATGGATGAGACGAACAGGCCAGTTTTGGCATTCGTAAGGGTCGCAGTGGGCATTTTAGTGTGTCTAGGTGGCACGAAAATCATCAGGAGGTTTTGTAAGACATCATCTCGAAGAGGCCATAAAATCCAAACCATTCGAGTAATGCAAAAGTTTTTCAAAATATCTGATTAGGACAAGTTGATCTGTCAGGGTTGTATGTTTGAAGTCAATACGATAAATGGTGTAGGAGGATTTGTTTTTTAAGGATTTTGAAGAAAGAGCATTTTTGAGGCGAAATCTTAGTTTTTGAGCAAGTTTAGAGGGTAAACTGATTTTTTTTTTCACATCAATGCCCCCCCCCCCCACGTCATGCAGTAGGTGGCCTTTTTTCCTTTTCACCCCTGACCTACAAACATCTTCAGTCCACCACTGACACAGAGACACAAGTTGATGAGCAGGCAGATGGAGGTGGCTTTCAACTCCTCTCTTTCATTCCCAAACCGTAGCTCCAATCATCAATCTGAACATACCACAAGAGAAATACACTCATTCTGACACATAGATATAGGCTTCATGTTTGTAAAATGAAATGAAAATGAAATGAAAGGGAAATAGCTCACTTATTTTCACAATTTTGAGGATGAGATGACAAAACAAAACAAAAGAAATCTACTGTGTAAATATGCATTCCGTGCAATAAACACCCATGATAAACTAACAATTTCTCCACTTTCGCTCATGGTACTTTGAGAGGCACAGATTAAAAACAGTAAAAGATATGAACGTATGAAAACAGGTCTGAATAGATGAGACCTGTGGCAACATTTGAGAGCTGGAATGGAGTCTATAGCTCAAAGTATGGAGACGCTGTAAAGGCTAGAAAAAGCCCAAAGATTGGTCTCTTTCTCCCCCCGCTGCCATTCATTTCCTATGGGACAGCTTTCGAAGACCGTCAGGACGTTTTTCTGACATCTCAGAAAAACTCCTTCGAATAAGATCTGATTAGAAGGAGTTGATCTGTCATCCATGCAAGTTTGAAGCCGATAGGATAAACAGTGTATGAGAAGAAGATTTTTTAGGAAAGTCAGTTTTAAGGCAAAATCTTACTTTGAAAGGGCAAATAGCTCACTTCCTGTTGGATTTATGTCAGGGGTGTGAGCACGAGAATTGTAGGGCTTGATGAGACGAACGCGTCAGTTTTGGTTTGATGTCTCTACGACATTCTTACAGGCCACAGCGGCCATTTTAGTGTGCCTAGGTGGCACTAGAGAGCCCATTTTGGCACTTTAGGGGTTAATTTTATGATTTTCTAAAATTCTTCACCGGTTCTGATTTGCGTGCCAATTTTGGTGAGTTTTTGAGCATGTTTAGGGGGTCAAATTCCAGTTCAAAGAGGCGGCGGGAGAAAGAAAGAATAATAATAATTAAAGCTGCAAGCAGCGTTTTGCGGGGCCTCTCCTCGCGCCCGTTTCGGCCTTCAGTGAATTATTTAGAAATATTACACATATTGCCACAAACATCAGAAAATTCTCACGGAGCTGAACGTTTTGATGTTTGAATGCTTTCTGTAGCTGTAGGTATGTAGAAGTGATATCACAATTTGCAAATCAGATGAGTGAATTTTCTCCCATCAGATTCCTCTTCCTTAATTTTGAGGATGACATGACAAAAACACCACAAATCAAAAGAGATCTACTGTAAATATGTTCAAAATGCTGTTTTACTAAGATTTATGAAATCCAATAAGGCCGCCACCTAGTGACGACACAATATGCAAATTAGATAATTTAACTTACTCCCATCCCAAACTTGGGGCCATGATGAATATTTTTCAGTAATTTTTACAGTAGGCTATGCCTTTATCTCTCACCACTTTCAAGCGACAGCCTTTTGAAATGTTGAAATGAAAATGGAATATTTTCCTTAAGAAACTCTGGCAACTAAAGGGTTAAAATGGAGATGCTGCCCCAGTCATGTCTGCATGTAAGATGTAGACACGCACACACATCATGTTTCTGTGAGTTTGTGTGTGGCACCGGTTGCCATGTGGACCTGGCAGAAGAGCAGAAACAGACAGACAGAACACAGAGAAGAGACATGTTTTAGTGGAGATTTAACTCCTCGAAAAAGTTCTTCCCATTCCCAAACTGCTGGTCCAGTCATCAAAATAATGTGATGGTGAGAGAGATAAAGTTATACAGAAGATCTGTTTAGCAGCAGTTGAGCTGGCATGTGTGCGTCTTTGAAGCCGATACAATAAACGGTGTAGGAAGACATGTTTTTTTAAGAGCATGTTTGAGGCGAAATCTTACTTTGAAAGGGCAAATGGCTCACTTCCTGTTGGATTTAGGTCATGGGTGTCAGTGCGTGATTTGTAAGTCAAACACGCGCCAGTTTTGGTCAGATCTTTCGAAGATATTCCTATGGGCCACAGTGGCCATTTTAGTGCACCTAGGTGGCGCTAGAGAGCCCATTTTGGCACTTTAGGGGTTAATAATGTGTATTTGCTGTTTCAAATTAAGATTCTGCTGCTGTAATCTGTCCTTTAAAGCAACACTTAAGAACTTTCAGTTTTGGTTGATTTTGGCGGCGCCAGTGGACCAAAGCGGTAGTGTTTTGCCTGAAGGAAGACCACATTTCCCATGAGGACCAGCGCATAGCGTCGTAAAATCCTGATCTCCCGGTCGCCTGCAGTTGGATTGAACCACATTTCTGTTTCCAGTGGCTGTGTGAAGGATGAATAGCGTTGAGGTAATGAATCTAATTGTGTCTAAACAATTATCATATGACGATGCTGAAAATAAGAAACGTTTAACTTTGGTTTAGTACTGTATTCCCCCACCGCCCCCCCTCACCCGAGTCGTCAGCGGCGGCTGACGAGTTTAGAGCCTTGAAACAGATAAATAAAACGTTATGTTGGATAATTTCACAGTAAACACACGTACAGATACCGGCAGGAAGGTGTCACATTGCCTGAATATCAACCCTGCACAATTCGCACGAATATACAGTTAAGTCTCTCAGGGAAAGTACTACTATTCATTCTAAACAGTTTCTTCACATTGTATTGTTTCCTCTACTGTTATAATTCTATTGTTAGGATGCTATATGGAGAATTATACATACATTTATTACTAAAATTACTCTATGCGAGTCTGTTATTGTCACTGTCATTTCTGAATTACTAAAAGCAAGACGAACTCCTGTATGTCCTTGGCAATAAAGTTCAATATGATTCTGATGCTTATTGAACATCAAAAATGTTTACATTTGTAACATAACATTTCTGTCAGTTGTTTTATCAGGAATTTGCTGTCCCGGACACTACCTCCACCTCTTCTGAGTTTGAGCCCCCACACAGTAGTGCTGGCAGAGGCAGGGGCAGAGGGGGGAGGGGAGTAGGTGCAGGCAGAGGTAGAGGGAGAGGGAGAGGGAGGGGAAGAAGTAGGACACCAGAGGACTTGAACCCCGAGACCCAGACAGACCCAGACAAACTTTTATTTATACACCCTCTTTCACAGTTGTCAAAATTCACGTACTTTGTCACATTCAACACATTCAAATTGTTCGAAAAACAAAAAAGCATAAAGCTTGCTTCAGGCACACCGACAGAGCCAAGGATATTATAAAATGCCTTTATTGATTAGGGCATGTCAATATTAAAAAATTACTACGAAACGCCGACCGGTTTCGACCACGCAAGGTCTTCGTCAGGGTGTGAAAGAGACAAACCGACTCAGGTGTGCTGATTACTATTATAGGTAATCAGGCAATTTGACTCATAAGGCTACATAATACAGGCATATCATACATTCAAATATTTGGAAACAGACTATCAGATAAGTAAATATACAAGAGCATTAATGAGAAAATTAGGTCATATATAATCTTCAAGACCCACAACGTTATAAAGAATACAATTACAGAAAAGGTCTAAAATCTATCTCCTCATTGAGACCAGGTTATACCAATGCATCAAATTTAAAAGTCCAAAATGTTTCTCTCTGTAATAATATGTTGAGACGGTCTCCTCCTCTAATTGACTGTTCCACATATTCAATCCCCTCCACTTTTAGTAGGCTGTCATTATTATTGTGAACATTATGAAAGTGGCGTGCTATAGGATAATCATTATTGTTGATTCTTATAGCATATTTATGTTCTGCCAATCTGTCTTTTACACGTCTTTTTGTGCGCACGATGTAAAAACAGCCACACGGGCAGCTAAGACGGTATACTACATATGTGGAGTTACAGTTGATAAAGTGTGTATTTTTATATGTTTTCTTAGTTTTAAAGTCTATAAATTCTTTCTGTTGTAAGATATTGGAACAGTGATAACAGTTAGTTTGCATACATTTAAAAGTACCCTTAGGCCTCTCAAGCCAGCTGTCTCCCTTCTTAGCTGGGAGATAGCTGTGCAAAAGCCTGTCTTTTATAGTAGGGGCTCTTTTGTGACAAAAAATGGACTGAAAAGCCTCTAGAAGAGAGGGGTCACTTCTGAGAATATCCCAATTTGAAGAAATAATCTTTTTAATCTGCTGAGCTTGTTTGCTGTAAGGGGCTGATCAATATTTATATGCAAATGGGGCTGGTCCAAAACAGGGGGGGGTTCCCGAACTTTTTTTTGAGCACTGGGGGGGGGGGGGGCACATGGTTTTTATTTTGGCTTCAGGGGGGGTCATGCAACTTTAATTTGTTAAGTTTTGTATGATTTTTTGTTTGTTTTCCATTCGTATTTTACTCAGAGGTTTATAAAGTTACCCTGCATGGTCCACAATGGTATTTCCCACTTGCGCACACGTCACTGACCGGAAAACCCAATAGAGTAGCAGAAGAAGATGATCGCTGAACACAAACAATTCAAGCATAATGGCTGCTGTGAGGGAATCAGTGTATCGAAAGGAAAGTTTCCTTCATACTAATTTGAGAGTGTCTTTGCAGACCTTAAAAGCGGATGAGACACTGGACAAATATAATTTTATTACAGAGTCGACAAAGAATAAGAACTTGCGTGACAAACTTCTAGCTCTGAGTCGGCTGCTGAGTGAGCTGCTGCTCCCAGCCACTGGTGAGAGCAAACCTTGTGGATGGCTGGACTACGAGTATGCGTATCAGTGTATCATTCGTTCATTCCATATCCGTTTTAGAATCCAAAATCGGAAAACGGATAACGACTTGTTATTTCATTTCTCGTTTTCAAATCAAAAATCGGAAGGCAAGGCAAGGCAAGGCAAGGCAAGGCAATTTTATTTATATAGCACCATTCATACACAAGGCAATTCAATGTGCTTTACAAGAGAAAACATTAAAGGAGCAATAGATCATTAAAAACAAAAGCTAAAAGCAAGACAATAAATAGTTAAAAACAGTGCAGAAAATGCATTTAAAAAGCAAACATAAAGCAACAGCAGACAAATATAAAAACAATAGCTACAGATTATCCTAACAATAAGTTACATATCTAGTTCACTGGTAAGCTGCAGTAAATAGTAATGTTTTAAGCCCTGATTTAAATGAGCTGACAGTTTCAGCCGACCTCAGATATTCTGGAAGTTTGTTCCACAGGCGGGGAGCATAGAAACTGAAGGCTGCCTCACCTTGTTTGGTTTTGATCCTGGGAACACTGAGTAAACCTGTTCCAGATGATCTGAGGGGTCTGGATGCTTCATAACGTACAAGTAAATCAGAGATGTATTTAGGCCCGAGACCATTTAGTGCTTTATAGACAAGTAACAAGATTTTAAAGTCTATCCTTTGACACACAGGAAGCCAGTGCAGTGACTTAAGCACTGGTGTAATGTGCTCCACTCTCTTGGTGTTGGTGAGGACTCTGGCAGCAGCGTTCTGGACAAGCTGCAGTTGTCTGATTGATTTTTTACTCAGGCCTGTGAAGACACCGTTACAATAGTCCAGCCTGCTGAAAATGAAAGCATGAACAAGTTTTTCTGTATCTGGTTTAGACAGAAATTCTTTTATTCTTGCTATGTTTTTAAGGTGGTAGTAGGCTGATTTAGTAATTGTCTTAATGTGACTATTGAAATTTAGGTCTGAGTCCAGAACTACACCAAGATTTCTGGCTTGATTTGTAGGTTTTAGTGTCAAGGCGTCAAGGTGAGCACTGACTATTGATCTTTGTTCTTTGGGGCCAAAAACAACTACTTCAGTTTTGTCTGTGTTTAGTTGTAGAAAATTCTGGCACATCCACGTATTGATTTCGCCAATGCACTCATTTAGCAGATGTAGGGGACTGTAGTCATCTGGTGACACTGTTATGTAAAGTTGTGTGTCATCTGCATAAGTATGGTAGGAGATGTTATGATATTCCATAATCTGAGCAAGAGGGAGCATATAGATGTTGAACAGAAGAGGCCCAAGAATGGACCCTTGAGGAACTCCACATGTAATCTTTGTTCGCACAGATTCATAATTGCCAAGTGACACAAAGAAATCCCTGTCGTGTAAATAAGATTTAAACCAATTTAGCACAGTGCCAGAAAGTCCCACAAACTTTTCTAATCTGTCGAGCAGTATCTTATGGTCAACTGTGTCGAATGCAGCACTGAGGTCCAGTAATACCAGAACCGAAATCTTTGATGCATCACTGCTCAGATGAATGTCGTTTAAAACTTTTACAAGTGCAGTCTCAGTGCTGTGATGTGCTCGAAATCCAGACTGAAAGGCATCAAAGGAATTGTTTTGCTCCAAGAAGGTGTTAAGTTGCTGAAAAACAACCTTTTCAATTATCTTTCCTAAAAATGGTAGGTTTGATATGGGCCTGTAGTTATTTATTACTGAGGCATCCAGATTAGGCTTTTTTAAGAGAGGTTTAATGACTGCAGTCTTCAGGGCCGTTGGGAAAAGGCCTGACTGAAGAGAACAGTTGACTATCTGTAGTATATCTGATGCTATGCAGTTAAAAACATCTTTAAAAAAGCTTGTAGGCAGAGTGTCAAGGCAGCAGGTAGTGGACCTAAGGTTTCTAACTATGTCTGTCAAAGTAGCATGATTTAATGGGTGAAAAAGTGCCAAATTAACTGGAGTAATCTTATGTGGCACAGGTGAAATAGCCACTGTGTTGGAGTTACAGACTGTCTGTCTTATCTTTAAAACCTTGTCTGTGAAAAAAGAAGCAAAGTCATTGCATGCCTTGGTGGATAGCAGTTCAGGAGGGACTGACGCTGATGGGTTTGTCAGTCTGTCAACTATAGTAAATAGAGTCCGTGCATTGTTGTTATTTTTGTTGATAATCTCAGAGAAAAAGGACTGCCGCGCCTTTTTTAGCTCCAAGTTATAGATGCGCAGACTTTCTTTATAGATGTCATAATGAACCTGGAGTTTGGTTTTTCGCCACCTGCGTTCTGCTTTTCTACATTCTCTTTTTTGAGCTTTTACCCATGTGGCGTTCCTCCATGGTGGTTTTTTCTTACCAGAGACAACTTTGACCTTCATGGGGGCAATATTGTCCATAATATTCAAAGCTTTAAAGCTGAAACCATGAACCAGATCATTGACAGAGACTGAGGGCAGAGCTGGTGTGGGTGTAAAATCCTGGTTAAATAGTGTATAGGTGTTTTCGTTGATATAGCGTTTTCTGATTACCTCTGTTGAAATTTTACTGGTGTCAGCGGAGATGGCCATTTTAAAGAAAACACAGTAATGATCAGAAAAGGCAACATCAGTCACCACAACCTCAGAAATGTTTAGCCCTTTGGAGATAATTAGATCTAAAATATGTCCCTTATTGTGTGTTGCCTCTGTTACATGCTGGTAAAGTTCAAAGTTCTCCAGGATGTAGAAAAGTTCTTTTGCACTGCCATCTTTGGGATTATCAATATGAATATTAAAATCACCCACTATAACAACACAGTCAAAATCAATACAAACAACAGACAATAGATTAGAAAAGTCATCAACAAAATGTGCACTATATTTTGGAGGCCTGTAGATGGTTACTAATACTGCTTGACAGGAGGATCTCAACTGCAGTGCAACATATTCAAAAGACTCAAACTTCCCATATGACAGCTGTTTGCACTGGTAAACATCCTTAAATAAAGTGGCTACTCCACCTCCTTTCTTTCGTTCTCTAACTGAGCTGATAAAATGGAAGTTTGGGGGTGCTGATTCAATAAGTACTGCTGCACTGTTGTTTTCATTTAACCAAGTTTCAGTTAAAAACATAAAATCAAGGTTTCTCTTGATAATAAAATCATTAATTAATAGTGACTTGCCAGCCAGTGATCTGATATTTAATAAAGCTAAGTTTAGTGTACTAACATTGTCTGACACAGTCTGTGGCTGACGCATAACTGGAGTCAGATTAGATAGAGTAGCTGTGCGCTTTGGGTACACATTGTTTTTCCTGATGCTAGTCAAGAGAGTCAGATTGGTGAGCGTGGTGGAGGGGGGGAGGGTTGACACTGGCTCCTTGGTGGTTGTGGTGGTGGTGGGGAGGGTCGACGTTGGCTCCTTAGTGGCTGCGCCGGTGCTGGGGGGGGGCGACGTTGGCTCCTTGGTGGTTGTGGTGAAGGGCAGGAGGGGGGTTGTTGGATCCCTGACTGGGACAGGGACATCCTCTGAATGCCTTGGGTGATGTGGAGCAAAGGGTCAGGTGAAGGGGGAGAGATGCAGGCTTTCTGTCTCTGTGCTCCGTACTTGTCCTTGGCTCTTATCTGTCCATTCTTGTTTTGGTATGGCATTCCAAGAGCATGACGTAGATTGGCCCCGAGTAGTCTGCATCCAGTGATGTTCGGATGAATCCCATCACGCTGAAAGCGATCCTTACAGTTCCAAAAGATGTTAAAATTGTCAATAAACTTTATCCCATGAGTGAAGCATGCCGATGTCAGCCATGTATTCAGGGCAAGGAGTCTGGTAAAAGACTCGATTCCTTTCCCCAGGGTTGGAATGGGGCCAGAAATGAACACATTTTGTGACTGACAGTCACTCAGTTTCTCCAGGAGCAGGGAAAAGTCTTTTTTCAGGATCTCAGAGCCAGTTTTTCTTCGTAGAATGTCAAAAGACCCAGCATGGATGATGATCTTCATGTTACTTGGGTGTGTGGAGAGGATCACTGGCAACAACTTGGTTAGCTCCCTGACAGACGTGTCAGACACTGTTAGATTTTCAGTCTTTGCCATTCTTACATGCTTGGTTATTGAGTCTCCGATCAGGATGGTGTCTGGCTGATCAGGTGTGGTGTTAGCATAGTTTTTTCTGGCCTTGGGTCTAGCAGTGGTTTTAATACCAGAGGTGTGATTGGCCTGCATGGGTTCAGTGTAGTTGGTATTGTCACACATTTCATTTGGAGCTAGTGCATCATACCTGTTTTGTAGAGAGAGTTCAAGTGGAGGGGTGAGCGTAGGGACTCTCTTGACTGATTTCCTGCTGGGTTTGCCTTTGCGTCTAACGACGTCAGCCCAGGTCCTGGCTGGAGTTGATGCTTTTGGTCGAGCACCAGTCCTGTGCCAGTAGGAAGGGTCGTTAGGGAAGGCCAGTTTGGGAACCTCTGCAGCTGATCCAGTGGTGTTAGGACAAATCCATGGGATTGTGTCAGCCAGGTCAGCGATGGTATGCTCCACATTTGTTGTATTTCCATACATAAAAGTCTGTCCATCAGCACCTTGTATGTTAGCTGCCACAGAGTCAATGAATTGCTCACTCTCACGAATTTGTTGTAGCGTTTCGTTCTTCTTTTGAAGCTGCCTTATCGTCTCAGTCAGTCGCTCACACTCTGTGCAGCTCACAGGTTTTGCCATCTTGTCCTTGTCCTAATCACAGGTTTCCAGTCACAGACACAGCAAAAGGCTTGCACTGTGCCTCGGTCCTGATCACACAGTACTAAAGTGGTGAAAAAGTGGTGAAAATATGGCAGTAGTCCTCTGTATCTTTCAAAAATTAAAGTCCCAGTGCTTTATAAGTATCCAGGATCTACTTTCTGTAGCTTTTAGCAGGAAAAAACAAGTATATCCACAAAAGAATGTAAGCAAAGCAGAGCGCAAGCAGCAGAGCGTCTGCACTGTAAGAAAGCCGGAAGCAAAAGCAAATAACGGCCTATTTTTCGCTGTTTTGATTTTGTTTTGAAATTAAAAATAGAATATGAGAGAATGGAATTTAAAAAAATCCGTGTATCATTCGTTCATTCCATTTTCAATTTAAAATCAAAAAACGAAAAACGAAAAAACGGTTTGTTTTTCCATTATTCCTTAAATAATCATATTCAAAAATACAAAAAACGGTTTGTTTTTCTTATTTTTGATTTTATGCTCACATCAAAAATAGCAAATCGAAAAATGGGCCACGATTAAAATTTGATTTTGATTTTTCATTTGATCCAACTTGCGTGACCCGGAAGCACATTGCATTAACTGGATAAAAAGAAAATTAGACACCTTATCTCATAATTACGAGAAAAGATCTCGTAATTACACAAATAATAGCCTAATTAATTACATATGTGGAAATAGCCTGTGTCGTCCTTTGTTAACCATTTCACATACAGATGTTACTCATTTCACTGCCGCAGCCACAGTGAAGGGGGTGAAACAATTGATCCAGGAGTAGCTGCAGTGCGCAACAACAACCAGCAGGTAGCACATGTGAGCAGTAGAGATACAGCGTCCAACTGAAACTGTTTGAGAATTAGCAGTAGGCCTACTGATAAACAACATTTATACTATGATATTTCCACAGCGGTCAGTGTTAGGTCCCCTATTATCCTAGTGATCTCAGTGTCATGATGTAGAACTGCAAATGTATGTGTGACATATAGGCAGAGTTGGGTATAGGTATAGAGTTGGCAGTTACACTTAGAGTAAAGCTACTGAAGACCAGCAAAATGTTTTCATTTATTCTTTCAGGTGGGTAAATGTCACCGAAGCACCTTCAGATTTTATCAGTAGTGTACCCTTAATAGATAGCTTGTTTATATGGTTTGTATTGTGCTTCGTGATATTGTTTGAGGGAACTGTAACGTAAGGTAACTGCATATGGGGTCGTTCACATGTAGCGTCTTTTACAAGCACAAATCCATTAGTTTCAATGTAGATGCGCGCCAAGCGCGCTCACAATTCTTGTAGCATGATGTTATTAGGCAAAATATTACATTTCTAACAGTGTCTGAGCTGATTTATTGACACAGTATGCTTGTAGGCTGCTGTAACGTTAGGTTTACAGAGGAAATAACGGGATGTGACTTAATCGTGTGAAAATATCGTTAGTGAAACACATAAACATGCGTTCGTTTGGGGACAAGTTAGTGGTCACGTTACTTGTTCCACCGGCGAAGGACAATAGCCTACAGTAAATACACCGGTTCTTAGTAACTTTTAACAGAGCCTATGTGAGTCTTTGCGACTCTTGACTCTTGTCCCCTACTAACGCTTGTTTCTGTTTCACTAACGATATTTTGACACGATTAAGTCACATCCCGTTATTTCCTCTGTAAACCTAACGTTGCAGCAGCCTACAAGCATGCTGTGTCAAAAAAATCAGCTCAGACACTGTTAGACATGTAATATTTAGCCTAATAACATTATTACAGCAGTAATAACGTCAGCTTTAGTCAAATGGCTCTAGCTCTCCCGGTAAATGTTATCAACTCTGGACACATTTTCCCTGTGTGTTGACATGATAATGGCCGCGTTTCCCACATCGCTCTTAGCTTAAGAAGATCTTACACTAAGAAGGAGTTGTAAGATCGAGCTGACCCACTCTTAACAGCCTTCTTAGCCACCAAACGCTCACAGATCCGGCCGCAGCAGGCACATTAATATTACACTGAGCAAGGACAACAGTGCGCACCTTATATATTTTGATCTGTTTTATACTTAAGATTTATATTGTTTGGCATTAATTGGTGACAGAAAAGAACGATTTTCATCCTGCAGGGAAACGCGTGTCCTTACTCTATGTGCCTGAGATCGATTGATTTCAGCACCACGGTAGTGGCCAGCTCCTGTTAAGATATAAACACAATGAAAGCGGACAAGCCTACTTATTTATCGTCTTATTAATATTTTTCTTCCGCCAGATTTCAGTGCGTAACTTGTACCACAGCTCTGAGCGCACACAGGGTCTTCATAAAACATAGATTCAAGATTCAATATGCACAGTAAGGACACACGTTTCCCTGCAGAATGAAATTCGTTATTTTCTGTCACCAATTAATGCCAAACAATATCTGAAGTATAAAATAGATCAAAATATATACGGTGCGCACTGTTGTCCTTACTGAGTGTAATACTCCGTCGTAATTTACAATATATACACATTATAATAAAGATATGGGATATGGTCAAGATGGCACCACCCGAGTGGCAGCTGGTTACAGTAGTTCCGCCCCCCCTTCGTGGATGTGCAGTATGTGGTTCTGAGCGAAGCAGTGGCCAAAGTGACACCTTTCCTGATCTCGTAATTATGAGATAAGGTGTCTAATTTTTTTTTTATCCAGTGAATGCAATGCACTTCCATAGTATACTGTACAGGTCCGGCAGAAAATATAACAGTACTGCTAATTCTCAAACAGTTTCAGTTGGACGCTGTATATGAACTGTTCTCCTCCTTCTTATGTTAAATGCTGAATGGCTCTTTAAAGTACCGCTTTGGAATACTACAAGAGGACACAAAATGGATTTTTGCGGCTGCTACCGGTCCATTTGTTTTAAAACACAACACTGTTCTACAGCTGGGAAGGTAGGAGAGAAAAAAACTCACGCCTGAAAGCTGATGATGAAAGCTTTTATACTCACAGCTGTTTATTTTAAATACGAAAAATATAGCTCCCAATCTGTCTTTATTTTACAGTGTCAGAATCAAATGAAAGACGTTTCCAGATTTAGTTCCACAGTAGCTTTGTGAACTCAATACTGACCCCACCTGGCAGAGTAAGGTTTATATGGCGAAGTCAAATACGGTGCTATTTATTGATGGAAATCGTCATTATTCATTATAAACATTACATGTTTCTCCAATCCCTCAGGGGGGGCCAAAACTTTTTTTTTGGACGCTTGGGGGGGGGGGGGGGGGGTTTAAGGAAAAAATAAAATCATAATCACATCCCAACTATACCCCGGTCCTATTTAAATAACGATCAGCCCCTTAGATCTTTCTAAGACATTCCTACGGGCCACAGTGGCCATTTTATTGCACCTAGTTGGTGCTAGAGAGCCCATTTTGGCACTTATTTTGGTAGTTAATAATGTGTATTTGCTGTTTCAAATGAAGATTCTGCTGCTGTAATCTGTCCTTTAAAGATTGTGAGACACACAGACAGAGAGCTGTGTGGCCGTGTCTGTGTGTGCAGCCGTTGTCATGGCGATTAATGACTTGCCTGCACCTGCGGAGCACATAGAGAGCTCATGAGAGAGCAGATCAGCAAAGGCTGCTTAATATAGGTTTGAACTCCTCGAACAAGTTCGTCTGATTCCCAAACCATTGGTCCAATCATGAAAATAAAGTGATGGTGAGAGACAGCCACTTCTCGTGAACGCATGTGTCAAGTTTTATATTTCTAGAGTCAAAAAATGTGGTCAGAGGAGCGAGTTACAAATGTGTTGCATCTTAGCTGTTTCCAGAAATTTCTCCTCTCAGTTTATATGGGAGTGAATGAGAAAAAAATTCTGCGCTCCCTTCTCTTTGGAGCCACTCAGAAAAAATGTGTACGTGTGAGAGATTCCATGTCAACATATCTGTGAGCAGGGCAAATTTTCCTACATTTTTTGGTATAAATTGTGTATGTACAGTGAAAATTGTGGCTATGGCAGCAATTTCAAACAATTTATAATCTCACAGATACATAATGTTACCTAGGAGTCCATTGTAATTTCAGATCATGGCCCAGTTAAATTAGTATTTAACATGTCCAAACTCAGTAAAGGTCCTTATAAACCCCAAAATGGCTGCATGACACAAATTTCATTGAGTTTGTTGGCACCAGTATTGACGATTTTTTCAAAACAAACACAAATGAAACAACAGCTTCTGTAAGATGGGAAGCTTTTAAAGCATATTTGAGAGGACAAATGATTAGCTATACAAGCTCTATTACTAATAAAGTTAAATTAAAACTACAATATCTCAACGACAGAATTAGGAAATTAGAGGAAGAAATGTATGAAGATAACACAAACATAGAACTATATCAACAGGACTTACTCCTAAGAGCACAATATAATGAACTATCACTTTCAAAAGCAGAAAATAGCATAATTCGTCTAAAATAAACATTCTATGAACAGGGAGAAAAATCTGGCAAATTGTTGGCTTGGCAAATCAAGAAACTACAATCCAGTAAGGCCATTAATAATATTAACAGCTTCAGAAACTCTGTCATCAGACCCATCGGAAATCAATGAAGCTTTTGCCAAATTTTATCACTCATTATATTAAGCAGAATCTTCCGGGATTAATAGTCATCAAGCGGCATTTCTAGACGGTCTCCAAATCCCTAATCTCTCAGATGAAGCCAAACAGCACCTAGACTCCCCATTTTCTATAGAAGAGCTTTTCAAGCCTTTGGAAACACAGCTTGAAATAGTAAAAATGCAGATATTATATCAAAGTCGAGTGTCTCATTAATCATCCACAAAAGTCTGAGTGAAAATAACCATTCATAACTATTAGAAAACCTGGTTTAAAAACAGCTCATTTTGCTGCTTAGACCACTTGCCAGGACAGAGTGGGCGTGGCAGATAACGCTCTGATTGACAGCTCCCTCGTTTTGATTGACATCTCCCTGGCTCAGCAATGGCTGCGACAAATTTAATCCAGCCGTACATGTTTGAGCCCTCTGATGATTCAGAGGACGAAGCAGAAGCCCTGCCAGCTGACAATGATTCCTTTCAGGTGGTCACTGAATGGTAAGTTTCAAAATGTTTTGTGATTCATATTAATGTTACTTAGTAGAATAGTTAGCATAACTTTTACGTGCAATGTTACAGCCGGGCTCCACCTGCTGCAAACATACAGCGTAGCATCGCAGCATATTATAGCAGCATAACACGTAGAGAAGCCAGCGGGGTTGTTTCCCATTTTCCACCTAAGTTATTACATATATTTGAGTTATCTACAAGTTTACTGTACTGTTTGTCATCTACTCGCTTTCAAATGCCCGCCACGGACACAGTGTCACGGATAAACAATAGAAGAGCCGTGTAAAATAGAGACTTGTCGTGCCGCTCCCACTGCCGGTGGAGCCGCTGTAATTGATTAACAGGGGGGCGAGCTGCTACGGGACTCTCGCTGCAGACGTGCCCGGTGGAGCCTGGTCGTTAGCTGAGATGAATGACAGCGGGATGCTGGCGCTTTGCCTTTCTTCATTGAGATAAGTTTTCATTGAAAGCATAAATCTGTTCTGTTTTTCTGATAATAGCCTTTTTCATCCAAACACATCCAGTCTTAACAGATTAAATATGTCTTTACTCTGACACACACACCGACCCTCAAAGTGGGAGAGACCGGTGCCGGCCGACCGTCTCTCTGGTGTTGTGTAGAAGTATTTGCCCGCCTCGAATAATGTTCCCCTCCGGCAAAAATTGTGTTGTTTCCCGCAGCATCACCTCCGCGATTGGGGATGTTTATGCGTAGCAAAGCTAACTGCTTCGGGGGGTTAGGGGTGAGGAAGGGTGCACATTACATCCCCTCCCCGCGAGCTGACACCGGCACCAGGCCCGGGGGACAAGCCCGGCCGCTCACAAGCCGCCTCTTCCTGCAGCTCCACGAGCTGCAAAGGCTCGGATTGTCCGGGCTCTGGAGCTGGTCAACCTGATTCGAGTGCTGCTGGGAGCCCGCCGGAGGCAGAGCTTCCGCTGGGTCGAAGCCGAGCGGTTCAGCCAGTTTACGATCTGTATTTTCTAAACATCAGACTAGAAAGCTGTTTCTCAGACTCCACTAAACAATAAAATAATTTTAAGTAACACTGCTGTCCTGAGCTCTGGGTAGCTAATCGCAAAAGGCTATGTAGAGACGAGTTGGCTCAGACTCAAGGAGGCAGATTTAGCTGGAGCAGAAAGGTTTTGTTGCGCTGCCACTGGGGGGCGGGATGAGACAATTGATGGATGATTTATGATTGGTTTGGAATTTATTGCGTAATAAATCTCAGAGATACCCACGGCCAAATCAAACCCAATTTCAAGAATGTACAAAAACTTAAAAGACAGATATTTTGAATTTGGATGGAAACTGATTTTTAATTGTTTTACATGTTTAATATTATGTACATAAGACCCTAAATTACATAGTTAGAAGGCTTTTGTGGATTTGGGTTTCCAGAGGCTTTAAAGGCCATAACTGCAATGAAGAGCGGCAAAACAGCTGGACCGGATGGTCTCCCCATTGACATATTTAAAGCTTTCAAAGAAAAAGTAGTACATCCCCTTATGAATATGTATGAGGAATCCCTGAAAATTGGCATTCTCCCCCCATCACTTAGAAAGGCACTGATCACACTTATACCTAAACCAGGCAAACCACATACTAAATGTGAATCATACAGACCGGTGTCCTTAATTAATACGGATGCTAAAATTTTAGCAAAGATATTAGCATTAAGATTAGAAGGCCACCTCCCATCGATTATTCATAATGACCAAAATGGATTTGTGAAGAACAGACAGGCATTTCATAACATAAGGCGAGTACTAAATATTATCCACGAAAAGAAAGATGCTAAAGACACCTGTATTCTGTCGCTAGATGCCGAGAAGGCATTCGACAGAGTCAAATGGCCTTATTTATTTGATGTACTCTGCCGATTTGGATGCGGTCCTAAATTTTGTCAATGGATTAAAATACTCTATCGTGAACCATCAGCCGAAGTTATTACAAACAATTTAACCTCAAAATCCTTTGGTCTGTTGAGAGGCACTCGTCAGGGTTGCCCCCTGTCCCCTTTACTGTTTGTGATAGCTCTTGAACCCCTAGCAATAGCAATCAGAGATCACTCAGGCATAAAGGGAATTCAGATTTCAGAAATAGAACATCAGATTTCTTTATTTGCAGACGACATATTATAATATCTTTCAGACCTAAAAAGCTTAATACCTACCTTGCTTTATCTGATCAATCAATTCGGAACATTCTCAGGCTATAAGGTCAATCAGTCAAAATCATGTATACTTTTCCTTAATGAACAAGAAAGGATTAACCCAACAATCCAGCACCCGTTCACAGTATCTAGAGATGGGATCAAATATTTAGGTATTATTCTTACACCTCAAATTAAAAACATGATCCCAAATAATTATGACCCCATTGTCGCCCAGGTAAATGATAGTTTAGATAGATGGATGACCCTCCCCCTTACAATAATTGGCAGAATCAACATTATTAAAATGAATATTCTCCCCATATATATTTATTTCAAATCAATCATTTTTCTCCAATATGAGGAAACTGTTCACAGAATTTATTTGGAACAAAAGACGATCAAGACTTCGCTTAACATTGCTATATCTTCCAGCTACCCAACCTTTTATGGTATTTTAGGGCGGCTCAGCTTAGGTCGGCCTTTTTTTGGTTTTCTAACCCTCCCAATTTACCATGGGTCCAGATAGCGGAAAAATGTGCCGGAGGGCTAACTTTAGATACATAGCTATACTCTGACTCTCTCAAAAAACTTAAGCAGAATACAGCTAACCCATTTGTTAAAACCACAATTATAGCCTGGCATGCTTCACAGGAAATGTTTAAAGTGCCGACTGGGCTTTCACAATTTACTCCTATCTGGGGCAATTCTTTATTTACACCAGGCAAATCGGATCGTGGATTCAAACTCTGGGCTCAGTTGGGACTACAGAAGATTGCAAATCTTTATTCAGATAACACCCTCATGTCCTTTGATAATCTTAAAGAAAAATTTGGGATCCCTCAAACTCATATGTTTAAATACTTTCAAATACGGAGTTTCATCCACTCAAGGATGCAATCTTATCAATGTCCTCCCCTAAGTACTATTGAAAACTTGGCAACATTTGACCTATATGCTAAAAGTAAGATCTCAGTATTATATAAGAATCTGGTTGAGACATCTTTGGAATCTTCGGATTACAAAAGAATGGAATGGATAGAGGATCTTCAAAGAGAAATCACTGAAAATATCGAATAGCAGATTGAAATTGATCGAATATAATTGGCTTATGAGAACATACATAACTCCTGAAAAGCTCAATAAATTTAATCCTAATATCTCTGATAGTTGTATAAAATGCAGAACGGAGAAGGGAACCCTATACCACTGTATATGGAAATGCAAATATTCTGGGAAAATATAACTAATACAATCTCCATCATAATCCAGAAAAAAATCCCTGTATGCCCAGAGATCTGCATCCTCGGACTGTTACCAGAGACACTGGTTCTGAGAACACATGAGAGTAAGCTGCTTAACCTCTGTTTAATACATGCGAAACGTCTTATTGCCAGACATTGGAAAAGTGTTAATTGTCCTTCTTTGAACATGTGGATTAATGAACTTTCTTCTTGCTTGTCGATTGAAAGACTTACATATACAATCAAACAAAAGAGTCATATTTTTCATAAAATATGGGATTCATTTATCATATTTTTGAAATCAAGGCCTGATATCCTAACTCCTTAAACCTAACATCTACCAAGTAAGACTGTACCCTTTTAATTTAATTTATTTTAATTTAATTTAATTTAATTTAATTTTATTTTATTTAAATTGTATTTAGGTATTGTTTCTCAGTTTGTTTCTCTTGTTTCTTTTTATTTTATTTTACATACATAATATTTTATTTTTCTTATTTTTATGTATACATAAGTATCTTTTTGTGTTTTGTTTGTCAGTCGAGTATTTATATATCTACTTGATGACATGTAGGCGTGCTGTACATATTGTAGCCACAGGGACATATGTACATATTTAAGTTATTTTCTTTATTTGCAGCCGCCAACATAACAACACATTATTGTTATTGTTTTCTTATACTGTTGGCTCTGAGTTCAGGGTTTGGGGGAGGGAGGGAAGTTGTTTAAAGGCTTGAAAGATATAACAAATTATCCTGAACGAATGATGTACCAAGTTCAAAAATCAATAAAGATATGTGTTATAAAAAAAGAAATTGCTTCTCTAGTTGGGTGTGAATGCTGCAAACATTCACAACATATGTTCTCCTACTACCAAAATTCTTTATTTTTCTTATTGGGTGTGAATGTGGCAAGCATTCACAACCTATGTTCTTCTACTCCCAAAATTCTTTCTTTTTCTTCTTATTATTATTCTTCCGCCGCGTTTTTCAACATCAATCATCTTCAATACCGTTCAACCGATTCAAACCATTCCAACTTCTTCTGATTCAGCTTCATTGGGACATTATCGGAAACTTTCAAATTTTTCCATAACGTTCATATTTCCCGGGAATTCAACGTTAAAATTCCGACTTCTATTAAAGCGGATGGAGCCAAAACGGTTGGACCGCAACTAGTTCCACAAACTTCAACCGATTCCAACCGTTCAAACATGAAAACGTTCAGCTGAATTAGGAGATTTACAGATGTATTCACTTTTTTCCTAACGTTCATACTTTCCAAGATATTTCCGATTTTTCCCAAATCCTTCTCCCACTGGGAATGCAAAATCTAAAAATTTCACCTTTTTTCAAACTGTGACTACCGACTCATACTTTCAGCTAGAAACTCCATTCAACATGGAAAATATTCATCATTTTGCTGACTTTTTACATATGATTCAACTTTTCAATCCCATTCATACTTTCAAAAATATTCAGCGTTTTCTGAAACTTGGTTGTAATGGAAGTCAATGAGAAAATCACTCATCTTCACCCACATGTCACGAATTCATACATTGACGTAGAAACTCTGTTCCAAACGTTGACGCTGTTGTCGACTTTCAGGATCTAATTCAAATTTTCAATATCTCTTTTAGTTTTTCTACAAAGTCAGTTTAAAATAGGTGACGTTTTCAGCCCTTCTCAGACTTTATAATGGGTGTGTATTGCGTGAGCTAGAGTGGGTGATGTAATCGCTAGAGTTTAGAGCAGCTGTAAACTCATCAAGAAATTTTCTTTTCAACTCGCTCATACGGCCACGATTTTCACTGTACATACACAATTTATACCACAAAACGTAGGAAAATTTGTCCTGGTCACAGAAATGTTGACATGGAATCTGTCACACGTACACATTTTTGCTGAGAGGCTCCAAAGCGAAGGGAGTGCCTATTTTTTTCTCATTCACTCCCATGTAAAGTGAGAGGAGAAATTTCTGGAAACAACTTAGGTGCAACACATTTGTAACTCGCGCCTGTGACCACATTTTGACTCTAGAAATATAAAAATTTCCACGTGCCTTCATGAGGAGTGGCTGTCTCTCACTATCACTTTATTTTCATGATCGGACCAACGGTTTGGCACTCAAAAGGATTTGTTTCAGGAGTTAAAACCCATTATAAACAGCCTTTGCTGATCATGAGCTGTTTGTGTGCCCTCAAGTGCAGGCAAGTCATTAACCTCCATGGCAACAGCTGCACACACAGACACAGCCACACAGCCCTCTACTCATACTTGACTTTTCTCTTCAACTCGCTCATACGGCCACAATTTTCACTGTACAGACACAATTTATACCACAATTTTTTCCATAACGTTCATATTTTCCCAGAAATTCAATGTTAAAATTCCGATTACTACTAAAGCGGATGGAGCCAAAATGGTTGGACCGCTACTAGTTCCACAAACTTCAACCGATTCAAACCATTCAAACATGAAAACATTCAGCTGAATTAGGACATTCATGGATGTATTCACTTTTTTCCTAACGTTCATACTTTCCGAGATATTTCCAATTTTTCCCAAATCCTTTTCCCATTGGGAATGCATTATGGAATCCTCAAAAATCTAAAAAAATCACCTTTTTTCAAACTGTGACTACCGACTCATAGTTTCAGCTAGAAACTCCATTCAAAATGGAAAATATTCATCATTTTGCTTTTCAATCCCATTCAAACTCACTCATCTTCACCCACACATCACAAATTCATACATTGACATAGAAACTCTGTTCCAACTCTCAAACGTTGATGCTGCCGTCGACTTTCGGGAACTAATTCAAATTTTCGATATCTCTTTTAGTTTTTCTACAAAGTCAGTTTAAAATACATGAAGTTTTCAGCCCTTCTCAGACTTTATAATGGGTGTGTATTGCGTGAGCTAGAGTGAGTGACGTCATCACTAGAGTGAAGAGCAGCTGTAAACTCAACAAGAAATTTTCTTTTCAACTTGCTCATACGACCTCAGTTTTCACTGTACATACACAATTTATACCACAAAACGTAGGAAAATTTGTCCTGGTCACAGACGTGTTGACATGGAATCTGTCACACGCTCACATCTTTGCTGAGTGGCTCCAAAGCGAAGGGAGTGCCGATTTTTTTCTCATTCACTCCCATGTAAGCTGAGAGGAGAAATTTCTGGAAACAGCTAAGGTGCAACACATTTGTAACTCGCCCCTCTGACAACATTTTTGACTCTAGAGACATAAAACATGACACGTGCGTTCACGAGAAGTGGCTGTCTCTCACCATCACTTTATTTTCATGAGCGGTCTGTGTGCCCCGCAGTTGCAGGCAAGTCATTCATCGCCATGACAACTGCTGCACACACAGACACGCACACACAACTCTCTGTCTGTGTGTCTCACAATCTTTAAAACAGCACTAAGTAACTTTTCAACCTTCATAAAATATTTTCATAACTTTTGTGATGATACATCGACTTACAACTAGTTGAATGACACCTCTGTCATGGCCTGAGGGGGTCTGTATTGTTTTAACTGGCACTAAGCAACTTCGAGGAGGGTGGCAGTAACCCTGCCACACAAAAAACTACAAATGTGTTGACTGCTTTACGGCATACGTCACTTCCCCCTTTCCCCATTCGTTACAAAGACGGAAGTCGATGCGAACGCCTACGCACAATTACTGCTATCATGGCAGAAGCTGCAAAACAACCAAAGAAATGAAAAGTTTTGTCTGAGGAGACAAAAAAAAGAAAGAGGGAGGCCAGTGAAGGATCAACATTGGCCCGGCTTTCACTCGCTGAGCTCAAAGACGAGGAGGGATTTCTGACCGATGCTGCCTTGGCTCTGTTCCTGCTGGACTAGTAAGTAGCTTTCGATGCTCAAATCAAAATGATAATGCTGATGTTAGCTATCGGAAATATGCGTGGTAGCAATAAATAGCCACCAGCTTGATAGTTTGCAGTTCCACACTGACACGACCAGCCACGCAACAAACTCAAAAGTACTGTATATAGAAAAAAACAATGCGATGACTGCAAAATATAAAGGAGTAAAATATGTAGGTTCCTATTGTGGAAAGATCAGTCATACTGAATCATTGTGGTGTTATCATGTCAGTTTGTATGTACGTGACAGTAGTTTCTGATGATTGTTATGTAATAGTTTCAGAGAAAAACGGGATTCTTGTCGTGTTTTTGTTGAGTTGACTACAGTGATTGCAAAAGAAGTCAAACCGTGTTGCTTGCTCTAAATAATCAGTAAAACAAAACCCGTGTGAAATGTGCATTGAGTTATGACTTTTCATAGTCCTGCTTATCAATAGCACCTTGTGCTGAGTGTAGCTAAAATTACAGGGATTGTTGCATGTTTAAAATTCTACATGTAACGTTAACGTTTATTTAGTCAGTCCTGAGGGGTCTGTGTGTAGCTCACTTCAGTAGCACCAAGCACCTAACTTTGAAGGTGTAGTGTATTGAGATCCATTTGAAGCTGTGGAACAGATGACCAGCTAGGGGCCCAAGCTGAAACATATATGGTCAGGGTCAAGAAGGTATTTATGGCTATGGTCAGGAATTGGTGAAGTCAGCTAGAATGTCTATTTGTGCTCTGTTCACCCTTGTCACACATTCCACAAAAACAACCCCCCTATTTAAGCAGAGTTTGTGTGGCTGTTATTTAGAGTGGTTCATATTGGCTTTAAAACCCTCTCTCAGGCAGTCCTGGGGCCTGATAAGATGCTGTACGACTTGTAATAAACTTTTTCTTCATGCAAGCAAGACGGTGTCAGTGGAGTCTTCTTCACCACCTTCACATCATCGCTGCTCGATAAACAACAATTTTGGCATCACGAACAGGATGAGAAGAAGAAAGGACAATTTTGGCGACATGAACTGAGGACGTGTTGTGGCCTGCAGAGTTGCCTTCAGCTTCGGTGCAGCTGCACCCACACTGAGTCGACGAGGACGGTGAGCATGTCGCAGATGATTGAGTGCTGGTTCGCTCATTCACTTGTTGAGGCTGTTGTGAGTGTCTGCTGTTTGGTCACACTGGAAAGAACCATGAGTGTGTGTGAGTGCCATGATGTGTTGGTGATGGGGGTGTTTCTCCTTCTAAATTGGGGGTTTAGAGCGCTGTGTCCAGCGCAAAAGGGGGGAGTAGTCTGTCTTAGGAAAGACAGTGAATAATGCATTATTGTAAGGAGTCTGTCTTAGGAAAGACAGTGAATAGAACATTAATGTGAGGAGTCTGTCTTAGGAAAGATAGTGAATAGAACATTGATGTAAGGAGTCTGTCTTAGGAAAGATAGTGAATAGAACATTAATGTAAGGAGTCTGTCTTAGGAAAGATAGTGAATAGAACATTGATGTAAAATAAGTAAAGAAAAATACAGGGGCGTCTCTAGGATTTTGACACATCCCGGGCTTAGCCCAGAAGAGTTAAGCAGATGCGCGTGCAGAGCGTGCGCCGAAATTTTTAGACAATTAAGGCATTTCATGGTTACCAGTTAATACCAAATAGGCTAGCAATTTTCACAAACTTCCCTCAATAGCCCAGGCACAAAAATGCCCCATTCATCATGTTGAACATACCAACAGCAACCATTCAGCAACAGTAAACATCTTGTCATGTTCAGTATTTACATTGTTTTACTTTGTACATTTAATGCTCTTTACATACTCATATGTATTTATTCTTTAACATTCTTTAACATAACATACTCTTTAACATAATATTTGTATCTCTTACAGGTCTCAGGTTAGGTCTCTGCTTTAACTGTTCTTAACTCTACCTATTGTCTTTGCTTCTTGTACTTAACTTTTATTAATGTACTCTTTACATCTTTTTTCCTTGTTCATTTGTCTTTAGTTTAACTTCAAACATTTGTCTTGTACAGTATATCTGTCTTAACTTGCACTCTACACTTGACTTTACATCTTGTTTTTCTTTTTCTTTCCTCAGTCATCATGTACAATTAGGTCTCTGCATTAACTCTTACTCTACACCTTACAGACAGATGCTAATAATAACAGTTCCAGCTGCAACACTCTTTTCGAAATGATATATTTTTACATAATTTCTATTCCCATTACCTCTTTGATTGCTGACCACCTTTGGGGGGAAAAACATGGAAATCTTTTTTTGTGACATCCCAAAGACAGCTGAACAGCTTGCTGTTGTCAAGCCTGCCTGTTGTCAAGTGTGCCTGCTGCCTGACGCTGCTGTTTTGGGTGAATGACATTACGTGCGACCTGGAGGTGTTAACCACTTGTGTGCCAAAGCCAAAGTAGTGGCTATTTAAAAATTTAATAATAATTAATTGTTACTAAAACCTGTCCAAAAACACTGTTTTATCGAAGCATCAACATAAGATAACTGTAGTTTGAGGATGTGATCTTAAAAAAATAATAATAATTATTATTATTATTATTTTTTTTTTTTGAAAATTAATATTCATATTCGGGGCTAATTAAAAAAACATCCGGGGCTTTAGCCCGGAATGTTTTAGCCTAGGGACGCCACTGGAAAAACAGATGTTGAAGTGAAATAAGTAAAGAAATAACAGTTGAAGTACTGATGAAATGTAGAATAGCCTGATTAGTAACGATAAGGTGAGCTAAATAACACCATGCGCAGTTAATGAAGAGGTGGGCCCTGTACCTTCATAATGGTAAGACATGTGTATATTAGTCGCTGCGTAAAAGTAGGCTTTGAGATATAGTCGGAATTTGGTTAAAAATAAAGAGGATAGTAATAACCTTGGGCCCAAGGGAAATTGGTTGTAAGATCAAAACATGAGATATTGAGATAAGGAAAAGAGATAAGGAAGAGTAAATAGGGGAAATAAAGAAGATAAAAGGAATAGTGAAGAGAAATAGGAATGTAGTTAAAGGAAAATAAGCCGCAGATTTGGACAAAGCCCTCAAGGAGGCGATGTTAGATGGGCCATAAACCCTTGGATATCACTAGGTGAATTTCAGGTCAGTTCTAGGAACTGGAGGTGTAAAATGAAAAATTCAATTGCAGGTTCCCACTCATAATGTTTGTTGACGGACAAATATTTGACGCAGCCATGCATTGAATATTTACATCTCTTAAGGTAGCATAAATTTACAGAGAAGAAATAGAATAAGGGAATAAGGAGCGGCAAAGAGAAAGCATGCTATAGGAAAGTATGAATGAGTCGACTTGAGAATGACTGACTTTGAGAATCAAGGATTGGATGCTGTCTGTGTTTTTGGGAAATGTGGAATTATTGTGAGAATTAAACCAATGTGTCTCTGTTTACTGGATGAGTGATCTCTGTGTGTGTGTGTGAGGTGCTGTTTCAGCTGTATGATGGTTGTGTGTGAAGATTGTGAACTGAGTTGGTTACTGTGGTCTATGTTAAAGTGATAGATTTCATAATGAATAGGTATGTATAGGTTGAGGTTGAAATAGGAGATTTGTGTGTTGTTAGTATTGAAACATATGAGCCTCAAAGACGAGGACTTTATTAATATAAATTAAAACATATGAGCCTTTGAAGGGGACTTTGATAAAAAGTGATGAGCCTCTTTGAGGGGACATTTTGAATTTGTGAGAGAGTATGAGCCCCAAGAAGGATATTGAAGAGAAGTGTTTAGAACAGTGAGGATATTTTTAGTAAGTTAGTGTGAGTGAGTGTGTGTGCTCCGGCCGGTGTGTGTGTTCTTTGTTCATGTTGTGGTAACTTGTCATATGAAAACGATTTGGTCTTTAGTAAATAGGGCTAGGTGTTCACTCTCTGAGAATTATAACATTGAAAAATCTTGCTTGCGCAGACAAGAAGCTGGCCAGTGTGTCATATGGATTGAGGTCTGCTGACGACAGTGTGGGCGGCTCCTGAATCCAGTCTGATCAAGGCCAGTGCTGTTTTATCCACGAACTCTTTTGAAGAAAAAAAACAAAAACAAAAAAATCCTGCATTTTTCTGACTGTGTGCAGTATAGCTGTTAGTGTTGATGCATTTTAGTTTGCTTTCATTTATAGGTTATTATTAGAATAATTATACATGTAAAGTCTTATATGTTATAGTCATTTACAAGAGAGGCTTGGCAACGGATTGACCAGTTGATGCATTTTATTAAAATTGGAGTATAATTATTGGATTTAATTATTGTGGAGAGTTGCAACTACGAGTTTCATTGGTTGTGTGTGGTTTATGTGGACCTGAGCTGCATTAGGGATTTAAGATTGATATTGAAGTTGGCAAATCTACTTATTAACTGTGGCAAACCAGTGTTTTTTAAGGAATTTAAATAACTTTAATTAGTTTTAGTTTAATACTTAGTTTTAATTTATAATAAGGAAATATAGGGGAACCATTACGATGTTGAAACAGGATACTAAAATCCCAAAAATAATTACTCCTGTTGATATAGTGCAGACGAACTATCCTTGAGTTAAAGGTATTGCAAAAATATTGGAGAAATGGTGTAAGCGCTGGTCTGAAATTGACCAACCATGGCCAGTGGAGGGTACCCTTAACCCAGAAGTAATTAAAACAATGAAGATGCTTGTTTCCACTTATAAGGCTGATCAAGAGAAAGGAAAAGGAGGGGAAAAACGTAATGAAAAAAGACAAACAGAGCTTGGTGTTCTCCAGTTATTTGAAAATAAGGGACAGAAGTTAAAAGTTAAGAGAGATAGAAGTGCAGAGGACATAGAAAAATTAATGCTAGAAGTTAATGCACCATTCTCACATACGGATCTGGTACAGAGACCCCCACCATATCTTATTACTCCACTGCCTATTCAGAAGTAGAGCTAGGGCTACCACTGTGCTATAGAGCAATGGTAGGAGTTTCTTTGATGTATGATAAGGCATCATCTGTCACAATGGGTTATCCGGTGACCATCCTTACCCATCATAGTCTTAGAAATCTTTTGAATTATGGAAAATATACATTGACTATGCCTAGGCTTAGAGACTATCATAGACTTTTAGAGCAGGAAGATGTCACCCTAGTGAGGTGTGCCACAGTGAATCCAGCTGAGACTTTGCCAACTCCAGAGGATGGTGAGCCACATGATTGTGTTCAAGAAGCAGAGAAATACTCAAGGCTTAGATCAGATTTTCAAGCCCTCCCACTGTGTGAGGCAGATTTGGAATATTGGACTGATGGATCTTGTTATCGCATAGGAAATAGATTGAGTGCTGGCTATGCAGTAGTAAAAGCTCAAGGAGCTGACTTTATTGTTGAAAAGGCTGAAGTTGTCCCACAGCCTGCATCTGCACAGCTTGCTGAACTTGTGGGGTTAACTGAAGCATGTTTATTGGCAGAAGGCAAGCGAGTGACAATATATACAGACTTTGCATACGCACATAATGTGTGTCATTTATTTGGATCGGTGTGGAAGAACCGAGGATTTAAAAAAAACGGATGGGTCTCCAATACAACATCATGCTCAAATAATGAAATTATTGCATGCTGTGATGAAGCCTAAAGAAATAGCAATAGCTAAATGTGCAGCACATAAAGCAGATGTGTCAAAAGTTGCACGAGGGAATAAAGCGGCTGATGAAGCTGCAAAAGCTGTCACAGGAGCAGATAAATTGGGCAAAGTTCTTCTGGTCACTCATGAAATAAACTTGGAAGACAAAATTACATTAAGGGATGTGATTTTAATGCAGGAAGCTGCAACTGAAATGGAGAAACAATTGTGGCTAGACCGAGGTGCCACCAAAGATTCTACTGGTCTTTGGAGAAATCATGAGGGGCTGATAGTAGCACCACCAGATCTGTTAGGTTTAATGATTCAGGAAACACATGGGTTAGCCCATGTTGCAAGGGGGGAAGTTAGGAGAAAGATTATAAAGGAGTATGGGTTTTAGACACCATATTTGCTTGAACAGATTGATTATGTCATAGGCAGATGTGTTGTCTGTTTGAAAAATAACGTTCGGAGGGGTGTGATGGTTCTTCCTGGTCACATTCCAACTCCGAGGGGCCCTATGCGTGAGTTAGTTGTGGACTTTGTTGATATGATAAAACCAGTTGGAGGTAAGAGGTATATGCTAGTTGTTGTGGACAGATTTTCGCGTTGGCCTGAGGCATGTCCAACCAAGCGGAAGGATGCTCAATCTGTTGCCAAGTTTCTGTGTAGAGAAGTCATAAGCAGGTGGGGACTCCCAGATCGGATATCCTCGGACAATGGGAAGGAGTTTGTGGATAAAACGGTGAAATTAATTTTGCAAAAACTAGGAATTAAACAGTGTCTTGGAGCAGTCTATCATCCACAAAGCCAAGGGATTTGTGAAAAAATGAATGGCGTTTTGAAAAATCGCATCGTCAAAATCTGCCAACACACAGGTTTAAATTGGATAGCGGCGCTTCCGTTAGCGTTAATGGTGTGTCGCTCAAGTGAGCTGCATGATTTGCATATGACACCTCATGATTTGGTCACGGGAAGACAGATGCCAACACCTTGTTTGCGTACAAGTGGGAAGGGTCCAAGTCTGGCCCTTTTGGAGGATGAAATGCGAGCTTATGTCACATACATGGCCACTCTACATAAAAAAATATCCACGTATGTTTCTGACAGGCAAAGAAAAGAGGAGGTGCAGGAGAAGCTCGATGAGCAAAAGAGGAGCACAGTGCAACCTGGAGACAAAGTGTTTGTGAAGGTATTTAGAAGAAAGTGGTATAATGAACGACATGAGGGACCATTCGAAGTTGTTCGAAGTACTGGAACTGCAGTCCAGGTAAAAGGGTCTCCAACGTGGTATCATTCATCTCATTGTGTCAAAGCACCGAGCGAAGATGTGCTAAGCTCATGGAGCCAAGATGTTGAAGGCTCAAGAGAGCCAGAAGAGAATGTGGAAGAATATGCAGAAGAAGAAGAAATGCTTGAAGAACAAAGAAGTACAAATTCAGAAGAAGAAATCGTCCATGATGTGGACAATGTTGATGATTCTGTGCACGTTGTTGATGATGCCAGAGATGACTCTGCAGTTAATGAACAGGAAAGAAGATTCGGTGATATTGATTTCCAATATGTCCCAGAAACAGCAGGACGTATTTCAGTGGAGTGTGAAACGTCAACGAATACAAAGAGCTGTGAGTCCATTGCAGGATAATCCAGAGATTCAGTTAGACAAAGAAGTCGAAGACCAGTCCGGAAAAAGGTCAGACCAAGACGTTATGAGGACTAGGGTCGAAGTAACCTTAGGGAAGTCAGTTCAGCTCCCATGTGTAGTGTAAGTTTTATGACTAATCAGGCAAAAGGCCAAATTGATCAAGGTTGAAGTAAAATCATTTAATATCCTGCATAAGTTGATTATGTCTAATGATTAAGTTGTGTGATATGTGAGTAACTATGAAAGATGAATCATTGTTGTAACCACACACCTGATTGAAACACAGCATTGTGCATCACCTGGAAATGTAACAATAGACACACATACACTGTAAGGTCTGTAAGGTTTGTGTAATGTGTGAGCTCAGGGGATCATATTAAAGAAAAATCCCCGGAGCTCACATGATTTTTAGAAATAGAAGGTACAGCGGTTTGAATCTATTGGAAGAAAGTTTGGTACTTTCCAGAGGCCCTGAGGTCAACTTTGGACAAAGGCCAGATTGGTTGCCACGATTAGCTCATGGCGAAGGCAGATTTGGACAAAAAAGTAAAAGTTATCTTCCAATAGAATCCGTCCGCTATGGGATGGTTTAAGAAAAAGAGGTGGAGATTCTGCTGAATCTCCACAAGCATAAAAGAGAGTGTTCAATCGTGAGTCTTCAGTCCAATCCCGGGGTTGACTCACGAGTTGATGTGTTATTGTTGTTGTGACACATTAAACTCACGTTGCACCTGATTCCTCTTGACTCCAGAGTATCTTTGAGTATCTTTAAGTTCTTGTCTGCTGAACCTACAATCTTACAGTCAATCAGAGTACAAATATAAGTGAAGCAGTGGGACGAGCAGCTGAGAGCCAATTGGCCCTAAAGGCTCTGCAGAGTGAGACACCACACATGCCAGTGTACAGGAGAAAATAATGGTGAAGGGAAATTTAGAGTTCAGTGGGAAGATACCCACGGCAGGGTTTTGGATCTGTCGAGGACATCATCATTGGGAAAGTTTGTGTTACTTAACGACAAGAGAAGACAGAAGATTGAGGGAGACTGTAGTCTTTATGTACGTAGCATCCAGCATGAGGATCAAGGTGATTATAAGTGTTCTTTTTATGACCCACAGTTTAAGAGTGAGGGACCAGAGACAGGACTTAGAGTTAGAATAGTGACTTTAGTGGTAATAGATGAGAGTAAAAATAGAAAGCTTCAAGCCATTGAGGAAGTAAAAGAACTGACAACAATGACGTCAACTCTTATCACGTTACCACCTACGGAAAGACTAAATGTATTGCAGGTAACTACAGTAGCGCCTCAGATGACTTTGACGACACCAACGCCTTTGAAAACTGTAATCAGGGCCAAGTTAGGGAAAGCGGTTCACCTTCCTTGTCAATGTGGAAAATGGAATGTTGGAGGCAACAATCCTCCTATGCGGACAAATAGTCGTGGTGACGATGTGTTGTTAACAGGACCTGAAGTTGACACTGTGCCTCGTAATCACAGAAAGTACCTTTTAAGTAATTATATGAAGTGGTTGAAAGTTAGGGATGATTGTTCACTTTTCTTGCGGAATATTATAAGGGAAGATCAAGGGGAATATACATGCACTTATTTAGAACCAGAGTTCAAATTTATTCCATTTCAGAATTATTGGGTAGCAGGTTATATAACTCGTAAGGTGGTACTTATAATAGAAGATTTGAGCCCTACTGAAGGTGTCATAGTTGCTGAAGGGGTTCAGAAACAATTTACTACAGTGACCATTTCAAGGGAAAACGATGTACGGCAGGAGTTTACTACTGTAGCTCTGGAAACACCTAAGAATATCACTACAGCAACTCAGGCTATTACCCTAGCTACAACTTTGAAGGAAATAAGTAATACAACAGCTACGGTGGCAACGTCTACTTTCGTCACCTCTAGTGAGTTCACAAATGCAGTTGTGACAAGAGCAACCTCTGGTAATAAAACAATACTGACATCTCCAATGTCTACAAAACCTGTAGATGTAACCCAGAAGCCTATGTTACAACTAGAGCCTAGCGCAACAAGTAATAATGAGATTCGTGACCCTGGGAAACAGATGGAGGAGGAGAATGACATAGGTTTATCTGAGATAACTCAGATAACTGTTCCAGATATAAGAGATGAGTTTGTTGAGTTAGATTGGACATCTGAAGATATGATTAACCACTATCATGCATTGCAAAAGAGAGACACTAAGTGGAAGGCATATGGATTTGATTCCTCGGTGTTACAAATCACAGACCCATGGGCAGGTAGGAACCTGTGGTTCCAGCAGTTAACTCATTCTGTAAGATCAGTTAGAAGAATGAATTGTCCATGTGTGGTGAAAGTTCCATCTCCAGGTACATGGCCTTCAATATTAGAAACAGTACCAGAACGGCTGACTACTGCATGCCAATCTTATGCGCTATTGTGGTTATTGTATCAGCAACAATCAGCAGAGGATACAGTGATGGCTTTGTCAGTGAACCTGTTCAAACCTAGATTTAAGTGTTCTTGGTTAAGGGAATTGCCTTATGTGAATCTAAGTTTTTTTTTTAAAGTTTATTTACTTTATTAAAAAAACAAACAAAAAAAAAACAAACTTAGATTCACATAAGGCATAAGGAATCTACTGGACCAGCATGAAAATATGATAACGGCGGTCCCAGATGCAATGGAGGTAACACTTGTGAGGGCTAAAGATTGTTTTTGTTCAAATAATACTCACAGTGGCCATGGAATGATTATGGGAATCTCAGACTGTGACAACTATATGATGAACATGGGTAAGCGTAAACACGAGACTATAGATGACCTGTATGAAGTAACTTTTTATGAGCCACATCGCAAACAGAATAAAACTGTGATGGCGCAGAACCAAATTTTGCCTGGAAATGTAACCATAGGTAATTTTAAAGATATTTGGTGGGTTTGTGACAATAAGGCCTATATATTTCTGCCATATGGGTGGATTGGATGTTGTTACATGGCAACACTAAAACTCCCATATGAGGTTCTTGCTGTCCAGAAGGGAAAGGTATCTGATGAAAATCAGTCTAACATTGTTCCTGGCAGTAGAAAGAAGAGAGACATAGCACAATTTCATAATCTGGAGTCCTACCATTGGAGGATAAGTTTAGGAGAGAAGTGGGGCATAGGATTGTTTCCATGGTATGGTGTGACATTTTTGGCAGACCATATCGATAATATAACGTACACCTTACAGGGTTTTGCAAATGAGACTATAAGAGGTTTTGAATACTTGTCAAATACCCAGAGGAGTCACAGACTGACGTTGCTGAAACATGATATGGCTCTTGATTATATTTTGGCTAAACAAGGTGGCCTATGTGTGGCTTTGAATTTAACCGGGGATGCATGTTATACTCTGATTCCTGATAGTTCTGACAATGTGACTAGTGTTATAGAAGCATTAAAAAACATAAGGGATGCATTTGGAGAAGGATCATCAGAAGGATCGGGATGGTCTGCAAATGCTTGGTTGCAGGAGAAATTCGGACCGTTAGGAGCAGTGCTAGTTCAGGTTTTGGGAGCAGTTCTGTCATTTTGCGTGATGTTCTGCTTTTGTACATTACTACTGACTTTTGCGAAGGCTATGATACTAAGATGGGTTGGAGTTGTGATGCCTGGGGATCATGTTCAGATGCCATTATTACAAAGGACTAACACAAGTGCCGACGAGGAAGAAGTGGTAGAAGGTGAACTGGTGGAGCAATATCCATTTTAAGTGTTCAATGATGTTGTACTTTTAACATCTATATTATGTCATTTGGAAGTCAATGTGAAATATGATACCGTGAATTTCTCAAGGTTAAGTTACATTTTTAAGTTTCTGCATGTAATGTTTTAATTCAGTAATATTAGTTATTTTTGCAAGGATACTGGTTGGTGTTTTCTTTTCCTTTCCTTCTAGGGACCGCTGCAAGGGTGATTGATTGTGCAGTGATCCCACCCTTCTGAAGGACTTCAGACATTCAGACACTCAAATAAGGACAATAACACGGACTGGAAGAAGGACACTATGATACAGACGTCCAGATGAAGATCACCATGGAAGCTACATGGAGAGTCGAAGCTGCTGAGGAGCTGCAGTGTGATATATGTTAATGTATTATTTGCTTGCTAAGGATGATGGTTTCTGCTAGGGAGTAAATACATAGGGACCTCGGATGTTTTCTTTTCTTTTTCGAGGGTGCCTAGGGATATAGATGCTAGGCAGGGAAAGGTCCATTGGAAGGTGCGATGGGTCGACCAGCCTGAATGTGGACATTGTTTTGATTTTCTTTGCTGAGGTTTCAATCTGTATTTGTTAAAGTCGTCTTTTTAAATTGGTCAGGAGTACTATATGTGATTCCAAAGGCAGAGGGGCCGTGAGAGAATTTTTCCTGTCTAGATTGTTTGATGGATATTTCAGGAAAGATAGTTGCCTGACAGGTTTTCGCTCTCACACTCCAAATAAGTTGTTATATTGCTAAGGTTATGCTGTAGGAAGCACTGTAGGAGGAACGGTTGTTTTAGGCACAATTACGAAATGTGTGTATTGCTCTTTTACTTTCGAGACTCTATGTAGTCTCGAAGGGGGGAAATATGTAGTGTACTGAGATCCATTTGAAGCTGTGGAACAGATGACCAGCTAGGGGCCCAAGCTGAAACATATATGGTCAGGGTCAAGAAGGTATTTATGGCTATGGTCAGGAATTGGTGAAGTCAGCTAGAATGTCTATTTGTGCTCTGTTCACCCTTGTCACGCATTCCACAAAAACAACCCCCCTATTTAAGCAGAGTTTGTGTGGCTGTTATTTAGAGTGGTTCATATTGGCTTTAAAACCCTCTCTCAGGAGGTCCTGGGGCCTGATAAGATGCTGTATGACTTGTAATAAACCTTTTCTTCATGCAAGCAAGACGGTGTCAGCGGAGTCTTCTTCACCACCTTCACATCATCGCTGCTCGATAAACAACAAAGGTTACAATCTCAGTTAGCCAGTAAACTTGACATCTTCAAGTCAGTCTGATAACAAGATATTTTTGTTATTGTTATGTGTATCTATTGGACATTGTGTTGTGTAAGGTGTGCGGTGTTGTTCCATATTTATTTTTTTCATGTTATTGTCTTTTTATATTTGATGTTGTATTGCTAATTATTGTTATTCTTATCTTATAATTCTCTAGTATAACATAGATGATGCATTTTATTACATTGTGTGATGTTTATATAGTGCCTTTATTTCCAGTGTGTATACTTTTGTTTGTCTTGCATTACTCTTGATCCATATACATTTCTTACATGTTATTTCTCTACAGCTATCGAAAGAAGCAAGTAACGTCTACTCCCCACAAGCAACACCTCCAACTGCTACAGCCTATAGTTTCCAGCTTTACAGAAGAGTCGGACCATGTTAGGTACTTTGTGTTTCCCAGGGCCTGCATATGTTTGTTTTGGGCAATGTTTAGTATTTTTCAACATGTCCTATTTTCTGTTTTGACTCAGGGGAGAACCGATAGAGGGTGTCCAAGAAGGCGCTGGGGCAGAATCTTACAATCTACTCTATCTGCAGCATGCATTCTCTGAGTGTTGTGGAGGAAGAAGAGCGGCATGACTCTCCAGATGACTCCAGATAACTTCTAACATTGTCACACAGATTATTCAGTGTTTCTTATTTTAACTGTCATAGTTTATTTTTTATCCTGCTCTATTTATCCATGTACATGCATCACACTCCCCTTTTGTTTTGTTTTTTTTATTCACAGTAATTTTTTTCAACTGTCATTGTCGTTCATTTACTACCACTGTAATACAGTGTTGTTGTGCTATTTATTTATTCAAATCATACACATATCCCGTCATTGCAAAAATGCACATTGCATTTATGCCAATCTTTTTTTCATGATATTTCTTGCGTAACACTGTGTATGTGCCTGGAAATGTTTTTCTTTTTTCTCTAGGTTGTATGTTTTACTTGTTACTTCCTTTACTGTGAAGGGACAAGTGGCAAAATAACAATTTGAATGTTTCCAAGAGCAAACAACGACAAATTACCGAGTGCTCACAGGTGAGAGGTAGTGGATTCCAGATGAGTGCCAGGTGCTCTTGAAGTTGAAAATAGTCAATTATAGAAAAACAAAAAAGCATAAAGCTTGCTTCAGGCACACCGACAGAGCCAAGGATATTATAAAATGCCTTTATTGATTAGGGCATGTCAATATTAAAATAACTACGAAACGCCGACCGGTTTCGACCACGCAGGGTCTTCGTCAGGGCAATAATAATGACAGCCTACTAAAAGTGGAGGGGATTGAATATGTGGAACAGTCAATTAGAGGAGGAGACCATCTCAACATATTATTATAGAGAGAAACATTTTGGATTTTTAAATTTGATGCATTGGTATATCCTGGTCTCAATGAGGAGATAGATTTTAGACCTTTTCTGTAATTGTATTCTTTATAATGTTGTGGGTCTTGAAGATTATATATGACCTAATTTTCTCATTAATGCTCTTGTATATTTACTTATCTGATAGTCTGTTTCCAAATATTTGAA
This sequence comes from Epinephelus awoara, assembly GCA_035609425.1. Classification (NCBI taxonomy): domain Eukaryota; kingdom Metazoa; phylum Chordata; class Actinopteri; order Perciformes; family Serranidae; genus Epinephelus; species Epinephelus awoara. The sequence continues at coordinate 43,104,904 of CM069298.1, read as the reverse complement.
TGTATGATATGCCTGTATTATGTAGCCTTATGAGTCAAATTGCCTGATTACCTATAATAGTAATCAGCACACCTGAGTCGGTTTGTCTCTTTCACGCCCTGACGAAGACCCTGCGTGGTCGAAACCGGTCGGCGTTTCGTAGTTATTTTAATATTGACATGCCCTAATCAATAAAGGCATTTTATAATATCCTTGGCTCTGTCGGTGTGCCTGAAGCAAGCTTTATGCTTTTTTGTTTTTCTATAATTGACTATTTTCAACTTCAAGAGCACCTGGCACTCATCTGGAATCCACTACCTCTCACCTGTGAGCACTCGGTAATTTGTCGTTGTTTGCTCTTGGAAACATTCAAATTGTTATTTTGCCACTTGTCCCTTCACAGTAAAGGAAGTAACAAGTAAAACATACAACCTAGAGAAAAAAGAAAAACATTTCCAGGCACATGCACAGTGTTACGCAAGAAATATCATGAAAAAAAGATTGGCATAAATGCAATGTGCATTTTTGCAATGACGGGATATGTGTATGATTTGAATAAATAAATAGCACAACAACACTGTATTACAGTGGTAGTAAATGAACGACAATGACAGTTGAAAAAAATTACTGTGAATAAAAAAAACAAAACAAAAGGGGAGTGTGATGCATGTACATGGATAAATAGAGCAGGATAAAAAATAAACTATGACAGTTAAAATAAGAAACACTGAATAATCTGTGTGACAATGTTAGAAGTTATCTGGAGTCATCTGGAGAGTCATGCCGCTCTTCTTCCTCCACAACACTCAGAGAATGCATGCTGCAGATAGAGTAGATTGTAAGATTCTGCCCCAGCGCCTTCTTGGACACCCTCTATCTGTTCTCCCCTGAGTCAAAACAGAAAATAGGACATGTTGAAAAATACTAAACATTGCCCAAAACAAACATATGCAGGCCCTGGGAAACACAAAGTACCTAACATGGTCCGACTCTTCTGTAAAGCTGGAAACTATAGGCTGTAGCAGTTGGAGGTGTTGCTTGTGGGGAGTAGACGTTACTTGCTTCTTTTGATAGCTGTAGAGAAATAACATGTAAGAAATGTATATGGATCAAGAGTAATGCAAGACAAACAAAAGTATACACACTGGAAATAAAGGCACTATATAAACATCACACAATGTAATAAAATGCATCATCTATGTTATACTAGAGAATTATAAGATAAGAATAACAATAATTAGCAATACAACATCAAATATAAAAAGACAATAACATGAAAAAAATAAATATGGAACAACACCGCACACCTTACACAACACAATGTCCAATAGATACACATAACAATAACAAAAATATCTTGTTATCAGACTGACTTGAAGATGTCAAGTTTACTGGCTAACTGAGATTGTAACCTTTGTTGTTTATCGAGCAGCGATGATGTGAAGGTGGTGAAGAAGACTCCGCTGACACCGTCTTGCTTGCATGAAGAAAAGGTTTATTACAAGTCATACAGCATCTTATCAGGCCCCAGGACCTCCTGAGAGAGGGTTTTAAAGCCAATATGAACCACTCTAAATAACAGCCACACAAACTCTGCTTAAATAGGGGGGTTGTTTTTGTGGAATGCGTGACAAGGGTGAACAGAGCACAAATAGACATTCTAGCTGACTTCACCAATTCCTGACCATAGCCATAAATACCTTCTTGACCCTGACCATATATGTTTCAGCTTGGGCCCCTAGCTGGTCATCTGTTCCACAGCTTCAAATGGATCTCAGTACACTACATATTTCCCCCCTTCGAGACTACATAGAGTCTCGAAAGTAAAAGAGCAATACACACATTTCGTAATTGTGCCTAAAACAACCGTTCCTCCTACAGTGCTTCCTACAGCATAACCTTAGCAATATAACAACTTATTTGGAGTGTGAGAGCGAAAACCTGTCAGGCAACTATCTTTCCTGAAATATCCATCAAACAATCTAGACAGGAAAAATTCTCTCACGGCCCCTCTGCCTTTGGAATCACATATAGTACTCCTGACCAATTTAAAAAGACGACTTTAACAAATACAGATTGGGTTAGGGGTTAGGGTTAGAGACAAACCGACTCAGGTGTGCTGATTACTATTATAGGTAATCAGGCAATTTGACTCATAAGGCTACATAATACAGGCATATCATACATTCAAATATTTGGAAACAGACTATCAGATAAGTAAATATACAAGAGCATTAATGAGAAAATTAGGTCATATATAATCTTCAAGACCCACAACATTATAAAGAATACAATTACAGAAAAGGTCTAAAATCTATCTCCTCATTGAGACCAGGATATACCAATGCATCAAATTTAAAAATCCAAAATGTTTCTCTCTATAATAATATGTTGAGATGGTCTCCTCCTCTAATTGACTGTTCCACATATTCAATCCCCTCCACTTTTAGTAGGCTGTCATTATTATTGCCCTGACGAAGACCCTGCGTGGTCGAAACCGGTCGGCGTTTCGTAGTTATTTTAATATTGACATGCCCTAATCAATAAAGGCATTTTATAATATCCTTGTGTAGCCCAGGCTTTAAATGAAATCCCTTTGATATTGTAATTGTCTCTTATGAGATAATTAATTTCAATTGTGAAATAAGTTATTCATTGAAAAGTCATTAAAAAGGCTTTGAAACCATTGAGAAGTCATTAAAAAGTTGTTAAAATCATTCATTGTGTTTTAAAAAAAAAAAAAGATAAATAAGTTAATTCATGTCAATGTATATGCACTAAAAAACGATTAAAAATTGTTTAAAAGTATTTAAAATGAAGGAAGAAAGACAAAAACGTTTGCACAGCAATACTGCACTTTCCGAGCTGTCTCAAAGGGCTCTGTTGTACAGGCTTCTCTGTTAGCCAATCAGTGAGCCCAGTTGATTAGCCCTTTAGTTCCGCTTCCTGTCGCTACTTCCTGTTTACGGACATGTCGCTCTGCTGCCTCGTGTGCTGTCCAATACAATTAAGATTAAGCCTATCACCATCCGCTGGGTAAGAAATGAAATATTCTTCTAAACGAAGTTATATTAATTCTTCATGATGTTTAACAGTTGCTAATCGCTGTATTGTTACATTTAAACCTTTATAGAGCAGCGTGAAAGACTGGATGAAAAAAAAACGGCGATCTGGTGAGGTGAAATGCTGTAACGCTCATTCTTACATTCATACCCAGCGGTGAGTGAAAACATGTTTAACCTGTTTAGGTTGATTGTAAGGCAGCTGATGTTCGTGTTTAGCCTGTTAAGTGATTGTAAAGCAGTTGATATTCATGTTAATTGGCGCAGATAGACCTGAAAAGGTGTTAATGGTGCTAGCTACCTGAGACTGTGTCTTGCAATGTTAATGGCCTATTAGCTGAGGCCTTGCCACTTAGCTGGCATGACTATTTGGTGTCATATGCAAACTATTGAGACACTGACTGTTTTGGTTGTTGTTTACATGTTATTTTTTCTAAACTGTGTTTACTATGGTTGTAAAAAAAATACATATTGGTGAGATTATTTGATTTATGTTTATTTCCTGTTTATGGTAATTGAAGAGGTTAATATTTAGTGCATTCTCTCACTGTTACTAGTGCAAGGGGAGATAATCAAGCACGTTGAGCCTTAATGCCTCTAAATTACTGTGAATGTTTACTACAATTGATGCAATTTTGACCAAAGTAAAAGGGAACTTCATGATTATTTTTTATTTCTGAAATATTATTTTTTGTTAGTTACTAGTGTAACCACAGTCCATTTAATACTTGAATATGATTACAACAAGCACCTTGAATGTATTTATAGTTTCACAACTGTAAATGTACCATTGAGCTAAAGATATATATTTTTTGTTGTTGTACAACTAAACATTTTGAGAACTTGATTTGAACTAATTAATGCAGAAGACTGTTATTAATTGGAAATAATTCATGTTGAATTAGAAAATGGAAATGATTTATTTAGACAGTGTATGAATATAACAAGCAATTGAATCTCATCTGACCTGCCCATAGGTCAGGTTTTTTGGTGACACATAAAAAGAGGTCACAGCCACGTCCCATCATCCTGCTGGGCTTGTATGAGGTTGCTTCAGATTCAGAGGTGATTCCAGAATCCCAAGACCCATTGATTCCCAGTGTGAACTGGGTGGCGAGCCAAGTTGAACCACGGGTATTGGAACTCGAGACACTCGACGGATTTCCTGATCCCCCTCCCTCACGGACTGTGCGGTAGTACAAAGTGAACAATAATACACTGACACTGATCCAACAGGGCCCCAACGCGTGAAAACCATAACCTTGGGACAGAGGGTGTTTTTTTTCTTTTGTCGGCTTTATTATTTTAGTTTGTTATTTTCCATATATTGTTGTCTGACTGTTGTAATTGCTATTGTCTGACAAATTTATAATAATAGGTGGCCACAAAAACTCACTCTGTTGTCGTTCCTGTTATTATGCACATTCAAAAATAAGGGTTCATATGAAGTTAAGGTCTTCTGTTACTAGTCCAGCTATTATTGACTACTACCCACCTGTGCTCTGTTATTATATCTTTTATATCGTAACAAGGGTTACAGAATTGGCGAGCCAGCCAGGAGACCCCGGTTGAGTGTTTAATTGTCAGACTTAAACTTATTTTGTGTGTGCTTAATACAAGTCGCTACATTTAAAATCAGGCATCCAAAACCAAGTACTGCAAAATGGAAATCGTAATGCTTGAATCAGTTGAAATTCCCTGCTCAGTAGTGGTCAGTGGGTTAACCGAGACAGATGGTGATGATGAAGTATCCACTTACCTCCAGAAATATGGTTCAATTAAACGCTACCTACGCATAGACGATCCTAAATCAGATTTCCACAGACACATCATAGTTGAGTTCACACATAGCACTGCTATGAAATCATTAGAGCCCCAGTTGCCCCTTAAGCTTCAAAGCCCCACCCAAACTGATACTTTGTATGAAGTTAAGAGTTTGGCAAGTGTTTATACACTAGATGCCCGTAGCAGGGCTACCAAAGCATACATGGAACAGCTGTGTGACATTGCCAGACTGAGTGGAGCTTCTCTTGAGCAAATGCTGAAAGAAGAACTGGCAAATCTTGCTTTGCCTGCAGCAGCCACACTGTCCCTTTCTCCGCAGTCTTGTCAAGAATCTGCACCCCTTGATCAGAGCCCACTCTCCCAAACAGAACCACTTGACCAGGTAAATGTTGCATCCTCTCTGCATTCTCACTTTACGGACCCTTCTGATCCCACAGCCTTGAAACCTCAAGATGCAGTTCAGTCTCATACCTCTTCGACCCTCACTAAAAACCTGACCGATTTAACCTTGTCGCCGACTCCACCAATCGTCACTAGTGGTACAACCCAGTCTACAATCGACATAAATCCACCCAACATTCAGCGAGTGGTGGTTGAACATGTTGTACGTAGTAGTGAAAGCTCATCACACTTTTCTACACCAGGTAGGCTTCGAGCTTTCTCAGGACGATGTCCACGTCCCAACAACAAAGCAGATTACGACACATGGCGCACTAGTGTTGAAGTTCTCATGAAAGACACCTCCGTTTCTGACTTGCACTGCACGCACCGCATCCTTGACAGTCTCCTTCCTCCTGCTTCTGAGATGACTAAGCATCTGGGCCCACAGGCTAAACCTTCCATCTATCTTGAACTACTTGACTCTGCCTATGGAACAGTTGAGGATGGCGATGAACTCTATGCCAGGTTCATGAGTACTCTTCAGAATGATGGGGAAAAGCCATCCACTTTCCTGCAGAGGTTGCATGTGGCCCTGAGCACAAGTATGAGACGCGGTGGTGTGTTCCCGCATGACTTTGACCAGCAGCTTTTAAAGCAGTTCTGCCGCGGTTGCTGGGAAAATGCCCTGATAGTCGATCTCCAGCTGGAACAAAGGAAGGGGAATCCACCATCCTTTGCAGAACTGTTGCTGCTGCTAAGGACAGAAGAGGACAAACAGGCAACGAAAATGAGTCGTATGAAGCAGCATTTGGGCACTGCCAAGCCTGCTCATGGTGCTTGTAAACAACGTGTCATGTCTCATCTACAGACAGCACATGCCACAACTGATCCTGATCAACGCACTGAAGTTGAGATGCTAAAGAAACAAATAGCAGACATTAGCGCCCAGCTCAGCAACATGACAGCTGAGAGCAAAAAACAGAAACAGTCTAAACAGAAGGCGAAGTCCCTTGCTTCCAGTGCCAAAGCCGAGGCCCACCTCACGAAAAAGAAACGAACAAGTCAGCAGAGCCCCGCTGAAAAGATAAGCCGCAAACCACGCCCTTGGTACTGCTTCCAGTGTGGGGAGGATGGTCACATCGTCTCAGCTTGTGAAAATGAGCCAAATCCTTCCCTTGTAGCAGCAAAGAAAAAACAGCTCAGGGAAAGACAAGCTACATGGGAGGCCTTTAATGCCCTTTGCAATACGGCACATTTAAACTGATCTCTGCTCCCATAGAGGGACATATGGGAGTGACACCCGACAAATCCAGTCCCAAAACTGAAAAACCTGCCTTGAAAAGAGCTCAAAATAAAAGGGAGTCCATTAAACTTCCCCGTGGCCTTGTGGGAACTAAAACCACAGCTCAGGTTACTATTGCAGGAAGAGACACTAGTTGTCTTTTAGATACTGGTTCGCAGGTGACCACTGTACCCCAGTCTTTTCATGAGCAACATCTCTCAGATCTGACTATCCATCCATTAGATGATTTTCTTGACGTGGAGGGTGCCAATGGACAATCAGTCCCCTACTTAGGATACATTGAGCTCTCTGTCACGTTTCCTAAAGACTTTGTAGGGACTGCCATTGAAGTCCACACCTTGGCCTTGGTTATCCCCCACCTCCGCTCTGCAGCACATGAACAGGTGCTTATTGGCACCAACGCTCTTGATGCCCTTTATGCTGATTTTCAAGCTGACCCAACGCTCTCCACCTTCCAGCCGTTGCCTTATGGCTATAGAGCCGTCCTCAAAATCCTTGAAATGCGTCAGAAAAGCTCCACCAGCAGTAGTCTTGGCTGGGCAAAGATGGTCGGAAAGACACAGGAGGTTGTTCCGGCAGGACAGACAGTCGTCCTTGAAGGCAGGGCTAACGTCTCTAGTGCTCATTCTGAGAAGTATGTCATAATTGAACAGCCATCAGCTTCGTCCTTGCCCAGTGGCCTCCTGGTTTCAGCTAGCTTGGTCAGCTTGCCAAGGAAACAACCTTGCTGCTTACCTGTTGTGTTGAAAAATGAAACAGAACATGACATTATCATTCCGCCCAAGACAGTTTTGGCAGATGTTAATGCTGTTGTGCGAGTGATACACAAAGAACAAACTGTAAAGGAACCAAACCCCCCTGAAATGCAAAAAGAGTCCCCTCAAAAGACAATGCTGAGTTTCTATTTCGGAGACTCACCCTTACCCACTGAATGGAAAGAACGGGTAACGAACATGTTGAATTCCATGCCAGATGTCTTCTCCCATCACGATCTGGATTTTGGACATACAGACAAAGCCAAGCACCGGATCAAGCTAAGTGACGAAACACCCTTCAAGTACAGGCCACGTCCGATACACCCACATGATGTGGACGCAGTGAGAAAACACCTTCAGGAGCTCCTTGATTCAGGAGTTATAAGGGAGTCTGAGTCCCCGTTTACTTCTCCTATCGTTGTTGTTAGGAAAAAGGATGGCTCTGTTCGTCTTTGCATAGACTTCAGAAAGCTAAACCTTCAGACGATTAAAGACGCGTATGCTCTCCCAAAACTTGAAGAGGCATTCTCTGCTCTGGCTGGGTCGAAGTGGTTCTCCGTTCTGGACCTTAAATCAGGGTACTACCAGATCGAAATGGAGGAATCAGACAAGCAGAAGACAGCGTTTGTTTGCCCACTAGGGTTTTGGGAGTTCAATAGAATGCTTCAGGGTATCACAAATGCGCCGTCAACATTTCAGCGATTGATGGAGAAGTGTGTAGGAGAGATGAACCTAAAGGAGGTTTTAGTGTTCATTGACGACCTGATTATCTTCTCATCATCCTTGGAGGAGCATGAACACCGTCTGGAGCGTGTCTTACAACGACTGATGGAATACGGACTGAAGTTGGCGCCAGAGAAGTGTAAATTCTTCCAGACTTCTGTAAGATACCTCGGCCATGTGGTTTCGGAGAAGGGTGTGGAAACTGACCCGGAGAAAGTAAAGGCCCTGACAACTTGGCCTATTCCCACCAACCTGAAAGAACTCCAGTCCTTCTTAGGTTTCGCTGGATATTACCGAAGGTTCATTCAGGGCTACTCTCATGTCATCAAGCCCCTCTCTGAACTAACCTCTGGTTATCCACCCCTTAGAGGAAGAAAAAAACCTAAGAAAGCCACGAGCCAAGAGTATCACAATCCAAAAGCGCCATTTGATAAAAGATGGACACTCAAATGCCAGGAGGCATTCGACCTGATCATTCAAAAGTTGACATCAGCACCAGTCTTGGGTTTCGCAGACCCCCAGCTCCCGTATGTTTTACATACAGATGCCAGCACCCTTGGTGTTGGGGCTGCGCTGTACCAAGTCCAGGATGGCCAACCAAGAGTCATTGCGTTTGCAAGCAGAGGGCTCTCAAAGAGCGAAAGGAAGTACCCTGCCCATAAGCTTGAATTCCTGGCCCTTAAGTGGGCGGTTACCGAGAAATTCTCTGACTACTTATATGGCACGGACTTCACTGTGGTTACTGATAGCAACCCACTGACTTACCTCTTGACCTCGGCAAAGCTTGACGCAACAGGCTACCGGTGGCTGTCCAACCTGTCCACCTATTCCTTCCGACTTCAGTACAGAGCTGGCAAGCAAAACTCGGACGCTGACGCCATTCTCATGGTCCACCAGAGGATGACCATGCATCACTAAAGGAAAGTGAAAGAATCCGGCAATTTGCTCTGTACCACCTGAGTGATGCTAACACACCGCACACTGTTCCTCAGGAGGTGATTCAGGCCATCTGCGACCGACATATGGTCACCCATGTCGAAGGTGTTGATGCCCAACTCCCCAACCCTGAGTTAACACTAGTTGAATCCCTTGCTCACCAGCCCACAGCCATCCCAGACTGCTTTCAGGTAGAGCAAGAGGATGGGTCCCCTCTTATCCCCTCATTTTCCGAGGAAGAACTGGGACGAAAGCAGAGATCAGATCCTGCAATCCAGGAAGTGATTGTTCAAATGGAGACTGGTCAAACCCCACCTCCCAGCCTAAAAGCAGAGCTGCCAGAGCTCCCCTTACTACTGCGTGAGCTCAACCGTCTGGAGCTGCGGAATGGAGTGCTCTATAGACAGCGGAAAGAAGGACCCAATACCACCTTTCAGCTAGTGCTCCCTGAGGAGCTAAGAGCGATAGCCCTTCAGAGCCTCCATAATGACATGGGCCACATGGGAGTCGAGCGGACAGTGGATCTGGCTAGATCCCGATTCTACTGGCCGAGAATGTATATGGCCATTGAACAATTGATCAAGACCTGCGAGCAATGTGTTCGCCGCAAAACCCTTCCTGAGAGAGCCGCCCCACTGGTTAATATAAAGACTTGTAGGCCTCTCGAGCTAGTGTGCATGGACTTCTTATCCTTGGAGCCAGATCGGTCCAACACAAAGGATATATTAGTCATTACTGATCACTTCACAAAATATGCAGTGGCCATACCAACTCCAAATCAACGAGCCCGTACTGTAGCGAAATGCCTTTGGGAGAATTTCATAGTGTATTATGGCTTCCCAGAGCGACTTCACAGTGATCAGGGCCCTGACTTTGAATCAAAGACCATAAAGGAACTCTGCGAGCTTGCTGGTATGAATAAGGTGCGTACTACCCCATACCACCCCAGAGGAAATCCGGTTGAGAGGTTCAACCGCACTCTCCTCCAAATGCTTGGGACACTAAGTCAGCCTGACAAAATGCATTGGAAGGACTTTGTGAAACCCCTTGTGCATGCCTATAATTGCACGAAAAATAAAACGACAGGATTCTCCCCTTATGAACTGATGTTTGGGAGACAACCAAGGCTTCCGATCGACTTAGCCTTTGGGCTGCCCACCAACACCAATAAGCCGACTCATTCTCAGTATGTCAGTGACTTAAAATGTCGCTTGGAAGAGAGTTACAGGATTGCAACCTCTAATGCACAGAAGAATGCTGATCGCAATAAGACCCGATTTGATAAACGAGTCGTAGACTCAACCTTGGAAGTGGGTGATAGAGTCCTCGTTCGTAACGTCAAGCTGCGTGGGAAGCATAAATTGGCAAACAAGTGGGAGGATGATGTCTATGTAGTCCTCAGGAAAGCTGGTGACATACCTGTTTATACAGTCAAGCCCGAAGGCAAGGATGGGCCAGTGCGCACCTTACATCGCGACTTGCTCCTCCCTTGTGGCTTTCTTCCTGTAAACATGACACATGAGCCTGTCAAACAGCTTCCGGTCAGGAGATCAAGGACAAGACAATGTTCCACCACTGAGAGTGAGGAAGAGGATTATTCTGACTTGGAAACTGTACCCACTTGGATGTTCTCCCCCTTCCAAACATCAGAGCCTGACGTATTCGTCACAGTCAATGAGACTCATGAGTTGAGAAGTCCTCAATGTGTGATCAGACAGTCAAATGAACCAGATGTGTCATCTGCTCCTGTTCTCTCTGATTCTCCGGCAGACGAGCTCCCTGCCGAGAACAGAGATGAGCTATCCATGCAGAACTTACCTAAACTAGTCAATTTACCCGAACAAGTACATGAAACAGACCAACCTGAAAGTGACTTACTGGATAGCAAATGTCCTGTAGACAGAGGAAACTTACCTGATAATGTTGTTGAAATCCAGAATGAACAGGATGCAGTGCTCTCTGACGTGTCAGAGAGTGAAGAGGAGATAGATGGGACTGGAAGTGGAGAGCCTGAGGAGAAAAAGAAGGATGAGTTAGACGAAGTGGAAACGGAGATTACAGAGGAGGCGGAGAGACAAACAGGAATGGATACCTCTGTCAGACGATCAGAGAGAACGCGACAACCATCAAGGCGACTTGATTATGCTGAACTTGGGAACCCCTTGGTCACAGTAGTTAAATCATTCTTCCATGGGCTGACCACTGCACTGGCCGATGCTGTGAGTGAAACGGAGAACTCCCTATACCCCTCTGTCCTGCCCCCTCAGATAAAACATGTTTGACTGCTGCCATGTACAGGGGCGTACATGAGTTCAGGAGGGGAGGGTGTAGCCCAGGCTTTAAATGAAATCCCTTTGAGATTGTAATTGTCTCTTATGAGATAATTAATTTCAATTGTGAAATAAGTTATTCATTGAAAAGTCATTAAAAAGGCTTTAAAACCATTGAGAAGTCATTAAAAAGTTGTTAAAATCATTCATTGTGTTTTTAAAAAAAAAAAAGATAAATAAGTTAATTCATGTCAATGTATATGCACTAAAAAACGATTAAAAATTGTTTAAAAGTATTTAAAATGAAGGAAGAAAGACAAAAACGTTTGCACAGCAATACTGCACTTTCCGAGCTGTCTCAAAGGGCTCTGTTGTACAGGCTTCTCTGTTAGCCAATCAGTGAGCCCAGTTGATTAGCCCTTTAGTTCCGCTTCCTGTCGCTACTTCCTGTTTACGGACATGTCGCTCTGCTGCCTCGTGTGCTGTCCAATACAATTAAGATTAAGCCTATCACCATCCGCTGGGTAAGAAATGAAATATTCTTCTAAACGAAGTTATATTAATTCTTCATGATGTTTAACAGTTGCTAATCGCTGTATTGTTACATTTAAACCTTTATAGAGCAGCGTGAAAGACTGGATGAAAAAAAAAACGGCGATCTGGTGAGGTGAAATGCTGTAACACTCATTCTTACATTCATACCCAGCGGTGAGTGAAAACATGTTTAACCTGTTTAGGTTGATTGTAAGGCAGCTGATGTTCGTGTTTAGCCTGTTAAGTGATTGTAAAGCAGTTGATATTCATGTTAATTGGCGCAGATAGACCTGAAAAGGTGTTAATGGTGCTAGCTACCTGAGACTGTGTCTTGCAATGTTAATGGCCTATTAGCTGAGGCCTTGCCACTTAGCTGGCATGACTATTTGGTGTCATATGCAAACTATTGAGACACTGACTGTTTTGGTTGTTGTTTACATGTTATTTTTTCTAAACTGTGTTTACTATGGTTGTAAAAAAAATACATATTGGTGAGATTATTTGATTTATGTTTATTTCCTGTTTATGGTAATTGAAGAGGTTAATATTTAGTGCATTCTCTCACTGTTACTAGTGCAAGGGGAGATAATCAAGCACGTTGAGCCTTAATGCCTCTAAATTACTGTGAATGTTTACTACAATTGATGCAATTTTGACCAAAGTAAAAGGGAACTTCATGATTATTTTTTATTTCTGAAATATTATTTTTTGTTAGTTACTAGTGTAACCACAGTCTATTTAATACTTGAATATGATTACAACAAGCACCTTGAATGTATTTATAGTTTCACAACTGTAAATGTACCATTGAGCTAAAGATATATATTTTTTGTTGTTGTACAACTAAACATTTTGAGAACTTGATTTGAACTAATTAATGCAGAAGACTGTTATTAATTGGAAATAATTCATGTTGAATTAGAAAATGGAAATGATTTATTTAGACAGTGTATGAATATAACAAGCAATTGAATCTCATCTGACCTGCCCATAGGTCAGGTTTTTTGGTGACACATAAAAAGAGGTCACAGCCACGTCCCATCATCCTGCTGGGCTTGTGCGAGGTTGCTTCAGATTCAGAGGTGATTCCAGAATCCCAAGACCCATTGATTCCCAGTGTGAACTGGGTGGCGAGCCAAGTTGAACCACGGGTATTGGAACTCGAGACACTCGACGGATTTCCTGATCCCCCTCCCTCACGGACTGTGCGGTAGGACAAAGTGAACAATAATACACTGACACTGATCCAACAGGGCCCCAACGTGTGAAAACCATAACCTTGGGACAGAGGGTGTTTTTTTTCTTTTGCCGGCTTTATTATTTTAGTTTGTTATTTTCCATATATTGTTGTCTGACTGTTGTAATTGCTATTGTCTGACAAATTTATAATAATAGGTGGCCACAAAAACTCACTCTGTTGTCGTTCCTGTTATTATGCACATTCAAAAATAAGGGTTCATATGAAGTTAAGGTCTTCTGTTACTAGTCCAGCTATTATTGACTACTACCCACCTGTGCTCTGTTATTATATCTTTTATATCGTAACAAGGGTTACACTTGGCTCTGTCGGTGTGCGGTGTGCACTACCTCTCACCTGTGAGCACTCGGTAATTTGTCGTTGTTTGCTCTTGGAAACTTGTTTTTCCGCCGTACCAGGCGTCTTTGTTGGAAACATGCCTGATGTGTTTTCATACTCCAGAGAGCAAGGAAATAGCAGTATTGTGTCGGATACATTACGCCATGACACGACGACTTCCTCTCTGAACACAGTTTTGAATGAACACTTTTATAAACTGAGAAAATTGATGGAAAGAGACCTCAGACTACACTGGCATATTGTCTCGCTCTCTGATTATTGGAGAGAGGGTTATATTCCCAGGGGATTGCGCATCGCCAAATTCCCCGCCTTTGGCAGTGAGGACAAAGTCTTTAAGACAAAATAGGAATGCATATTAAATAAATGCTCCATGGATTTAATCCTGTTGCTGATTGAAGAGGCCAAGACCGAAAGAGGCACCTTAAAAAAGCAACTTCAGGATTTAAAAACATCTATGAGCCAGGTGGACAGCATCCAACAACTCCCATTTGAAGACAAACTCAACAGTGATTTAAAGAAACTCGAGACTACTATTAAGCAGATGAAACTTCGAAAATTCAAGAGAGATGAAGAAGACTACAGCCGTGACCAGGTCTTCCTCTGGGATAAGCGACCCAGACGCACACGCTCCCACCAGCATCATCAACCCCCGGCACATGACAGAAGAGTCTCCTTCAACCTGACCAGTAGTGAGGATGAGCTTCATAAGCCCGCTACACCATCACCTCCTCAGCCCACCAGATCATCTTCTTTTTTGGAGGACGAATGGCCAAGCCTACAAGCACGACCCCCACGCGCAAGACGCGCAGAGGACGGAAGAAAAAGAGGCCCCCCACCGGAGCGACCTCTACGCAGGACGGGTCTGCGGAGCGGGACCCAGACGCACTAAGCATAGTAATCAACCTCTCCCCCATAGAGCTGACCACACATCAGACCAAGGTACTGTCTAAGGGTTTATCCTTTGCCCCCACTTATTATGCCAACCACTTTGATACAAGAATTGATTTATTCAGATTCTATCGGAATTTACACCTCAAAGTGTGGTATTCCCAGAGGCAACCTGTTAACCACACTCCCCAGTCTCCTCCCTCTTCCTCGGAAAAGACTTTTAAACCTAAGTCCCAATTTTTCCCTCTGAGCAACAACCCCAGCTTGGTGGCGTTCACAAAAAAAGTCGACTATGACATTAAAAAACTGTTTGACGAACCCCTCTCACCCCCACATAAACATAATCTGACCCCCCTTGAACGTAAAGCTTTAAATGAACTTCAGAATAATAAAGACATTATTATAAAAAGAGCAGATAAGGGTGGAGCTGTAGTGGTGTGGTGTTATGATAAATATATCCATGAAGCTAATTGCTAACTACAAAACATCCAGTATTACACTGAACTGAGTTCAAACCCTCTCCTGCATATGAAGGAGGAACTCACAGCTCTTTTAAATAGAGCCAAAGACTGTGGTTGGATTAACACCTATGAACATGGCTTCTTATCATGTGAACATCCATGACTTGCTACTTTCTATATGTTACCAAAAGTGCATAAAGAAACTAAAGACAACCCCCCTGGCAGGCCAATTGTATCTGCGAATGGCACTCTTACTGAACCAGCCTCACAATTTATTGATTATTATTTAATCAATCAATCAATCAATTTTATTTATAAAGCCCAATATCACAAATACAATTTGCCTCACAGGGCTTTACAGCATACGACATCCCTCTGTCCTTTAGACCCTCACAGCGGATAAGGAAAAACTCCCCAAAAAAACCCCTTTACCGGGGGAAAAAAATGGTAGAAACCTCAGGAAGAGCAACTGAGGAGGGATCCCTCTTCCAGGACGGACAGACGTGCAGTAGATGTCGTACAGAACAGATCAGCATAACAAATTAACAGTAATCTGTATGACACAATACAGTAATCGGTATGACATCCTCGGTAATGACAGTAGCTTACAACAACATTCATGAAAGTAATAATACTGTCGTTATAGTTCTGGCTACTGTGGTACAATATGTTGAAAGTATATATTAGTATCAGGCAGTCTACATGTATGATAATATCATATGTCTATAATAGCAGTAGAAGTATGACTAATGATTAATGATGACAGCAGCAGCAGCAGCAGGAGGCATCTGGCAGGACCACGGCAGCAGCACAACCACACACGTCACACTATCCAGGCACCGCTGCAATACGAGTTAACCTGAGAGACAGTGGAGCACAAAGGCTCCGGAGAAGAAACCGAGTTAGTGACATCCAGAATGGCCGAGTAAAATAGATACAGTAATAGGATACGAGAGAGAGAGGGAGAGAGAGGGAGAGAGCGAGAGAGAGAGAGAGAGAGAAGGTGCCCGGTGCATTAAAGGTGGTCCTCCGGTTGACTAGGCCTAAGTCAGCCTAACTAGGGGCTGGTACAAGGCAAGCCCGAGCCAGCCCTAACTATAAGCTTTATCAAAGAGGAAAGTCTTATTGAGTCTTTAAAACCTTACGTTCATAAATTACCTTCATATGTGAGGGACACTACTGATGTTTTAAATAAACTCTGCCAGGTTGATGATGTTGTCTGGGACTTTATGGTTACTTTAGATGTTGAGGCACTTTATCCTAACATTGATCACTCTGATGGACTGAGAGCTGTTAATCACTATCTTTCTGACAGAGATGGATTAATGCCACCTACAGGCTTCATAGTAGAGCTGACCGAATGGGTATTGGGGAATAATGTGTTTTTGTTCCAAGATAGATTGTTTAGACAATGTAAAGGAACTAGCATTGGAGCTAGCTTTGCTCCTGAATATGCTTGCCTTTATTTAGGTCTTTGGGAGTCGGAATATGACTTTAATCATGAAAAGAATCCTTATAGTGATAATGTTAAAATGTATTGTATATTTATTGATGACATTTTTCTTCTTTATAAAAGCAGCCACAATGATCTCATGCATTTTTACCATTATCTCAATGACACAAATAAAAATATCAAATTGTCTATGGAAAACTCTAGAGAAAATATTAACTTCTTGGATTTAAATATTTATAAAGGGGAGGACAAAAAATTACATACTACACTATTAAGAAAACCCACTGACCGTAATTCTGTATTGCATTATGGGTCCTTTCATCCCTTTCACCTCAAAAATAATATCCCATTGGGTCAATTTCAAAGAATAAGAAGAATATGTGATCTAGATTCAGATTTCCATACACAGTCCCTACATATGACTAAACGTTTTTTAGATAGATCATATAACAAGACTACTATTTCTACAGCTCAGACCAAGGCAGCTTCCATCAGACGTCACCATCTCCTACAACAGTCCAACAGACAGAAGAAAAAAGATACATCAGGTGTTTATTTTGTTACACGTTAGGGGCTGATCGTTATTTAAATAGGACCGGGGTATAGTTGGGACGTGATTATGATTTTATTTTTTCCTTAAACCCCCCCCCCCCCCCCCCCCCCCCAAGCGTCCAAAAAAAAGTTTTGGCCCCCCCTGAGGGATTGGAGAAACATGTATGACCCCCCCCCCCCGCGACCAGAAACCACATTTTTGTATATAATCACACCAGCAGTAAAGAGGGCAATAATAATGACGATTTCCATCAATAAATAGCACCGTATTTGACCTCGCCATTTAAACCTTACTCTGCCAGGTGGGGTCAGTATTGAGTTCACAAAGCTACTGTGGAACTAAATCTGGAAACGTCTTTCATTTGATTCTGACACTGTAAAATAAAGACAGATTGGGAGCTATATTTTTCGTATTTAAAATAAACAGCTGTGAGTATAAAAGCTTTCATCATCAGCTTTCAGGCGTGAGTTTTTTTTTCTCCTACCTTCCCAGCTGTAGAACAGTGTTGTGTTTTAAAACAAATGGACCGGTAGCAGCCGCAAAAATCCATTTTGTGTCCTCTTGTAGTATTCCAAAGCGGTACTTTAAAGAGCCATTCAGCATTTAACATAAGAAGGAGGAGAACAGTTCATATACAGCGTCCAACTGAAACTGTTTGAGAATTAGCAGTACTGTTATATTTTCTGCCGGACCTGTACAGTATACTATGGAAGTGCATTGCATTCACTGGATAAAAAAAAAATTAGACACCTTATCTCGTAATTACGAGATCAGGAAAGGTGTCACTTTGGCCACTGCTTCGCTCAGAACCACATACTGCACATCCACGAAGGGGGGGCGGAACTACTGTAACCAGCTGCCACTCGGGTGGTGCCATCTTTACCATATCCCATATCTTTATTATAATGTGTATATATTGTAAATTACGACGGAGTATTACACTCAGCAAGGACAACAGTGCGCACCGTATATATTTTGATCTATTTTATACTTCAGATATTGTTTGGCATTAATTGGTGACAGAAAATAACGAATTTCATTCTGCAGGGAAACGTGTGTCCTTACTGTGCATATTGAATCTTGAATCTATGTTTTATGAAGACCCTGTGTGCGCTCAGAGCTGTGGTACAAGTTACGCACTGAAATCTGGCGGAAGAAAAATATTAATAAGACGATAAATAAGTAGGCTTGTCCGCTTTCATTGTGTTTATATCTTAACAGGAGCTGGCCACTACCGTGGTGCTGAAATCAATCGATCTCAGGCACATAGAGTAAGGACACGCGTTTCCCTGCAGGATGAAAATCGTTCTTTTCTGTCACCAATTAATGCCAAACAATATAAATCTTAAGTATAAAATAGATCAAAATATATAAGGTGCGCACTGTTGTCCTTGCTCAGTGTAATATTAATGTGCCTGCTGCGGCCGGATCTGTGAGCGTTTGGTGGCTAAGAAGGCTGTTAAGAGTGGGTCAGCTCGATCTTACAACTCCTTCTTAGTGTAAGATCTTCTTAAGCTAAGAGCGATGTGGGAAACGCGGCCATTATCATGTCAACACACAGGGAAAATGTGTCCAGAGTTGATAACATTTACCGGGAGAGCTAGAGCCATTTGACTAAAGCTGACGTTATTACTGCTGTAATAATGTTATTAGGCAAAATATTACATGTCTAACAGTGTCTGAGCTGATTTTTTTGACACAGCATGCTTGTAGGCTGCTGCAACGTTAGGTTTACAGAGGAAATAACGGGATGTGACTTAATCGTGTCAAAATATCGTTAGTGAAACAGAAACAAGCGTTAGTTAGGGGACAAGAGTCAAGAGTCGCAAAGACTCACATAGGCCCTTCTAAAAGTTACTAAGAACCGGTGTATTTACTGTAGGCTATGTGTCCGGGGTCCTTCGCCGGTGGAACAAGTAACGTGACCACTAACTTGTCCCCAAACGAATGCATGTTTATGTGTTTCACTAACGATATTTTCACACGATTAAGTCACATCCCGTTATTTCCTCTGTAAACCTAACGTTACAGCAGCCTACAAGCATACTGTGTCAATAAATCAGCTCAGACACTGTTAGAAATGTAATATTTTGCCTAATAACATCATGCTACAAGAATTGTGAGCGCGCTTGGCGCGCATCTACATTGAAACTAATGGATTTGTGCGTGTAAAAGACGCTACATGTGAATGGCCCCATATGCAGTTACCTTACGTTACAGTTCCCTCAAACAATATCACGAAGCACAATACAAACCATATAAACAAGCTATCTATTAAGGGTACACTACTGATAAAATCTGAAGGTGCTTAGGTGACATTTACCCACCTGAAAGAATAAATGAAAACATTTTGCTGGTCTTCAGTAGCTTTACTCTAAGTGTAACTGCCAACTCTATACCTATACCCAACTCTGCCTATATGTCACACATACATTTGCAGTTCTACATCATGACACTGAGATCACTAGGATAATAGGGGACCTAACACTGACCGCTGTGGAAATATCATAGTATAAATGTTGTTTATCAGTAGGCCTACTGCTAATTCTCAAACAGTTTCAGTTGGACGCTGTATCTCTACTGCTCACATGTGCTACCTGCTGGTTGTTGTTGCGCACTGCAGCTACTCCTGGATCAATTGTTTCACCCCCTTCACTGTGGCTGCGGCAGTGAAATGAGTAACATCTGTATGTGAAATGGTTAACAAAGGACGACACAGGCTATTTCCACATATGTAATTAATTAGGCTATTATTTGTGTAATTACGAGATCTTTTCTCGTAATTATGAGATAAGGTGTCTAATTTTCTTTTTATCCAGTTAATGCAATGCGCTTCCGGGTCACGCAAGTTGGATCAAATGAAAAATCAAAATCAAATTTTAATCGTGGCCCATTTTTCGATTTGCTATTTTTGATGTGAGCATAAAATCAAAAATAAGAAAAACAAACCGTTTTTTGTATTTTTGAATATGATTATTTAAGGAATAATGGAAAAACAAACCGTTTTTTCGTTTTTCGTTTTTTGATTTTAAATTGAAAATGGAATGAACGAATGATACACGGATTTTTTTAAATTCCATTCTCTCATATTCTATTTTTAATTTCAAAACAACATCAAAACAGCGAAAAATAGGCCGTTATTTGTTTTCCGATTTTTGATTTGAAAACGAGAAATGAAATAACAAGTCGTTTTCCGTTTTCCGATTTTGGATTCTAAAACGGATATGGAATGAACGAATGATACACTGATACGCATACTCGTAGTCCAGCCATCCACAAGGTTTGCTCTCACCAGTGGCTGGGAGCAGCAGCTCACTCAGCAGCCGACTCAGAGCTAGAAGTTTGTCGCGCAAGTTCTTATTCTTTGTCGACTCTGTAATAAAATTATATTTGTCCAGTGTCTCATTCGCTTTTAAGGTCTGCAAAGACACTCTCAAATTAGTATGAAGGAAACTTTCCTTTCGATACACTGATTTCCTCACAGTAGCCATTATGCTTGAATTGTTTGTGTTCCGCGGTCATCTTCTTCTGCTACTCTATTGGGTTTTCCGGTCAGTGACGTGTGCGCAAGTGGGAAATACCATTGTGGACCATGCAGGGTAACTTTATATAGCGGAGTATAAACCAAAACCTCTGAGTAAAATACTAATGGAAAACAAACAAAAAATCATACAAAACTTAACAAATTAAAGTTGCATGACCCCCCCTGAAGCCAAAATAAAAATCATATGCCCCCCCCCCCCCCCCCCCCCCAGTGCTCAAAAAAAAGTTTGGGAACCCCCCCCCTGTTTTGGACCAGCCCCATTTGCATATAAATATCGATCAGCCCCTAACAAAAACTGGCGTGTTTGACTTACCAATCATGCACTGACACCCATGACCTAAATCCAACAGGAAGTGAGCCATTTGCCCTTTCAAAGTAAGATTTCGCCTCAAACTTGCTCTTAAAACAAACATGTCCTCCTACACCAGTTTTTGTATCAGCTTTAAAGACGCACACATGCCAGCTCAACTGCTGCTAAACAGATCTTCTGTATAACTTTATCAACAGTTTGGGAATGGGAAGAACTTGTTAGAGGAGTTAAATCTCCACTAAAACAGGTCTCTTCTCTGTGTTCTGTCTGACTCTGCTCTTCTGCCAGGTGCACATGGCAACCGCTGCCACACACAAACTCACAGAAACATGATGTGTGTGCGTGTCTACATCTTACATGCAGACATGACAGGGGCACAATCTCCATTTTAACCCTTCAGGGGCCAGAGTTTCTTGAGGAAAATATTCCATTTTCATTTCAACATTTCAAAAGACTTTGGCTTGAAAGTGGTGAGAGATAAAGGCCCACAGCCTGAGTGTGTCAACACCACGCAGCTAGTGCGGCTAACTCAGGTGAGGCAGCTAACACAGCTAGCCTAACAAATGGCGTGCAAATCAACTCAACTGCCCTCATCTTACCATCCTTGGTGTTCCCATGAAATCCGACAACAGCGTCCTGGCCACTGTCTACCTGGAGCGGGGACGCGCTGAGGCTCCACAGCACCCAACAGCTCCAGGGAGGCTAACAACAACAGCGTCCTGGCTGCCGTCTACCTGGAGCGGGGACGCAACGAGGCTCCACAGCGGGCTAGCAGCTCAGTTGCTCTTCCTGAGTTTCTACCATTTTTTTCCCCTGTTAAAGCTATAGTGCATAACTTCTGTTGCCCCCCAGTGGATAATGCGTTATTAGAACAAATACGCCGGCACTTCCATGTACACAGAGTAACACTCGCCACACACCGTGTACACAACGCTGCACAACGCTGCACAACGTGGCGAACACCAGGCTGCTAACATTACATTACGTTCATAGCACCATTTCCAAGAACATAATAAAGTACGAGGTCCAGTACATGTAACGGCAACACATACTACTCATAATATAATTATAAACCAAGTCACTTTCTCATCCAACAGCAAGGCATCCGTGTCTGCCCTCAGCCCAGTTTCTTCCTTCAGGGCTCTCCACCAAGGAAAAGCAACGCCAATACAAATCCTTGTTTGCCTTCTCTGTTGGCCACTTCCCTTCTTTGCTAATAGACCTTCAGCCGAACATCCAGGCTTTTTCTTTGTGGTAGGATCCACTTCTGAGCTGTGTCTTGGCCGCTTCTTTGGGTTCTCCGCCACGTTGCTTTCTCTTTCTACCTGCGCTCTACCTCTTGCTATGAGACTCTCCGCTCTTCCTCCCCCTCCCTTCTTGTTGTGAGGTAAAACGCGGCATTTCCTGTGCTCTAGCGTGGGAATGTAGCTGGTCTACATGCAAACTAAAAATGATATATATTGAAAAATGCTGCGAGATGTTAGAGGAGCCGAACAGCTTAATCAGCATTGTCTCATCTCCTCTAGTAGTGGCTTGGGTGAAACGGACATTTACGGACATGTAGAAGTTATGCACTATGGGCTCTAGTTTCGCAGACTGGGCACGGTGGAGGCACAGCGCACCTGTGCTTCACCAACTGGGTGTGGCCAGGTGGATTTTGTAAGTTTGGCACACCGTGCGCCCTGGCGCAGCTACTCCTCTATCCCACCTCCGTCCCTCTTACCGGCGCAAGTCGGAAAGAGGGAGGAGAGTAGGCGTGGAGTGGGTTTTACACACATCACACCAATCAAATGAGCCCCTCTCCTCACCCTCAAATGCGCCACGCGAAGGCATAATGAGAGTTTACTCAATTCACCATGGCAAAAGACGTAGGGATGGGAATCGAGAACCAATCCCTGTTAAGAACCGGTTCCAACTGGTTCAATTCATTGACATCATTAGCCTTT
Organism: Epinephelus awoara; assembly: GCA_035609425.1. Taxonomy (NCBI): domain Eukaryota; kingdom Metazoa; phylum Chordata; class Actinopteri; order Perciformes; family Serranidae; genus Epinephelus; species Epinephelus awoara. The sequence goes on along the minus strand of CM069298.1, from coordinate 43,082,424 downwards.
ATGCTTAACGATTTCCCTTATCAATTCTTTTCATTACGCCAAATCTATGCTCGTCAGTCAACAGCATGTTCAACAACAAAGAAGATGTAATGGCGGAGGGACAGAAGCGGTCAAAGCCATGGCATCACTTCACACTGTTGTTAGCCTCCCTGGAGCTACTAACAACTGTGGAGCCTCAGCGCGTCCCCCCTCCAGGTAGACAGTGGCCAGGACGCTGTTGTTGTTAGCCTCCCTGGAGCTGCTAGCCCGCTGTGGAGCCTCAGCGCGTCCACGCTCCAGGTAGACAGTGGCCAGGACGCTGTTGTCGGATTTCATGGGAACACCAAGGATGGTAAGATGAGGGCAGTTGAGTTGATTTGCACGCCATTTGTTGTTATAATATGCTAGGCTAGCTGTGTTAGCTGCCTCACCTGAGTTAGCTGCACTAGCTGCGTGGTGTTGACACACTCAGGCTGTGGGCCGGGATTTATCTCTAGATCACCAGCTAGCAGTAACATTAATGACACTCATTGTGGCTGTTGTTGTGACATAGATAACTGTATGCCAATGCTGGCTTATGACTGTGAAAGCTGCCGTTAGTTTTTTGTGTGGTTAGACAGCATGCTTTTTTTCAAATCTTTCTTTTCGTCTTTCTAAACTAGACCATGGCTTTAAGGTTCATCATAAAACGGTATGAAATCAGATGTCTTGGGTTACAAACAACAGGAGGTGATATCATTGACTCACAGGAGGAATCGATAAAGAATCGGATCCCTAAGCAGAATCAATAATGGCATTGATATCAATAAAATCCTATCAATTCCCATCCCTAGTCAGACGGCCAAACTTCTCCAAGGAGGAAACTGATGTTTTGGTCCGGGAGGTCCAAGCTCGCAGTGTCCAAATAAACGGAACTGCGAGCAGACCTCCACGGGCTGATGATGCAAGGGTAGCCTGGGAGGAGGTCACCACAATTGTAAAGCAATGTTGCATTTCTCTCATGGGAGCGCGCTCTCTCTTTCTCTCTCTCGCAGTCTCACTCTGTTTCTTTTCTTTTGACTTTTCTAAGATGACAGATGCTGAATATATACTCCCTATCTGATGCTGTGGCTGTTTGTGGTTGGCTGAGAGGGATGTGAACTCATTAGCTTGTAGCTGTGTTAATCAAATAAGGTTGGGTTTCCATTACGCATGCCAAATGTGCCAGACGGTGCCAATCCCCTTTGATCTGACATCAGATGTGATGGGACAGTCAATATAGAGATACATTTATGTGCTGATTGCAGATAGTTGCATTGAATAGTGGTGTTTGTGGGTATTTATTGTATCGTTCATGTGCCTGACATACTGGAAACCTGCCTGTGAGGTTTTGGTAACGTGTGCGCACTGTCCGCCGGTCAGCCAAACTTCGACTCACTGGCTGCACTCCACCTGCACTGACAGTGGACCTGGTTTCAGTTGGCGAGCTTTTAGCGAAGCCTTTTGCCACGAAACTGTCACTGCGCCAAGCTGAATCTGTCGACACCTCCCCCTGCTGCGCCGCCACTCCCATCTCAGCGCACCTCAGTCTGCCAAACTACCAAACTGAGCACGCCTCGGGTTGCACTGCTCGAAACTAGCTCCGTGCAGGGTTCGCCACCCTGCGCTATGCTGGGAAACTAGAGCCCTAAGGCTTTAAAAGAGTTTTTCCTTATCTGCTGCGAGGGTCCTAAGGACAGAGGGATGTTGTATGCTGTAAAGCCCTGTGAGGCAAATTGTGATTTGTGATATTGGGCTTTATACATAAAATTGATTGATTGATTGATTGATTGATTGATTGGTTGACAACAGCCTCCACCGCCTCCAGCGAAGGATTCAGCTCCAGCACCACAACAGCCTCCACCACCCCCAGTGAAGGATTCAGGCCCTCCATCAGTTCCACCTCCCCCCCGGCCCTCATCACAGGCCTTGGACTCGTCTGTGACGGCCCTAGCGAAGGTTTCAGGCCCGCCATCGGTTCAACCTCCCCCCGGGTCCTCATCACAGGCCTTGGACTCACCTGTGACGGCCCCAGCAGAAGTTTCAAACCCGGCAGCACCCCCATCACCTCCTCAACCCACAGACCAGCCCTGGGCCCCCCCTGCCACATCTACTCCCTCTAAAGCCTTGTCCCTCTCCCTCTCCTTTCCATCCCCACCTTCCCCCATGGGCCTTCCCAACCATCTTGAAAGCCTGATCAAATCAGGGATTAAGATGGTTCCCCTCACCCCTAATATCAAGTCACACAGGAGCTTCAACTCTCCTGCTTCACAAACTAAAGCTCCCCCAGCTCCTCCCCCTCAGTTTTCATCTCCATCACCCAAACTTCCCACTGCTCGTACTCCCCTGCCTGCCCCCAGAGCTGGTATCCCTAAGAGCTAGGATGCACAGGGCCTCTGCTGTCCCAGGACTTACAGCCATGATAAAGGTAATATCAAGCTGGGGCCCTGTGAGACAATATTCTCCCCTAGTGCTATATCTACAGCCACACCACATAGACCAGATTACAGAAGGACAGTTAGACTGTCCAATCAGAGAAATTTAATCCATATCCCTTGTAAGAAGATAATGTCCAGTCCCACTGAAACTAATCTGAAACTTGCTGTGCTTAATGTCAGATCCTTGTCTAACAAATCATTTTTAATTAATAAATTGATCTCTTCGTATAATCTTGATTTTATGTTTTTAACTGAAACATGGCTTGACAAAAACACAGGTAATGCTGTTCTAACGGAATCAGCTCCACCCAACTACAAATTTGAATCTGAAACACGAGAAAACAAAAAGGGTGGAGGTGTCTGTGCAATATTTAGAGATCATATGGTTACGCACAGGTTGTCATTTGGGGCGTTTTCATCATTTGAGTATGTATCCTTTAAAATGGAGCTAAAACAATCTCCGTCCATACTCTATGTAGTTATATACAAGCCTCCCCAGCACCGTCAAAGTTTTATTGATGATTTCACCAGGATGCTTTCAATTGTATGCACAGACTTTGATGGTTTGGTCATTACAGGTGATTTTAATGTACATGTGGATAATGTCTATGACAGAAATGCTAAAGAGCTCAGTGCTGTCCTTGAAACCTTTGGCCTGACTCAGCATGTGTGTGAGCCCACACACAGCAGAGTGCAGCACACTCTGGACCTGGGGGTTAATATTTCAAATGTCAATGTGGTTGATGTTGCTCTGTCTGATCATTTCTGTGTCTTCTTTGACCTGTCTGTTTCTCCCAAACCACCGGCTGGTCCTGCAGTTGTTCGGAGGAGACACATAAATAACAGCACAGGCGCTCTGTTCATGGAAATGATAAACTTTGAAAATCATCTTCTAATTCTAATGTTGATGATTTGTTGAACTCTGTTACTTCGAGTGTTTTGACTGTTCTGGATACCATTGCCCCTGTGAAGGTTAAAATGGTTAAAGATAAGCAGAAGGCGCCATGGAGGAATGACGACTCGGTCAGGGCACGGAAAAGGGAGTGCCGGAGGGCCGAGCGGAAATGGTGCAAGTCAAAGCTTCATGTTTATTATGAAATTTACAAAGAAAAGTTGTACGTGTTCAATCAGATCTTACGTAGAACAAGGGAGAGGTACTTTTCTGAAATTATTGGAAACTGCGGTAACAACTCGCGTGTATTTGCAACAGTGAACATATTAACAAACCCTCCAGCTCAACTGCCGTTGGAACTGATCTCCACATCTAAGTGTAATGAGTTTACAGTATTCTTTTGCGACAAGGTTCAGATCATTAAAAATGCCATCATTTCCACAACACCAATAACAACCCTGCAGCCACCTAGACACTTACAGCTGACTCATTTTTCACCTGTAACTGACAAAACTGTCCAAGAGATCATCACCAGTCTGAGTTCATCTACATGCTGCCTTGATGTGTTACCCACTAGATTTCTAAAGTCTGTGCTGAGCAGTTTGTTACCACCACTCGCTCACATAGTTAACATGTCACTACAGTCTGGAACATTCCCAAAGGCCTTAAAAACTGCGGTCATTAAGCCTCTCCTAAAGAAGAGCAGTCTTGATGCCACAGTACTGAACAACTACCGGCCCATTTCAAATCTGCCGTTTTTAGGCAAAGTCCTTGAGAAAGTTGTTTACCAACAGCTGACTGACTTTCTCCTAATGAACAACTCCTTTGATGTTTTCCAGTCAGGTTTTAGACCCCATCACAGCACTGAGACCGCTCTTATTAAGGTGACAAATGACATCCGCCTGAACACTGACGCAGGCAAAGTCTCAGTTTTAGTCCTGCTAGATCTGAGTGCTGATTTTGACACTGTCGATCATGAGATCCTGTTACAGAGTTTAGAGGACTGGGTGGGCATCTCTGGCACTGCCCTAAATTGGTTGAAATCCTATCTAGCAGACAGGAAGTACTTTGTTGAAATTGGTAACTGTGTCTCAGACCACATGGCCTTGACCTGTGGGGTGCCCCAAGGGTCAATCCTGGGACCCCTTCTGTTCAATCTATACATGCTGCTTCTAGGCCAGTTAATACAGAGTAATAATGTGTCCTACCACAATTATGCAGACGACACTCAGATCTATGTGTCACTGACAGCAGGTGAATATGGACCAGTAGATTCACTCTGTCACTGCATCCAACAGGTCAGTGTGTGGATGCAAAACAACTTTCTCCAGCTAAATTCAGACAAGACTGAAGTCGTCGTATTTGGTCCACAGAAACAAAGAGAAAGTGTCAGCAGTCACCTCCAGTCTCTCTCTCTAAAACCTACAAATCAGGTTAGAAATCTCTGGGTAATAATGGACTCAGACTTGAACTTTAACAGCCACATCAAATCAATAACATCAGCAGCCTTTTACCATCTAAAAAACATTGCCAAAATCAAAGGTATAGTGTCTAAACCTGACTTGGAGAGACTTATCCATGCATTTGTCTCTAGTAGGTTAGACTACTGTAACGGCCTGCTCACTGGCCTCTCCAAACGGGCCGTAAGACAGCTGCAGTACATCCAGAATGCTGCTGCTCGGGTCCTGACCAGAACCAGGAAGTACAAGCACATTAGTCCTGTGCTCAGGTCTCTACACTGGCTTCCTGTGGCTCAGAGAATAGACTTTAAAGCAGCTCTGCTTGTGTACAAGTCTCTCCACGGCCTAGCACCAAAGTACATCTCTGACATGTTAGTGCCATATGAACCATCTCGGACTCTGAGGACCTCAGGGACCGGCCTCCTGCTGGTGCCCAGAGTCAGGACTAAACATGGAAAATCAGGGTTCCAGTTTTATGCAGCTAAAATCTGGAACAGTCTTTCTGAAGATGTGAGACAGGCCTCTACTCTGACAATGTTCAAATCTAGGCTCAAAACAGCTCTATTTCACTGTGCATATGACTGAAAGGATCTTATCTGCACTCTTCTCTTTTAAAGTTCATTTTATAATGATTATTTATGTTTTTATTTTGTATTGTGATTTTAATGCATTTTCTTCTTCTGTAAAGCACTTTGAATTACTTTGTGTATGAATTGTGCTCTACAAATAAACTTGCCTTGCCTTGCCTTGCCTTGATGTCGTCGTCAGTAGTTTGGTTTTCACAAGCCATCAAAGTTGTACTCCAAAGTCATGGGTTCATTGCCAAAAATGACCTTGCGTTCTTTTGACATTTCTTGTTTTATCGACATTTCAACTCTTACGAAAAGGCTAATTCACACTGTCTACGTGAGCTGGAGGCCGACAGCCTGCAGCTTTAATTTCTATTTGATTTTATACCATTAGATTTATGCATTAATTTATAATTTCTCATGTAGTGGTCTACATCAATGTATATTTTTTTACATTATGCTACAGAATATTCCTGTTTTCTATTTCTTTTTATTCCTTTCATACATTAGAATGTATATTTTATCCTTGCTTTTCATCACTATATTTCTGTCAGCCACCATTATTATCATTATCTTATTCTCTTTTTGTATCTTTAGTCACTCTGTACACAGGTGTCACTTGTACATGAGATTTATTTTTAATGTGACCTCCTGATTGAATAATGTATCCATGTTATAACTAGTCTGTCACACTGACCAGTCCACTCATCAGGGTTTTTTCATGTGACTTTTGTTCTTTGTTCTTTTGTTCTTTACTTACGCAATTTTTGATGTACCTCCCTGGAGGCTGTTTAAAGTTGTACTTTTACTAGTTATGTTAACAGTGTAAATATGCTCTGTTTGATTTATCCCAGGAGCGGAAGTTGTAGTCAACTGGCTAACAGCTAGAGGCTGTTTGAACTTTTTCACCATGTGGCTCACTAACTCACCTGTCAGGTAATTAGAAAACTGATCTTTCCATCCCTGCTAGCTAGTGTTATTAGAACGGTGAACTTGCTGATAAATCAGGCTGCATGTGACAGACTTTGTCAGGTACAGAGCAATTAAGTTTTGTAATTCTTCCCATCATTGTTTATGTTGTTCAGGGTTAATCAGAGAGAGACACCCATTGTCTGACACTAAGATATGTGAGAAATTAATAATTAAAAACTAGAAATAAAAATAAGTATCAGGAGCCACAAAGGTTCCAATGTAAAAATTAGGAACAACATATCTACACAAATTGAAGACATTGAAAGACCGTTTAATGCTCCCCGGACACAATGAGTCAAAGGCCTAATTATGAATGAACAAAGTGAAAAGCCCAATAATGTTTCATGAAGCAGACCAGATACATAAAGTCATTAATAATGCAAATAACCAAACAGGCTACTTACTGTTCATTTAACTCAGAATCAGGAAAACAATTCTATCACAGAATGTAAATGCAAGCTTTCAAACTAACCAGTCAATGTTTTGAAATCCCTATTTCTCATGCTAATGTTATTTTCATTTATCACTTCTCCAAAAACTCTCATACACTGTGTAACTTTCAAAAATAATGACTATAATGCTCCAACGTTTCTGTTTCTAGACCTTCATCAGGCAAACAGTTTTGTAACAAAGAAAAGCCCTCTTAATTAGGAGTGGGTGTAAATTTGCAATCAGTCACATTCCCCTGCGTGCAGTGGAAAGGCATAAATACCAAACATCAATTTGTGTGACCATCTCCAATATTATACACATAGATAGAGAAATAAAGAAGAAAAAAAATAAAAACTGCATAATGACAATCATAAACATAGCCCAAAATACACTGCTCAAAAACATGAAGGGCACACTTAGTCATCACAGTATAACACCAAGTCAGTCAAACATCAGGGATATCATTCTGGCCATTTAGGAAGCACAAGCGATTGTAAATCAATTTTACCTGCTTTGGTGTAAATGAAAGTGACAACAGGTGCAATGGAGAGGCAAAAGCAAGACAACCCCAAAAAAGGGAATGGTTTTGCATGTGGTGGTGGCCACAGAAAGTTGCTCTCTCTTTATCCTTCCTGGCTTGTTCTTCTGTAGTTTGTGTTCTGCCAGTGTCCTTGTCACTACTGGTAGCATGAGGTGGTACCTGCAGCCCAATCAGGTTTCACAGGTAGTCCAGCTCCTCCAGGATGGCCTATCCATATGTGCAGTCCCAAGAAGGTTTGCTGTGTCTCTTAGCAAAGACTCAAGAGCATGGAGGAGATACTGGGAGACTGACTGTTACACAAGGGCAGCTGGACAGGGCCATAGAAGAGCATCAATCCAGCAGCAGGACCGGTATCTGTTCCTTTGTGTAAGGAGGAACAGCAGAAACACTACAAAAAAGCCCTACAAAATGACCTACAGCAGACTATTGGTGTGCGTGTTTCTTACCAAACTGTCAGAAACAGACTCCATGAGGGTGGCATCCCGGCCCAACGTCATTGAGGGGGAGCTGTACTCACAGCCCAGCACTGTGCACCACTGGAACCCCGTTCTCTTTACAGATGAGAACAGGACCACACTGAGCACATGTGACAGGAGTGAAAGAGTCTGGAGACAATGCGGTGAATGTTATGCTGCCTGTAACATTATACAGCATGACCAGTTTGGCAGTGTGTCAGTGATTGTCAGGGAGGGCATATCCTTGGAGGGTCGCACAGACCTCCAAGTCATAGCTAATGGTACCCTGACTCTGTTAGGTACCAGGATGAAATCCTTAGAGCAATTTAACTGCTGTACAGCTATGTCGCACTATGTGCCCAAAACAAATTTCCCGCTTTGGACAATAAAGTTTATCTTATCTTATCTTAATTGTCAGACCTTACGCTGGTGCAGTGGGCCCTGAGTTACTCTTGGTGCACAACGATGCCCGGCCTCATGTGGCCAGACTTTATAGTCAGTTCCTGGGTTACGAAGGCATTGATGCCATTGACTGGCTCTCTGGTTCCCATGACCAAAATCCAATTGAGCCCCCATGGGACATTGTGTATCGCTGCATCCAACGCCTCCAAGTACCACCACAGACTGTCCAGCAGCTCACTGATGCCCTGATACAGGTCTGTGGAGGAGATTCCCCAGGATATCATCTGCTGACTCATCAGGAGTATGCCCAGGTGTGGGGGCCATACACACTACAGTCAGCACCATGGGTTCATCCCAAAACCAAATTTCGCATCCACGTTTCCCTCACTTGTGTCTCTTCCTTGCGTCTTAGCTCCGCCCTCGTAGGACACAGGGATGAGATGCGAGGAGAGAAGAAATGACGAAATATGACTTTAGAGAAATGAGACGTCCTTTCCTCTGAAGCGTCATGTGAAGGACATCCATTTCTAATGATGGCGGCAGCTGATTACAGCTGGATCACCTATCAGGAGGCTTTATTAACAGCTATAGAAAGTTTTAATGGTGTTTGTGTCTGCACACACATAATGTAATATACATAAATATATATATATACATATGGGTCAATGACGTGACGCCTAAATTTTCTGTCCAACTGCATTTATTTCAGTTAAAAAAAGGTTTAAATGCATAAAAAGATACCATATATGTAATACTTATCCTATATATCCACTCACTTTGAATTTTCAAAAAAAAAATTACTTATCTGTTATTTATTCTGTTATTTAAAGTTTCAAAATATCATGTGGTGCGACTGTCCGGCCATGACTGCTGCTTTGAAAACATCTTAAAAATTACTCTTAATCTACTCAAATTTTTTTTCGGCCCTATTTGGCATGAATTCCTAAGGGTTTTGTAGTCCTGTACAAAATTTTAAAGTATTTCTATTTCTATTTCCATCATAATATTCATGACAACTTTGTCCGATGATGCCCATTTTATGAAATATCATGCGGTGCGACCATCAAGAAATTACCACTTTGGGACTTTTATTTTTGAAATATGTTCAAAGACAGGAAGTTGCATCAAACACAAGATGGCCAAGGACCCGTGGGAGCAGCTAGCAGGTTTGTTACTCTCTCTCAACTTTGGAAAAAAATGACCCTTTTAACAGTTGGTATGTAGTTTCCAAATTTGGACATCATGCGGTATGACCTTAAAAAAAACAATGAATATCAGGTTTTTTTTCTACAAATATAGATTTTGATTATAAATTTCACAGTAACCTTTTGTGGGTAGCTAGCTTGTTTTGTTTAGGTGGCTAATTCTTAGCCTAGATAGATAGATGTATGTCCTAAATTGGCCATTTTTGTGCTATTATATTCAATTGATGATTTCTATAAATAATGTACTTTATTTTGGTGCTATTTGTAATCTTTTTTTTTTTTTGCAAATTGAGTATTTTTTTCCTAGTTTTTCAGAAACAATGGTTTGCTTAATTTTTGTACAATATGAGAAAAATTAAAAAAAATAATAATTTAGAGCATGTAATCTAACTTTGGTAATTATACATCTATTACTATTTTATTACTTATAACTTTTAATCTTTTTTACCAGATGCCGCTGTCAAGCAAAGTCAAAACCACTCGCCACAGGCAGCATGTTAATTCTGACCCTGCAGCAAGAGCAGAGTACCTTTCAAGGAGAAGAGAAAGGTATCTGACAAATGAAAACTATAAATAAAGCAACATGAAGTGTATATTGCCCTTGTGTGTTTAATTTCCTGAGAAAAATTCATTTTTTGTTAACATGTTCATTTGCTGTCATCATTAGTCCAAAATAAAATTGACTCCAGCACCAAATGGCATGATGCTATCATGTTACTTTCTCAGCTACCAGAGAAGAAAACAGCAGGGAAAGATTCTATATGTGAAGTCAAGTGAGCTGCCAGAGAGAGAGAAAAAGAAAAAGAGAGAGAAATGGAAGGCTGCATCCTGTGCCTACAGAGAAAGGAAAAAGATGGCAAATGCTGTCTTAGACATCACACTACTATCTACGGAGGACCCCCCAGCAGTTCTGGTTGATGCAGATGTAGCACAAGAGCAGGCACAAGAGCAGCCACAAGAGCAGCCAGAAAATGTAGGTCAAGTGGTGGTAGACCCCATAGCTCTGAATGAGGATTTTAATCCACCAGTGTCCTCCACACCAGACAGCGATCAGAGAAGGAATACATCTTCAGCTGAGAAACGTTGCAAAAAAGAGAGAAAGTAAGCTGTGATCAATTTTCTCTCCAGAGATGAAAACAGTCATCTTTTAGCTGGAAAAAAAGACACCATCACCAAAAATAAACCGAAAATGCAAAGGAGAGTCCTAACAAAGCCCCTCACCAAGCTCCATGCCCAGTATCATAAAGAGGTGGAACAGCATCTCTACATGTCTTACAGACAATTTGCCAGAAGACGGCCTTTTTACATCACAGAGCCGAAGACCAGGGACAGAGAAACATGTGCATGTATGGAACATGAAAATGTCCGTCTATTGGTTCACAAACTTGCCAAGAGAGGGCTGTTGAAGACAACCAGCATCTCAGAGTTACTGAGTATGATTGTGTGTGACCCCAAAAACAAAGCATGCATGGATCGTGTATGCACAAAGTGCTGCTTTGATGACGTTGATTCTGCTGAGACTGACTGCACTGAGGTTTCTTGGGAACAATGGGAGCGGGTAACTTCAACAAATGGAGAGAAAACTTTTGCAAATGTTTTAAAACAAAAACACACAGGGACAATCCAGGACTTAAAAGAACTGTTCGACTCAAAGCTAGAAGCTTTAGCTATACACCAGTTCAACTGGGTCCATCAAGCAGAGCAGTTTCGTGACCTTAAACACAATCTCACAGAATCTGAAGCTGTTCTTCACATTGATTTTTCAGAAAACTATGCTTGCAAGATCAGCACAGAAATACAAGCATATCATTTTGGAAGCAGCCGAAAGAAGGCTACAATACACACCGCTGTCCTCTACACAGTCCATGGTACCAAATCATATGCAACACTGTCAGGCAGCCTTGGACATGATGAGCGGGTAGTGTGGGCACACCTGGAGCCCATACTGTAAGAGCTACGGGCAACGTGTCCACAGATTACTGTTCTTCATGTTATTAGTGATGGACCTGTTACACAGTACAGGAACAAAGCCAACTTCTACCTCCTGAGTACTGTGCCTTTTCTTTCTGGATTCAAGAATATCACATGGAACTATTTCGAAAGGTCCCATGGAACGGATGCCCCAGATGGCATTGGTGGTGCGGTAAAGGTGAAGAGGTGAACTGCAGACTCCACTGGATCTGAATGAGATGCTGGCCAAAAAATCAGGGTCAACCATTACTCACCATTGGATAAGCGAAGAGAGCATTAAGAAATATGATGAGATGATTCCAGAAAAATTGACGGCTGTGAAGGGAACCTTGAAGATACACCAGGTTTTGTCTTCACAAGCTGCACACATAAGTCATAGGAAGGTGTCATGCTTCTGCAAGCATACAGAAATGAAGACATGCCTGTGTTACCAGCCAGTAAAAGTGGACCTAAGAGACAACAAGATATACCACACTGAGGATCCAAGCACTCCTGAGCCACAGAGGGAACAAGCTAGTCTTCAAGACTTGAAGGGCAAGTTCGTGATTGTCATCTATGATGAACTTCCATATGTAGGCCAGGTGCTTCAGGTTGTGGGAGAGGAAGTCCAAGTTAGCTCCATGCAGTAGTCAGGTGAAAAAAACGTATTCATGTGGCCATGAACTCCTGATATAATTTTTTACATGCAAAAAGATGTTCATGCTGTCATTGCAGAACCTGAGCCAGCAACCTTGCGCTACTCAAAGTTGAGCAGCCAAGATTGGGCGAAGTTCAGGAATGCCTGGGGCTATAGAAGTGCCTGCAGTAAAAACATGTCCCACTTTCACGTGGACATTCCAAATCATCAGCTTGATGATTAGATTTGATTAAATGTTAAGTTTGATTAAATGTTTGTTAAGCTTGATTAAATGTTTGTTTTATTAAAAAAAAATTATGAAATGTTTGATTAAATAGCCTATTTGTTTCATTAAAAACGGGTTTATGAAATGTTTGATTATATGTTTGTTTTATTTAAAAAAAAAAAAAAAAGTTTATGAAATATTTGTGGACCAGAGAACATTAAATAAAATATGGTTTGAACTATTTTTGCTTGGAATTTATTGTGTTGATCTTTTTAAATGGATTTTTAAGGATATTCATATCCTCATGTCATATCTTTGTCATTTGGAGCAACCACTCATCATGTGGTGCGACCAATAATAGCAATTAACTGTAATTAATTCAAAATAAAATAACTAATTTCTGATGCAGAAATATTAATATCTGATACACTATGTTTAGGTGAATGGTATTCTTAAAAGATTTTTATCAGTTTTATACGATTTACAGAAAAAATGTGAACTACATTTGAGAGGGGGATTGTGACATTATAGAACAAAATGTGAGATCATTACTGACAAAAACTCAAAGAAATACAAATACTTTGTTTCTGAACACTTTAAATTACAGAGAACTTGTAAAATAAAATTTAAGTATATTAAGGAAATTAAATAATTTTAAGATAAATCACGGTCGCACCACATGACATTTTTTAAGGCCATGGCCAATTCATTGACATGAAAAAACACTAAAATCACTTAATTTAAAGAATTTATATGAATTTATGGGTACAAAACATTATTAATGTGTGAACAACGGCATTAGATATTCTTATTTTTTCTATTTTAAAATTGGCCTGTTTTGCTCTTTCTAACAATCACCTGTGCATGAACAACAACCTGCGTTCTGTATTTATAATCTGTCCTGTGTCCTGCTCAGAGTCATACAATGTGTTTATATGATTGATTCCTTATTATTATTATTATTTGTTAGTTCATTATTTAATAACCCAGAATATGATCACAATGTCTCACAATGATCACACTGGAAATAATGTATTCGGTCAAATATTTCAGGGAAGATTCAAATTCTGTAACGCATCAACCCGATGCTCAGGAATGATCAGCCTCAGTGTGACTGAATGGAAATGACGATCACTGATGTTAAAGTGTTTCTTGCTGACAGACAGGCTCTTTGATTGTATCCACAATAAAAGCTGATGAGGGAAATAACAGATTATGAAGAGAAAATGATTTCTAATAAATGAAGAAAGTTGTTTGTTTCCTTTTCTTGTTCAGATTTTAACTCCATGGTGAATTATGGGGGCGATCCCATCCCAGCCTCCTCTGCTTCATCCTCTTGAGGGTCGCGGGGGGGCTGGAGCATATCTCAGCTGACATCGGGCGAGAGGCAGGGCACACCCTGGACAGGTTGCCAGATTATCGCAGGGCTGACACATAGAGACAAACAACCATTCACACTCACATTCACACCTACGGACAATTTAGAGTCACCAATTAACCTAGTCCTCAATCTGCATGTCTTTGGACTGTGGGAGGAAGCCGGAGTGCCCGGAGAGAACCCACGCTGACATGGGGAGAACAAGCAAACTCCACACAGAAGGGCTCCCACACCCAGGATCGAACCGGCAGCCCTCTTGCTGTGAGGCGACAGTGCTAACCACCACACACCACACCAGGAGGGTGTGTCCGTTGGTAAAAGACTTCGGTGAAGGCTGCACTCGTGTATCCTCGCTTCCCTCCCCACTGAAAGCCTCCTCTCTCCTCGACTCCTCCGAGTACACTAAACGTATTGAGACGTCGATCGAGGACGGAGGAGTCGAGGAGGGATGAACCCTATGAGTTGATGTGATAAAATTCACTCAAGTTGGATCAGCTTGTGATTTCAGCTTTCTTACTTTGATTTTCTGTGTGATTTTGAATCCAGCCCTCAGTTGGTTGATGATGTTGGTTTCCACTGACCGTTAATACCTCATTATGTTCTCAACAAATTTTACAATGTACATTAGTAAAGATTTTTAACTTAAATAATTTGTTCAACAAGATCTGATGTGTGATTGAAGTGTTTCCTTCATTTTCTTTAGCAGTGCATTTACATTAGAAAGGTACATTTTAAGAAAAAATGCTTAAGTCCTTCTTGCTAAATTGCATTCTCAAATATATATGTATATACATATATGTACATAAACATATTTCCAGATGTTGCAGATTACATTAGTAAGATAGTGGATAGTGCAGGCGCCCCATGTACAGAGGCATTGCCTCGCGGCCGTGGATTCTAATCCAGCTCGCGGCCCCTTGCTGCATGTCAGTCCCCACTCTCTCTCTGTCTCCCCATTTCACTCTCTGTCCTGTCAATAAAGGCAAAAAGCCCATAAAAATAATCTTAGCAAAACATACAAGACAATTAAACACTCAAACAACGCAGGTGTCATTTGTGGGTGAACCTAATAGAAAAAGTCAACACCAATAATACATTTTAAGAAAAATGTGGTAGAGATAAAAAGATGAAATATTTTGTATTTATGATGGAAGTGAGCACAAAAGCACAATATGCAGGAATGATAGGGACTATCCCATAACAGTGCATTTCAGTGACACTCCACATGATGGCTGTAAGGCAAGGCAAGGCAATTTTATTTATATAGCACCATTCATACACAAGGCAATTCAATGTGCTTTACAAGAGAAATACATTAAAATAAAACATTAAAGGAACAATAGATCATTAAAAACAAAAGCGAAAAGCAAGACAATAAATAGTTAAAAACAGTGCAGAAAATGCATTTAAAAAGCAAACATAAAGCATAAACAACAGCAGAGAAATATAAAAACAATAGCTACAGATTATCCTAACAATAAGTTACATATCTAGTTCACTGGTAAGCTGCAGTAAATAGTAATGTTTTAAGCCCTGATTTAAATGAGTTGACAGTTTCAGCCGACCTCAGATATTCTGGAAGTTTGTTCCACAGGCGGGGATCATAGAAACTAAAGGCTGCTTCACCTTGTTTGGTTTTGATCCTGGGAACACAGAGTAAACCTGTTCCAGATGATCTGAGGGGTCTGGATGCTTCATAACGTACAAGTATATCAGAGATGTATTTAGGCCCGAGACCATTAATGCTTTATAGACAAGTAACAAGATTTTAAAGTCTAGTGACTTAAGCACTGATTTTTTGATAAGAACCCACTTAGTTTAAGAGCTGAGGGGAATTGAAGCTTCTCCCACTTTCCATCATAGGCGTTTCTAGCTGGTTTTTGGGCACCCCTAAATTGAATCCCAGCACCCCTAAAATTTGAGAGATTTTTATATATTTTTTTATTGAATGTCCTTTTTTAACAAGTGAGAAAGTGTCAAGGCCATACAGTACTTGGTTGAAACGTAATATTTTAACAACAAAAATACAGCACCCCCCCTTGCCTCAAAAATGCTTTGATCCACCCCATCCCTCCCACCTTTCCCCGATCGGGGTTCTGAGTGCTTTATCTGCACAGAGCAATGCGCTGCCTTCCAGAGTGGGTGATATGCAGCAGTGGTGTAAGCACCTGGCTGAAACCAGGATATGTGGCACATTTCCTAACTTCTACCACTCAATACCAACACATTATTATCATTACCAGTCCTCATTTTTGCTGCATTTAATCGTAGGTCACTGTTTATGTTGTTAGGTAGGAGTTAGCTGACGTTTTTTTCTAGCGAGGAAACGTTACAGGTACCACTGTCCTCTGTTTGAATTGGAATGAGAGAAGCTAGCTGTTGTGTCGTGTGTGTGTGTTAATATGAAAGCCAAGGTGCTACTGACTAGCTAACTGACTGGATGCCCATTAACATTATAACTTCTATTGTGTGTGTGTGTGTGTGTGTGTGTGTGTGTGTACAGACAGACAGACAGACATACAGACAGCCTCATCATGGATATAAGATTGTTTATATCTCTTATTTGATATAAAACACATTGTTTGGTTATTTGCCTTCTGGTTGACAGCACAAAGAGAGAGAGGGGAGCAGAGAGAAGACTTGATGTATTAGTATTCTTATTAGTATTATTATTAGTATTTGGTATTTTTGGTACTCACTATAGGGGGCTAGTTTACTCCAGAAACATACATACTGTTTATGTGTATGTTGAGGAGCTGCTGTATCAAAATGAGTTGTCTTCGCCTAGAAATTAGGGTCACGATATGTTTATTTTATGATTCCAATCCAATCCTCTTTTGTTGTGGCTCAGCATTTAAATAACCTTTATCAGATTTGATGGTTTAGTCACAGACTTTCCCAAAAAATGTTGTGCTTTTCTTTACCAAATGTGGGAATGAAATTGCGTTAAAATGTACAAAACAGTGAAGCTCCCACCCAGAAGCTCTCTGGGTGCTCAGCAACTCTAAAGCCTCTGATCCTAGAATCGGCCCTGCTTTCCATATAAACATATCCCAACAGGTTCATTTTCTAATGTAATCTGCAAGATTTGGAAATGTATGTTTTTTCAGACAGCAATTTAACGAAAAAGAACTCAAGCATTCATTTTCAAGAATTTATCTATCTAATGTAAATATTTTGGTGTATATGTTTGGTATGTTTATGATTGTCACAATGCAGTTTTTAATTTTCACTTCTTTATTTCTCTATCTCTGTGTATAATATTGTAGATTGTCACACAAGTTGATGTTTGGTATTTGTGCCTTTCCACTGCATGCGGTGAATGTGACTGATTGCAAACTCACAGCCACTCCTACTTAAGGGGGCTTCTCTTTACTACCAAACTGTGTGATGAAGGTCTAGTTACCAAAATGTTGCAGCATTAAAATCATTACTTTTGAAAGTTAGACAGTGTGCAGGAGTTTTTCTACAAGTTGTGTTTTGCCCGACCCTGTCGTAGACACCTGTTTGGTGATTTGCAAAGTGTCCTTTGTTTTGATATTCATTTATCACTCAGCACAAAGATAATGAGAAAATCCATATAAAAATAAGAATGAGAGAGAAAATTGGTCATATTTGTGCTGATTTGTCATCAGTGTGTTTATCACCTGACGGAGGAGTTTGTGAAGGAAATGGTGAACAAACAGCTTCCAGGATTCAGTAAACATACAACACAGAAAAGACATGTCAAGACAAAGCAAAAAAATAAAAAACAACAAAAAAAAACAGCTCTGAGGCAGAGAGCAGAGTATATATAGTTGTTACACAGGTGTTAGGTGAGGTGAGGTGAGGTGGGATGAGGTGAAGTACCACCTCACTGCAAACATGATGAGTCCAAAGATTTTCCTGACAGTCGGTGAGTCCCTTCTTTTTCTTCTTCTTTTAGTGTGGGGGAGAAATTTTTTTACCAACATGTGTGAAGTTTTCAGACAATCCCATGTTACAGATGAAGCGCATGTGAGTCTTAATTGTAACAATGTCAGTTATGGTTTTAACATGGCTAAAAAAAACTTCATAAAATAGGTTTCATGGCAAATCATCAAAATCAGTCAATCACCTGTTTTTATGTTGCTTTAATACCATATATGTGATCAGATAATGGATTAAACTTAATGATTGTATTAAAACTTAACAGATGCAGCAGCTGGCACACTGGTATCCTTTCTCATTGGCAAATACATAGATTACACCTGCAAAGTTAGCAAATTTGATTAATGGAAGTAATGAAAGTACTATAAAACCTTATCTGATCTGAAATATAATGAATGGTATCTGACTGAACACAGAGTGCAGTTTGGGGAGGCCTGTGTGTAAATGCACACTGATCCCTGGAGGGTCACTGTAGCAACACCCCAAACCACTTTACAGTGTATGCTAAACCCACACAGTCCATTTATATGTGCACGTTTTATTGACAAAAAACAAATATTACAAATGAGCACCTGCATGTTCCAGTGCTATTGCATTCCTTACAACCCACAGCCAGCATGCATCACATGTGGAAACTATGCTAAAAGATGAAGCACGGATACATGCAGACAGCCTTGTGCACTTTAGCTCCACAACATTTAAACACAAATTGAATTTTGAAAAATACCCCTGGATCTTCATTTTTACTTAGTTTGTGCTAAACTGGTTTTTCAGCTGCTGCTCCCTGTTGAGTGGACCAATCCTGTTTATATTTCTCAGAGATGTTTACTTCTGTACTGGTCTCATGTTGGCATGATGATGTCATGATTACATTTACATAGCAAGAGAAAATGTGCGTGTTACAAATATAATGCCTGTGGATATTCTCATTTATCCAGGTCATAGTTATCTCAAGGGAATTGAATCGAACGCAACTGGACTTAGTTTTGTCTTAGAAGATGTTTCACCTCTTATCCAAGAGGCTTCATCAGTTCATGCTTGTCTGGCTAGGCTGGAACTAGTCTGACAAACTGGTGTGCCCAGGTATTTAACCTCTGAGGAGTTCTTCACAAGGCCAATGATGTCATTGGTTTGTTCGTGCTCCAATGGTGTGTCAACGGTGGTCGTTGAAACTCCTGCTGCAATGGTGGTTGTTGGAGTCATTAGAGTCACAAGAGGCCATTTGTGAATGACAAAGCTGTTAAATCTCCTTGGCAAGGCTGAAAGGATAGCATTATAGGTGGGGGATAGGTGGTGTCGCAGACCTCCTCCTCTATTGAGAGATGGTTTTTCCAATTTCACATAGATGGCTTCTTTTACACCTCTTTCAAACCACCTGCCTTCCCTGTTTAAAATGTGCACATTGCTGTCTCCAGAGGAGTGTACTTTCTCCTTGAGGTGTAAATAGACAGCTGAATCTTGCCCTGACGAGTTAGCCCTTCTGTGTTGGGCCATGTGTTTGTTTAGTGGTTGTTTTGTTTCACCAATGTACAAGTCTGGGCATTCCTCACTACAAATATAATGCCATACATTTAAGGCAACTCTCTCCTACGTCGTCAGGCATGCTGATAAATGAGGCTTTCTAGAACTGGTTGCATCCAACAATGTCTGTACTGCTGCAATCACACACAGTGCAGCTCTTACTTTCCGCTGACATTTTGTTCACCGTTGTGTTCAGTATTACTGAAGCGCCAACAAGGTTGCTAGTAGTTCTTTTAGGTTTTGGAGGCTAATTTTGGTCCTTTTTTAGTCTGAATATAACAATTGAAATTTGTGACTGTTTTCGGCAAAAAAGAGGAAAATTTTCAATTAAAACGATTCAGGGAGTCAGGAGGAGATATCATTGGAAAGTTAAAGTCCTTTAAAAAGAGTTCTTAAATTATACTCACAAAACCTTCCAGCTACTTCCACAGACAGACATAATAGTCAACTGTACAATCATTCTTCTCAATACAGAAGCTTAATTCGGAAAGAAGAAACAAGTTTGTATCTGTAGTTTCTCAGCCAGTTGCTCCTCTTGCTGTTTAAAAGTCACACTGTTGTGACAGGTCATCAGTTGTTAATATGATCTGACTGATCCTGATCTGTTTCAGGACCATGGAGGGTCTTGATAGCAGAAAGATGTCAACTGGAGTCATGGGTCCTTCAGAAAAAAACAACACGCTTTGTCTTGGCAGCATTCAGTACAAGCTTGAGATTCTGTAGCTTTAAAGGCAGGGTCGCCTGTATAGAAATGGATATAATAAGCCTATTCCTGAGAGATAATGCTGTTTAGTAAAAACCCTTGGTGTTATCTTTGACTATGACCTGTGTTTTGAATCCCAAGTGAGAAACAGAAAATCTATTTTTCCATCTTAGAAACATTGACCATGTGTGCAACCACTTTTACCTAAAGAAGACACGAGTAACTTGCTTATGCTTTTATCTCAAGCAGTCTTGACTACCATAATGCCTTGTTCTCAGACCTCTCAGAGAAATCTTTGAATAAACCTCAGATGATCCAAAATGCAGCAGCATGTCTACTTACCAAGACTAAACACATTACTCCGGTTTTGAAGGTTCTTCATTGGCTTTCCGTTAAATTTAGGATTTATTTTAGAACTTTGCTTTTAGTTTTTAAATATCTTAATGGACTGGCTCCTAGCTATTTAGCTGACATGTTGGTCAGATACATTCCCTCTAGATCCCTAAGATCCTCTTCCTCTGGTGTATTAAATGTCCCCCAGCATAGAACTAAAAAGTACTGTGATGCTATGTTCTGTCATTGGCCCTCATCTCTGGAATAACTTTCCAGGGGAAGACAGACTTTCTGATTCAGTAGACAGCTTCAAACAAAATCTTAAAACCAATTTTTTTAGACTCGCATTAATGTACCTTTTATTTATGTAAACGGCATCAAACCTAATTCATATTTTTTCATATTTTTTTTCTCATTTTCTTATGTCAAGCACTTTGAGCGATTGCTGTATGAACTGTGCTATACAAATAAAGTTATTATTATTATTATTATAAGTAGTAGTAGTAGTTGTAGTAGTACTAGTTGTAGCAGTATTTATGTATAGCTGATCAGCTACCTAGGGTCCTGCCTGTTAAAGAACAAACCTGCACAAACAAAAAATCCAATGTACCTAAAGGTCTTAACCAAACTCTTTGTTTGTCTTTAATCCCTGGCAGCTGTACTCCTCCTGCTTACTGTCACTGGTGAGAAATAAAACACACTGACTGAACCTCCACCAGCAAGCACTCACCTTTCACTGTCCTTGATTTATACTCGAAACAATTATTTATGCATTGAATGTAGTAGCTTTATATAGTCTCATCAGGTTTTAAAGAACCACGTGTAGAATGTCAGAGGGAAAAACACCTTGACCCAAAGTTTAATCTTGAAAATCTCATAATCACCTGACCTGACCTGGTGTAGCATAGGTTGTTATGGATAAATGGAATATTTTCCACATATCAGGGTCACCAACCACATTATCTCTTCTTAAGGGATTTTTTTTTAAATCAATTAAAAGTAAAAAAAAAATAAAAAAAAATCCATCACTGAGACTCTAAATGTCTTGTCAATACTCACAATCTCATCCATCTATTCATATATAGATATATGTCCATAAAAACTGTCCTAAAACTCGTTTACTAGTTTACAAGTATAGAACTTGATGGAATTTCTGAGTAACCTGATTTTTTTTACAGAAAGCGATTATACATGTGGTGACTGTAAATTAAGAAGCTGATGGTGCTTTGCAGTGAGGTGTTTGCAGTTTGTGTTTAGATGGCCGATCCGCCGAGCAGGAGGACAGCAACATGTGAGAAAACCATCATCTTTTCCTCTATATCTCTTCTGTCTCATTATCTTCCTCTCTCCAACCAAACAAAAAAAAAAAACATCAGTGTATGTGTATGCTATATTTAGAATCTTTTCACTGCCTCACCTTGCTGACAGACAGCCTTTCCAACAGGGAATTGAGGCCATTATATCAAAGCCACCAGACTCCATTGACAAAAACAGTAAAATAGCTGAGCAGAACACAGTACACAGAACAGTTTACTAGTCTACTGTGGCCTTGATCGGTTAGTGTGTAAGGTATAGCGGAGAAAATATTCAAATATAGCTTACATTTAACACTGATATCGATTTTATAGGTGGCTAAAATACGTTTTGCTGCAGTCCCATTCACAGCAGTACTTTGCTTAGCTTCCATACTGGTAAATCAGGTTTATCAAAGATGATAGCAAAGCAATAAAGTCAGATGGGTTGGACCACCATGTTTAACTAAAAATCTTTAGATGTAAATGTATGGCTGAAAATGACAACAGAAATCAACAAGTTTGACGATTTGTAGGCCTCTCCACAATTTTAATCATCTACCAGTTGTCTGTCAGTAAATGGCAGTTTTTGTAAGCGCGATGTCACAGTGATTCAATAATTTAGTCTATAAATGCTTCAGTGCTCCTATTAGTGTGGAGGTGCTTTGTCAGAGTATGAAGAGCTTCACGTTGGGAAATAAATTGAATTTTTTAAATTTCAAATAACTAACAGCTAACTGAAAAACAAACATGTAATTTATATTTTTAAACGTTTTTATTTTGGGTTAGTATGGGATTATTTTAAAAATATAACTTCTTGCATTCTTACATGTAATGTAGCTACTGCTTTTTATGTATGCACTCAGTTTTAATATAATAAGTTATATCTTTTATGTATGTAGTATTTTTATTGAATTATTTATTGTTTTGTTCTATCTTTTTAAATTTTATGTTTATGTTTTTCATTGTCTTTATTTCTTCAGATTTGCCATACGTTATTTCATTGTTATTTCTGTAATAATGTTATTTTATTCATCAGTATTTGATTTTATTCAATTTTCTTCATTTTGCTCTTTTGTAACTTTTTAACTTTTAACTCAGTTTTTTTCCAGTTGTTAATCATTTGATTTTGTTTTATTCCTGTTCCTGTATTTTCAATTATGTATTTTAATTGATTTTAAATTAATTTCTTTTTTTTTTTATTTTTCAGATTTAGATTTAACATCAGAATCCGGTTGACTGACAAGTAGGTTTTTAAACATACAAGGAATTTGCCCTGGTATTTTGATGCATAGATAAGAAACATAAATAAAGAACAGAAAAAAAATACAATTAAAATATACTATTTTTAGAAAATATGTATAATGTAACTGTTCCACACAGTTTGATTTGCCATCATCGTCATCGTCATCATCATCATCATCATCATCATCATCATCGTGATTTGGCAAAGGCGTGTGGAGACCAGAGGATCACAGAATTGCTGACAGAGTGTGCATTAGAGTGTCAAAGGTATGATGATTCTGGGCTCTAGTTTCCTGGCGCAGTGCAGGGTGGCGAGCCCCACGCAGAGATAGTTTCAAGCAGTGCAACCTGAGGCGCACTCAGTTTGGTAGTTCGGCAGACCGAGGTGCGCTGAGATGGGTGTGGCAGCGCAGCAGGGGGAGGTGTCGACAGATCCAGCTTGGCGCAGTGACAGTTTCGTGCCAAAAGGCTTCGCAGAAGGTGCGCTAAAAGCTCGGCAGCTGAAACCAGGTCTACTGTCAGCGCAGGCAGAGCGCAGCCGGTGTAAGTGGAAGTTTGGCTGACCAACGGACAGTGCGCCAAAACCTCACAGGCAGGTTTCCAGAATGTCAGGCACATTAACAATGCAATAAATAGCCACAAAACCACTATTCAATGCAACTATCTGCAATCAACACATAAATGTATTTCTATATCGACTGTCCTGTCACATCTGATGTCAGATCAAAGGGGACTGGCACCGTTTGGCACACGTAATGGAAACCCAACCTGATTTGATTAACACAGCTGCAAACTCATGGGTTCATCTCCCTCTCAGCCAACCACAAATAGCCACAGCATCAGATAGGGAGTATATATTTAGCATCTGCCATCTTAGAAAAGTCAAAAGAAAAGAAACAGAGTGAGACTGTGAGAAAGAAAGAGAGAGTGTGCGCGCGAATGAGCGAAATGCAACATTGATTTACGATTGTGGTGACCTCCTCGCAGGCCACCTTTGCATCATCAGCCCGTGGAGGTCTGCTTGCAGTTCCGTATATTCTGACACTGCGAGCTTAGACCAAAAAATCAGTTTCCTCCTGGGAGGAGTTTGGCCGTCTGAGGCTGCCGCTCTCTTCTGCCATGGCGAATTGAGTAAACTCTCATTACGCCTTCACACGGCGCATATAAGGGCGAGGAGGGGGCTCTTTTGATTGGTGTGATGTGTGTAAAACCCACTCCACGCCTTCTCTCCTCCCTCTTTCCAACTTGCACAGGTAGGATGGACGGAGATGGGAAAGAGGAGTAGCTGCGCCAGCGCGCACTGTGTGCCAAACTCGCAAAATCCACCTGGCCACACCCAGTTGGCGAAGCACAGGTGCGCTGCGCCTCCGCCTCGCCCGGTCTGCGAAACTAGAGGCCTCTGTGTTATTGCCCTGCTAATGTTAGCTAATGTTAGTTTGCTAATGCAGCAAAGTACAGTGTGGATAACTTCACTTCATTCATTCAGACTCCCAGGACTGGTTTGCAAATTACTTTGACAGCTAACAGTAGGAACCCAGCAAACACATAACGTTCCCATAACATTCCCAGAATGTTCCCTACAAGTTTCCTACTGAACGTTCCCTAAAGAACATTCTAAGAACGTTGTATAAATGTTTGTGTTTAATGTAACATTCCTAAAACGTTCTAATAACCAGATGCCTGTAACGTTTTTTTTTAAAGTAACCTTCAGAATGTTCCCCTAAGGTTCCCATTTAGTTGCATTTTGGATAACGTTCCCACAACGTTCCAAGAAAGTTCTACACATATTTGGTTTTTAATGTAACATTCTTAAAACGTTCTACTAACCACATGCTTGTAACGTTTTTCTGGAGTAATTTTTAGAATGTTCCCCTAAGGTTCTCGTTTGGTTGCATTTTGGGTAACCTTCCCACAACGTTCCAAGAAAGTTCTACACATATTTGGTTTTTAATGTAACATTCTTAAAACGTTCTACTAACCACATGCTTGTAACGTTTTTCTGGAGTAATTTTTAGAATGTTCCCCTAAGGTTCCCATTTAGTTGCATTTTGGATAACCTTCCCACAACGTTCCAAGAAAGTTCTACACATATTTGGTTTTTAATGTAACATTCTCAAAACGTTCTACTAACCACATGCTTGTAACGTTTTTTTGGAGTAATTTTTAGAATGTTCCCCTAAGGTTCTCGTTTGGTTGCATTTTGGGTAACCTTCCCACAACGTTCCAAGAAAGTTCTACACATATTTGGTTTTAAATGTAACATTCTTAAAACGTTCTACTAACCACATGTTTGTAACGTTTTTTTGGAGTAATTTTTAGAATGTTCCCCTAAGGTTCTCGTTTGGTTGCATTTTGGGTAACCTTCCCACAACGTTCCAAGAAAGTTCTACACATATTTGGTTTTTAATGTAAGATTCTTAAAACGTTCTACTAACCACATGCTTGTAACGTTTTTCTGGAGTAATTTTTAGAATGTTCCCCTAAGGTTCTCGTTTGGTTGCATTTTGGGTAACCTTCCCACAACCTTCCCACAACGTTCCAAGAAAGTTCTACACATATTTGGTTTTTAATGTAACATTCTTAAAACGTTCTACTAACCACATGTTTGTAACGTTTTTTTGGAGTAATTTTTAGAATGTTCCCCTAAGGTTCTCGTTTGGTTGCATTTTGGGTAACCTTCCCACAACGTTCCAAGAAAGTTCTACACATATTTGGTTTTTAATGTAAGATTCTTAAAACGTTCTACTAACCACATGCTTGTGACGTTTTTCTGGAGTAATTTTTAGAATGTTCCCCTAAGGTTCTCGTTTGGTTGCATTTTGGGTAACCTTCCCACAACGTTCCAAGAAAGTTCTACACATATTTGGTTTTTAATGTAAGATTCTTAAAACGTTCTACTAACCACATGCTTGTAACGTTTTTCTGGAGTAATTTTTAGAATGTTCCCCTAAGGTTCTTGTTTGGTTGCATTTTGGGTAACCTTCCCACAACGTTCCAAGAAAGTTCTACACATATTTGGTTTTTAATGTAACATTCTTAAAACGTTCTACTAACCACATGTTTGTAACGTTTTTTTGGAGTAATTTTTAGAATGTTCCCCTAAGGTTCTCGTTTGGTTGCATTTTGGGTAACCTTCCCACAACGTTCCAAGAAAGTTCTACACATATTTGGTTTTTAATGTAACATTCTTAAAACGTTCTACTAACCACATGCTTGTAACGTTTTTCTGGAGTAATTTTTAGAATGTTCCCCTAAGGTTCTCGTTTGGTTGCATTTTGGGTAACCTTCCCACAACGTTCCAAGAAAGTTCTACACATATTTGGTTTTTAATGTAACATTCTTAAAACGTTCTACTAACCACATGCTTGTAACGTTTTTCTGGAGTAATTTTTAGAATGTTCCCCTAAGGTTCTCGTTTGGTTGCATTTTGGGTAACCTTCCCACAACGTTCCAAGAAAGTTCTACACATATTTGGTTTTTAATGTAACATTCTTAAAACGTTCTACTAACCACATGTTTGTAACGTTTTTCTGGAGTAATTTTTAGAATGTTCCCCTAAGGTTCTCGTTTGGTTGCATTTTGGGTAACCTTCCCACAACGTTCCAAGAAAGTTCTACACATATTTGGTTTTTAATGTAACATTCTTAAAACGTTCTACTAACCACATGCTTGTAACGTTTTTTTGGAGTAATTTTTAGAATGTTCCCCTAAGGTTCTTGTTTGGTTGCATTTTGGGTAACCTTCCCACAACGTTCCAAGAAAGTTCTACACATATTTGGTTTTTAATGTAACATTCTTAAAACGTTCTACTAACCACATGCTTGTAACGTTTTTCTGGAGTAATTTTTAGAATGTTCCCCTAAGGTTCTTGTTTGGTTGCATTTTGGGTAACATTCCCACAACGTTCCAAGAAAGTTCTACACATATTTGGTTTTTAATGTAACATTCTTAAAACGTTCTACTAACCACATGCTTGTAACGTTTTTCTGGAGTAATTTTTAGAATGTTCCCCTAAGGTTCTTGTTTGGTTGCATTTTGGGTAACCTTCCCACAACGTTCCAAGAAAGTTCTACACATATTTGGTTTTTAATGTAACATTCTTAAAACGTTCTACTAACCACATGCTTGTAACGTTTTTTTGGAGTAATTTTTAGAATGTTCCCCTAAGGTTCTTGTTTGGTTGCATTTTGGGTAACCTTCCCACAACGTTCCAAGAAAGTTCTACACATATTTGGTTTTTAATGTAACATTCTTAAAACGTTCTACTAACCACATGCTTGTAACGTTTTTCTGGAGTAATTTTTAGAATGTTCCCCTAAGGTTCTTGTTTGGTTGCATTTTGGGTAACATTCCCACAACGTTCCAAGAAAGTTCTACACATATTTGGTTTTTAATGTAACATTCTTAAAACGTTCTACTAACCACATGCTTGTAACGTTTTTCTGGAGTAATTTTTAGAATGTTCCCCTAAGGTTCTTGTTTGGTTGCATTTTGGGTAACCTTCCCACAACGTTCCAAGAAAGTTCTACACATATTTGGTTTTTAATGTAACATTCTTAAAACGTTCTACTAACCTCATGCTTGTAACGTTTTTTTGGAGTAATTTTTAGAATGTTCCCCTAAGGTTCTCGTTTGGTTGCATTTTGGGTAACCTTCCCACAACGTTCCAAGAAAGTTCTACACATATTTGGTTTTTAATGTAACATTCTTAAAACGTTCTACTAACCACATGCTTGTAACGTTTTTCTGGAGTAATTTTTAGAATGTTCCCCTAAGGTTCTTGTTTGGTTGCATTTTGGGTAACCTTCCCACAACGTTCCAAGAAAGTTCTACACATATTTGGTTTTTAATGTAACATTCCTAAAACGTTCTACTAACCACATGCTTGTAACGTTTTGTTTTTTTTTGAGTAATTTTTAGAATGTTCCCCTAAGGTTCTTGTTTGGTTGCATTTTGGGTAACCTTAACACAACGTTCTAAGAAAGTTCTACAAATAATGTAACATTCCTAAAACGTTCTAATAACCACATGCTTGTAACGTTTTTTTTTGAGTAATTTATAGAATGTTCCCCTAAGGTTCTCGTTTGGTTGCATTTTGGGTAACCTTCCCACAACGTTCTAAGAAAGTTCTACAAATAATGTAACCTTCCCACAAAGTTCTAAGAAAGTTCTACACATATTTGGTTTTTGATGTAACATTCCTAAAATGTTCTAATAACCAGATGCCTGTAACATTTTTTGAGAGTAATTTTATAATGTTCACCCGTTTGGTTGAATTGTGGATAGTTCTAAAAACATTACACAAATGATTTGTGTGTGTGAATTTTATAATGTTCTCCTGAGATCCCCGTTGATTGATTGATTGATTTGTATTTATTGACTCTGTCAGGAGAAATTCATCATGGGCATCCAACAGAGGTCAGGCATACACAGAATAACTCTAAATGACATAAACTACAGGGTCACCCAAAAACTATTCATATTTACAATTGTCTCCAACTGAACACCACAAAGATAAAGGAAATGATAGTGGATTTCCAAAAATCCAAGCTCCTGGACCAGCCAGTGAACATTCGTGGGGTGGACATTGAGGTAATGCTAACCTACAAATATCTGGGAGTTCACCTGGACAACAAGTTGTACTTGTCCCCTAACATAGATACACTCTACAGAAAGGGACGGAGCAGCTCCTTTTCTTATGGAGGTTCAGATCCAGACATCTGCAAAAATATGCTGCAGGTGTTTTTATCAATCTGTAGTGGCAAATGTACTGTTCTATGCTGCCGTCTGCTAGGAAGGCAACATAAAACAGAAAGATGAACGACAGCTTGACAGACGGGTGAAAAGAGCTGGCTTTGTGATAGGACTCAGATTAGACTCATTGGAGGCTGTGGTGAAGCAATGCACACACAATGGAAGTTAGAAACCATCTTCATAGCGCTGGTGGAATGGAAGGGATGAGGCAGAGATCGACTGATCCAGCTACGTTGCAGAACTGAGATTCTGGAAATGTTTCATACAAACTGCCATCAGAATACATAGTTTGTTGTGTTGAGCTACAATGCAATTTAATCTCCCTTCGAGGATCAATAAATTCTATCCTATTAATTCCTCTGCCCCTCCACCTCACACACACACCATCATTGCTGGCTGTGCAGCAGTTTGATTGAAAAAGGAATGAAAGAGAATTGTTACCTATTCAGTATACAGTTACAGGCAACATGTAACTTCTACTTAATGCATCAGCTGTAATGAACGAGGGAGGATGGGGGCAACACAACAATATTTTTACCAGCCCTCTGGTCATGTTTTGTGTTTTAGTTTTAATGGACAGGTTGCCATGTAATGGATAATGCACAGTGAGGTGGTCATTCTTGAGGATAAAAATCCTGACAGGATGATCAGTATCCTGATACAAATTCCCTTGAAGAGGTTTTCTGCAATAATAATCAACTCACTGTATTATCCTGCTTATTACATTTTTCACATGATTTTATTGAGTTAAAAATAAGTTTATCACTGCTCTGAATGAAAATAATTGCATTTGTTCTTATGGACACAGAACTGTTTGCAATGATGTGTTACATGGCAACAGTCTGCTATCAAGACTTTGTAAAAATTATTTTCTTTATCATAACATTCCCAAAATGTTGACATAATGATTATTGGGGGTCATGTGGACAATACCAACTGCTTGTTCGCTACTGAATTCCTTTCACTAGCCTACTGGACTGCTTCAATATCACACAGCATGTTAAAGGGTGCACCCACACCAAAGGCCACACACTGGACCTTGTGAACTCCATTGGCACAATCCCATCCCATCTTCAGTGCTTGGACCTTGCTCTGTCTGACCAACATGCAATCGTCTTCACTGTTTTTGTCTCCCTGCCCTGGCAGCTCACAAAATGAACCATCACATACAGGAACATCAAGACAGTGAGTACACCAGCCCTAACCAATTTCATAACAACCCACTTGGCCTCTGCTCAGTCCAACATCCTTTTTGATGGGCTGGCTGCTCACTGCCACTCCGCCTTATCCTGCTGGCTTAACTCTCTCGTCCCCCTCAAAATCAGGACTGTCTTCTATACCTATCTTGCCCCCTGGTTCACCACTGAACTCCACCCCTTGAAGGCCACTGGCATTAACTGGAGAGGTTCTCTAAAAGATCTGGCCTCACTGTCCACCTTGAGGCCTATGGATGTGAGGTCCTAGAAAGAAGCTCTCTCCCGGGCCAAAACTCACCACTACTCCACCCTCATTATAGAACCAGAAAAACCAACCCAGAATGCT
Organism: Epinephelus awoara; assembly: GCA_035609425.1. NCBI lineage: Eukaryota > Metazoa > Chordata > Actinopteri > Perciformes > Serranidae > Epinephelus > Epinephelus awoara. The sequence goes on along the minus strand of CM069298.1, from coordinate 43,052,571 downwards.
GTTTTCCACTATCAACCGGCTACTTCGCCCCCTAATAATAATAATTGTTGTTGTTTTTATTATTATATTATTAATTTCTATACTGTTCCCCTTGATGTTCAATTCAAGTTATAATGATAATAATAATAATAATAACAATAATAATAATTGTTGTTGTTTTTATTATTATATTATTAATTTCTATACTGTTCCCCTTGATGTTCAATTCAAGTTATTATAATAATAATAATAATAATAATAATGGTTGTTGTTGTTATTATTATATTATTAATTTCTATACTGTTCCCCTTGATGTTCAATTCAAGTTATAATAATAATAATAATAATAACAATAATAATTGTTGTTGTTTTTATAATTATATTATTAATTTCTATACTGTTCCCCTTGATGTTCAATTCAAGTTATAATAATAATAATAATAACAATAATAATAATAATGGTTGTTGTTGTTATTATTATATTATTAATTTCTATACTGTTCCCCTTGATGTTCAATTCAAGTTATAATAATAATAATAATAATAACAATAATAATAATAATAATGGTTGTTGTTGTTATTATTATATTATTAATTTCTATACTGTTCCCCTTGATGTTCAATTCAAATTATAATAATAATAATAACAACCACAACCTTAAAACATTTCTGTTTTCTGTTAAATGTCATATTCCCAAAACGTTTTGTAGCCTAACATTTATTGCTGGAGGTTGGATTTATCCGAATTCCGAGTACAACCGAACGCAGCATATCCCATGTCGCATTGGGACATCGTGATCGCGCTCAACACAGCGCCGAAATACCTGCTGGTGACCGCGTGATCATCCGCGAGGAAGCGACGAACGAAAAGAAACCAGGAAAATACGACAAGGTGAGTAACTTCAAAGTTATTATATCCAGCTTCATCTGTCGTGTAAAGTTCCTATCTGCCTAATAGTCATATGTCGAAGTATTGTTCATGTGTAAGCTAGCTAAGCTGTGTAAACTAGCCTAAACTGTGTAAGATAGCCAAGCTGTGTAAACTAGCCTAAACTGTGTAAGCTAGCCAAGCTGTGTAAGCTAGCCTAAATCACGGGGAATTACTTCACTGTCTCTGTGTGTCGGCTTCTGTCAGGACACGTGAAGCTGAAGCTAGTGTAACAGACTGTTTTGTATTTGCGATTTATGTTGAGAATGAGGAGCGGTGTCCAGGGGCGGACTGGCCACCGGGAGTACCGGGAGTTTTCCCGGTGGGCCGGTGGGTCAGCGGGCCGGCCCGGTACGGCGTGGTTACATCCACATTTTTCTACCGTCCATGAGCGAGAAGAGTGACTAATTAATCCAAGTGACAAGCATTAATTCTCGGTCCGAACCCGGCCAAAAAAAAAAAAAAAAAAAGAAGAGGTCCGAGGCCCAGCCCGGCCTGTCCGGTCGGGTTGGGCCATCCATGCTCACTTATCAGGAGCCAGTCCAGAGAGCAGAGGAACAGAGAGAGAGACAGCACAGCTACAGGTGTGTGTGTGTAGGCTACCTGCTGTAAAAGGTAGGCTAATACAGCATATTCCATAATCATAGTTGGCTGAAAATCTCAGGACATGTGTAAAGCTCAAGCATGTAGGAGCCTCCTTTCATATTTAATATCTGACAGTAAGCTCAAGATAGAGATGAGAATAGGGCAGAAGTGGTTGAAGAATAAAGTGTGGCCTGAAAGAGGCACATGGTGAAGCACAGGAAACGGCCCTTGAAATGCTGGTCCACGTCAAAAGATTTTAAAAAATGAGTTTTGTTTTTGCTCTCCAGCCGCAGCTCCCTACTAGACCAGTTCTGAGTTTAGTTTAAGTTACATACACTCCAGCCATTATTGCCATTACAATGATAGGACCCTCAGTCAGTACTAAATCTGCTTTTTTATCTGAAACAATGTGGTCTTTTCCCTTTATTTTCTCTTCAGTGTACACCAGAATGTAGGGCTGCTCGATTATGGCAAAAACCATAATCCCGATTATTTTGATTCATACTGAAATCACGATTATTCAAAACGATTATTCATTGATTTGAGAATTTGCTTATATTGGACTTTAAACAGGTTTTCCTTTTTAACACAATGACTAATGTTTAAATACCGTTTGACAAAAAGTAAATTAAAACAAAGTATAAATAATATATACAGGGCACCAGAATAACTTTTTTTACGAGGAGCACAGTGGCCCCTAACTTAAAATTTTAGGGGCGCAAGCAGAAAATTTAGGGGCACACACTGTAAATCAACTTGCAAAGTAAATATTCACATTTCCTCTCATTTTGTAATTGAAAATAAAATTTGATTAATTGCCCAGCTCTAAAGGACATTATAAAATTCATTTGTGGACATTAATTGCTTAATAGTCACCTGATTGCCATCCATTTGGAACCCCACTGGAATCTTGTAACCCACGGGATTCCTGAAAATCTGTCAGCATCATACTCATACATGAGTGCAGGCACACACATACACACCCTCTCTATGTATCTCTGTAGATTATTCATGTTATACTGTTTTAACTTAATTTTTTGTTTATTTAGGGGCATGTCAGAAGAATTTTAAGGCAAAACAGACAGAGGTGGAGGAAGCAGTTGCCACAACCCTGAAGTTTGCACCCCATCGAGGAAAGAAGCAGGTGTGTGTGTGTGTGTGTGTGTGTGTATATAAATTGATGCGTGTTTGGCTTGCTGTTTTGCTTTATAGATTACACAACTTTTAAAGCTTTGAAGTAAAAACTAACACTTAAGCTCATTATATATATCATACTATTTGGCTGGTTTAAAAGAAAAAAGTATTGGTCATCTCATACAGGCCTGATACTTACCAATAACAGAAACTAAAGTTCTTGTTTATGTTCTGTATGTGTATATATATATATATATATATATATATATATATAGTGTTACAAGTGTTACAGAACAAAATTTCATATGGCTCAGCACAGAATTAAAAATATATAAAATATATGCTCTGGGTCCACGTGCTGCAGCACATGACACAACAACCTATACATATCACGTTGCTTCTCATGAATGAAATCATTATGGCGAGTAGTAGGTAGTTTGCAAATGTTAGAAAACAAGACAGTGCACAGTTCACGTTTACACCCAGCTGTTTCTCTGTCGGATCCGTGACCGTGTCTCCGCCAGCGGCAGGACCAGGAGCCGCTGCTGACAGTGGTCCTGATGAAGCTGTGGACACCGAAGGCACCGCACCGGGTGTGAGTCGCACCTGGTTCTTGCTTCAGCATCCCATGTTGAACTCTATCAGATCGCTTGGATGATAGTCCTCCGGCCAAAAGTGAGTGCCACACACGACCGCACTGTGTGGTGCAGAGGTGAAGTCCCGTGGCTGATAGCGTTCCGGTGCCGTGCCGGCCGGAGAGCCACCGTTGCAAAAATAAAGGAAAGAGTGCGCACCCTTCGATTCAGTGAGATCTGGCTGCCGTGTGGGAAATTATGGCTTTCCCTTTGATCTGGCCGAATCAAAGGGCGCGCACTCTTTCCTTTATTTTCCCAACAGCGGCTCGCCGGAGATCTGACGGCAGGTGACACCGGAACACTATCATGTTCAGCCATGTGTTTGTTAAGCTGCGCAGAACGCACCCAGGCACTTTTTTCAATAGACGCAAACCGGTGGACTCGGTGTCCTGACAGGCTGGAGTTTGTGCAACCTCCCCAAACACAATAATTTACCATAGAGATGTGCGGATGGCAGTTATAACCGCCTGGTCTGCGGTTAATCCGCGGGTCGGGTGATAAAAATGAACAATCTGATTAATGGCGGATGGGTTATGGGCGGGTGAAAATAATAGCCTAATAATAACTTTTATTTAAATCGCACCCTTTAAAAACAAAGTTTACAAATTGCTTTGACAAACATTAATGAGGGGAAACTGTATTGCATGCTCTAAAATGTGAACAACACATTTTAATATTTATATTTAGTCAGGCACAATCTGGCCGGCGGCCTAATTGAGGACCCCTGTGTATGGACCAGAACACCAGAGCATGATGGAGGGCGCGAAGGCAGTCATGTGGAAGGGTTTATTTAACACAGTGATCCCCGCAGCAGCAGAAATGAGTGTCTCCTCATTAAGAGTGCCAATGTGCGCCTTTACGCACGGAGTAATGGCGCCGCTTTATTGATTATTTTAATGTCAGTCAGCTGACGGGATCAGCCAGGATCTAATCTTTCCTGATAATATAAACATGCGGGTGCGGGTGGATGCGGGTCTGTAATTATAGAAAATTAATTTGCTCGGATGGATGAGTGATGGATAGATGCGGATTCGGGTGCCGTCAGAGCCCATCCGCGCATCACTAATTTACCATGTTGATGATAAATTAACGCAATCCAAAACTACTGTAAACACACTGACTCACTTTAACACGACTGCCTCCACACTGATGGCAGTGCCTAGCATGTAACTCCCTATCGTGATGTAATATGACGCAGTGTTGACCAAAAAAAGTGTTTTTCGGTTAAATTTGTGTCCTATTGTCTTGAAAAACATTTTCAATTCTCAATCAACTTTTCAAAAGGTAATTTTTAGACAAGGTTACACATGTATTTTGTAAAAAGTATAACCTGCAATATGCTCTTTAAACAGCTCATTCTGACAGGGACTGAAACTGGCAAGAATAGAGCTGGTGAGATCTCTTTCTGTGAGAGTGATTTTGTGCAAAGAACTTCATGAACATGTTTTGTATAGCCCAGTGACCTATTCTAACTTGTTTACAAAGAGTATAATATGTCCTATAGGGTTGGGCGATATGTTAAAAATTTCCAACCGGCCACCGTCAGCCCATCAACTGGCGGTTGCCGATATACAGTACAGGCCAAAAGTTTGGACACACCTTCTCATTCAATGCGTTTTCTTTATTTTCATGACTATTTACATTGTAGATTCTCACTGAAGGCATCAAAACTATGAATGAACACATGTGGAGTCATGTACTTAACAAAAAAAGGTGAAATAACTGAAAACATGTTTTATATTATAGTTTCTTCAAAATAGCCACCCTTTGCTCTGATTACTGCTTTGCACACTCTCGGCATTCTCTTGATGAGCTTCAAGAGGTAGTCACCTGAGATGGTTTTCCAACAGTCTTGAAGGAGTTCCCAGAGGTGTTTAGCACTTGTTGGCACCTTTGCCTTCACTCTGCGGTCCAGCTCACCCCAAACCATCTCGATTGGGTTCAGGTCCGCTGACTGTGGAGGCCAGGTCATCTGCCGCAGCACTCCATCACTCTCCTTCTTGGTCAAATAGCCCTTACACAGCCTGGAGGTGTGTTTGGGGTCGTTGTCCTGTTGAAAAATAAATGATCGTCCAACTAAATGCAAACCGGATGGGATGGCATGTCGCTGCAGGATGCTGTGGTAGCCATGCTGGTTCAGTGTGCCTTCGATTTTGAATAAATCCCCAACAGTGTCACCAGCAAAACACCCCCACACCATCACACCACCAGGCACATGGAATCCATCCGTTCACCTTTTCTGCGTCTCACAAAGACACGGCGGTTGGAAGCAAAGATCTCAAATTTGGACTCATCAGACCAAAGCACAGATTTCCACTGGTCTAATGTCCATTCGTTGTGTTTCTTGGCCCAAACAAATCTCTTCTGCTTGTTGCCTCTCCTTAGCAGTGGTTTCCTAGCAGCTATTTGACCATGAAGGCCTGATTCGCGGTCTCCTCTTAACAGCTGTTCTAGAGATAGGTCTGCTGCTAGAACTCTGTGTGGCATTCATCTGGTCTCTGATCTGAGCTGCGGTTAACTTGCCATTTCTGAGGCTGGTGACTTGGATGAACTTATCCTCAGAAGCAGAGGAGACTCTTGGTCTTCCTTTCCTGGGTCGGTCCTCATGTGTGCCAGTTTCGTTGTAGCGCTTGATGGTTTTTGCGACTCCACTTGGGGACGCATTTAAAGTTTTTGCAATTTTCCGGACTGACTGACCTTCATTTCTTAAAGTAATGATGGCCACTCATTTTTCTTTAGTTAGCTGACTGGTTCTTGCCATAATATGAATTTTAACAGTTGTCCAATAGGGCTGTCGGCTGTGTATTAACCTGACTTCTGCACAACACAACTGATGGTCCCAACCCCATTGATAAAGCAAGAAATTCCACTAATTAACCCTGATAAGGCACACCTGTGAAGTGGAAACCATTTCAGGTGACTACCTCTTGAAGCTCATCAAGAGAATGCCAAGAGTGTGCAAAGCAGTAATCAGAGCAAAGGGTGGCTATTTTGAAGAAACTAGAATATAAAACATGTTTTCAATTATTTCACCTTTTTTTGTTAAGTACATAACTCCACATGTGTTCATTCATAGTTTTGATGCCTTCAGTGAGAATCTACAATGTAAATAGTCTGTGTGTGTGTGGCAGAGAAAAAAAAAGAGGGGGGGATGTTGCATTCATGTGATGTCGGAAAGAATCTAAAAATGACTTTCAGAATGGGATAATTCACATTAGCGACACCTCATGTCAGAAAAACAACTGGGCAACTCGGATCTCCCGACACCACATGAATGCAGCAAAAAAAATGCAGCGTGCTCCGCGAGCCCACTCATGTCCAACATGGCACAGAAATATCTGTGCGTACCGGCAACAAGCACGCCGTCAGAGAGGGTGTTTAGCACGGCTGATAACATTGTTAACCATATGCGCATATGAGTTCACGTTACGGCCGGGTTCCACCGGCCGCACGTCAAGCGCCTTGTTTACCGTTTACATTGGTAAATGCATGAAAAAAAAATCATCACATATCTCCTCTGATAATGGTTTATTTAAAAACACAGTTTGCTCTTTTAGCACACTATTTCATGTAGTTTTTATCTGCTGGAGAGTCGCGTAGGGAAGCATAGCGCAACAAAAATAGAAGAGCATCCTAAAATAGAGAGTTGTTGCGCTGCTCCCGTTGCCGGTGCAGCAGCTGTAATTGATAACAGGGGGGCGAGTTGCTACAGGACTCGTGCTGCAGACGTGTCCGCTGCTCCCGTTGCCGTTGCACCCCGGCCGTAACTTTCAGCTCCGCCATCACTGACGTGTTTTGTGAAAGACTCATGGGAAATCAGTGGAAGCTGCAGGTTCCAATACGCACACACATTGAATTGTGCTCTACATAGTAATTATGGACTATGTGTACCGAGTTGAATTCTGTGGAGACAGACCAATAATTTAGCTAAATAAAATGACAAAAATCGTCCAAAATGAAACCAACCATGATGGATTTAGCCGATGGGCGATTGGCGATATATTCGTCCAATCGCCCAAGCCTAATGTCCTAGGGCTGGACGATTATAGCAAAAATAGTAATCACGATTATTTTGACTGATATTGAAATCACGATTAATAAACATGATTATAAGTTGGTCGTGTTGCCTTGGGGGCAGACACCACAGCGTCACAAACTTTGCAAACAATTTCTTTTTGCTTGACATCCGTCAACTTGAAGCCAAAAGGTTTCCAGATGACTGAAGTTGTCCTACCTTTGTTCTCTACCAAAGGCTGCCTTTCTGCCATGTTCTCAATCACTCGCTCCACATATTATTGATCCACACACGTCACACGCTTGCTGCGGCTGTACGTAACACAGGTGCATTCACGGTGCTTTTCCAGCACAGGGACTTACATACACGCCGCACAGAGCATTAATCGTTTTTCTTCGATTATAATGTTCCCGTTTCCGTGACTGAACCTCGGCAGGTCCGTGGCAGATCTGTGACAGCTCCGTGCAAGCCTGCCGCCTGCTCCGTGGAGTTAATTTGTCCACGGGGAGGAGCAGTGATTATCACCAAAATACTGTAATATCTGCAGATCTGGGAAAGACGGCTTATCAGCTGGTCCACTATTTAGCCTAGTAGCATTTTATGACTAGGTCAAATTACAACTACTGTATGCAACCCATATTTTCTAAAATAATATTACCATGTGAAAAGCCAAGAGGACGCTCTCTTTTTATCTTCCAAAACCTACTTGTCCCTGTGTTTCCCGTTAATTAGGCTACCCCAGTATAATTAAACTCCATCTCATTTACTGTGCTTTGTGTGACATATTTTTTTTTTCGCCGTGTTATCATGATTCAAACTGAGGTATTTGGAGAAGATCCAAGAAATAAATAACATCGATCCGTATGAGCTACCTGCAGCTGGAGCAGTGAGACGCGTTGCCACCCTGCACCTACATGCAGTTGGTTCACTAGGCTACTTCGTTTTCGGCATTATTTAGTATACAGGAATTTAAAAGCCTGAAATCACTGGACACCGCATTCCGTGGTGGCAGCACGTAATGAGATAAAATTACGCCATAAAATAAAATAAATATATTTTGCCAGCAGATAGCATAGGGCTTTAAGAGCATTGTGGCGGATGTGGCGCGTTCCACTACTGTTTTGTAGCTGCTGTCTGCCGTCTTTGGGCTTCATTCCATTTCAGATTGCTGTCCGTCCGTAACTGAATCCAAACGCCACTAATAAATAAATAAATAAATAAATACGAAGAATAAAATAAGGCTGAGCACGGAAGAACCAGAGAGGAAACACCATCACATGGAGCCGTCCGCCCCCTGTCACCCTCCACTCCACCAAGGGAAAGCGGACCCCAAGCCAGCACCACAGAACCAGCGGCCGCTGCCCCCGGTGCACACGGCTCCCACTGAGGAAACACTGGAGTTAAGAACTAAACTATGATAAATGACATAAAATATTAAGATGTAGGCCTAACATAAATAAATTCGTTATTGACCTCTTAAACTCCGGTGTCTGTGCTCCCTCCCTCCTCTGTTAAATGGGATCTCACAGGTGCACTACGTCATCAAATCATGTAATGCTTGGTATCACTGGAATCCGCCGTTGTTTTTCTTTAATTCCTTATGGTTTTCGCACAAGAGCAGCCTAAATACACGAAGTCCAAAATCGCGTTGAGTGGTGACAAGCCATGACATGCCGTTTTTTGAGGGGGAAGGTTAAAGGATTATTCGCAATCTCATGCACAACCGTGAATGGATACATAGCTGGTTTTTAAAAGGTGAGATTTCACTCCTACCACTATTTTTGGCTGAGATATACTGCCTAGAAAGTAGGATCACAACTTTCACGTTTCATATGGCTTTATTTGGTGATATTTTATGGTGTTTCTGTAACAAACAACATCAGCTATCATAATCACACCTGATTCAATAAGGTGTGATGTTTGAAGCTGGCTGAGTGTTGTTGAAGCAGAGTGACCGACTTGTCATTTGGAGGTCCGCCTGGATCTTTCTTATGGGGAAAAACACTGTAGAATGGTCATACTTTGAGCAGTCTTCTTCAAACTTGAAACAAGTGTTCATTGATAGTGTGCCTACAGCCCCACAGTGTCATTTACCTGCTCAGATGAAGCCACAGACAGTTATTCATCCTGAAAAACATTTTTTTTTTTAATTTTAGGCAAAATCTTCAAATTCAGAGGCCCATTACTCTGTCTCTGTATCACCTAGAGTGTTTCTAACACTTTCACAAGAAACTTCAGGGAGTTTGCTTTCTGGCAAGACCTCGTGCATGCATGTAGTCAGAGTGGTTCAGAAGCTACAGTCATTTTAATTTCGGTATGTCATTTTAGGCATTTTTACTACAGAATGGGGGTGGAGTGCAAGAGGTTCAATAAATTCAAACATAAAGCCTACAGTAGATTGAAGTGGAGCATGCTAAAAGTAAATACAATAATAGGCTAAACAGTATCTAAGCAATAATAAAGTGTCTTAATAATAAATTGTATCTAAGATATCTATTAGGCTGCCATTCTGCTCTGTAAATAGATTTTAAAATTTCAATATAATTTTAATATTGTTTTTGCTTATTTCATGATTGTTATTGTTGGTTTATTTTTTTAGTAGTATTGTATTGTCTGAGGATGACTCATTTTAGTAACTATCTACAGTAAAAAAAACAAATAAAAATACACTGGGCCTTCAGAGTCCTCTCTGAAACTACACCTGGCATGGCTTGTGTCCAAAAAATGAAAAAATCAAAACTTTGTCATAGAGCTAAACCAAATACATTATTGGAAAGGTCTCAACCTGGAGAGTAACATGTCAGTATGAAGATTCTGCATGGCTCCTGCTTTGAGCCATTGACCATTGAACCTTGGCCTCAGAGCATGTTTGCAGGCCTATAACTCAGCAACAAAAGGGGGTACAGACATGGGACCAACTCTTATAGAGAGCTCTTGACCTCAACTATCATGTGAGTGTAGTCTACAACTGGGCGTGCTGTCAGATATGGGTAAAATATGGATAAAATTAATTTTCACCCATTTAGAAATTAGATCTTTAAAATCTGATTACACAAGTGTGTTTACCATCCCCTTGAAGTCCACTGTGTACTCTCAATTCAGTGTTTACAACTTCCAAATCTAGGAAAAACACTTATATTTTTGAAAAACTACAATTCCCTGGGACCACGCCATGCAGCTTGATACATATCAGGAATATAGTTGTAGTTTTTCTGATTTGCAAAGTAGAGCTCTAAATAGGGTTTTAAAAAGATATATCTACTGAATATATCTAATATCTAGTAAAGCTGAACTAGTTATTACACTGCACCTAGATGAACTATTTAAGAAAACGTAAAGATGTCAGCTGATTTTCGCTATTTTAGCTAATACGCTAGAAACAGTGTTTACAGTAGGTGTATGCGGCTTGTAAAATAGGGTTGTAAAAAGATACATCTACTGAATATATTTAATATCTAGTAAAGCCGAACTAGTTATTACACTGCAACTAGATGAACTATGTTAAGAAAAAAAGCAAGGATGTTGGCAAATTTCAGATATTTTTGATAGTACTCTAAAAATGGCGTTTTGGGGGTGGTAGTTTTTTTGCCACTTGTTGTAAAATAAAGTTGTAAAAGATAGATCTACTGATTATATCAAATGTCTAGTAAAGATCAACTATCATGTTATTATTATTATGATGGGAAATTATAACAGAGGAATATATTTGCTGTTTTAACATCAAGAACACACTCATGTTTTTGTGTGTATACAGGAGGTTGATGAATCAGGGAATTTGTGTGTCCATCACAAAAAAGGATCCTAATTGACTTTACATTGGCATTGTTTCCATGGTACCTGCACCTAATTTCAACTCATTTTAGTTTTACCACAAAGTATGACTTTCTTGACCTTAAAATTTATGTTTTAAATTCATATTTAGATTTCATGTCACAACTCAAACAGGAACAAAAGATAATATTTCTCTCCTCATTCACTGCCATTCATATTTTTTCTGATCTAAGGTCCCATGAGCTTCACTGGAAAGGGGCGTGACTTCGGCACTCTATACAGAGGGAACTTGTTTAGATGAGTCACAATGTAGCAATGATTGAGTGTTCACTTGCTCACTCAAAATGCCTGTAATGCCATGTCTGAGCACACCTGTTGAAACAATAGGGGGACTTGGCTTGCATTGTTCAAAAATTCCAGCGGTGGTTTTGGTGGTTTATACAAACTGCTTTTACCTCCATTTGCAATCCTTTTCATCCAACATAAAAATTAATTCATTGAATTCCTGCTGTATGTTAGTGTGTCAGCTTTTTATCCATGAAAGCCAGGGACTTGTCTCCAACACACATTCAAGAACTTCTTGTCACGTCACTTCAAAAATTATTATAATATTAGGGGTGCCAAATTATCGCGTTAATTGTGAATAATTAATTACAGCCATATTTAACGTGCTGTGTTTTTTGATCGCGTTAATCTCATTTTTAATCTCTAACTTTATGCCACAGAGTTGCCTTTAATAAAATCCGTCGTGTAGGCGTACGATTATGATTCTTTGTGCTTGAGTTGTGGGAGAGCTGCAGAGCTACAGAGCAGAGCCCAGCATCAGCATTAACTGTCCCCTGCAGTGGCGGTCTGCTCACTCAGGAGTCTATGAAAAGCTGTCTGCCCTAGCACGCAAGTATCTGACCTCCCCGGCAACCTCCGTGTAATTTTCGGGATAATCAGGGCAGGATTCATGATTCAGGACAACTGCTTGGATTTCGGGACTGTGCCGAAAAATCCAAGCAGTTGTCCTGAATCCTGAATCCTGCCCTGATTGTCCCAAAAATTACAACAGAGCAGAGTCTGGAGTAGTTATTGCCCGATAAAACATTAAAAACTGATCATGGTGGTTGAGTTGTCATGCAGCTCCCACCAGCTGCACATTGGCTGCAGCAGTTCCTACATGAATTATGGGTGTTGTAGTTTGAAGAAGAGAAGACAGCGCAAGTTGCAGCCGCAAGGACAGGGAAGCGCAGGCAGCCACGAGAAGGAGTGATTTGCACATTGCAGTGCAGCCTCTTGTTCTAACTGTTCAAAACTGTTCTATAAACTGATACAGCTGTAACGAATGTACCAGGTGTCTTTTATTTTGTTAGCTTTTATTTTTTATTAAGTTTAAAGGACAAGTGCTCTTACATTGATCACTTCCATGAAATAAAACGAGAAATTGGAAAAGAGGAAAATAATTTGGAAAATTGTTAAAATTAGGGAACTGATCACAGATGTATTGTTTCTGTGTGTTTTTACATGACAGTCAAGTACCCCCTGGTGGTCGAGACTGAAGGTTGCAGCACTCTTTATTGGGACTAATCTCAAAAACAATAGAATGTAATGGCTAGGTGTACTGCATCCGTGTTCAAGTGTGTTATTGTTGAAAACAATAATTATGACTTTGTAAAACCACTTTTTGTAATATATATCAATATTTTGATCATCTGCCACAATGTAATAAATTTATTTGAAAATACCTCAAGTTGAGGGTTTTTCTCAGCAATTTTGAGATAAGATTAAAAAAGACATTAATTAGATCAATTAATTACAGATCATAATTAATTAATTAATCTCTCCATTTTTTTAATCTCTTCACAGCACTATATAATATCAAAATAATTAAAGTCCATGGAAAGTGAATTCAATGATTTGCTTCTGAACACCTTATACATGTTTGAAAATTGTTACAGAAAACATGTGAAAAGTTTGGGGATTGTGCATTTCCAATTTGTGGAGTTATAGCCTTAAACTGTTTGTCATCCTCTCAATTTTTTTAATTTTCTGATCCTGAAAAAAAGGGATACGCCGTGACGTCGAGCCGTATCCCGGGTGACCATGGCCCCTCCCCTTCTATATAAAGCCGAATGCGCGCTGTTGTCATTGGATATAGGGGGCGGGGTTTCACGCATTCCGTGGACACGCCCACAGCGTTTGGGAGCAGAGACAGAGGCTGATTGTTACACAAATTTGAAGCCTAATTTCATATATTTTCCGATTTTTTTTTAATCGTTCAAATTTGACAGGGTAGCTTACAACACCTTTTTCTGTGGTATGTCAAACTCAGATGACATATTTATTCTCACTTTACACGGACTTTAAGTTAATAAAGCTACGAAACAAAAAATCACAAAATCATCGAAAAACTCCATATAGCCTTAATAGACTCAGTGTAGAAATGTCTTCTCTCTCTCCCCGCATTCCAAATAACCCAGTACGCAAACACAAACAAAAGGTTAGGGCATAGTTATGTTAAATCACTGGCGTTGGAGGGGGAGGGCAGCTCACTGCGCGCACATTCCGGCAGCCAACATGAGCCGACAACATTCAATACGTGTAAACCAGAGGGGACCCTGCCTGTTAGCTTAGTGTGTGGCTGAATGTGCATTATCTCTTTTAATTACACAATGGATCTTACTGCTCAGCATCCCCTTTAATAATTGTTTCTATTCTCTTGCCCAAAATAGCAGAAACAACTGTGCCTGGCCACTTTTATTTTTTATAATTTTGACGAGACTGTCCACCGTCAAAACAGAGGAGTCTTTGTACTGTATGATAAAACTTCGGCTACTTGTCAAATCCTGTAAAGTTGTGATTATAATCTCTTATTATTCAGTCTAAAAGTAAAGTCTTAACATACTGTGTATTGACCAGATCTATACAGTTAGGCTACTGTACAAGATTCTATTCAAAACATTGAAGAGACTTAATGACAGATGCCTTTCATGCAATCGCCAGTGGCTGGTTTTAGATCTTGAGGCAATTTGCCTGTTTCAACTGCCACTCAGCTCGTAGCAAAGTCAGCTGGTCACGTGGGGCGCAATGACAGTTTTGGACAGAGAGAAGAGAGAGAACAGAAAGGAAAAAAGAGGATCACCTCACCAATTTGTTTGAGGAATAGCTCCATGGTTTTGCGAGTGTGCAAAAGCATGCAGTAGGCTACCATCAATTTATTATTTTATTATTTATTTATCATGTTTTTTTTTTTTACGTGCATCTGAGCGCCTGTGCCGTGCGTAATTCAACTGGGAAGGCACAGCAGAGCCAGCGGGGTTTCTTCACAAGAACACAAATAATATAAGATATTACACACAGTTTTACACACAAAATATCCTCTAAAACTCTCAATATCCTCGTTAATTGCCCTTTGCTGACAACAATCCCATGCAAAGCAGCAAGTGCAGAGTGAATGACTGAATGAATGAATGAATGAATGAATGAATGAGGATTCAAATTAATTAAAATGTGGGCACGATGTATATTTTTTCCTCTCACGGCCACTGCGGGGCTCCATAATTTATTACAAAAAGGTCAACAAAACAGGTTTCCAATTTCAAAATAACTTGTAAACAAACGAAATCTTCAGTATTAGGGGCTGATCATTATTTAAATAGGACCGGGGTATAGTTGGAACGTGATTATGATTTTATCCCCCCCCCCAAAACCATAAACAACATTTTTGTATATAATCACACCAGCAGTAAAGAGGGCAATAATAATGACGATTTCCATCAATAAATAGCACCGTATTTGACTTCGCCATTTAAACCTTACTCTGCCAGGTGGGGTCAGTATTGAGTTCACAAAGTTTAAAGTTTAAAATAAACAGCTGTGAGTATAAAAGCTTTCATTATCAGCTTTCAGGCGTGAGTTTTTTTCTCTCCTACCTTCCCAGCTGTAGAACAGTGTTGTGTTTTAAACCAAATGGACCGGTAGCAGCTGCAAAAATCCATTTTGTGTCCTCTTGTAGTTTTCCAAAGCGGTACTTTAAAGAGCCATTCAGCATTTAACATAAGGAGGAGGAGAACAGTTCATATACAGCGTCCAACTGAAACTGTTTGAGAATTAGCAGTACTGTTATATTTTCTGCCGGACCTGTACAGTATACTACGGAAGCGCATTGCATTCACTGGATGAAAAAAAAATTAGACACCTTATCTCGTAATTATGAGATCAGGAAAGGTGTCACTGTGGCCACTGCTTCGCTCAGAACCACATACTGCACATCCACGAAGGGGGGGGCGGAACTACTGTAACCAGCTGCCACTCGGGTGGTGCCATTTTGACCATATCCCATATCTTAATTATAATGTATATATATTGTAAATTACGACGGAGTATTACACTCAGCAAGGACAACAGTGCGCACCGTATATATTTTGATCTATTTTATATTTCAGATTTATATTGTTTGGCATTAATTGGTGACAGAAAATAACGAATTTCATTCTGCAGGGAAACGTGTGTCCTTACTGTGCATAATGAATCTTGAATCTATGTTTTGTGAAGACCCTGTGTGCGCTCAGAGCTGTGGCACAAGTTACACACTGAAATCTGGCAGAAGAAAAATATTAATAAGACGATAAATAAGTAGGCTTGTCCGCTTTCATTGTGTTTATATCTTAACAGGAGCTGGCCACTACCGTGGTGCTGAAATCAATCGATCTCAGGCACATAGAGTAAGGACACGCGTTTCCCTGCAGAATGAAAATCGTTCTTTTCTGTCACCAATTAATGCCAAACAATATAAATCTGAAGTATAAAATAGATCAAAATATATACGGTGCGCACTGTTGTCCTTGCTCAGTGTAATATTAATGTGCCTGCTGCGGCCGGATCTGTGAGCGTTTGGTGGCTAAGAAGTCTGTTAAGAGTGGGTCAGCTCGATCTTACAACTCCTTCTTAATGAAAGATCTTCTTAAGCTAAGAGCGATGTGGGAAACGCGGCCATTATCATGTCAACACACAGGGAAAATGTGTCCAGAGTTGATGACATTTACCGGGAGAGCTAGAGCCATTTGACTAAAGCTGACGTTCTTACTGCTGTAGCATGATGTTATTAGGCTAAATATTACATTTCTAACAGTGTCTGAGCTGATTTATTGACACAGCATGCTTGTAGGCTGCTGTAACGTTAGGTTTACAGAGGAAATAACGGGATGTGACTTAATCGTTAAAATATCGTTAGTGAAACAGAAACAAGCGTTAGTTAGGGGACAAGAGTCAAGAGTCGCAAAGACTCACATAGGCTCTGTTAAAAGTTACTAAGAACCGGTGTATTTACTGTAGGCTATGTGTCCGGGGTCCTTCGCCGGTGGAACAAGTAACGTGACCACTAACTTGTCCCCAAATGATGTGTATGTGTTTCACTAACGATATTTTCACACGATTAAGTCACATCCCGTTATTTCCTCTGTAAACCTAACGTTACAGCAGCCTACAAGCATGCTGTGTCAATAAATCAGCTCAGACACTGTTAGAAATGTAATATTTAGCCTAATAACATCATGCTACAAGAATTGTGAGCGCGCTTGGCGCGCATCTACATTGAAACTAATGGATTTGTGCGCGTAAAAGACGCTACATGTGAACGGCCCCATATGCAGTTACCTTATGTTACAGTATCCTCAACCAATATCACGAAGCACAATACAAACCATATAAACAAGCTATCTATTAAGGGTACACTACTGATACAATCTGAAGGTGCTTAGGTGACATTTACCCACCTGAAAGAATAAATGAAAACATTTTGCTGGTCTTCAGTAGCTTTACTCTAAGTGTAACTGCCAACTCTATACCTATACCCAACTCTGCCTATATGTCACACATACATTTGCAGTTCTACATCATGACACTGAGATCACTAGGATAATAGGGGACCTAACACTGACCGCTGTGGAAATATCATAGTATAAATGTCGTTTATCAGTAGGCCTACTGCTAATTCTCAAACAGTTTCAGTTGGACGCTGTATCTCTACTGCTCGCATGTGCCACCTGCTGGTTGTTGTTGCGCACTGCAGCTACTCCTGGATCAATTGTTTCACCCCCTTCACTGTGGCTGCGGCATTGAAATGAGTAACATCTGTATGTGAAATGGTTAACAAAGGACGACACAGGCTATTTCCACATATGTAATTAATTAGGCTATTATTTGTGTAATTACAAGATCTTTTCTCGTAATTATGAGATAAGGTGTCTAATTTTCTTTTTATCCAGTTAATGCAATGCGCTTCCGGGTCACGCAAGTTGGATCAAATGAAAAATCGAAATCAAATTTTAATCGTGGCCCATTTTTCGATTTGCTATTTTTGATGTGAGCATAAAATCAAAAATAAGAAAAACAAACCGTTTTTTGTATTTTTGAATTTGATTATTTAACGAATAATGGAAAAACAAACCATTTTTTGATTTTAAATTGAAAATGGAATGAACGAATGATACACAGATTTTTTAAATTCCATTCTCTCATATTCTATTTTTAATTTCAAAACAAAATCAAAACAGCGAAAAATAGGCTGTTATTTGTTTTCCGATTTTTGATTTGAAAACGAGAAATGAAATAACAAGTTGTTATCCGTTTTCCGATTTTGGATTCTAAAACGGATATGGAATGAACGAATGATACGCATACTCGTAGTCCAGCCATCCACAAGGTTTGCTCTCACCCCAGTGGCTGGGAGCAGCAGCCGACTCAGAGCTAGAAGTTTGTCGCGCAAGTTCTTATTCTTTGTCGACTCTGTAATAAAATTATATTTGTCCAGTGTCTCATCCGCTTTTAAGGTCTGCAAAGACACTCTCAAATTAGCATGAAGGAAACTTTCCTTTCGATACACTAATTTCCTCTCAGCAGCCATTATGCTTGAATTGTTTGTGTTCCGCGGTCGACTTCTTCTGCTACTCAATTGGGTTTTCCGGTCAGTGACGTGTGCGCAAGTGGGAAATACCATTGTGGACCATGCAGGGTAACTTTATATAGCGGAGTATAAACCAAAACCTCTGCGTAAAATACGAATGGAAAACAAACAAAAAATCATACAAAACTTAACAAATTAAAGTTACATGACCCCCCCTGAAGCCAAAATAAAAACCATATGCGGCCCGCCGCCGCCCCCCCGTGCTCAAAAAAAAGTTCGGGGACCCCCCCCCCCCCCCCCCCGTTTTGGACCAGCCCCATTTGCATATAAATATCGATCAGCCCCTTACATCTTTTCGGTTATTTTTCTTTCAATTATTTTTTGAAGATGTGATCTCACTGATTAACTGAAAACAATTATACAATATCCCAAAAAAAAATATCCAAACGAAAATATAAGTGTAATCGAGTAAATACCATTCAGAAAGTGCATCAGTAAAGCCCAGTTCTATACGGCTGCCCGCTGCTGACACGCGCAGCGTGCGACTGAAATGTCTGCACTGCAGCACAGCTGCTGTGCCATATTCCACAATATCCAAACTTCAGAATGACGGATACTTTAGAAAAAAGAGGAAGGGCCGACATTTCGAATAATAAAGGCAGGAATTTTCGGAATGGTGGGACTTAAGAAAAAAAGGTGAAGGACCGCCAGTCCGAACAATGGAAGTTAACGTTCGAAGAGGCAAGGTTTCGGAAAGGCAGACAGTTACCCCTGAAAAGAGTCATTGCTATAGAAAAGATACGCTTCCACGTTTGATAAACTAAATGACTGCAGGCTGTTTTTTGTGAGAGAGGCACCATCTCATGACGATACCCTGCAATTGAACGAGTGGGCGTGTCAAGGATTAAGGGGGGGGCTAGAGCCAGCTCGGCAGCTGGCTGGCAACCGGCTGGAACTTGGCTGGGATTTGGCTGGGATTTGACAGGCAGTTGGCCGAGGGAAGGAACTTTTGAGTGGCTCCTATTGTATTTGAGGGAGCGGGAGAGAGTCAACTGCGCTTAAAATTAACCGGATGTTTTATTTTGTTTCTGCGAACGACTTCCTGTTCCACACGATCTGCTCTGTGCTGAATTGCTGCGTTGTGCTCCTGCGTAAAAATAGAAGCTCTGCATATCTACTACGGATGCTCCGGAGCGCCGCAGCTGTGACAGAGCCGGTGGAACCACAAACATTGATTAGAATTGAAATGTATCAGCTCCACTGCACACGCATCTGGTGGAATTTAGGGGTTAGGGGAGGGAGCAGGAGATGATCAAAGAGGGAGATGCACCTTTCAGCAGCTGCATCAGGAACATTAAACCGATTTATAACTTTTCAATCGGGCCATCGGCTGGTTCAAGCTACACTGAGACTGATTCATTAATCTGTGTACCGATGCACTTGCATCTTTTAAATCAAAACCGATTTTCCGATTCAAATTGGTTATTCGTTACACCCCTGTCAGGTCAATTTTCCCGTAATATCAATCTTTCACTATTAGTCTATTCCTATTTCATATTGCATGTAGTTTGGGCCTTTTCTGTCTGTCTCCATGTCTCAAACCTTATCTGGCCCACAAGGTCAGTATATGTGAAGTAGTTTCTCTCTGTGTATGCAAAGGCGATATCTGTTTCTCTGGCATAAGTACTTCCACTCTGTATGTCAATTTGTCTCTCATTCACCCAGGAGCTGAGGTTCCAGGGTCTGAGTGCTTGATAATTTATTTCAAAGAAAATAAACGCCCAAAGGACAGCTCTCTGTGTTTTTCATGATCACCATGAATTATTGCCATTACACAGGCATTTGACTGTTGAGCCAAAAATATAATTTTAGACCCTGCAATAACTATTTAAAGCCAAGTCTTAGAAACTTTTGTTTGTTTGTATGATAGTGTTACGTGTGTTGCAATAAAAGATTATCTAACATGACTTTTTTTTCTATTTTACAGGGGGGTGAAGCAGCAGACCAAACTGCAGAAAGCCAGGACTAGGGCTGTGTTCCTCCATCTATGTTACTTCCTGTATGTTTCTTTAGCAGAAAGTGTTCCTGTTTGCTCTCCTGGTGTTTTCTTTTTTTCCTCGTAGTTTCCAATAAATTGGACAAATGTCAATGTTGACAGAATTTTTTTTCTCTCTGGTTTTTCAGTGAGTATGTGATGGTGACACTTTAAAAGTATTGATATTGATGTAAATGGTATTGTTAAAAAATTCTAGGAACATTCACTGAGTGTTTTAATTTCCTGGGAGTAGGAACAGAATCACATTTGTTTTATAATTTTCATGAAGGGAACATTAAACTGAAAACATTGTGGTAACCTTCCTATAATGTTCAGTTAACCTTGGGAACGTCAGGAAAACTTGCTATTTATAATTGTGTTTAAAACATTCAAACATTTTGGCAACCGTCCTATAATATTCAACTTACTTTCCCAGAACATTCAGGGAACATCAAAATAGCCTTCTGGTTATGGTAGGAAAACTTGCTGTTTTAACTTGGAAGGAATGTTTGAGGGAGAACTTTCTGGTAACCGTCTTAAAACGTTCAATTAACCTTCCCAAAACATTCAGGCAACATCAAAATAACCTTCTGGTAACGTCAGGAAAACTTTCTGTTTTAACTTATAAGGAACGTTTGAGGGGAGACATTCTGGTAACCTTCTTATAACCTTCAATTAACCTTCCAAGAACGTTGAGGGAACATCAAAATAACCTTCTGGTTACGTCAGGAAAACTTGCCGTTTTAACATGCAGGGAACGTTTTACGGAGAACATTCTGGTAACCTTCTTATAACGTTCAGTTAACCTTCCAAGAACGTTGAGGGAACATCAAAATAACCTTCTGGTTACGTCAAGAAAACTTGCCGTTTTAACATGCAGGGAACGTTTTACAGAGAACATTCTGGTAACCTTCTTATAACCTTCAATTAACCTTCCAAGAACGTTGAGGGAACATCAAAATAGCCTTCTGGTTACGTCAGGAAAACTTGCCGTTTTAACATGCAGGGAACGTTTTACGGAGAACATTCTGGTAACCTTCTTATAACGTTCAATTAACCTTCCAAGAACGTTGAGGGAACATCAAAATAACCTTCTGGTTACGTCAGGAAAACTTGCAGTTTTAACATGCAGGGAACGTTTTACGGAGAACATTCTGGTAACCTTCTTATAACCTTGAATTAACCTTCCAAGAACGTTGAGGGAACATCAAAATAACCTTCTGGTTACGTCAGGAAAACTTGCCGTTTTAACATGCAGGGAACGTTTTACGGAGAACATTCTGGTAACCTTCTTATAACGTTCAATTAACCTTCCAAGAACGTTGAGGGAACATCAAAATAACCTTCTTGTTACGTCAGGAAAACTTGCCGTTTTAACATGCAGGGAACGTTTTACGGAGAACATTCTGGCAACCTTCTTATAACGTTCAATTAGCCTTCCAAGAACGTTGAGGGAACATCAAAATAACCTTCTGGTTACGTCAGGAAAACTTGCCGTTTTAACATGCAGGGAACGTTTTACGGAGAACATTCTGGTAACCTTCTTATAACGTTCAGTTAACCTTCCAAGAACGTTCAGGGAACATCAAAATAACCTTCTGGTTACGTCAGGAAAACTTATCGTTTTAACATGCAGGGAACGTTTTAGGGGAGACGTTTTGGTAACCTTCTTATAACGTTCAATTAACCTTCCAAAAACGTTTTGGGAACATCAAGATACAGTTAGGGTTACGTCAGGAAAACTTGCCGTTTATACCAGTATATTACGTTGTGTTGCAACGTTCAAAAAACGTTCCTATACCTTAAAACAAACGTTCCCAGAACGTTCAGGGAACCAAAATGTGTTTGCTGGGAAGCAACCTATGTCAGGTCAATGTGGTGCAGCCAGGGGCGTTTCTTGGGACTGAGAACATTGGGGGCTGAGCCCAGAACCTTATAGGGAAGTCTAGGGGATCCTACCTGGGAAAAAAGCTCTATGCTTTCTTGAGCCTTATTGCGTCTTGTCTACAGCCAAATACTGCCAACATGTACTTCAAAATGTGTCAAAATAAAATTATATTATATTGATAGAAACAGGATGATGCACTTATAGATAACACAGGAATTAAAGCCAAAAAAATAAATATTTTGTAAATATTTTGACTGAAGCCAAGTCATATTCCCCCTCAATTTTTAAAAAATGTTAGAGGTTACATGATTTGCGATTTTTAGTTTGCTTTTTTTTTTAACACCAGACCATGTGAAAAAGTTGAGTGATGATGCCTACAGACTATATCAGGAGCCATATTTTCCCCAAAAAATGCACATTGCATGAGTCAGTTTAATTTTTGGCATTTTATTTTTCCTTCCACCCCTACTGTGTTGTGTTCTGTCTCTGCTGGTCTTTTTTCTCCATCTGCTCATTCCTTCCATCCTTTGCATCTGCTGCCAGAAAAACAAAGAAATGTAAACTGAATGACAAAAGAACATATTAAATTAAATATTTTAAAAACATTTCTTTTTTCACTTGGACAATTTTCAGATAAATGTCACTGAGTGTTACTGTACCTTTCACTTTTCCAGCTGCTGTTTCCCTCCATGACTCATGTTTCTCTCTGTCACATATCTTCTGAAAAAACGAAACAAAAAAAAAAAAAGAACAGATAAACAAACTGATTTCAGGCACACACCATTTTCTGATGAGGCTAACTCACCATGCTGTAGGTTTTAACTCTCCATCTGATTCTCTCTTCTCGCTCAGCTTTCACAATAAAAAGAAAAAGGCCAACACTTCAACCCACACAGCAACGTTAGAAGGACATAACAACAGTTACGTAGTTGTGTGCGGTATCTTTGGTAACTTATGTGAGAAAAATATCACTGAATTTATGTGTGGGAAAAGTCGCCAGCCGTACCGAGCCTTCAGGGATTTTCAGCCCGCCTAAGAGCGTCTATCACCGGGGAGGACTGTCCCGCAGCTCCGCCGGCATGCCAGAACAGAATTTAAATTATTCATTTACCTGTTTCTGGTAACGGCTCCCCGGAGACGTGAGCCTCAGCCGAGTCAGCCTCCTTGTTTTTGAAAAAACGTCTTATAGCCATGATCTTCCGTGTTGTTGCTGAAACTTCTCCCTCCAGCGCGCCAATGGTTTAGATACCGGAAGAGCCTGGTGACGCGAGGCTATCAGCCAATAAAACACGGACGCTTCACGCAACCCCTCCCTCTGATTAACCAGTCTCGACGTCATCCTGTGTTGCATTCACTGAAAATGGACAACTACATCTTCTTTAGTGGCTCGTTAATGTAAAGTTATCATTATTTCTTCTGAAGTTGAATTATCCGGGGCTTAAGAAAAAACGTTCGGGGCTAAAGCCCCGGATGCCCAGGCCAGGCGACACCACTGGGTGCAGCTAAGTTTATCTGAGTGTAGCTAAGTTATTGCAATGTATTAATTGGCTAGCAGGCCACAATTCTTCACAAGCTAACATATACATGATTCTTACTTCTCAGTTAGAAATTTTTGGCTCAAAAAACATTCTGACACAAAGCAATGTTCTAGTAATGTTTTCAGCTGGAAGTTTTCTTTTAGTTCCCAGAATGTTCTCCCTAAAGGTGGGTAAAGGTAGGCTAAAAACATTCTAAACTGTTAGGTTATAACGTACTTAATATTGATAATGTTGTTAGCAGTCCTGGACTGGAAATATAGTGAGTTTTCCCTGTAGTCAGGTCCGCTAAATGATCCGCAGGCCATAGCAAATAAAAAAAATCATTCCTGCATAATGGCTCGCAGTAAAAGAATTATTGTTTGGGAGTGTCCTGAACTCGTCTTGCTGTGTCAAATGCCTGCGAAGCAGCCAGTCAGGCACAGAAAGGCTGTACTCTTTCCATTGTGGCCAAAACACATTAAATGAACCAATGTTGTCAGGTTGCATAACATTACGGTATGGATACAGAAAGAACTAAAATAGTAAACGACTTATTAATCGTATTATCGAGGAAAACTCTGTGCACAAGCTGTAAAAGAAAATCCATGTAATCTTCTAATAAACTACAGTGGTGGCAGAAGGAGCCTACTCAGATTTTTTACTTAAAGCAACACTTACCTTTCTGGAAATTTTATACCTTGCTTTAGGTTATAATGCTAATAATAAGGTGATGGCACACTGAAATGTAGGTGAATTCCACCAGAGATAAAAACTCATAATTATACTATTCTCATATGGTTCTACGCAATGATTGGTCAGAGTTTTCCCCTGTCCTGTCTGTCTTCCCCACGTGGAAGCCTCTGACTGACGTAACTGCTCGCGTAACATCCCCCCCACCCCTGCCCCTGAGACTGTGAGACAGCAAATAGGCTAGTAACAGGGACGCTTGTGGATATAAACTAGTAACAGGGAGGCTTGTGGATATAAACTAGTAACAGGGACGCTTGTGGAATTCAAATAAACACAAGAAGTTTGTGCTCTAGAAAAGGATCAACACTCAGTGAATACTCTCCTAAACCCTATGATAAGCTATTATGGCAAGGCTTACCTATACAGACCAATGAGCAGTGATAACTAACATGTCTTTGGGGTCATCGGGTGGGAACCTCCTTTCACCGGTGTTTCGTCTAGTTGGTCCCACGACACCTCCAGGAGGCTAGACAGTGATCTCTGGCGTCCCAGAGACACTCCCCGAATGCCAGGTCTCACTGCTCCACACACTGACCACACAACCTCCTTTACCTTACCTATACTACCACACAGGAGGTAGACCCAGGGAAGGAAGCCTTGCTAGGCTATCACCCTCCCCCGCCAGGTTAGGCCGTACAGTCTACCTCCCCACCTGCTGCATGGCCTCAAACAAAATGAATTCAACTAGGCCACTCCCACACTTAAATAACCTTCCTCGTCCTCCTTATTTACACGTGGCTTTCACAGCCCAAACAACACTGCCACCTTTCCTAGCACATTCACCATACTCTAGTTCACACACTACATAACATAACTACAATATAAGCTTAAGTTAAAGGAGATAAATGAACTCACAGGATCAGCAAACACCACAGGATCAGCAAACACACTCACCCTGCTGCATGGCCTCAAACAAAATGGATTCAACTCCCACACTTAAATAACCTTCCTCTTCCTCCTTACTTACACATGGCTTTCACAGCCCTAATTCACACTCTAATTCACATACTATATGACATAACTACAATATAAACTACAGCTAAAGGAGATAAATGAACTCACAGGATCAGCAAACACTCACCTTGCAGCATGGTCTCAAGCAAAAGGGATTCAAACGCAATGATTGGTCAGAGTTTTCCCCTGTCCTGTCTGTCTTCCCCACGTGGAAGCCTCTGACTGACGTAACTGCTTGCGTAACATCCCCCCCACCCCTGCCCCTGAGACTGTGAGACAGCAAATAGGCTAGTAACAGGGACGCTTGTGGATATAAACTAGTAACAGGGACACTTGTGGATATAAACTAGTAACAGGGACGCTTGTGAGTATGAACTAGTAACTGGGACGCTTGTGGATATAAACTTTTCCCTCTAACAATGGCTGACAAATGCAGACCACCGATTCCACCTCCAGCCACTCCAACAGGGAAATCAGTGGGCAAAATAAAGAATATTGCAGAAAAAGCTAACACTAAGAGAGAACTTGATGCTGCAAGAGCCAAAACTCGGGTCAACATCGGCTCTGCTTTTGAGCAATGGTGAAGACTGATGCAGCTTCATCCTGAGCTAATAACGGATGAGATGGTCGCAGAGTTTCTGCTGGACAGGTATTTTTAGTTTGCCTCTAAGTTTGAATCAACATTGCGACAGCCTCTGCATACACCGGCAAAGTAAACACGGTGCAACAGGAAGTAAATTCTTCAATGCAATACAGTCACAAGTTTCTAACAGACATTAGAAACCGCTGCAGAGATATAACGCTACAACGGAGAGAGCTCAGTAGCAAGCTTGGCCTGCTGCGTCGAGCTAGCCCTGAGATGACCGTGGTTTCGCTTTGAGCTGTCTCGACGGAGAGACTGTGACAGGACGTGGAAGCAGGGGAAGCGCTGAAGGGAAAGCTTTAGGCCAAGAGCTAACCCCATCAAACCAGCTGTTCCCAGCATCCTTCTGGCAGACGTCTGCTTGCTGGACACGAAAATGGATTACATCCGACTGTGGAGATCCACTCACCGAGCAGTGAGGGACTGCTGCGTCCTTGTGTTCACGTGTTCACTGAGACTTGGATGAATGGTTACATATCACACCTCAGAGTTGAGCTAACAGGGTTAACACTACATCGAGCAGACAGGGAGGCTTCACCATCTGGTAAGCTCCATGGTCGCGCTCTGGTAATATATACAAACAATTCATGGTGCTGTGTTGAGAAGAGGATCTCCCAGTTCTGCTATCAGGATGTGGAGTTTTTGACTGTGAAATGTCAACCCTTTTCATCTTACTATTGCACTATATGTTCTTACTACGGCAGCATATTGCTGTCACCGGAGGAAAAAAAAAACAGCTCAGCATCACGTTATTACGTGAAACGTTTAATGTTCTAACAATATCTTTTCACATTTTAACAATATCTTTTTTCACGTTATAACAAGGAGATATGACATTTTCACCTTCACCTTATTTCGTGAAAGCATCTTATCACGTTATAACGTGAAAACATCTTATCACGGAATAACATGATAATTTCATGTTATAACGTGAAAATGTCATATTTTGAAATAACGTGATGCTTTCACGTTATAACGTGAAAAAAGATATTGTTAAAACGTGAAAAGATATTAATAATAAACCTTTCACGTAATTATGTGATGCTGAGCCATTTTTTATTTCCCTCCAGTGGCAGCAATATGCTTCCGTATCTTACTTATATGTTGCACAAATTATTTTTAGCTGTAATAATACATAATAGAATTCTTCAAAGCAACTAAAGCTGTCAGATAAAGGTAGTGGAGTAAAGACTACAATATTTGCCCCTGAAAGAGTAGAAGAAGAAGAAATGTGAAATGGAAATACTCAAGTAGGTTATGAGTATGCCTAACTCAAAACTGTACTAAGTACGGTACTTCAGTAAATGTACTTAGTCACATATCTCCACTGTTAATAAGATAAGAGATAAGATACACCTTTATTGATCCCACAATTGAGAAATTCCAGTATTACAGCAGTCAAGGGGAAAGAGTTAGATTAAAGATTTCAGTATTTAAAAACTGAAAAAACTAGGCATGCAAAAAATAAAATAGTACAAAACATACAAGAAACAGCAATAAATAATAATAATAACAATAATAATAATAGTAATAATGAGCAGTGGATAAAAAGTGAGCAATGGATTAAAGTGAATATATTTAGTGCAAAGTGAATATTGTATGTGCAAATAAACAACAGCATGGTGACAACAATGCTTATAGTGGTGTTTATAAAGTGTCCATAGTGTCCCTAAATTGTCCATGGTGCAGTTTATTGTGAGCAGTGCTGGTTATGTAGCCTGACAGCAGCAGGCAGGAAGGACCTGCGATAGTGTTCCTTCACACACTTGAGGTGAAGCAGTTTATCGCTGCAGGGGCTCTCCAGAGCTTTTATCTCCTACAGGGGCTGGGAGTCATTAGTCCTCAGAGATGACAGCTTGGCTGTCATCCACCTTTCTCCCACCACCTGCACAGAGTCCAGAGAGCATCCCAGAACAGAACTGGCCTTCTTGATCATCTTGTCCAGTCTCTTCCTATCTGCAGCGGAGACACTGCTGCCCCAGCAGACCACTCCGTAAAAGATGGCTGATGCCAACACAGTGTCAAAGAAGGTCTTCAGGAGCACTCCCTGCACTCCAAAAGGCCTGAATTGCCTCAGCAGGTAGAGTCTGCTTTGGCCTTTTCTGTATAGTGCTGTTATGTGATTAGTCCAGTCCAGTTTATTGTTAAGATGAACACCCAGCTACTTATAAGATGTCACCATCTCAATGTCCTTTCCCCGGATGTTCATTTGTGTTGGGGGGAGGAGTCTGCGCCTGCAGAAATCCACCACTAGCTCTTTGGTTTTCCCCGTGTTGATCTGAAGGTGGTTCCTCAGGCACCAGTCCACAAAGTCCTGGTTCAGTTCTCTGTGCTCCCTGTCGTCGCCATCTGTGATGAGGCCGACTACAGCAGAGTCATCGGAGAACTTCTGCAGATGACAGGTGGGGGTGTCGTATGAAAAGTCTGCAGTGTAGAGGGTGAAGAGGAACGGTGCCAGTACCGTCCCCTGCGGGGCCCCCATACTGCAGACAACCAAGTCCAATACACAATCCTGGGTCCTGACATACTGCGGCCAGTCCGTGAGGTAGTCCAGGATCCAGGATGTGAGATGATTAGCCACCCCTATGTGCTCCAGTTTGTCCCTCAGAAGCGCAGGCTGTATGGTGTCAAAGAGCATGAATCTCACAGCGCTTCCAGGCTTCTCCAGGTGAGAAAGAGCTCTATGCAGGAGGAAAATGCCAGGCTGGCAGGCAAACTGCAGCGGGTCCATTGAAGAGCTTACTGCGGGGCGGAGACAAGACAGGACCAGGCGCTCCAGAGTCTTCATGAGGTGTGATGTTAATGCCACTGGTCTGAGGCTGCTGAAGTCCTTGGGGTGCGGAGTCTTGTGCATAGGTACCACGCAGGATGTCTTTCACAGCTGTGGTACTCTCCCCAGCCTCAGGCTCAGGTTGAAGATGGTTTCAGCTATGCCGCACAGTTGGTCTGCGCAGGCCTTCAGGAGCCTGGAGCTGATGCCGTCTGGACCCGCAGCCTTCCTCGTCTTTATCCTCCTCAGCTGATCTCTCACCTGACAGGTAGTGAAGGACAAGCTGGAGCAAGGGGATGAACAGATTCAGATCATTCACCCACTGCTGGTCGCCTCTGGTCTGGGAGTCTAGTTGTTTGTGTCCTGAGATGGTTTTCAGACCTCTCCAGATTCCACTGACGTCACTCTGCTGCAGCTGTTCGTCCATATTCTTTTTATATTCTTCCTTTCCCCACCTGATGTTTCTCCGTAGCTCCTTCTGCATGGCCTTCAGCTCCTCCTTAGTTCCAGAGTTAAAAGCTCTCGGCTTCTCCGCTTACCACTGTCTGCTGTCCTGTCATGCCTGAAGAGCTGGAATCTGTCCAGTGTGGCGATCGTGTCCAGTACTTAAGCATTCAGCCATGTCTCTGTAAACACCAGCATGCCACTCTGCTGGTACTCTCTCTGACGGCGAGTCAGCGCCGACAGCTCATCCATCTTGTTGGTGGGGAGCGATCATATGATCCCCATAACGACGGACGGGAGGACGGGTTTGTACTATCTCCTCCGGTGTCGGCACAACATCCCGTCTCCTTCACTGCAGCTCGTGGGGAATATCATGCCTCTCCTCGGGCCACACCACAGTGTGTTGTAGCGCTAACAGCTGGTCCTGGGTGTAAACAATGAAGCCACGGCTGGGCGCTGGGTCC
The DNA here is from genome assembly GCA_035609425.1 of Epinephelus awoara. Taxonomy (NCBI): domain Eukaryota; kingdom Metazoa; phylum Chordata; class Actinopteri; order Perciformes; family Serranidae; genus Epinephelus; species Epinephelus awoara. The sequence continues at coordinate 43,023,170 of CM069298.1, read as the reverse complement.
CCGCACACGATTATATCCATAGAAAAATGGGAGAAAGACCGCTATAAAGAGAGCAGTCTTCGTCTCCATACCAAAGCAAAAAATAAGTGCTAGATAGCTAAACTGAAAAAAAACTCAAAGTAAGAAAGTTAAAAAGAAAAAAATAGAGAAAAGCTCGGCGGTGAGCAGGAGCTGCTATAACAGGCGTCTGCACTGGGGGTGCCATCATGCTATAGCATTAAACTCTAGTTTAATGACAGCAGTTGTTATTCTTTTTCTACTGAAAACTTATACTAATTTCTAACAGCTACTAATGTTTTTAACTCATGATCCACAATATTTTCCACAATTTTCTGGAAAGATAAATGACAGTTTTTGAGGTAAACATCTCATTTATCAGTAATTAAGGCTTTCATTTTAAATTTTAGTCAGTGGAACAATACAGTGTTTGAGAGTGGAGGCTTTAGGTTCCCTCTTTGCAAGTGTAGAAATGTGTAAAAGACAAATTACAGTACTATATGTGTGTGATCAGTGTGGGATGAAGGTACCGGGTTAGTAAAAGATTTATTTAGTTGCATGCAAGACACTTATCTGCTGTGAGCACGCAGTAAGGTGAGAAAAAGTGAGCTGGGGCAGGCAGGTCCTCCAGCAGCAGTGATCCTTCTTGCTGGATGTCCCAGGACAAAGAGGAATAAATTAAGGGCTGAGTCCCTTTGATTGACCTGACAACATCACAGGGTCAATCAATCAACTTTATTTGTAGAGCGCTTTTCCTGCATGGACATGCAACACAAAGTGCTTTGCAGAATTAAAAACAATTAACACAAGAAAGAAAAACAGTTACAAAGAAAGCCCCTCCCTCCCACCCTCCATACTAGACACACAAACAGACACACACACACAGACACACACACACACACACACACACACACACACACACACACACACACACACACAATAGGGAGACATGGCATGGCACTGAGGATCAAGGGAACGCCACCTTTGGCGTCATCCACACTGGGAGGAGCAGCAGGCCGTGCCATCGGGGGGACCAGCACCCAGGCCCCCCGACTCCGACAGACAGGTGGACCCCCACATCGAAGGGAGGAACCACCAGCCGGCCGGGCCGAAGGGACCCAAGGGCAGCACCCCCACTAGCAGACCCGACACAGCTCCCAGTGTGGAGGACCCCCCTGAGGAAACACTGGAGTTAAAAGCTAAAGACTAAAAGCATAAAATAGGACTAAAAGAATAAACAAAATAAAATAAATACAGTACCAAAAAATAAATACGTAAAATTATAAATAAAATAGAATAAATAAAGTACCAGTGATAAATAAAAACAGAAAATTATTAAGATTAATATCATCTTAAAAAGCAAGATAAAAGCAGCAACACAAAATACGACAGAACCAGATAAGAACATAAGAAGAGTTTAAAATATTAGTTAAAAGCCTGATTAAAAAGGTGTGTCTTTAATCTTCTTTTAAAAATATCAACAGTCTCTGCAGTCCTGAGGCTCTCCGGCAGGCTGTTCCACAGGTGGGGGCCATAGTGGCTAAATGCTGCCTCACCATGGGTTTTTGTTCTGGGTTTTGGTATGGTTAAAAGGCCAGTGCCGGAGGACCTCGAGGGTTGATATGGTAAAAGCAGATCAGATAAATAAGAGGGCGCAAGGCCGTTAAGACATTTAAAAACCAGTAAGAGAATCTTAAAATCGATCCTAAAGCGGACGGGGAGCCAATGCAGCGACTCTAAAACCGGTGTAATGTGTTCCCGCCCTCTGGTCCTCGTCAGCACGCGTGCGGCTGAGTTTTGTAATAATTGGAGATTTAAAATACTCTTTTTGGGAAGACCAGAGAACAGAGCATTACAATAATCTAAGCCACAGGAGATAAAAGCATGCATTAGCACCTCCGTACTGGCCTGAGAGAGAAACGGGCGGACTCTGGCTATGTTCTTAAGGTGATAAAAACCTATTTTCGTTATATTTTTGATATGTGGGATAAAATTCAGCTCAGAGTCAAAAGTCACACCCAAATTTTTTACTGATTGGGTTGGTTTAAGATCCTGTATCGCATTTTTTATTAACGATAAAATCACAGGGTGCAGGTAAAATTTCAGCAGGAGTGCTCTGTAAAATCTCAATAAAATTTGCAGCCACTTCAGAAGTAAGATAGCGCCTCACATGTCCCATGTCACAGTAATCAAAAGCAAATAAGATTGGCTGAACTGGTTGAAAAACAGAAGACTATGGGAAATGGGGTTCATCTGACTATCCTTGGAGAAAAAACGAGTCCAGTGGTCCCAACAGTTTTTATTTGGGTTTGGTAACAAAGAGATAATGGCCCTGCACACAGAGACACAGAAATTTTGTAGTGTTAAGTTTCAAAAGTTAAAAATTCAGTTCTAACTGTATCGCAGTTTAACATCCCATTCTCGTCCATAATTGCTGTTAATTGCTAGGCTAATAAATCAAATCAAATCAACTTCATTTATACGGCACTTTTCATACAACAGTAACACAAAGTGCCTCACAGAGGTTAAAAACAACAAAGAACCAAAACAGAAAACAACCACCGCTGCCGTAGAGACCACCCCGACCCGGGCAGACAGGAGTCTCCACACCGAGGTGCAGTGCCCTTCAGCCACCTAGGTCAGAGCAGTCCACGGGACGGCACCCCCATCTATAGACCAGGAACAACTCTCAGTGTGGTAGGCCCCCATGAGGAAACAGTGGAGCGAAAAACTCAGGGACTAAAACAGTAGGATAGGATAAAAGGTATAAAATGAACCGAATAAATAAAAAGCTATTTAGCACACAAAATTAAGTTAATAGCTAGGTAAGGATGATCTAAAACAGACACATAAAATGCATCAAAACTAAAACCTATAACAAAAATAACAAAAGATAAAGATTAAATGAGATAAGAATGTAAAAAAGGAAGGGTAAGAGCATTTAAAAAGACAAAAACAAAAAAACAAATAGATAAATCGGTTAAAAGCCTGATAAAAGGAATTTAAAATAGATAAATAAAGAGATCAGTTAAAAGCCTGATTAAAAAGATGAGTCTTGAGCCCCTTTTTAAAAACATCAATAGTCTCTGCAGCCCTGAGGTTCTCCGGCAGGCTGTTCCACAATCGGGGGCCATGATAACTAAATGCCGCCTTCCCATGTGTTTTAGTCCTAACTTGTGGTATGGTTAAAAGGCCTATGCTGGAGGACCTCAGGGTCTGCAAGGGTTGATATGGTAAAAACAGGTCAGATAAATAAGAAGGCCGAAGACCGTTAAGACATTTAAAAACTAATAAAAGAACCTTAAAATTGATCCTGAAGCACACGGGGAGCCAGTGCAGCGATTTTAAAACTGGTGTAATGTGCTCACTGCCCTCTGGTCCTCGTCAGCACTCGTGCAGCTGAATTCTGTAATAATTGTAGATTTGAGATACTCTTTTTGGAGACCAGAGAGCCGGGCATTACAATAATCTAACCTACAGGAGATAAAAGCATGCATCCTGAGAGAGAAACAGGCGGACTCTGGCTATATTCTTAAGGTGGCAGAAACCTACCTTTGTTATGTTTTTAATATGTGGAATTAAACAGAGCTCAGAGTCAAAAATCACACCCAGATTTTTTACAGATTGTGTTGGTTTAAAATCCTGTAGTTTTGGTAAAAGTTTCTCTCTCTGGCCTTCAGGACCAGTGACTAAAACCTCTGTTTTGTCCTGGTTGAGCTGTAGGAAATTCACTGCCATCCATGACTTGATATCTAAAATGCAGTTAAAAAGGGCATCAATTGGCCCTGCGTCATCAGGAGACACAGCGATGTACAGTTGCGTATCATCAGCATAACTATGAAAGCTGATGCCGTGCCTCCTGATGACGTCCCCCACAGGAAGCATGTAGAGATTAAAAAGAGTTGGACCTAAATTTGACCCCTGGGGGACCCCACACTTTGACTCATGGGTTCATGAGAACATGTATCCATACTTGCAAAGAACTGTCGATCAGTAAGGTAAGAGACGAACCAGTTAAAAACAGTACCAGAGAGGCCGGCCAGGTGCCTCAGTCTATTTAATAAAATGTGATGGTCTACTGTATCGAAGGCGGCGGTTAGATCCAGTAAAACCAAGACTGTGATTTTATGGTTAGATTTAAAATGCAGCTGATGTCGTTTAAAATCTTTCAAAGGGCTGTCTCGGTACTGTGGTTCATCCTAAAACCAGACTGATACTTCTCTAAAGTGTTATTTGTATTTAAAAAACATTTACTTGGGTAAAACCTAGTTTTTTCTAAAATTTTGCTTAAAATTGGTAAGTTGGATACAAGCTGATAATTATGGGGTCTGAATTGCCCTTCTTTAGAAGGGGCTTCACCACCGCTGTTTTACAATAGCTGTTTCTTAAAGAATCCAGAAAATGTTTTAAAAAATGGTGTGGGAATTAGGTCTAAAAGGCACGTTGTGGGCTTTACTTGGGGAAAACTCGACCAAGTGTCCTCGCATCAACCAGGGCAAAACTCTCCAGTGTTTTCTCAGGTAAAAGCAATGATCCTGGTGTGTCGACAGTTAAAATCTGTCGAGATAAAAGACTGGATCTGATGTCATTGATTTTACTTCTGAAGTGGTCTGCAAAGTCCTCACAAAGGGCATTGGTTCTTAGGCAATCTGTTAAAATTACTGTTTGTTAAATATCAATTGTGGAGAAGAGGAATTTGGGATTGTTTTTGTTGTCAGAGATTAGTTTTTTGAAGTGGGAAATTCTTGCCTGTTTGGCTGCGTTATTGTAGGTTTTGAGATGTTGACGTAATATTTCCTAGTGGACTCTTAGTTTTGATTTTCTCCACGGGGATGTAGATTTTGTTCTAATTGTTTTGCTTAAAAGTGGAGCCACTGAGTCAAGCATTGACTTGAGTTTGTTAAAACTGTCAACAATTGATGTCTATTTTCTATTTGTCTATTTACTATTTGTGGTAATCCATGAGCTATCATCCTCCCTTCTTTATCCCCTTTTTACACACACAATCTGCAAACAGGAAAGAGCAAATGCTGCATGTTCTGCTCCTCTAATCTCTTGAGTTTAATGTTGAATTGGGATGCAACCTCACCACGCTTTCTATTCTCCACTAAGAAGAAGCTGATGAACAAGCCCATTTAGGTAGCTTTAAATACCTCCCAAACTGTGGACAATTTAAATTTAGTAGAAAAAAATAATCCAAACCTTAATTCCTTATGAGGGAGTTTTTTTCTTTGTTTGTTTGTTTGTTTTTCTTCATTTTTCAAGAAATATGTGTATTAGGTTGCCACCATTTAGATTTTCAGGGGTTGGGTAATGGGAAAAATATAACAGAGTATGCAGCATGGTCCCTTACAACAGTGTCATTCATCTTGATCTCAAGGGCATGTTGAAAGAAGTTTGAAGACATCAAAATGTAATCTATCCTAGAGAATGAGTTATACACCCAGAATAAAAAGAGTAGTCTCTAATATGCTGGTCCATTGTGATGAAGCAGGAGGTGAGCCAGAAGGCAAAGCTCTTGATATTCCAGTCCATCTACACTCCGACCCTCACCTATGAGCTTTGGTGACCAAAATAATGAAATCACTTATAAAAGTGGCTAAAATGAGTTTCTTTTGCAGGATGGCTGTGGTCAGCCTTAGAAATAGGGTGAGGAGTTCAGACATCTGGAGAAAGCTTGAAGTAGAGAAGCTGCTCCAGGTGAAGTGGTTTGAGGATCTGATCAGAACTCCTGGGTGCCTCCTGTTAGAGGTTTTCCAGGTATGTCCAACTGCGAGGAGACCCTGGCATAGACCCAGAAGATGCTTGAGGAATGATTTAGTATCTCATCTGGCCTGGGAATGTCTCAGGATCCCCCAGGAAAAGCTGGAAAATGTTGCTGGGTAGAGGAACATTTGGAATGCCTTGCTTAGCCTGCTGCCCCTATGAAATGGCCTCAGATAGTTGGAAGATATTGGGGAGAACAGCATGTCTGTGGATGGTGGGCAAACTGCATGACACAGGAAGCTGTTTTAACTTCATATTTGTACACTCTAGTCGGCATTTCTCAAGCTGGATTAGAGTCCAGGTCTTAAGACATCTACAGGGCCATAATCATAGTGCCTCCTTATGACAACAGGAAGTCATCCTTGACAAAGATCATCAACTTTACATGAAATTTACATGGTGTGGTCTGCACATCATATACAGCTACATAAGTACCATGTGTTCTCTAGCGCCACAGAGCAGACACAGAAAGTGTGTGTGTGTGTGTGTGTGTGAGTGTGAGTGTGAGTGTCCACAGCTAATCTTGCAAACTAACAGACCACTCAACCACTCAGCCCCCATATTTTGTGTGCACATGTATGACTGTATGCTTAAGGATCTCTTGTGGCTGTGGTGATTCATAAAACCTGTTTTGTTGACTGTTTCAAATGATCATTGACTGCTGACTCTGCACTCAACTCAACTGACCAGTGGGTGGCATAAGTTCTCTGAAAATCAGTTCAGTTAAAAACAACAAGCCTGACTGTCTATTGAAGTCCACATTTTGACCTTTGTCATGGCTTCAGAACTGACAGATAGAAAAGGTTGGTCTCATCTTAAACTGGAGCATCAGTAGATTCATTCCATGTCTGATATGTTAAGATCCAATAAAGTTGGGCACAATGTAACATGAATAAATCCTATTTTGTTGTCTTTACCACAATCTTAACTGTAAGGGAGTCGGAAATGACAATTCCATCAAGCCCAGTTGGGACGAGGTTTTAATCCATCTGCTGCACAGCGTCATACCACACCGGGAGCATTTCAGAATAGGAGGGTTTTGCCTGTCTGATTTTGTCTGATTTTTGATTTGCAAATTTTGTTGATTTAGTCATTTTTCCTTGATATGTAATAATAATAATACATTTTATTTATAGGCCCTTTCAGGACACTCAAGGTCACCATACAAAAGACAATGATAATAAAACAATCAATAAAACATGACAATCAAAAAACGCAATACATAACGTAATACATAAAACAGCAGTAAAGTGCAACAGTGAGGTCATTCCATTTCAGATTAAAGGGAGTATGCCTGTCTGAAAAAGTGAGTTTTGAGGCGGGATTTGAAGGAGATGACAGAGTCCGAGTGTTTTATGTCTTGCGGTAGAGAGTTCCAGAGGCGAGGGGCCGAGTGGCTGAAGGCTCTCGACCCCATGGTGGATAAGCGAGCAGGTGGGACGGTGAGTTGAATGGAGGAGGAGGACCTGAGAGTACAGCTGGGTATGTTAATGTGAAGGAGCTCAGCAAGATACTGAGGGGCAAGGTTGTTGATGGCCTTGAAGGTGAGAAGTAGGATTTTATAAGTGACGCAGGATTTGATTGGAAGCCAATGGAGTTGCTGCAGGACAGGTGTAATATAACTAGAAGAGGGGGTTCTGGAAATAATTCTGGCGGCAGAGTTTTTTGAACCAGTTGCAGTTTATGGATGGACTTGTCTGGTAAACCAAAAGTAACACATTTGTGTTTCTACCAAAGGTAACTAACTGTAGGCGAAACAGTTACCTTTTTCTGTCTGGTTTAATTGTGTTCTGTTCATTGTTATTATTTAACATTTTGTCATGCTGTAGTCTAGTTAATACCATTAAAATTCTAGTTATCATTTCTGGCTGTGTTGAAATGATTAAAAATACATTAATTCACATAATTATATTTTATCTATATTTTCCATACAGTGCCTGTTAGTAGGAGAACTCAATCTGCTCTGTGCAACACACTGCAGCTTGATTTTTAAGCGTCTATTTTTATTAGCTACTGAGATGGACTGCTGTGTGTCTGCTGAAATAAATAATGATTTTAATTAAGTTGTAATATTTTCAGTCTGAGTTTAGTGCTAGTTTGTCACTCCTGTTGAACTGATGAAAATTCTCCTGTCTCTTCTGCTGTAGTGTGGATTCACCTGAGGTGGACTCCGAAGAAACTGGAGCAGTAAAGTGTAGTCTACGCTGTTCCAGTGCTCCTCATTATCATCATCCTAACCTTCGTCATCATCATCATCATCATCATCATCAGCAGCAGCAGCAGCAGCAGCAGCAGCATGGTGCGGCTGAGGTTTTTGAGGATGAGATGATCACAGAATTGCTGATGACACGTGCAATGGAGCGCCTAGCATGGTATGAGATGTTAAAGTGAATTGTAGGGCAGAATCAATGCAGCCTCACTCGAAGGACAGGACTGTGAGCAGGGAACAAAGGAGTGCTAAATAAGATGACCTGGACTGGTCAGAGGTTTTGTCTGATGGGGATTTTGATTGTTTGTCTCCTGCTGAATTGATGAAATTCCTCTTGTGTCTTCTACTGTAGTTTGAATTTACCTGAGCTGGACTTGACACAGGTGCAGCTGAAAAAGGTAATCTACACATTTAAATTGTTTATCATCATCAACCCAACCAAACAGCACCTTTCATACAAACATGCAGCCCAAAGTGCTTCACATGGCAAAACTGGAATGACACAAATACAAAACAATAAAATATTAAAAAGGAAACCAACCAAAACAGAACAAACTAACAAAAAAGATGATTAAAATCAATAGAGTTAATAAATAAATAAAATAGAATAAAAAAATGAACAGGAGGGATAAAAGAAGGTAAAAACAATGTTTAAAACGTAAAAATCAAGACTGTAGTGTTACTCCACATTAAAAGCCAGATTAAAAAGGTAGGTCTTTGATTCAAATTACCAACAAAGCTCTTCTAACATCCAGAGGTAACAAATTCCACAGTTTAGGGGCATAAAAACAGAAAGTGCTCTCACCAGTACCTTTATGGTTAACATTAGGAGCATTTAAAAGTAAAGCAGTGGAGGACCTCAGTGATTTGGCTCGACCATGAAATGATAGAAAAGCACTGATGTATGGAGGGGCAGGGCCATTTAAAGCTTTATAAACAAGTAAAAGAACTTTAAAACCAATTCTAAAAGATACAGGTAGTCAATGCAATGACTTCAGCAGTGGGGTAATGTGATTAATTTTCCTTGTTTAAGTCAACACTCTGGCTGCAGCACTCTGGACTAGCTGTAGTTTTCTTATTGATTGTTTGGGTAGTCCAGTGAAAAGGTAGTCTTAATGGCTGGTAATAAAAGCGTGAGTGAGTGTTTCGGCATCTTTCTGGGTTAAAAAGGGTCTGACTTAGCAGTGTTCGGTAGATGATAAATTGATGACCCTGTTTAAATGAGAATTAAAATTTGAATTAGTGTCTAAAATCACTCCCATGTTAGTAACATCAGTTTTAATGTGCTTGCTAAGGCCACCAAACATTGTGCTAGTGCAGTTTTTCTCTTGCTGCTTTTGGTCCAGTTAAAAGAATCTCAGTTTTTTCTTAATTCAGCTTTAAAAAGTTTTTACCCATCCATAGTTTAATGTCAGTGAGACAGGCAATGAGAGTATCCAGTGCATTAGGGGCATTAAGTGTGACAGAGATGTATAATTGTGTGTCAAAAGCATAAAAATGGTAATCAATATGGTGATGGCTAATAATGTTTCCAAGTGGAAGCAAAAACAAAACTGGTCCAGTAATGCTTCCTTGAGGAATACCACATGTAATGCTGAGTCTCTGATACATGAGCACCCAGGCTGACAAAAAACGGTTAAATAGGACCTAAACCAAGCTAAAACAGTGTCTGAAAGACTAACCCATTTTTTAAGTCTGTCTATTAAAATACTAGTATCAAATGCTGCACCTAAGTCCAACAGAAGAACAGCCACATTGTTTGCATCCACAATAATGCTCAGAGCATTTAGAGCCTTGAGAAGGGCAGTCTCTGTGCTGTGTTATGCTCGATAACAAGACTGGAACCTTTCTAAAATGCCACTGTTGGTAAAATGAACTAGTAGTTGATTAAAAACAATTCACTCTAAAATTTTGTGAAGAAAAGGTGGATTAGAATTCAGCCTGTAATTGTTTCTGTCTGAGTGATTGGATTTTTTGAGAAGAGGTTTTACCACTGAGGTCTTGAACGCTGTGGGAAATATGCCAGAATTAAGGGAGGAGTTTATCATCAGCATCACCATCATTTCTTTCAACACTCTGAAATGAAAAATAAATAAATATATATATATGTGTGTGTGTGTGTGTGTGTGTGTGTGTGTGTGTGTGTGTGTGTGTGTGTGTGTGTGTGTGTATAAATATTTACCTATTTTTTTTAATGAAATGCTGTTACAGCTTCAGATTGCCATCGATGAGATGTTGAAGAACGTAACGACGGATCTGGGAAGGTATGAAATGTGTGGAGAAGGAGGAGGTGGTGGGTAGAGTGCTTAACAGCTATACTCAAGTAAAAGTATATTTACTCCCACAAAAAATGACTCGAGTAAAAGTGAAAATTACCATTTGAGAAACCTACTCATGTAAAAGTAAAAAAAAAACTTAATAAATTAGTTACAGTACAAGTTACTTTCCATTTGAATATATTCTGGGAGTGCAAGGCAGTGTAAAATGAGGCGAGCAGCATTTTCTTTAACTTTGTCTTTTCTGTTGTTTTTAAATATTTTTTAATGATATTCTTGATGAGTGATTTGGCTTGTGTCATTTTTCAGTCTGAGTTTGTGTGAAGTCAGTAAAGCTGTGCAGCTGTTTGTCTCCTGTTGAACTGATGAAAGTCCCACTGTGTCTTCTGTTTAAGTTTGGAATCACCTGAGATGAACTTGAAACAAACTGGAGCAGGATTAGGTAATCTACGCTGTTTGATTTCTCATCATCATCATCATCATCATCATCATCATCTCCTTCATTATCGTCATCCTCATCCTCATCCTCATCATCATGCGGCTGAGATGTCCAACGATAAAAATATCCCAGAGTTCCTGATGGATTGTGTGATGGAGCGTCTTGAAAGGTATGAAATGTTGAAGTTGATCAAAGTGCAGAAGTGATGCAGCCTAATCTGAAGGAGAGGACTGTGAGCAGGGATCAGAGGAGTTGGTGCTAAATAAGATGACCTGTTTTGATAGGAGGCTTAGTCTGATGGGGATTTTTGCTGTGTCTCAAATCGTGTACTTCTGTACTTACACTTACTATTTTGAGTGCATAAGTGCATTCACAATGAGAAGTATGGAAAAATGCAGTGCGCTATGAGTACCCAGATGATGCACTCAAAATGGTCAAAAAGTTGAGTGTGGAACTATGGACACTTCTTGCACTCAATGGTTGCCATCTTGACTACGTAGCATAAGGGGAGGGACCACTTTTCAAACTGGAAATATCGGCCGAGGACTGTGCGACCATGAACGTCGCTGCATTGTTCAAATTCATGTGTTTTTTGCACTAAGCACAACTATATTGTTGCCGGGTATAAGCCAATAGTATGTCTGTTGGGTTAATTTAACAGTCTGTAATGATTTGGTACTGCAAACAATAATGCGAATGCTAATGCTAGTTTGCTAACTAGCTAATTTGCGGTCGTCAATTCTGGTGATTGCACAATAGCCATGTTTGGTTTGAGACAACACTACGCTGTCGAAATTTGTGCACTATGTCAATGAGTACGTACATGGAAGTATACTAACGGAAGTGTGTTATTTGAGGCACACCATTTAATTGTTTCCTGCTAAACTGATGAAAGTCCTACTGTGTCTTCCAATGTAGTGTGGGTTTGCCTGAGATGGACTTGACAGGGGTGGAGCTGGAAAAGGTAATCTCCACTTTTTTATTTTTTCATCACCACCATCATCATCATCACTTCTGTCAACAATGTCTGAACATCCAGACAAAAATAAGCTGTTTTTAAAGTAAGAATGTGGTTACAGCTTCAGATGTCTATCAACAAGATGTTCAAGACACTGACAACGGATCTAGGAAGGTATGAAACATGATGATGAGGAGGAGGAGGAGGTTTGAGATGATGAAGAATATCAGGAGGAGGTTTGAGTGGTAACAACTGAGGTGATGAAGATTATGCTGATCATGGGGGTCGGTCTATTATGACTGCAGATACGGATTCTTTGTTATTGCTCTTTAAAGAGACTATCAATAAGTATTTCAGGGCGCAGAGCTGCACACAGTTAGGTGCTGTATAAAAGTACTGTAAGTGGCCCAGTAAAGGTGCAGTCCGGCTACTGCAACTCTGTTAGCTAGCTTCAACAAGCAAAAATCACATATTAAAGGATAACTCAGGTATTTTTCAACCTGGGCCCTATTCCCCCATGTGTATGTGTGCATATGATTCATAGGTACAACTCGTTTTAAAATTGGTTCAATATTGAGGGAGGCGGATGCAACCATTGAGCTGTGAAACGAGCTAAAACAGTAACAGAGGCAAATGCATCTTGCATAACTTTGCGCATTAAAAGTGCTTTTTTTTCGCCACTGACCGGTTCAGATCGCCAGTGCTATCTCTGTAAATAGCATACTAAGCGTTTCCCTTACCTCTGGGCTGTGTGTGACGTAATGTCGCAAGAGCTTTGCTCCACTGTGTCTGTAGCTCTCTCTACTTGTGGGACAGCCGTTTTCTTCTTCTCTTCTTTGTCTGGCAGTAGTCATCTTGGGAGAAGTGAGCACTGCAGACCCAGTGGTCTGCAAGACGCAGTGTCTGGACAGGAGTGTTAGCATCCATTTGTAACACAACTAGCCACAACTTCAGCATCTTGCCATCCGACAAAGGCAGCCTATGAAAGCTGTTATTGCAATGTGGATAAGCACAAACACAAATCATTGTTTTCAATGGATGCAGTGAAATTCTCAACTGTACTCCGGGACATCCAGCGCCACTCTGAGCGGCGCTCAGCATGGCTCTGTTTCCTTCCGGCAACAAGCAAAGCTCTCGCGAGATGATGTCACACAGCCCAGAGGTAAGGGAAACGCTTAGTATGCTATTTACAGAGATATCACTGGCGATCTGAACCAGTCAGTGGCAAAAAAAAGCACTTTTAATGCGCAAACTTACACGGGACGCATTTGCCTCTGTTACCGTTTTAGCTCGTTTCATAGCTGCCGGCTGCATCTGCCTCCCTCAATACTGAACCAATTTTAAAACGAGTTGTACCTATGAATCATACGCACACATACACATGGGGAAATAGGGCCCAAATTGAAAAATACTGAAGTTATCCTTTAACAAGATGTGTGAATGATTTCTCAAAGTCCATGTAAAGCACCCAGCCAAATCTGAATAATTAATAAGGTTGCAAAGTATATAAAATTATGATTCAAATCATAAAAAAAAGGCAGTATTCTCTGCTCTGAGACACTAGGAGTGTGTCTGCCAAATGTGCTGAAGTGAAGGCTGCAGTCTCCCTTCATTGTAGCACGACAATGGATGCTCCATCAAGCAGCTTTCTTGGACTTGTACAGCAAAACATGTTTGAGCCACCATAGCCAGAATCAAAGTCAGCGTCAGAGGACACTCTCCTGCTTAGAATCAACCTCCTCCTTCTCAGTCAGCAATATAATGCTAAAAAAAACAGACTATAACTTAAGTTGTCTTCTTTGAGCAATCCTGATTAAGCTCAGTGGACAGCACTCAGTCCTGAGCATACCCAGCAACTTTTGTTCACATTCAACAAAGGGGTTAAAATGGCATGACTCTGGCGGTACAGTTAATGAAATGCTGACATTTGGCAGTTGAGCTGTTTTCTTCTGTTGACCAATGAAGGGTTTGAACCCAGACTTGCTGTTTGTTGGTATATTTTGTTGTCTGTGTGAAATCAGTAAACCTGTGTAGCTGGTTGTCTCCTGTTGAACCAATAAAAATCCTGTGTCTTCTGCTGTAGGTTGAATTTACCTGAGATTAAGTTGATACAGATGAAGATGAAAAAGGTAATCTATGCTGTCTGATTGTTTTCCATCACCATCACCATCATCATTATCTGTCAATTCAGCTATATATATTTTAATAAACTGTGTTCACAGCTTCAGATATTCATCAACAAGATTTTTAAGAAACTGACAAAGGATCCTGGAAGGTATGAAACCTGAGGAGGGGAGGAGAGAGAGGTTTGAGGAGATGGAGGGTTACGTCTTTTATCAGTGCAAACGTTGATTCTAGTATTTGATATGGCCCAACCCGCCACCAAAAATCCAAACATATAATTGGATGCTGCTGTTCATACTCACACATTAATCATCACAGAAACACAAAAACTAACAAAGATTTGGGAAAATTACACTTTTATTGCACTACTTTTATTTTAAAGATTTAGTTTGGCCTATTAGTTACAGTATTTTTGTACAATAATTTAACTTTGTTGCTAGGTTATATTATTATAGGTCACAATAAGGCACCCAGCAGTATATAAGTTATTAAAATGACCACCGTTTTCTGTTGCAGCATCAGTGTTATAAACACATTAGTTATTAAGGAAAACCTAACTTTTGCATCAAAAGTTCATATAGCCCACTCAGTGTGACGATGTGAGTGACTGGGAAACCTATTTAGATGGAAACGCTCACCATTAGCATAAAAGGTTCATCGTAATGCTAATCGTGATAAATAGAAGAGCTGAGGAGTCGTTTTTCACACAAAACAGCTGAATGAGCGGCGCTTTGTGAAATATCGCTACCATGAATCTGTTTAGACAGACAGCAACAGATCAAAAATAATAAAATCATAAAATCAAAATATTAATTAAAAAAGAAAATATCTTTGTAATCATTTCCAATATTCACAAGTTGTTTTTATTTAAGGAAAGATTCTGCTGCAGTCCATATTTTTTGGGGTATAGTCTTTGAAAAACATTTTCGCTGAGGTTAAAAAAAAAACAAACCCCACAATATATTACATTTATATAGCCATAATAAGGGCACATATATATATATATATATATATATACTTTATTTATTACTATATGACATCATTATCATTGCCATTGCAGATGTCACTTTAATTTTCATGCAATTCTTTTGAATAACAAAACGCTGAAGCACAATATTTATAACTTATGATATGGTGGCCTGATAATCATTAAATATGCTCTGTGTGGGAAGCTCTCTCAGTAATAAGAGGAGCAGTAAACCGTTTCAGCTTCCACACTCACTGCTCCCCCTGGTGAATAGACAGACCATTGCAACTGGTTTCTACAAATTAAACTTAATTACCAGTCGGCCACGTATTCTCTACGTCATTGCAGGGGATCTCATTAGAGCTATGAGCCTGGCCAGGCCAAATGGAAATATGACTGGCTGCATCTGTATGTTTTATTAGTTTTTACATTACTTTCTTTCTTTCTTTTGGTTTCTCAGTTAATTTATTTTATTAAACTCTATGATATTAAATGATTGATCTTTTTCTTTTTTTTTTTCTTTTTTTTTTTTACGTTATTTATGCATTCAATTATGTGCCCCATTTTGTTTATTTCTGCTGTTGTTAAGTTTGTCACATTTTATTTCTTTTTTGTTCATATTTTTGCTTGGTTGACTGACTTTGTGTGGAGTCAGTAAACCTCTGCATGTCTTTGTCACCTACTGAACTGACGAAAATTCTCCTGTATTATAGGTTGAATTTACGTAAGATGAAGTCAGTACAGGTGAAGATGAAGAAGGTAATGTACACTGTTTGATTTTTTCATCATCATCGTCAACAACACCATCATCACCTCTGTAAACACTTTCTAAATATCAAAAGAAAAATTACAGCTATTGTTCTTTATGAATGTGGTTATAGGTTCAGATGTTCATCAACAAGAAGTTTAGGAAACTGACGAAGGATCTAGGAAGGTATGAAACATGATCAAGAGGAGGAGAAAGTCTTTTATAAGTGCAAATACTGATTTGGTTGCTCCACTTTAAAGCCAATAGCTATAGGTATTTAATGTGACTCTTGCTAAAAAAAGAATCCCAACACATGATTGGACACTGCTGCTTCATACTCACATTAAAAGTTGACAGGTTTCCGGTTTACTGAGTGATCTGGATCACCCTGCTGAGTTAAACCTGGATCAGGCCTTTACATCAGGCCAGGGTCACCATTTATTTCTGATCCATTGTACCAGTTTGAGTTGCTGCCTCCTTATGTCTTTCCAAAACTGAATTTTTGGACCCTGATTATAGTGCTCCCATCTAAGCGTTATGCATCATATTTTGTGAAGCAGCATTTTCACACAAATTCCAGTCATTGGTGAATGTCATATGTTAACAACGTATCATCTCACAGGAATTTTCAAAAACATATCTGAAAAAAAAACAAATATAAAATGACACAAAAAATAGGGTTCTTATAGAAGCACATTGCTGCCACACCAGGAAAAACAAATGAAAAAAAACATCAATATCATGTGATAATGTGAACATTTTTTGTTAAAACAAGATGTTTTTCACTTTTTTAAAGGATATTTTCATATTATAACAAGATAGTTTCACTAAACCATACAAACTTGTGTTATTACAACAAACCTGTGTCCATCTGCACATCATAAAACTTCTTAGATACCTTTAATGCAGATGTCATAAATTGTGAAATGTCTCGATCCTCTACAGCTTTCAAATATTAATAGTAAACCTGTGCAGCTGTTTGTCTTCTGTTGAACTGATGATAATCCCTCTGTCTTCTGATGTAGGTTGAATTTACATGAAATAAACCTGAAACAGGTAGAGCTGGAAAAGGTAATCTGCAATATTTTTTTTTTAAAAGAAGCATTATCATCATCATAATGGTCATCGTTATTTCTGTCTCCCTGAGCACCCAAACATAAAAATGTGTTTTCAGCTTCAGATGTCCATCAACGAGATGTTCAAAAAACTGACGATGTATCTGGGAAGGTATGAAATGTGAGGAGGAGGAGGAGGGGGAGATTTGAGCTGATGAAGAATATGAGGGGGAGGATGCCCAAGTCTGTTGTCAGGGCAAACAAAGATTCTGTTTTTACTGCCTGCCCCGACCACTTCCCAGGCAGTAAAAACAGAATCTTTGGCAAACACAAGTGGACACTGCTGCTGTTAGTCCCACATTAACTGCTGACAGGTTTCAGGTTTACTGAGTGATCTGCTTCAACCTGCTGATGTCCATAAATCCAGTAGGAGGTCATAGAGGAAAGACATTGCAGAATTGAAGAAAAAACATGCAGAACTTTCCCAAGAATCATCTCAGACCTTCATTCAGCAGTTGTAACTTTAGCAAATGGAATTCAGCCTGTGCAAGACCCAGCAACGGGGGTCTGATCCCAGACTGCCCTGACTCCCCATCAATAATCTTTATGTAGCTGCTGTTACACAAGTTAGACAGAGTACTGCCACTGGTCACCTGCTCACTGTGACCCGCTGGCTAATTATTTTCCAATCTGTGGCCAGATCAAATTCAGTGCTTTGTAATGTTAGCTGATTAATTTGTTAACAGCAAGCTAGTTTGTATGATTGAGCCAATGGATCAAATGACATAGGAACACTGCAGACAGTGACGTTATTGAATATGGTTGAAGTTTATTTTCAGCATTCTATCATAATTGTGCCAGTCAATTGTGTTCAGTCTTTTGTGTGTCACATAACTGTTTTGACCGATGCCCAGTTGGGTACTCACACATACAGAATGCGAGTGTGAGCAACAAGATGCTTACTGCAGTTCACGTGAGGGCCAAATGTCTTATCAAATACAAGGATTTTTTATAAAGTTGGATAGTCAACCTTTAAATTCTTAATTTATAGTGGGCTTATGTTCATTCATTTGAGTCTATTTAGGTGTTTTTCATTTTGATCTTTTTTTAAGGTTGTCATGTTTTATTGTATTTAATTTTTATTGATTTTTTTAAAAAATTCAATTATATTGCTAATGGTTTGACTTCAGTTACCTGTGCAGCCACTGGTCGATTGTTGAAATGATGACAATATTCCTGTCTTCTGCCTTTTTTTTAAATAAAACAAAAATATTGTAAGTGATTTAACTTCAGTATACCTGTGTAAACCTGTGAAGTGATGAAAATGTTCCTGTCTTTTGCTGTAGTTTGGAATTACAGCATCATTTTCATCCTCACCATCATTTGGCTGAGGCATCTGAGGAGGAGCTGCTCAAAGAATTCTCGATGGAGTGGACGGCAGAGCATCTGAAAAGGTATGTGATGCTTAAGTTGATCATAGAGCAGAAGTGTTGCAGCCTCAACTGAAGGAGAGCAAGGAACAGAGTTGGCACTAAATAAGATTAACTGTTTTGGTTGGAGCTTTCATTTGATGCAGATTGTGACTGTTTGTCTCCTGTTGAACTCATGAAAGTCCTCTTGTGTCTTCTACTGTAGTTCAGAGTTACCTGTGATGGGCTTGACAGAAAGTAGAGTAGGAAAAGATCATCAGCACGGTTTGATTTTGCATTACCATCAGCATCCTCATCATCATCGCAATCCTCATCACCACCATCATCATCATCATCCTCATCATCATCCCCATCATCATGTTCATCCTCATCACCATAATCCTTATCATAGGAATCCTCATAACCTTCATGATCATAAACATAATCCCAGTCACCATCATCATCCTCATCCACATCATCATAATCCTCATCACCCTCATGGTCATCAGCACGGTTTGATTTTGCATCCTCTTCATTATCGCCATCCTCATCATCCTCATCACCATCCCCATCATCATCGTCATCCTCATCATCACCATCATCATAATCGGCATCATCATAATCCTCATCACCCTCATGGTCATAAACATCATCCCAATCACCATCATCATTCTTATTATTATAATCCTCATCACCCTCATGGTCATGAACAAGGTTTGATTTTGCATCACCATTGGCATCCTCATCATCCCCATCAATGTCCCCATCATCATCAGCATCCTCATCCTCATCACCGTCCCCATCATCATCATCATCATCCTCATCACAAACATCCTCATCATCACACTCGTCATGATCCTAACCAACTTCATGTTCATAAACATCACCCCAATCATCATCATCATCATCCTCATCAACGTCCCCATCATCATCAGCAGCATCCTCATCATCATAGTATTAATCACCCTCATGGTCATGAACATCATCCCAGTCACCATCATCATCATAATCATAACCATCATCAACCTCATGGTCATAAACATAATCCAAATCACCATCAACATCCTCATCATCATTATCCCCATCACCCTCATGGGCATCAACACAGTTTGATTTTGCATCAACATGAGCATCCTCATCATCATCACCGTCCCCATCATCATCATCATCATCCTCATCACAAACATCCTCATCATCACACTCGTCATGATCCTAACCAACTTCATGTTCATAAACATCACCCCAATCATCATCATCATCATCCTCATCAACGTCCCCATCATCATCAGCAGCATCCTCATCATCATAGTATTCATCACCCTCATGGTCATGAACATCATCCCAGTCACCATCATCATCATAATCATAACCATCATCAACCTCATGGTCATAAACATAATCCAAATCACCATCAACATCCTCATCATCATTATCCCCATCACCCTCATGGGCATCAACACAGTTTGATTTTGCATCACCATGAGCATCCTCATTATCATCACAATCGTCATCATCATCACCCCCATCATCATCGTCATCCTCATCAGCATAATCCTCATCACCCTCATGGTCTTCAACATCATCCCAATCACGATAAGCATCCACATCATCATAATCCTCATCAACCTCCTGGTCATGAACATCATCCACATCATCATCCCAAACAACATCATCATGGTCATCATCATCATCACCCTAATGGTCATCAACATCATCCCAATCATCATCAGCATCCTCAACATCATAATCCTCTTCACCCTCATGGTCATCAACATCATCCCAATCACCATCATCATCATCATCATCATAATACCCATCACCCTCATGGTCATCAGAATGGTTTGATTTTGCATCACCACAGGCATCCTCATCAACATCGCCATCCTCACTATTCTCATCACCATCCCCATCATCGTCAACCTCATCCTCATTACAATCATCGTCATCATCATCCCCACCATCATCATCATCATCCTAATCATAATCTTCATCACCCTCATGGTCATAAACATCATCCCAATCACCATCAGCATCCTAATCATCATAATCCTCATCACCCTCATGGTCATGAACATCATACAAATCACCATCTTCATCCTCATCACGATAATCCTCATCACCCTCATGGTCATAAACATTATCCTAATCACCATCATTATCCTCACCATCATAATCCTAACCAACTTCGTGTTCATAAACATCACCCCAATCATCATCATCATCATCATCATCATCATCATCCTCATCAACGTCCCCATCATCACCCTCATGGCAATCAACAAGGTTTGAATTTGCATCACCATCAGCATCCTCATCATTATCACCATCTTCATCATCCTCATCAGCATCCCCATCATCATCAGCATCCTCATCATCATAATCTTCATCACCTTCATGGTCATGAACATCATCAACATCATCATCCTTATAATCTTCTTCACCCTCATGGTCATCAATATCATCCCAATCACCATCATCATCCTTATCATCATAATACCCATCACCCTCATGGTCATCAAAACGGTTTGATTTTGCATCACCACAGGCATCCTCATCGTCATCGCCATCCTCACCATTCTCATCACCATCCCCATTATCAACGTCATCCTCATCCACATTACAGTCATCGTCATCATCATCCCTATCATCATCGTCATCCTCATCATCATAATCCTCATCACCCTCATGGTCATGAACATTATACAAATCACCATCATTATCCTCACCATCATAATCCTAATCACCCTCACAGTCTTCAACATCATCCCAATCATCATCACCATCCTCACCATCATAATTCCCATCACCCTCGTGGTCATCAACATCATCCCAATCAACATCATCATCATAATCCTCATCACCCTCATGGTCATCATCATCATCCCAATCACCGTCATTATCCTCACCATCATAATCCTCATCAACCTCATGGTCATGAACATCATCCACATCATCATCCCAATCAACAACATCATCCTAATGATCATAATCCTCATCACCCTCATGGTCATCAACATCATACTTTCTACTATACATTGGAAATACCTGAGATGGACTTTACACAGGTAAGTTATGTTTGATTTTTCAGCACCATCATCATCATCATTCTTCTGAACATCCAAACAAAAATAAGATGTTTTAAAAAATAAATTGTGGATACAGTTTCAGATATCCATTGATAAGATGTTGAGGAAACTGATGGACTATCTGCAAAGGTATGAAATGCGAGGAGAAGGTGGTTTGAGATAATAATGGATATGGGGAGGTTTGAGTGGTATGGTCAAGTGAGGTAATAAAGATTATAAAGAGGAAGGTACTGAGTCTATTATGAGTGCAAATATTAATTTTGTGTTATTGCTCATGACTTTAAAATGGCCCCTCTGTGTGAGTGTAAGTGTAAATGGTTGTCTGTCTCTATGTGTAAGTCTTGTGATAGTCATGGGACCTCTTTCAGGGTGTACCGTGTGTCTGGCACACTGACAGCTAGGATTGGTTCCAGCTGCCCTTGACCCTATGAAAAAAAAGAAAAAATCAATTGATGGATGGATGGATGCTGATGCCCTTTAAAGGCACTATTTGTAGGCATTCCACTAGCAATGTCCACACCATCAGGAAGATGCATTTGAATGATTTATTACTGAAAAGAGATTGATGTGTAAGGCTTGAAACTCACTTCTAGTTCTTATGCTGGCTGTCTGCATTGTGGGGAGGCTTCAATAGGAAATCCATAAAAGCATCCATGCATCCCTGACCCCCCTCTGAAACCTACATAGTAAATGAAGGAGTTGAAGATACAGGAGGACAGAAAAAGCGTTCAGAGAGGGGCACAGAATGTGAGGGCAAATGTGCTGGAGAGAGTTAGGTAGGAATTATAGCAGTGCTGGAAGTGGCCGGGTAGAGGTGTAGTCCTGCTCTTAAAATTCCATTAGATAGTGTTGTGACCTGACCTCATAACAGATCTCCAATATCAAAATATCAAAAGGCTATCAGAAATAATCAGTAAGTATTAATAATAGCTAATAATTATAATTATTAAATTAATTATATTAATTTACATTAAATCATCTCCTGGGGCACCATTCCTGAAAAGGGAAAATAATAGCCAGTTTATGATATTAGTCTCATAAAATACACTTAACTATTAATGTGGAACTCTGATTAATATTTAAATGAATAACCATAAACAAAGTTGCCATAATCATCATAAAGGTTGAAGGATTTTGGAGTTCTTGACATAGCAAATGATGACTATTCATTCACTCTTGTGCAATATTAAACAGACAGCGGGTATGATTCCAAATATTTTTATTTCAATCAATCAATCAATTTTATTTATAAAGCCCAATGTCACAAATACAATTTGCCTCACAGGGCTTTTCAGCATACGACATCCCTCTGTCCTTTAGACCCTCACAGCGGATAAGGAAAAACTCCCCCAAAAAAAAAACCCTTTACTGGGGGAAAAAAAATGGTAGAAACCTCAGGAAGAGCAACTGAGGAGGGATCCCTCTTCCAGGACGGACAGACGTGCAATAGATGTCGTACAGCATAATAAATTAACAGTAATCTGTATGATACAATGAGAGAGAGAGAGAGAGACAGAGAGAGAGAGATGCAGGACATCCTCGGTAATGACAGTAGCTTACAACAACATTCATGAAAGTAATAATATTGTTGTTGTCAAGTGTTTTGGTCTTTTGCTGTGCTCCCCACACTTGAAGGGGTGTACCAACGCTGAACAATTAAGCAGGACTTCACTCAACAAGACCAGACTGTTTTTCCTCTTTTTTTCTTTTCTTTATTTCCAGCAGGTGAAAAACCTTAAATGACAAACACCACATGATTAACATTTTATAAACCCAAGTACTCACAAATCAAATAATTATCAAAACCCATAATATTTAACAATTAATGCACCACAATTAATTATTATCAAACCCTTAAATATTAACCTTGAACCATTACACAAGTACATGAAAATAGATTAATTCTCTCCCTTTAAGTTAAAACAGATTTTAACTGAATTATTTCAGTGTGAATGCATCAAAATATATTTTTAACCACGGGAAACAATGAATTAATGGAACTGGTTAAATCCAACACACAAATTAATAAATACCTAATGAATTAACCACAAATTTTACCCCAGTTTTAGAGGCACATATTTACAATCCATATCCAATATAAAATTATTATCTAGCAGTGAACCAAGTGACCCGTCTCCCCCATAAGCAACCATTTACCCAGCCAACATTACACAAAGCACCGGACGCTACATACACAAATACCTTGCCCCACATTCCAATGCCGCAGCAGCGCAACAAGTGCCTCACATCCACAAAGAAAATAAAAAGTGATCTTACCGGCTGTCCGTTCAGCTCTATGTTGGTAGTATTTTCACAGCTCTGTGGAGGAACTAAAAACTTTGCTCTGCTCTGCAGTGGCGTCTCTTTACTCTGCCTGATTTGACACAGCTGGGTAATTAGCGCGCTCGCGCACCAGCTGATAAGACGGGAGCACTCACCGCTGTAATTTTGCATGAAAGTAAATTGGCTTTGATCATGTGAATTGACTGGCCGAACTAATGCCGAATTATATAAAAAAAACCTCTCTGGTAACCTGGTTGAATACGGGAGTGGATGTGCTCTACCAAGTGCTCTCTTAAAGAAAACTGCAATAATCTAAACAGGGTTCTGCCTGTTGCCGAGCGCGTCACAGGGCCGCCGCAGTCACGGGCTCGCGCATCGGCTGACAAAACAGCTGTTCGCCATAACAGTTGTTATAGTTCTAGCTACTGTGTGTTACAATATGTTGAAAGTTTATATTAGTATCTGGCAGTACACATGTATGGTAATAGTCATATGTGTATAATAACAGTAGAAGTATGACTAATGACTAATGATGGCAGCAGCAGCAGCAGCAGGAGGCATCTGGCAGGACCACGGCAGCAGCACAACCACACACGTCACACTATCCAGGCACCGCTGCAATATGAGTTAACCTGAGAGACAAAGCAAGTAAAGCAAACAAAACACACAAATTATGTGTGTGTGTGTGTGTGTGTGTGTGTGTGTGTGTGTGTGTGTGTGTGTGTGACACAAAGACCATCTGGCCTACAAAACAAAATGGCTGGCGACAGAAAACTACACGATGGCCGAATCAAAGCTGGCTTCAGATCGGAGGGGGTTTTGCCTGACCATATCAATCAATCAATCAATCAATCAATCAATCAATTTTATTTATAAAGCCCAATATCACAAATTACAATTTGCCTCACAGGGCTTTACAGCATACGACATCCCTCTGTCCTTAGGACCCTCACAGCGGATAAGGAAAAACTCCCTAAAAAACCCCTTTAACATGGGAAAAAAATGGTACAAATCTCAGGAAGAGCAACTGAGGAGGGATCCCTCTTCCAGGATGGACAGACATGCAATAGATGTCATACAAAACAGATCAACCTGATAAATTAACAGTAATCCGTACGGCACATGAGACAGAAAGAGAGACAGAGATAGAGAGAGATGCAGGACAGACGGTAATGATAATAGCTTCCTAAAACGTTAATGAAAGTAATAATATTATAATACTAATTACAGCTATTGTGGTACAGTATGTTGAAAGTATATATTAATATCTGATAGTATACATATGTGACAATAATCATATGTGTAACAGCAGCAGGAGGAATCGGGCAGGACCATGGCAGCAGCACAACCACACAGGTCACACTATCCAGGCACCGCTGCAATATAAGTTAACCTGCGAGACAGTGGAGCAAAAAAGGCTCCAGAGAAGAAGCCGAGTTAGTGACATGCAGTACAGCCAAGTTAGCGAGATGCAGTAACAGGACATGAGTGTTAGCAAGGAGAGAGAGAGAGAGAGAGAGAGAGAGAGAGAGAGAGAGAGAGAGAGAGAGAGAGAGAACTGCCATTTGTTTGATGAACAAATGGATCAACATGCAGTCTTGGCCTCCATTTCAGGTGGCAAGACCTAAAGGACAAGCTCTCACATGTCCAGATTAGATCTCAACAAATGAGAAATCATCTGTGGTCCAGTGAATCCCAACAGTAGCTTCAATTCATGAGCAAGAACCACACCATTAGCAACATACCTTTGAAGGATTTATTCATTAAAAATAATTGGTGTGCAAGACTGGAAAATTGTTTATAGTTCTTGTGCTTGCTCTCTGTGTCGTGGAGGAGCTTAGGTCGAGAATTGTCCATAACATCTGGGAATGACAGACCCCAAAACCTCCAGGTTTTTAAGACAAGATTGGAAGAATTTGAGATCTTGAGACCTGAGTGACTGCAACAGTTATACGCATGGACGGGTCAGTGGCCAATGATTTATTTTAGGTGTTTGATATTAAGTGTTCTAGGATGCCATTGCAAGAGGCCAAGGTAGTGGGTTTTGATCCTAAAGAAGAGTCCAGAATAATGAACACCATAAATGCCAGACAAGGAAGAAGTGTTGATGGAACTACACAACTACAACTAGTTACGCATCCTTATTCAGAGATGTAGAGAGAATCTGTTGGTGTAATGCTCTGGGATTTTGCAAGGCTCCTGAAGAATTTATTAATGATTTCACTTTCAAATATTGAGATATGAGGTCTGAAATACAAGTATTTTGGCTTTGTCAAAGTGAAGGGTTGTGGCAGTTAATTAGGAGAATCTGAGGCAGCCATAAAGCAAGTGGGAACATGGTTTCTGAAGATGGCACAACATGAAAACTCAGCATGAGGTGTGGACACAGACTGATGGCTGTGGTTAAAAGTAATAGGGTGAGAGTTTTGTACTGGCTGTTGGCGTAGACATTCTCTGAGAAGTGAAGTTATCTGTTGATGTCTGAAGGCCATGCCCAAGCTCCAAGTGAGGAGAGTAAAGAAGAAACCAAGCTAAACTAAGCTAAACTTTGATGGCATGTGTTTTTATGACCATCGCTCAATCAGCCATGGCCATGCTACTCCACTCCTGTGGTTACCCCAACGTTGGTTTCCTTACAATGCAAAAAGCCTTTGGGTTTGGCACAAGAACCACTGTGGCAGGATAGCTGGCAGCCACTGGGTTTGATGAATCTTTGGTTGAATAGGCAGATTGAAAAGGGCACTTGTAATAAATTGATTGATTGACTTGTTTACTTTGTTATAATTACTTATAATACTTATAATTGGTTCTTAACATCCAATTAAAATGAATACAATTAGCAAAGTACAGTATAGCCTAATTCAAATACACACACTCTAGACTAACCTATAGTTGCAACATATAATGAAAAACAAAACTGAACTATATTTTAACTCCAAATATATAATATGGATAAAACGTATAATCTCACTTCCAACAGACATTTCAATTTTGTCACATAGAAACATTTGGTAAGAGAGTGGAGGGCGTGATTTCCCCTGGGCAATGTGAATGGTCAAGATGTGGCCGAGAAAAGAAGCACTGTCTCAGGGCAACTAGTGGGTTGTTCATCACCGCGTTTTGCCTCAAGGCTGGATACTTTAAGATGGCATCCGAAACTTGAGGTATCCCAAGTGACTTTTTACCTCCTTTTGGCCTAAGGATGGCTGAAAGAAGTTTTTGTCCAGTTGGGGATAATACAGGGGTGAGTCCTAAGCATCTGACCCCCGGTGGTCTCGTTGGTCTTGTTAATTGATAATACTGGTTCAAGGAAAGTCCAGAGAGGCTGTTCCTCTACAACTCTAAATCAAGTTATTAATGCAGGGAATGGTGCAGTTGCGGGATGCCAGAAGATCATTGATAATGCCAGAGTCATTGACTGACTGATTGGTTGATTTAAGGCTGGCTGATTTATTATTCTTTTTTATTTATTTATTTATTCTTTTTTTCTTTCTTTTTTTTTGCATCAAACAGAGATGGATAGTTGAGAGGAAGTCCTTCTTTAAACCTTAAGGTTAGGAAAGTAAGGTTGTCAGGGCACACAGGGAGGACGTGGCCTCCACCACCAAGGAGCAGATGTGGAGGAAGTGGCACTGGAACATGATGCATCCAACATTGTTGCAGTTACTGCATAAGGTAAAGGCCCTTTGGTGCACGATGAATCTGCCTTTTTTCTTTATGCTGTTGGATGCAGGAAAGTTGTCAGATGGGACTGATGATGCTGGTTTTAATGGTATAGGCACTGACAGCGCTACATGCTGCAAAGCCAGAATGGTCTGGATGATAGCAGGAGGCTGGAGTTGTCCTCCAAGACAATGGAGATGGAGAACTGCAGCAATTGGCAAGTGATTGTCCTTGAATTTCCATGTTCTCTCTTTTCTGATGAGGGAGATAAGCTGGAAGACAAGGAGGATTAATCATGTGAATAAGGTAGTCTTTGTCGACATTTCGTTGACAAAGACTACTTGTCGACAGGCAGAATGCAAATGGAAAAAAGACAGACTTCAAGTCTCACTTGACATTTTGAAAGGCATCCTGGCAAACTATTAGCAATCTGTTAAAGCTGCAAGAGCAAAATATTTCGCCACCATCATTTCCAGAAACTCTCACAGTCCCAAAGCTTTGTTTCACACAATAAATCTGGTCCTTAATCCCGATGTTGCTACCTGTCCTGTCCAGATCACAGCTATTTTTGAGGAATTTTGAAACTTTTTCTTTCAAAAAGTAATCACATTCAATCTAATGTTTCATCGCCTGCCAGTGATCCCTCTCTGGTGTCTACTGGCTCTGCTCATTTATGCTCCCTTTTTGTACGAAAATGTATACGTCCGTTTCAAACGATGTTACCGTATATATCCACCAGGAGGCAGCCCAGCGTCAAAGTTTATGACAACAACAAACTCAAAAACAAACATGGCAACTGTGGAGGAGATATTGATAATGTACATAAAAGACAAAAACAGAGGCAGCATTGTAGGAGGCAGCGGTCGGTGAGGCCGTTAAATACGCCGCGACTGGAGGACAGAGAATTCTTTTCTCTAGTACTGCCGATGAAAGAAACTGAATTGTTATTTCTTATTCATGTCTCACTAGAGCTACATATCGGGTAGTGACAGCAACACTGCCCCCACGGTTCCCGGTGGTACTGCTCCGTTTGGCCCGTATCCGTAAGCTTTATGGAAACGTGCAGAAATACGGACAAAATGAACGCAGTGCAACTGCCCTCAAGTGGTTCGCCTCCTATTTAGCGGACAGGTCTTTTTCTGATAATATTGGTGGCCTCTCCTCCTCATCTGCCCGTATCACTTGTGGTGTACCTCAAGATGCCATCTTACGGCCCGTTTTATTTGCACTGTACATGCTTCCATTAGGCTCCACTTTCGACACACAAATTTATCTTCCATTAAATCCAGGGGATTCCAGCTCCATCACATTCCTCCTTAACTGCCTCCAGGATGTGAAATCCTGAATGGCAAAAAACTGTCCTCAGTTAAATGATAACAAAACAGAGGTTATTGTTTTTGGTCCCCCCAACACCGAAAACAGCATAGTCAGCCACTTAGGACCATTCACATCCTACATTCATACCCATGCCAGGTATCTTGGTGTCATTTTTGACTCTGCTCTCAAATTTGACAAGCAAATCAACACTGTGGTGAAAGGCTGTTATTTCAAACTTAGAAACACTGCAAAACTCAAGTCCATCATCTCTCACAATGACATGAAATCTGTAACCACTGCACTAATCACCTCAAGGCTGGACTATTGCAATTCTGTGAACCTGGGTGTCAGCCAGTCATCTTTGTCTTGTTTGCAGCTGGTGCAGAACACTGCAGCGAGACTCCTCACCGGTGCCAGAAAAGAGACAACATTACAGTTTTTCTCCATTGGTTTGGCTCATTTCTTGAAACAGAAATTACATTCTCAAAATAACATGGACAAACCTCCAAACCACTTGGCAATTGTTCACAACAGAATTGAATTTCTCATTCATTTCATCAAACTGCAAATGTCTTAGTACATGTATCAATGTCTAAGTACATCTTTGCAAATGATTAAGTACAGGTAGCCTACAGTTAGCACAGTTAGCCTACATTTAGCACAATTTCCAAGTGAATAGATCTTGTTGATCTAAACTGATTGTTGATTCTCAGTCTAATGGTTGTTCTCTCCAAAACATGTCAGCATCATTTCATTGTATAAGTTATCACATGCACAATAGTCTGTTCAATTGTCAAAATTAGTCAAGAACATAATACCATGAATACCATGTATGAATCTCTTGGAACATTTGATAAATTGATTATGTAACTGACAGTCAGGTGAAACTAGAACTTGACTAATGAAGGAGGGGCCACGGTGGATGTCCCAGGCTAGAGTGGGGGCAATATAACTGTGTGTGCTGCCATTTCTCAGAATGGTGTGGCCACTCACATCCGCAGTCTTGGCCCATACCATACACAGAAGCTTCTCATCTTCTTGGACCGTCTTTATTCTGATTTGATCCCTGAAAATGAGAGAGGTCTGGTAGGGCCTCACCTACCAAACTATGTCATTGTGTGGGACAATGTGAATTTCCACCGTGGCCCGCTCATCAGGGCCTGGTTCACTACTCATCCAAGGATGGTCATGGTGTTCCTACCACCTGACTCTCCTTTCCTCAGTCCTATTGAGGAGTTTTTCTCCGCTTGGAGGTGGAGAGTGTATGAGCATCAGGCTCAAAATCAGAGGTCCCTGCTCCGTGCAATGGATGCTACGTGTGAAGATATTACAGGAGATCAGTGTAGGGGATGGTTGCGATATGCACATTGTTTCTTCCTTCGTTGCATCGCAAGGGAGAATATACGCTGTGATGTGGACGAGAATCTGTGGCCAGACAGACAGCAGCGTGTGGATGGCCAGCAGGGTGAGGACGGTGGCCAGGAGAGGGAGGGTGAGGACAGCGACCAGTGAAGAAGTGTTAGTTGTGAAACTCCAGCTTTATTTACAGCACTGTTTATGTTTACATTACAGTATATGCTGTTTACATTTTATTTTTACTCTGATGTATTGAAGTTACTTTATGTGTGTGAATACAAATGGTTACATTTTCCTTGGCAGTATGAGTACAATGTGTGATGTCAAACCTTGGAGGCTACTCTTACCGTAAAATCCTATTTTATTTTATTTTTGTTCAGTTTATACACAATTGTATTCTGTTAGCTAGACAAAAAAAACTAGCACAGTAACCATTGTCAATGAAGGACTGGGCTAAGACTGGAGGTGGACATGAGGGATATTTCAATGGTCCTCTGCCATAGTGACAAAACATCTAACCATTTTGGCTTGCAGTGCTTACACAATGCCAAAGGGACGATGCATTTTGGGGGCACTGACTATTTATATGAGAAAGGAATTTAGTTTTGAAGCATGAGTGAACAGTTTTGGGAGAGATATGAGCTTTTGCAGGTGAACTATGGTGTTGTGCTGAACCATCCAGGTTATTTTGGCAAAAGCACCAAGAGTGTTGAGAACGTCCAGTCTGTTTCAAGAAACGAGCCAAAGCAATTGAGACAGGATCTTTGCATTTTGGTGGCATTGACTATTTATATGAGAAAGGAATTTAGTTTTGAAGCATGAGTGAACAGTTTTTGGAGAGATATGAGCTTTTGCAAGTGAGCTATGGTGTTGTGCTGAACTGTAAGACTGTTTTGCCAAATGATCATACAGTTTTGAGAATGTAATTTCTTTTTCAAGAAATGAGCCAAACCAATGGAGAAAAACTGTAAATTACACCAGTGCTAGCATCTCTGCACTGGCTACAGGATTGATTTTAAGTTTCTTTTATTTGTTTTTAAAGCAATTCACAGGCTGGCACCCCAGAATATTGCTGAACTTCTCTGCCCCTATTCCAACTCCCGACCTCTCAGATCCTTTGAATGTTGTCCATTAACCTGGCTAGTGGGTAACGGAGATCGTGCTTTTATTTTGCAGTCACTGCTCCAGAGCTTAATCAAATGCTCCCCCTCCATTGACACTTTTAAGACATATCTTAAAATGTACATTTTTTCAATGGCCTTTAGTTGTCTGTGGTGATTTTAATATTTTAGTATTTATTTTATTATTATTTTATAGTCTTTTCATGTTTGTAATTGTTCTTACCAGTTTTATTCTGTTTTACATTTGTGTACATTCTATAGAGGGGGTGGGGGTGGGGGGGGGGTGCTATATGAATAAACTTGATTTGATTTAATTTGATATGATTGAGCAGATGATGTTGTTCATTGGATGAAGTAGTAGCTCACTTGTGTGTTTGAGGCAATGATCTCAGTTCTGACACAAAATGCAAGAGCGAACGAGAGGGTGAGGTATGTAATTCTAGAAATGCTGGGATTGGTGTAGGTTAGGTGCGATCGTCCTTTACTAGTAAACTTCATTTAATGTTTGCCCTGCTCACTATCAAAACTCCAAACACATGATTGGACACTGCTTCTTACACTCACACAGTAACAGTAGTTTGGTTTCAGATTCACTGTACAATCTAAATCACCCTGCTGAGTAAAACCCAGATCTCACCTTTCAATCACGCCAGGTGCCACATTTATTTCTGGCTGATTGCCGCAATTTGACTCAAAACACTTCCTCCTTGCGTTCTTCACAATTCAGTAAAATATAAACACACTGATGACACACTGATGTGAAACACATATTAATATCATATACTGTGACTTAAACTTCCCAAAAATGTTATTATGTCTGAATCCATCCAGAATTAACATCCATAAATTCACTCTGAAGTCATGGAAAAATTAGGTTGCAGATTTTGCCAAAACATTGTCTTTTAAAATTTTACTTAGATTTGATCTATTTTAATCTTAAGTATCCATTATTTTAGAGTTTTAATCTTTCAGTTTTGTTTATTTGTCCCATTTGATTTTCATTTTTAAATATGGTTTTTAAGTGTATTTATAGTTTTTAGTGATTTGACTTGAGTCAGGTCATTTTCAGTCAGTCTGTGTAAAGTCAGTAAACCTGTGCAGCTGATTGTCTCCTGTAAAACTGTATCGTCCGTTATAGGTTGAATTTCCCTGACATGAAGTTGACACTGGTGGAGCTGGAGAAGGTAATCTACACTGTTTAATTTTATTTTTTATTTTCTTTTATCATCATCATCATCATGGTTTTTTTTTTTTATTTTATTTTTTTTATGTCTTAACAGCTCCAGATGGCAATCAAAGAGATGTTCCAGAAACTGACAAAGGATCTGGGAAGGTATGAATCTAGATGAGGAGGAGAAGGAGGGGGAGGGGGGAGTTGAGATAATGCAGAAATTGAGGAGAAGGTAAAGGAGAGTCTATTATCAGTGTACATATTGAATCTGTTATTGCTCTTTATCCATAACTTATTAATGTGAGTCAGATAATTTTCAGTCTGAGTCTGTGTGAAGTCAGTTAACCTCTTCAGCTGGTTGTCTACTGTTCAACTGATGAAAATCCTCCCGTGTCTTCTGCTGTAGTTTGAATTTACCTGAGATAAAGTTGACACTGGTGGAGCTGCAAAAGGTAATATATACTGTTTGATTTACTTTTTATGATCATCATTTCTGTCAACACTTTCTGAACATCCAAATGGAATTATTGTTATTTTTTTATATGTGGTTACAGCTTCAGATATCCACTGACGTGATGTTTAAGAAACTGAGAAAGGATCTTGGAAGGTATGAAACATGAGAAAGATGAGGACATCTGTTATCAGTGAAAATAATTGACTCTTTTATTTCCCTTAAAAAGCACTATCACTGGGATTCAATGTTGCCCTAGCCACGCCAGAAAATCCAGACACGTGGTGTCCTGTAGACAGGTTTCAGATTTACCGAGTGATCTGGATCACCCTGCTGTGTCAAACCTAGATCAGACCTTTACATCAGCCCAGGTTCCACATCTATTTTGAGCCATTGCCACATTGTCAACATTCTCCCTCCTTCTGTTTTTCAAAACTCAGTGAAATGTGAACAGACTGACATGAAACATATGTTGATATCATTCAGTGTGACTCATCTCAAGGATATCATTATCGCTGATGTCCATCCAGAATACAAATCCATATCTCAATTTATAAATCAGACCGAAAAAACACTGCAGAATTTGGCTGAGAAGCATGTTCGTACGGTTAAATCTTTCTATCATGGCTCTTGCGCAAGCAAAACAAATCATTCAGCACGCTATGCAAGTACAGATTTCAACCAGCAGCAGAAACGAAAGGCAAATCCTGCCAGTTGTGGGTTGAACAGGGGTCACACACGCTATATTCCTGTCAAATACGCCGCAAGATAAGGCTTACCGGCGACGGGGAAGTCCGGCTCCAGGTCCAATAATTTCCTCTTTGTTGATTTCATGACTGCCCAGAAATACCTGAACAGCCAAGCCGTGTGTGTCAGAGGAGAAACGAGCCGTTCACATTTCTCTCTCTGTGGCAGGTAACGGTCCACAAACCTCACCGCACTTTAGGGACTGTTCTTTACTCATGGAGGGACTGTTATTTGCTTATGAAGGGACTGTCTTGAAACAGCCCTGCCTGTTAGTTATCTTTTTCGCAGGCTTCATAAACTGTCATAGCTCTCAACTTCAAATGGCCCAAGCTGGCTTGAACCCCAAAATCGCCTATATATATTTCAGTCTGAGTTTTTGTGAAGCCAGTATACCTGTGCAGCTGCTGTGCAGCTGCTTCTCTCCTGTTAAATTGATGAAAATCCTTCTGTGTCTTCTGCTGCAGTTCCAACTTACCTAAAATGAACCTGAAACAGTTGGAGCTGGAAAAGGTAATCTACACTGTTTGATTTTTTTCATCATCATCATCATCATCATTATTTCTGTCAAGACTCCATAAACAACATTAATGTGCTTTAAAACTTATATCCACAACTATATAATCCCAATTTATAAAAATATGTTTACAGCTTCAGATGTCCATCAACAAGATGTTCAAGAAGCTGACAATGAATCTGGGAAGGTATGATACGTGTTGAAGAGGAGGAGGAGGAGGAGGTTTGAGCTGATGAAGAATATAAGTGCAAACAAAGATTCTGTTTTTACCCCTTTGAAGGCACCAACTCTTTAATGTGGGCCTGCCCTGACCACTTAAAAACTCTCAACGCAAGTGGACACTGCTGCTGTTAGTCACACATTAACAGCTAACAGGTTGCTGAGTCCAACCTGTATCAGGTCTTAACATTAGGCCAGGTTTATTGATTTCTGACCCATTGCCACATTTTGAGACAGCATTCTCCCTCCTTCTGTCCTTCATATTAGAAATGTGAAATGTGAACATACAAACATTAAAAAAAACCCACAAAGTGATATCATTCAGATTTTAGCCTGGTAATGTTAGCTAATGTCAGGATGCTTGCTAAGGTTAACAAATTGCTAGCTAGCTAATGTAACAGAATACTGTCTTGAGTGGAAACCCATCCTGGGTTTAGCTGCTTGATGAAGCAACCAATGCTCAATCCATGCAGCATAGCTAAATCAAACCTGACTAACCTTAGCCTGCTTGCTAGCTAACATTATCACTTGGCTAGCTTGAAATTACTTTACTACTTCATGGGATCCATGATACTTAAAGAGTAACTAAACCCTAAAACCATTTTTTCAGCTGATAATCATTGTTTCTGGTAGTGAAGTAGTGTTACTGACTTATCCTGCTCAAAATCTTGACAGTTTAGTGCAAACATTTGAAAATCTACATTTTATTTTAAAAATGTGGTGTGGAGTGCCCTCTACAGCTTGAAACCTGGTTACTACATTTGAATTTACATTACATTACATTCGAGGCGAATGACTCTTTTTTGAGGTGAATGACATCACTAACCGTCCACACTAAAGCCTGCCCTCCTCCTTTTACTCCTCTCCTTACTATAAAACCATTCTGTCCGCAGTAAACTGAGAGCGAGTAGGTTGGATCAGAGCAGAGGAAGTAGTAGAGCAGAGAGAATAGCTAGTAATTTGTTGAATTGTATTGTTACCATAGTGTATTTTAGTGTAGGTTTTAGAGTGTTTATAATATTTAGGTTAGTTGGTCAAGGAGAGGTGCTGAGGCTCGGGAGTATATGTGCGGGGCGGCGAGGGAGGGATGTGGAGGGCCGCTGCGCCGTGACAGAGAGCCGAGCCTCGGGGGTATATGTGCGGGGCCGCGAGAGAAGCAGGGGTGGATGAATGCGGTGGGCTGCTGTGCGGTGAACCCAGGCTCCCAGAGAGGAATAAAATAAGTCAAAGTGTGGAGAAGGGGACCGGCTGAGCTGCAGCTGCCTTCCCTTCTGCCCGTGTGACACAGTTAGGGGGGTTTTCCAAGCCACCATTGGCACAATGAAAGCCCTCTCTCCTCTCCCCGCAGCGAGAGACAGTCTTCACTCCGCCCCCTTCCTCAGCCGTTTGCCTGCCCCATGAGTCCCAAAACCCAGGAAATAAGTTATATTTTACCATTCCTGGTTCCCTCATCTCAAGGTCAGTGGTTTTTTTGAATGGGTTTATTGGTTAGTTGCCTGAGATAAAGTCTGTGGTTAATAAAGCTTTAGAGTCTTTCAGCTTTTGCTCTACGCCATGAAATACATTTGTAAATAGCCCACTCGTGAATTTTGAAGCTTTTATGTGTCTTTAAAAAGCGGTTGCTAAGAAGTTGCATAATGAGACTACAGAACATCGTCACACAAAACATGGCTGTACAGCCTCATTGTGGTTGCGACAATGAGTCATGTCATTGTGGTATAGTTAGTTTATAGCCTAACTTTTTACTTCCGGGGATTGTATTGAGGATTAAAAAAATCTAAGTGTTGTTAATTTATGTCAATTATCCTGCCTAAAGCTGCAGTAGGTAGAAAGCCTGAAAACGGTTGATTTTTGAGTCTCATCTGAGTTAGGTTTCGTTCGTCTCCGCCCTGAGCCCCTCCCTCGCGGCCCCGCACATATACCCCTGAGGCTTGGCTCCGCTCCCACGGCCGACCCTCGCACCCTCCGGCCGGGCCCGGACCCACCTCACCCTTCCCCTCCCTCCGGGGCTCCGGGGAGCCGCGTTCTGTCTTCCTTTTTTTGAGTTGTTTAGCCGTGTAGGCAGTTGTAGCCAATGCTGGAATAGCTATTTTACCTGGCGCACTATTTGCCATCACCGCTTGCTCTCCCCTTCTGCCGGCGGCACGGGAACGCGCATATGCAGTAGAACAGCCAATAAAAATGCAGTGGTCTGAGCTGACCTTTGATTGGTTGAGGCACATTGGCACGATACTGATTCTTTAGATGCTGAACACAGAGCCATGGTGAGGTGCAGAAACCTATTGTTTGTCTCAGACCACTTATTATGCTTAGAGGATATTATAAAATTTGTTATGTTATGACTAGTTATGACTATAACTATTGCTCTATGAGACCGAAAGATGACCGTCACCACGGTCTTTACCTTGAATGATGCCCTCATCTTATCCTATATCAACAATGTCATGTGACTGACCTTAGAAGACTTGGCTCGCCGCCCATAAAAGCACCCTGGTGAGCACGCCTCCACCTCTTGCTGGAACGCCTCAGCTCATTCTGAGTGACAAGAGATGGTGACGGTCATTGTTTGGTCTCATAGATCCAACCTCACTCAGACCGTCACCACGGTCTTTACCTTGGATGACTAGTACCAGCAGTGTCGTGAAGAACAGAGGACTCCACCGCCTCACAACCTCGCCCAGCAGCTGAGAGTAACACACGGCCGAATACGGTGGAGCAGTGGATGCCACGTTGACTCTGTAGAGTCTGGAAAAGATAAAGGAAGTACTCCATGTTGCAGCTGCACAGATTTCTGAAAGAGGAACCACCTTCAAAACAGCCCAGGAAGTGGCCACACTTCTGAGCTACCACATGGCCTGGGATAGGGATATCTTGAGCAGAATAGGCCTCAACAATAATTTCAACAATCCAGTGGGACAAGCACTATTTGCTGTAGCTACGTTCATAATTGCATCCTTCTGGAGAAGGGCCAAGATCTCCCCTGCGCCTGTGCCTGGGCCGGGTCCCTGACAACAGTCATGCAAAACCCGGAAAAAGGAGGGGGATGCCGCCGAAACTGAATTCTGTACCCCTTTGATACAGTAGCCAGTGCCCATGGGTCTGACACTGTTTCTTCCCAGCTTTCCAGGCATAGCTGGGAACAAGTTTCAGTCCCGGTTTCAAGCCCGCATATTCCTAGGTGACACCCCCCTGAGGTCCTGGACCTTTGGGTGGGCGCTTCCTCTGGGGCACATCCCTAGCTGAGGAGTAAGGCTGGGACCCTTGCTGGCACTGCAAAGGTTGTCTGGAACCACCAGAGGCTGAGAACCCCAACCTCTGTCTCCTGCCATAAGCCCATGGCTCCTGGCGAGTCCAGGATGACTGCAGGGCAGGCTGGGAGCCCCTAGGTTTCCATCTGGCAGCCACAGCCCTGCTGATTCTGAATGTGCGCAAGACAGAATCCTTTGTTCACCCGGGATTGTTCAGCCTTATCCAGTACACCCTGGGAGTCAGGGTGAAGCACATGTGCCGGCGCAATCAGCATATTGTTCAGCTCCTTCCAAATATTTTCAGGCAGAGATGTCTGCTCTAACCAAATCTGTCTCGGTGACATCATGGCAGCAGACATAGATGCACCAATGTCCCTTGTAAGCTGAGAACGGGTGACAAGAGCAGTATCAATCAGGCTCAAGGTGTCCTGGTCATCAGCATTGGCAGTCCTCCTAAGAGCTGCCAATAAAATAGGATGATGACAAACTAGAATGAGACCCTGGGGGTAGGTTACTCAGTACCCAATACACAGCACAAAGTTTGTGGGTTTTGCGGGAGGTACCCAAAGGGTTACAGACCTCGGAGTATTCAGCATACAAAGTCATGGATAAACTTAGGTCTTCCCCTGACAACAAACTATTTTCCTTACAATGCAGACCATCCTTATAAGACCTGTACACAATTTCTTTTCCAGTCTCTGTCTCCCTTTGTGTTTCATGATTACTAACTATCTTGTCCACATTACCTTTCCTACTCAGCAGCACTTGCAGGGATTCTAGGATGGGGACATACTGGATTGTTTTGTTCTCTTTCACATCCGAAATATATTCAAGTGGTTCAATAACATTAAATTTTGCCGTGTAATATTGCTTACATTGATATGCAGAACTCAAAGGTCGATCCTTCTCTATGGCCTTATTTAGAGGATTTGCTGAGCACAGAGAGGAGATTATTCCCTCTGTGACAGCTCTGTCAACTTGGAGCTTGTGCTTCTGAAAACTATTCAGTAGAACACCTTCAGCATGAGATTTTGAGAGACAGCCACTTAAGTGGTGAAGTTCTACCAAAAAATCATTGATTGCTCTGCTTGGTACACGGGAAAATGTTCTAATTTTAACAAAGCTGCTGCCAAATTGTGCTCAATTACATCTGGGAGGTCATTTAGAGTATCAGCACTGCTACCTGGTTGAGCATCCTCACCAATGTCATCATCAGAAGTATTTGAATCAGATTCTGGGGAAGCAAGGGTGGCTGATATTACAATTCCTGGTTTAAAATCTTTTGGTGAATAAGACCTGTGTATCCTGCTCTTGTGGGATTTAAAAGATCCTAAGCTGTTTCTTTGAAATTTGCAATCCAAGAACATGCAAGTTACAACCTCATTTTTCTTCAAGTGTGCATTAAGATGAGTCCAGTAATCCCTCTCAGACACAAGATCCTTACAAGGACACAAATGGCAACTAAATGTACATCTCTCTGACTGATGACAACTAGTTTTAATAACATGACATCTATTCAAATGAATTAACAGTGCATTCCACGTTCTAAAAGTGCATGGGCAGCTTGCATGCACACATGGAATATGATTGTTTTTTCCATAATGTCTATGTCTCACTCAATAATGCTTCAGAGGGAAGGCCTTTTACTCTGTGTCACTGGAACACTTCTAGCACCATTCACTATAAAAGTGGAAATAAAGAAGGATTAATGTCTAGTGAGGACAAAACGGTGTTTGATTCAAAAATGCATTCTTGAAATAGCAAACATAGAGAATAACAGGGGGAAGGTACACACAACAGTAAAAGGGTGAACTTTTAAGTCTAATGAGGATTTCCTCAACTACTTATGACCAGCAATTCAAAGGTGTGACATGGCTAAACCAATTACTGATTTCAAAAGTTAAATAAATGTTAGCTATACTTAGAGTTAATATACTGAATAGTGCTGGAGTGATGGAGAGTATTGTATTGAACATGTTTCTAATATTCTGTCCAATCTGTTCCCACACATGACTGGGGCAAAATATCGGAAACACTCAGAAACACAAAATAGTCCACTCAAGTACACCACACCAGCTAAACTAATTACATTAATCACCTGTCTGGCAAAATATACAGATAAAAGTTGAACCTATGGCAGAGTTGTTGTATTAAATTGCACAGATGTATTAATGAGGTGGCCAGTGCGTGTATGCATGTGCTGAGCGATTCATTAAAATCTGTAATGCATGATAATTATGGTAACTATAAGAGCAAATACAACGTCCTGTTCTCACCACAAAAACTTGAGCCCACGATCCATCAGCTGACTCCAGGTGATATGCGGACTTGAGTTTGTCTGTCAATCTGCAGCAAAAAAGAAAAAAAATTCTAGGCATTGCAAAACTGTATTTCAATAAACATATGTTGATGATGAACACTCACCGGTAACTTTGTTTAGGTACACTGCATAAACCAGCCATCGCTAGGTGATTGGGGGGGGAGGTGGAGTTAGCTAACTTAATGCTGCTGATGACATTAGCAGAGGCTGCTTGATGGCCAAATCTCACTAACTCTACGGTGCAGATAACACACAGTGGAGTGGAGTTAGCCAACTTAATGCCGCTGATGACATTAGCAGAGGCTGCTCAATGGCCAAATCTCACTAACGCTATGGTGCAGTTAACACACAATGGAGTGGAGTTAGCCAACTTAATGCCGCTGATGACATTAGCAGAGGCTGCTCGATGGCCAAATTTCACTAACGCTACTGTGCAGTTAACACACAATGTAACTGAACAGTCAGTTAGCAAACCAATTCAAACAGAAGACCAAAGTATGTTCAGAGCGCTGCAGAGTTAAGCACGATATCGCTACATTATTGACTCACTTCATCCCAACATGATCTGAACAAATTCATGTACCCTGTAGTTTCTACACTATACAGTTAGGCTTAACTTTAGAACATAAGGCAATTGTGTTAAATACACCCAAGATGTTTATCTAAATCCATGAGATGGCCAGTCTCCTTTTTTCAGTGTGTAACTGCGGCAAAAACATAGGTCTCGAAGGAGGCGAGTGAAGCAAAGAGCAGGAGGCTTGCTCACTGGGGTGCTTTTATGGGCAGCGAGCCAAGCCTCATAAGGTCAGTCACATGACATTGTTGATATATAGGATTGATGATAGGGATATTAGATTAGATTAGATTGGATTAGAAAGCTTTACTGGGAAACTGGTTTGCCACCAGGTCAAACCATACAGCCAACAAACAGCGCAAACATGACACACAACAGATAATACAGGAGACCATCAAAGCATGATTAAGAGCCACTGAGACATGATAAAGGCCAATCAAGACATAATCAATGACATAATAGCATGATGATACATAAATAAACAAATGAATACATAAAAACATAAAAACCTGCAGCGGGACAGTTAACAGTGTTCATTAAAATATCTGACTGCTGCAGGAACAAAAGACCTTCTCAGTCGTTCAGTTGAGCACCGAGGCATAACCAGTCGCTCACTGAAAGAGCTAGTGAGTCCTTTAAAAACACTGTGGAGTGGGTGGCCTTCAAACAGCAGAACCATTTTGACTTTTGACCTCATTCTATTCTCCACAATGACCTTGAGTGAGTCTGGGGTAAGACCGATAAATGAGCCAGCTCTCTTGACCAACTTGTTGATCCTATTTTTGTCATCCACAGATATGCTGGCCCCCCAGCAAAGTACAGCATAAAAGAGAACCCTAGCCAAGATACCGTGATAAAAGACATTTAAGAGTTTTTTGCTGAGGTCAAAGGATCTAAGTTTTTGCAAAAAGAAAAGTCTAGACTGAGCTTTCTTGATTAGGACATCAGTGTTGTCTTTCCAGTTGAGTTTACTGTCCAAATGGATACCAAGGTACTTATAAGACCCGAAAATTTCGATCTCCTGACCATTAATTGTCACTGGAAGGACCTCCTCTCTTTTCTTTCTAAATTCAATCACGAACTCCTTAGTCTTCCCTACATTTAACTTATGAGGGCATCATTCAAGGTAAAGGTGGTGACTGGTGACAGTCTGAGTGACGTCGAAATAGATCTTATTTTCTGCAATAATCCAAAATTCAGTGGAAAAATCCCAAAGGCTTTTTGATGAGGGAACCAAGGGGATACTAACTTCCATGCTAGCCTGTAGAAAAATGTGCTCTCTGGAACACTCTATAGTTCAAATGACATATAGGAACAGTAACATTATAACAAATAGTAACAAATAGTAACATTATGGAATATGAGTTAAGTTTATTTTCAGTGTTCCAATATCATGGTGCCAGTTAACCACATTCAGCCTTGTGTATGTCACATCGCTGTTTTGGCTGATGGCCAGTTGCTTACTCGTGCCTACAGAATGCAAGTGCCAGCAGCAGGATGCTGACTGCAGCTCACTTGAGGGCCACGTGTGTTATTAATAAAAAGGATTTTAACAAAGTTAGATAGAGAACCTTAAGATTCTCAATTTATAGTACTTTTATTCATTTTGAGTCTATTTAGTTGTTTTTCATTTTTGATAATTTCTGTAAGGTTATCATGTTTTCTTGTATTTTATTTATTTTTTATTTTTTTTATTTGATGATATCGTTAGTGATTTGACTTCAGTTATCTGTGCAGCTGTTCCTCAACTGTTGAAGTGATGAAAATATTCCTGTGTCTTCTGCTGTAGTTTGAGGTTACATGAGATGAACTCAACAGAAACTGGAGTAAGAAAAGGTCACCACCCTCACTATCCTCCTCCTCCTCATCATCATAACCCTCATCAACTTCATGATCGTAAACATCATCCTAGGCACCATAATCATCCTCATCATCATAATCCTCATCATCCTCATGGTCATCAACCTCATCCTCATCATCATAATCGTCCTCATCACCCTCATGGTCATCAACTTCATCCCACTCAGCATCATCCTCCTCATCATAACCCTCATCAACTTCATGATCGTAAACATCATCCTAGGCACCGTAATCATCCTTATCATTATAATCCTCACCATCCTCATGGTCATCAACCTCATCCCAATCACCATAATCCTCATCATCGTAATCCTCATCACTCTCATGGTCATCAACATTATCCTGACTACTATGGATTGGAAATACCTGAGATGGACTTTACACAGGTAACTTATGTTGTTTGATTTTTCAACATCATCATCATCATCCTTATTTTTGTAAACATTCTCTGAACATCAACAAAAAAAACAAGTTGTTTTAAAAATAAAATATGTGGCTACAGTTTCAGATATCCATTGACAAGCTGTTGAGGACTCTGACAGATCATCTGCAAAGGTATGAAATGTAAGGAGAAGGAGGTTTGAGATGATGAAGAATATGAGGAGAAGGTTTTAGTGGCAACAAGTGAGGTGATAAAGATTATAAGCAGGAGGGCACTGAGTCTGAGTGCAAATACTAATTTTGTGTTAAAAATGTGGAACAGACACACCCACAGACACACCCACAGACAGAGTTTACGTTATTATATTGTAAGATAGTAAGATATACATATATATGTAGAGAGAGTGAGAGTGAGAGAGAGAGAGAGAGAGAGAGACTAATCTAAATTATCACATTATTTGATTTCATATAGTTCATGTTTCAGTCCATTCGGATTAAATGTGTCACTCACATGTCTCTACATTCAGTCTTTCCTTAGTGTCGGGGGGTGACTCAGTATCAGACCTGCGTAGGCTACAGTTTGTTTGATCTCCTCTGTCTGCCTTGTATGTACAGCATTCCATCCGTTGACCTTTTGTGGACTTGTGTGAGGTCTTGGTCCGTTGTATGCGATAGGCTACCCAATTCTTGTAGGGCCTTAGCTGCTGTCTCTGGGTTATCATATATTGTTGAAGATCCATTGTCATTGAAGATTTTCAGCTTTGCTGGGACAATGATATGTGATTTAATATTTTTCTTCAGCTGGTCTCTCATGGGTTTATACATGGCT
Organism: Epinephelus awoara; assembly: GCA_035609425.1. Taxonomy (NCBI): domain Eukaryota; kingdom Metazoa; phylum Chordata; class Actinopteri; order Perciformes; family Serranidae; genus Epinephelus; species Epinephelus awoara. The sequence continues at coordinate 42,980,082 of CM069298.1, read as the reverse complement.
CTTTGTTGTTTCACTTTTGTTGTAAAGTCATGGTTGAAGAAAATCCGCATTCCCTCCAGGGTCACTTTCTTTGACCATGCTGTTTGTAGTATTTTTTCTTCGTATCATAGTTCATAAAGTTTACAATGATTGGCCTGTCTTGTTCTGTGTTATCTCTGTAGATACAATGTGCCCGGAGAATATTAAAATCCCCCGTCAATTCTATAGTCTCTGAAAAAGTTGGCAAGAAAGGTTGTCATGTCATCAGCCTCTGTTTTCTCAGTTTTCTCTGGGACATTGTCCATGGGGATATTATTTTGTCTGGACTTACTTTCAAAGTAGGCCATCTGTCATTTCTTTTGTCCTAGTCGTCAAGTTCTCGTTTGTCTTCTGTCGGGATATTTGTTGGTTTTGCAATTCTCCAACTCTGTGTTCAATTTCATGCACTCTTTTGTCCATTCTTTCCAGTTTTTGCCATAGCTCTGTAGTTTGTTCTATTATTTTCTTGATGTCTCTGTCAGTCTCCACACAATAAGCTTTAAACCCTGATCAGAAGTCTTTAATCTCCATCGTGATAGTGTCTTTTAACTCAATTTCAATCCATCAATTTCATTTATAAAGCCCAATATCACAAATCAGCAGTTTGCCTCACAGGGCTTTACAGCATACAACATCCCTCTGTCCTTAGGACCCTCACAGCGGATAAGGAAAAACTCCCCCCAAAAAACCCTTTAACGGGGAGATGAGCTGTTTAATTTCCTTTCCCTCTGCCATTTTTTGTGGTGTGGGTCAGTGGTTGTCTTTGGTTGTCTTTCCATATACCTTGCATTCTGCTTTAACACAATCCTCCTTTACCGCACCCGATCAGAGATTCATTCCATAGCTATATTGGTGAACATTTCATCCAGTTTGTAATACTTATTAAAAGCCAGTTGTTTTGCAGTGATCAAAAGTCGGGAGTAAAGAAGGTGCCATTTTTTTAATCTGCCGCCATCTTTCCGCGGCCGGAGGCATGATTTTAATTTTTTGATATTGTTTTCAATGTATTAGTAGTTTTTACTGATTTGACTTGAGTCAGATTATTTTCAGACTGAGTTTGTGTGAAGTCAGTAAACCTGTGCAACTGGCTGCCCTCTGTTAAACTAATGAAAATCCTCCGGTGTATTCTGTTACAGGTTGAATTTACCTGAGATAAAATTGTCACTGGAGAAGCTGGAGAAGGTAATCTATGCTATGTTTAATTTTTTTTTATTTTTTTTTATCACTATCATTATCATGATTGCTGTCTACAATATGAACATTTTTTTAATGTCTTAACAGCTTCAGATGGCAATAAAAGAGATGTTCCAGAAACTGCCGAAGGATCTGGGAAGGTATTAAACTAGAGGAGAAAGAGGAGAAGGAGGGGAGGGGGAGAATTGAGATAATGCAGAACATGAGGAGAAGGTGAAGGAGAGTCTATTGACAGTGTAAATGTTATCGCTCTTTACCTGTAACTTTTTAATATGACTCGGCCCACCACTAAAAATCCAAACACTTGATTGGACGCTGCTGCTTAACAGTGGACAGATTTTAGGTTGACTGAGTGATCTGAATCACCCTGCTGAGTTAAACCTGGATCAGGTCTTTCCATTAGGGAACAGTCAACATAAATATTGACCCATTGCTGCAGTTTAAGTCAAAATTCTCCCTCCTTCTGTTCTTCATAACTCAGACCTTTCTTTTATCTTTCTGTATACATATTATATTCATTTATATGTTATTGAAAACTGACTTAATTCTTAATTATTCTTCTATCTTTTTATTTCTTCTTTGTGTATTTATTTATTGTTTGCCATTTCATTTTTTTTAAGTTTTTCATACTTTCATTTTTAAATATATATATTTTTAATTTATTATACTTTGTAGTGATTTGACTTGAGTCGGATCATTTTCAGTCTGAGTTTGTGTGAAGTCAGTTAACCTCTTCCGCTGGTTGTCTCCTGTTGAACTGATAAAAATCCTCCTGTGTCTTCTACTGTAGTTTGCGTTTACCTGAGATAAAGTTGACACTAGTGGAGCTGGAAAAGGTAATCTGTACTGTTTGATTTTCTTTTTATGATCATCAATTCTGTCAACACTTTCTGAACATCCAAATGGAATTATTATTATTGTTTTTATATGTGGTTACAGCTTCAGATATCCACTGACGTGATGTTTAAGAAACTGAGAAAGGATCTTGGAAGGTATGTAATGTGAGAAAGATGAGGACATCTGTTATCAGTGAAAATAATTGACTCTTTTATTTCCCTTAAAAAGCACTGGGATTTAATATTTCCCTAGCAACGCCAGAAAATCCAAATAAGTGGGACACTGCTGGTATCCTGTTGGCAGGTTTCAGATTTACGGAGTGATCAGGATCACCCTGCTGTGTCAAACTTGGATCAGGTCTTTATATTAGCCCAGGTTCCACATCTATTTTGAGCCATTGCCACATTCTGTGTCAAAATTTTCCCTCCTTCTGTTTTTCAAAACTCAGTGAAATGTGAACAGACTGAAATGAAACATATATTGATATCATTCAGTGTGACTTAGACATCTCAAGGATATCATTATCGCTGATGTCCATCCAGAATACAAATCCATATCTCAGTTTATAAATCAGACCGAAAAAACACTGCAGAATTTGGCTGAGAATCATGTTCGTACGGTTAAATCTTTCTATCATTGGATCTTTTTTATCCATATCATATCTATGTATTATTGTAGTTGTACTTAAAGTGCATCATACAACAATTCATATTATAAATCAGAAATTGTCTGTCCAGTCATTACAAAAACTGCAGGATCTGTTTCATAACTGTTGAACCACGTGTGTAAAGTTATCTTAAAATTGCCATGTACAAAAGTTGTTTTAAATGAAGTGTTAGTTATCGTTTTTGCAGTTTTCAAAAACTGTCACAGCTCTCAATGTCAAAAGGCCCAAGCTGGCTTGAACCCCAAAATTACCCATATATATTTCAGTCTGAGTTTTTGTGAAGCCAGTATACCTGGGCAGCTGCTTGTCACCTGTTGAACTTATAAAAAAAAAAACCTTTGTGTCTCCGGCTGCAGTTTCAACTTACCTGAAATAAACCTGAAAGAGGTGGAGCTGGAAAAGGTGATCTACAATTAGATTTTTTCATCATCATCATCATTATTTCTGTCAAGACTCCCTGAACATCCAAACAACATTAATTTGTTATAAAACTAAAAAAAAAATGTGTTTACAGCTTCAGATGTCCATCGACGAGATGTTCAAGAAACTGACAATGAATCTGGGAAGGTATGAAACATGACGAAGAGGAGGAGGAGATTTGAGCTAATGAAGAAATATGAGGAGAAGGATGCCAAAATCTATTATCAGTGCAAAGAAAGATTCTGTTTTTACCCTTTGAAGGCACCAACTCTTTAGTGTGGGCCTGCCCCAAGAACTTCAAAACTCCCAACAGAAATGGACACTGCTGTTGTTAGTCACACATTAACAGCTGACAGGTTTCAGGCTGCTGAGTCCAACCTGTATCAGGTCTTAACATTAATCCAGGTTTATTGATTTCTGACCCATTGCCACATTTTGAGACAGCATTCTCCCTCCTTCTGTTCTTCATAACTTAGTGAAATGTGAACACACAGACACACTGTGATAAAATACAAAGTGATATCATTCAAAGTGACTTACACTCCTTGAAGATATTGTTTTCTCTGTTATCCATTCAAGTTTTTTCCTCATTTGCAGTCTGAAAAACAGTTCATCAAAATTCACTGCCTGATATCAGATTGAGTCCCCCTTCATGTTGATTTGTTTTTTGTTTCTTCAGAGAAAAGGCTGTGATCTGAATTTTTCATTCTATATGCTTTATTAATACCCAAGGGGGAAATTCAATCTTTTCACTCCGTTGTCATATACATATCCACACAGGCCCGAAATACACACACGAAAAAAAATGTGATATTGTAATTTTATATGGGTAAAGTTAACCTAATGTCAGGATGCTTGCTAAGGTTAACAAATTGCTAGCTACTTAATGTAACAGAATACAGTCTTGAGTGGATAACATCAGCTCGGTGTAGTTAGTTTATAGCCTAATGTTAACCTCTTATTTCTGGCAATTGTATTGAGGATTCAAAAATCATTGAAGTGCTGTTCAGTTCTTTCAGTTATCCTTCCTAAAAAGTGTAAATATCATACATGTTTGTTTGCCACAGATTTTATTTTCTGCAATAATCCAGAACTCAGTGGAAAAATCCCATAGGCTTTTTGACAAGGGAACCAAGGCAATGCTAACTTCCATGCCAGACTACTGAAAAACATCATCCCTGGAGCACTCTGTGGTTCAAGTGACATACAAGAACAGTGCAAATAGTAATGTTATTGTTATTGATTGAAGTTTATTTTCCACATTCTATCCTCACAATGCCAGTCAATCGCGTTTAGTCTTGTGTATTTCACATCATCAGTTGCTTACTCGTGGCTACAGAATGCAAGTGTGGGCAACAGGATGCTGACTGTAGTTTAGTTAAGGACTACCTGTATTATTAATAGCAAAGATTTTCAGAATGTTAGATACGGAACCCTTAAATTCTGTTGTAATTCTGAAATGTTTTCGTGTATTTTATTTTCATTAATTTTTCTTATTTACTTATGTCTGTGTGATTTGACTACAGTTACCTGTGCAGCTGTTTGACTGTTGAACTGATGAAAATATTCCTGTGTCTTCTCCTATAGTTTAAGATTACATGAGATGAACTCAACAGAAATTGGAGTAGGAAAAGGACACCACCATCCTCATCCTCGTCCTCGTCCTCGTCCTCATCATCATCATCCTCATCATCCTCATGGTCATCAACATCATCCTCACGACTATACATTGGAAATACCTGAGATGGACTTTACACAGGTAACTTCTGCTGTTTGGTTTTTCAATATCACCATCATCACCATCATCATTATGATGGGATGATGATCATCATCATTATTTTTGTCAACACTCTCTGAACAGCCAAATGAAAATAAGTAGTTTTTTTTTTTTGTTTTTTTTTAAATGTGGTTTAAGTTTCAGATATCCATTGACAAGATGTTGAGGAAACTGACGAATGATCTGCAAAGGTATGAAATGTGAGGAGAAGGAGGTCTGAGATGATGAGGAAAATGAGGAGGAGGTTTGAGTGGTAACAAGTTAGGTGATAAAGATTATAAGCAGAAGGGCACTGAGTCTGAGTGCAAATACTAATTTCTTCACGGTGTACCCCGCCCCTCACTTAATGACAGCTGGGATCGATTCCAGATGCCCCTGACACTGTAAAGGATAAACAGTTATAGAGGATGGATGGATGGATGGATGGATGGATGGATTTTACTGCTCTTTAAAGGCACTATTTATGGGTTTTACCAGTAGCAATGACCACACCATCAAGAAGATGCATGTAAAAAAATTACTACTGAAAAAAGATTGGTGTGTAAGACAAAAAACTCACTTCTAGTTCTTACACTGGCTGTCTGCCTTGTGGGGAGGCTTCAATAGTGAATCTAATGTAGCAGCCAGGCACCACAGACCCCTTTCTGGAACCTACACAGTAGAGGAAGGAGTCACAAATACAGGAAAAGAGATATAGCGTTAGGGGGAGAGGCGCAGAATATTAAGGCAAATGCGCTGGAGAGGGTTAGGTGGGCATTTATAGTAGTGCTGGAAGTGGCCAGGTAGAGCTGTAGTCCTGCTCCTAAAATTCTGTCAGATAGCTGCAATTCATGAGCAACAACCACACCATTAGCAAGATACATTTAAAGGATTTACTAAATAAAAATAATTGGTGTGCAATACTTGAAACTCGTTTATAATTCTTTTGCTGGGTGTCTGTGTTCTGAAGGGGCTTAGGTCAAGAACTGGTCATAGCACCTGGGAATGACAGACCGCCAAAACCTCCAGGTTCATAAGACAAGATTGGAAGGATCTAAGATCTTGTGACCTAACTGGCTGTAAAAGATATAAGCACAGGAGGATCAGTGGCCAATGATTTATATTAGGTGTTTGATAGGGTTAGGTTAGGGTTTAGGGTTAGGTTGTTGTAGAATGCCATTGCAGGAGGCCACAGTAGTGGCTCTGATCCTCAAGAAGAGTCCAGAATAATGAACACCATTAATGCCAGACAAGGAGGATACTTGGCTGAAGTGGTGGTGGAGCTAGAAGTTACTCATTCAGACTCAGTGATGTAGAGAGAATCTTTCAGGGTCATGCTCTGGGATTTTCAAAATCGGAAGTACTTTGCAAGGCTCTTGAAGAATGTATTAGAGATTTGACTTTAAAAAAATAGAGTAATACGATCTGATACAGTCTGTGTTTTGGCTTGGTCAGTGATGGGTTGTGGAGGTAAATTTGGAAAATCTGAGAAATTCAAACAGCAAGAAAAAAACATAACAATTCTGTATAAAGTGTGAATGCATATTGATGGCAAGTCTGTGGTAAAAGTAATAAGGTGAGAGTTTTTTGCTGGCTATTGGTGTAGACGTTCTCTGAGAAGTGAAGTTATCTGCTAGCCTGGAAATCCAGACTCAAATCTAGAAAGATTTTGACTCTGGCTGATGTCTGAAGGCCATGCCCTAGCTCTGCATTTGGAGAGTAAGCCAATGCCACTAAGCTAAACTTTAATGGTATGTGTTTTTATGACCATTGCCGAATAGGCATAGGTAATAAAACAGGTTCCAGTCCATGGGATAATTATGTTTTACTGATCGTGAAAGTAGCAGGAACTCTTCCAAGCTGACAAGTAAGACAAGAGGGTTGAGGGTGGTAGGTTATTGGTGATGGAGCTCTGGGAGTCAACGATCAGGGGTGCTGTGGCAGGGTTTACAGGTTAAACATCAGTGCAAAGTATGACAGAACTAGTGTTGAGTAGAAGTCTGCAAGAGGGCTATGCTTCTCCTCTCCTTAGCAGTCACTTACCCATCTGCTCTGAACCATTTTCTGTAGTAGAAGCTCCACAATCCCGCAGAAGGAATGATATCAGTTTACAAATGGATGTCCTGCTCGTAAGTCATTTGTTTGTCATAGAGTACGGTGATCATGTTCCAGTTGGTGGCATGGATTGGCAAAAGACAGGTTTTGGCATAGCTTGAACTGTCCTGGAAAATGGAATTCAAGAGTGGTGGCACAGGAGAAGTGAGTGATCATCAGTGAGAGATAAAGGCTTGTTCTAGGGGAGTGATGCAAAGGGTGCAGTTGAGGTGGCCCAGAAGGGAAGAGAGACATGCATTTTGGTGCAGCATATAATGTGCATCTTGCTGGGAGACCCCAGTTGTCAGAATGACTTCTGGCTGCATATGGAAAACTGAAAGCACTGATAATGCCTGCTTTCAAAAGCCACAACCATTTCTCTGTGATCAGGGATATTGTGGCAGGATTTATAGACTGAACATCAGTGCAAAGAGCGGAGAAACCAGTGTTGAGTAGGTGTCTGCAAGAGGGCCACACTTCTCCACTTCTAGCAATCACTTGGGAGCTCTTGGGACCAAGTTGCCAAGAGTCAGGCTGGATATGGAGAACTTTAAAAGCTCTGGTGATGTCCTCTTTCAAAAGCCACAGTAATTTCTCTGTGACTTTAATGAGGATAATAGTAGGAGCAGATGCGGAGGAAGTGTCACTGGGACATGATGCATCCAGCATTTTTGCAGTTACTGCATATGGTGCAGGCTCTTTGGTGCATCATAAACCTGCCTTTTTTCTTAATGCTGTTGGATGCAGAGGTAATGGCAGATGGGTCTGATGATGCAGGCTTTGATGGTATGAGTGCTGACAATGCTACATGTTGTGAAGCCAGAGTGGTCTAGATCATAGCAGGAGGTTGGAGTTGTCCTCCAAGACAATGGAGTTTAAGAACTGCAGCAATTGAAAAGTAATTGTCCATGAATTTCCAAGTCCTCTCTTTTCTGAGGAGGGAGATGAGCTGGAAGACGCGGAAGATTCATCAGGTGAATTTTGGTAGTCTTGTATGTTTGGGAGAGAACAAACAAGCGGGATATGGACCATGGAATAGACTGTTTTGAAGCTTGCTGGACTCTCTTGCTTCCTGGACAACTTTTTCTAGGTTACAGAAAGCAGGGTCTCAGACACAAAGGCAGCAGAGCAGTTTTCTGCTTCTGTAGCTTGGTCTGCTGATGTGGGCTGATAAAAACTTTGGACATGGTCAGCCTGATTTTGTCTGAGTAGATCGTTGTCAGACAGGGATAATGAGACAATGTCCATACTCAAGATGAGGAGTGGAAGGATGATGTTACTCATTAGATCAAGTAATAGCTCACTTTTCTATGTGTCCTCAAGGCAATAATATAGCCCAAAATGCAAGAGCAAATAAGGAGGAGAGTAAGGTGGGTATTACTAGAAATGCTTGGGGTGGCATGGTTTAGGTCTGGTCTTCCACTACTCAATAGCTTCCTTTAACGTGTGCCCTACCCACTACAAAAAATCCAAACACATGACTGGACGCTGCTAAGTACACTCACACAATAACTGTACAATACATGTTAATATTATTCAGTCTGACTTACACATCCTGAGAATGCATGATGTGCATCCAGAATTAACATCCATAAATTCACTTCAAATCATAGAAAAATGAGGTTGCATAATCTACCCGAAAATCATGTCTTAAATTGAAGTTTTACTTCGATTTGATCTGTTTTCATCTTTAGTTGGACAGCATTGGACAGTTAATGTAGATTGTTTAGAATTTTTATTTTCTCTTTCTATACAGATTTTATTTATTTAATATTAATTTATATTTGTTTATGTTATTAGATAATTTATTAGTTGATCCTGCCTTTAGTTTTCCCATTTTCTATCAAGGTTTTTTTTTAAAAATTTGTTTATTTCTTGTGTTAGTCCTAATTCATTTTTAATTTTTAAATATTGTTTTTAAATTTAAATTTAAATTTTAAATTCATAAGTGTGTGTGAAGTCAGTAAACCTGTAGCTGTTTGCTGTTGAACTGATGAAAATCCTCTTGTGTCTTCTGCTGTAGTTTGAATTTACCTGAGACCAAGCTGATAAAGGTGGAGCTGAAAAAGGTAATCTACTCTTTTGTCATCATCATCATTGTCATCATCATAATCATTAACATCACCTATTTCAACACAAACAAACCTAACGTTTTATAACTTGTGGTTACAGCTTCAGATGTCCCTCAACGGGATGTTTAAGAAGCTTACATTGGCTATGGGAAGGTATGAAGTGTGAGAAAGTGGAGAACATGGAGGTTTGAGATGATAAAAACTGTTAGGAGGTGGAGGGTTAAGTCCACTCTCAGTACAAATATTGATCCTGTATGGTTCTTTATCCATAAGTTTTCAACGTGGCTTTTTTCTAAACCTAACCACAGAAACTTAACTTTCCTACACCTAGGCTCTGTAACCATATGTTAATTACGTAACTGTATGTTAAGGTAACGTTTTTCATAGGGTGCACATTCACAGGGATGTCATACAAACTGTTCTATGAGAATATGTTGGCTGAATCAGCTACCTGGCCTGCAGGCAGTTACTGCTCACTGCTGTGATATTTTTGGGAGTGTTTTTGCCTTTAATCAATAAGAAAGCTGAGCATGAAAAGGGTTAGAGAGAGGAAATGACATGCAGCAAAGGGCCACAGGCTGGAGTTGAACCTGTGCCACTGCAGCAACAGCCTTGTACATGAGGCACCTGCTCTATCCACTAAGGCACGGACGCCCCATTCATATTCATTTCTGACTGATTCCCAAAGTTTAAATTCAAAATTCTCCCTCCTTCTGTTCTTCATAACACTTAAAATGTGAAAACACATATGAAACAACCTTTAATATAATTGTGACCTACACTTCTCAAGAATATCATTATCTTTGATGTGCATCCAGAGTAAATGTCCATAAATTCACCTAGAAATAATAGAAATTATGTGGCAGAACTTGATACCTGAAAATGATGTTTTAAGTTTTAGTGTTTCTTCAATTTAATTCATTTTTTAAAAAAAAAATCTTTTTATATATTATGTTAGTATTTTAGTTATTTTTACATAGTTTTGTCCTCCCTTTTTACTTTCATTTTTTGTAATATTCATTTTCATTTTTATTAAATCATTTATTTTATTGTAGTTTTATTGCTTTTTATGTGACAATGTTTTCCATTTTGTTTATTTCTTTAAATTTCAATATTTTATTTTTAAACATGTTTTATTTATTCATATTTTTTGCTTCAGTCAGGTCATTTTCAGTCTGAATTTGTGTGAAGTCAGTTAACCTGTGCTGCTGTTTGTCTCCTTTTTAACTGATGAAAACTATGCTATGTCTTCTGCTGTAGGGTGAATTTTTCCACAGTGAACTTGACACAGAAAGAGCTGGAAAAGGTCATCTAAGCAGTCCGATGTTTTCAATTCATCATCATCTTCATCCTCATTTCTGAACATCTAAATGAAATTGTTATTTCTGTTTTTAAATGTGGTTACAGCTTCAAATGTCCATTGACCTGACATTCATGAAACTGATGAAGCTTCTGCAAAGGTATGAAACGCGAGGAGGAGGAAGAGGAGGTTTGAGATGATGAAGAATATGAGGAGGAGGCCAAAAATATTGATTTTGTTATTTCCCTTTAAAGGCAATATCAGTAGGAATTTAATGTGGCTCTTGCAGCTACAAAAAAGCAAACATATGATTGGACACTGCTGCAGTCACCCATGTGTTAACAGCTTTCAGGTTTATTAAACCCACAAAAAACCCCACTAGCACCTGTTAACATCTGGCTTTTTTATTTTATGAAAAAGGTTATAATCAACATTCACTCCAGGGACAAATGATTCTGCAGTAGTCACTGGTATATCAGTTTCAGCTTCGATCAGCTCCAATCAACAGTGATAAAAATATGACACCCGCCTGGACACGCTAAATCTTTTACTAGCACCGCCACAAAACACCATCCGCCTCCATCTGAGCTGCACTCGAACACCATTCGAAATCTAGTCTGCACTTAGTTTGAAAGCGACACTAAATAAATAACAGATATAAAAAACATAGTAACCACCACAACATTTTCACTGGCCTTCATTATGCATTATTCATTATTTATTATTCATTATGCTACTGTTTACTAACCTGTTTTCCAGCCTGTTATGATATGAAACATATATTGATATCATTTAGTGTGACTTGCACTTCCCAAGAGTATCAGTGTGTCTGATGTCCATCCAGAATAAATGTCCCTAAATCAATTTTGAGATAACAGAAATAAGACACTGCAGAAAGAAACATCATGTTTGTAAGATGAAGTGTTCCTTCCATTTGACCTATTTTTATCATATTTATATAGTATCTATTTATTATTTTAGTAATACTTGTTTCTTTTTTAATCTAGTTATTTATTCGTTGATGTTATTAAGTAATATTTCTGTAGTCTAATGTTCATTTGTTTTATGTTTATGTTTCTTTTTTATTTCTTCAAGTTTGTCATATTTCATTTTATTTTTTCTTTAGTTTTTCTGTATTCATATTTTTAAGTCATTTGACTTGAATAGAATTATTTTCAGTTTCATATTCAGAGTTTGTGTCAGTAAATCTGTGTAGCTGTTTGTCTCCTGCTGAACTGATGAAAACGTTCCTGTGTTTTCTGCTGTAGTTTGGATTCACATGGATTCAAGATTGACACGATAGTGGTGGAAGTGGAAAAGGTAATCTTATTGTTCGATTTATTTGAATACATTTCTCTTTAATTTTATCATTATCATCATCATCATCATCATCATCATCATCATCGTCATTTATGTCAAGATCTGATCATCCAAACAAAATTCATTTATTTTAAAACAAAAAATGTGGTTACAGATTCAGATGTCCATTGATGAGATGTTCATGGAACTGATGAATGCTCTGAGAAGGTATGGATTGTGAAGAGGAGAAGGAGGGTTTTAAGATGATGATGAATCACCATCAATCATCAATCAGGAGGCCAAAGTCTATTATGAGTGCAGACATTGATTTTGTCATGGCCCTTGGAGGGCACTTACACTTTAATGTGGACACAACCACCACCAAAAATCCAAACACATGGCTGGCCGCTAGGACGCTGGGACAGGTCTCTACATCAGGTTAGACTAAGCACTTAGACTGGCACTGCTCAGGATTGGTCAGACAGGTGTGTGGGAGGGATGTCACCAGTGCACGATGGCAGTGGCTTTATCCGGAATATTCTGGCTTTATTTTTGTACAGTGGGAGCAAGTGGAGACATGTTGTCCATTGTTATATACAGTTAGTGGGTGTACAGCTCCCCCAGCTATCTCTGGGGGTTCCCTATAATCTTGCTGGCAGTGATAATTATTTTGGTGAGGTTGCTTCAGCATCTAGCCCCTAAATTTCCATACCAGTATACTGTTATACTGGTACAGAAATTTGATATGTTGCAATGTGATGTTGTGAGAAAATCCACTAGGTGTAAAACATCCTCAGGACATCTTTGCTTACACCGAAAGTATGTCAGTTCTTAAAAAAAATGCTCTAACTGCTCACTAATGTTTAAGCTGGTACCTAAAATCATCCCTAAGTATTTAAAACTACCTACCGTCTCTGCTGCTTGGCCCCCAATATGGAAATTCATCGGTACAAAAAAAAAGAAAAAATTCTTCCTTTACCTCTGGAGGCACGCCCGGGAATTTTTCGACTAAGGGAAGTGCAGGGGCTTCCCTTAAGGGATTGCTCACCCCTTTACTTCCGGCGGTGCCCCCAATGTTACACTCCTACCTGCAACTCGAGCCAAACGGAGGTAAAAACGTTGCTGCTAATGCCCTTTTTTTCCTGTCATGAGGAGTGGAAGGTGTGCTGGTGGATGCACAACGCTTGAAAGTTGTGCTGTTGTCCATGTTTTTCACGTTGACGAGAGAGCATCTTTCACACAGGGCTGCCGACAGATTCTACAATGTAAATTGCAGAATCTGTTTTGAGAGATTACTTGGCCCCTTAACTGTGACTGGCTGACATATGGATTCCTTGGTCCTATTAGCGTTTATGAGGAAAGCACTCTCTTGTACAGTATCTATTGCAAGTCTATCTGTCCTGGAAGAGGGATCCCTCCTGAGTTGCTCTTTCTGAGAGGAGTGGAGGAGACAAAACGCAGCACTGGAATACCAAATAAAAAAAAATATATATAAATCTCCAACATGAGCCTCAGGGTGCTGGATGTGTTTCGTAACCATGTGCAGTAGTGTTAATGTATCATCTTCAGTACCCCTCTGTGCTTTAAAGCCTCTGGAAACCCAAAGCCACAATAGCCTACTAACTATGTAATTTAGGGTCTTATGTACATAATATTAAACATGTAAAACAATTAGAAATCAGTTTTCCATCCAAATTCAAAATATCTGTCTTTTAAGTTTTTGTACATTCTTGAAATTGGGTTTGATTTGGCCATGGTTATCTCTGAGATTTATTACGCAATAAATTCCAAACCAATCATCCATCAGTTGTCTCATCCCGCACCCCAGTGGCAGCGCAACAAAACCTTTCTGCTCCAGCCAGTGGCGGCAGCAAAACATTTTCATTGCAGTTGCTTAGGGGTTGCTAAATAATTGTATGGAGTTGCTGGACAATTTACTGCAATACTAATTAAATAGCATAAATATGGATATGTAAGTCATTACTGGACTACTCATTCTAATCAGCGCTATCTGAAACTAGCGCGCATGCCATGAAACAGATAAAAAAAATCCATTTGAAGTTCGTTATTATAATTTTACCATATAGTCATGCCGCTGGAGCAGCAATGCCACCTGCATGATCCTCAACCTCTTTGCGTTCTCCATTTTCATCCAGCTAAATCTGCCTCTTTGAGTCTGAGCCAACTCGTCTCTACATAGCCTTTTGCGATTAGCTACCCAGAGCTCGGGACAGCAGTGTTACTTAAAATTATTTTATTGTTTAGTGGAGTCTGAGAAACAGCTTTCTAGTCTGATGTTTAGAAAATACAGATCGTAAACTAGCTGAACCGCTTGGCTTTGTAAGAGACATACAGGCTGAAGATGAGCAGCACGGTGTGTTCGAGTGTGTGTGTGTTGCAGAGGGGGTGGTTCACCTGGGAGTGGGCGTGTGTGCGTGCGGAAGTGTGTGTGCGTAAAGGTGGGCACTCACCGGTGAAGCGGATGAGAGAGAGAGAGAGAGAGTCAGGGTTGGGAGTAGCCGTAATTTTTGTTGACCGCTACTCATTCATTCATTAATCACCCTTTTTTCCTGTTTAATCCGCCAGTCTCATTTTTACATTTATCCATCCTTGCTGCGCTGTGATAGCTCTGTGCTGTTCTGTCTCATAATAAATGCACCAAAAGCATTGTTGGATCTCAGCGTGTCTTTATCATGGTCTGCTGTAGCGCGTCGCAAATCTACGTGGAGGACCCAGCCTCACACTCTCAGCGGCTTTGAGGGTTTGTGTTTGGAAGCCGCAACATTTTGTCAACAAAAAAGGCGTTTAATGAAAATCATCAAGCCGCATCAAAGAACCAAGTCGTCACGCACCGACTAGCCCGAGAACAAAGGAGCCACAGCTAAGTGCCACACCACGCCATCCATTCACCTGGGAACAGGTAGGCCTGAACCTGTTAATGTTTGTGGATTGAGGAATCCGCTTCGATTGGAATGCATTGTGTCAAATGAGGACAATGTATTAAATGGATACGCTGGTTGCATTGGCGCATTGATGGTGGCGCATATTCTCCGTGCTTTATTGGATTGTGATGTCGGGACTTTGTGGTATATGTGGCGGCTGGTGTTGTCTAAAGACCTACTGCTTGTTGAAAATGCTTGGATCGAATCTGCTCTGTCAATGAATTTAAATGCAATGTCTATGGATGGATTTGAATACGCTCTTGAATGAAATGTGATTGTGTTGCTTTATAATAAAATACAATCTAACGAAAATGAGTCAAATAAACGCTGATGCTGAATGTTCAAATATGGAACGTGAAAAGAGGGAAATCAAACTGACGGCCAAAGCAATGGAAAATAAAATCGAACGGTTGCAACATGAGCGCAAAAGTGCCGTTAATAAAATCAAAGAGCTTATTCCGCAAATAAAAGCGCACATGAAATCAAAAGAAAATGTAACTGAAATCCCCTCACAATTGAATAACTTGAATGCACTGTGTAAAAAGGCCACTGACCTGCACAACGAACTATTGCCACTTCTTCCTGATGATGAAGGTAAAAAACAAAAAGAGTGGTTTTCTAGCATTACGGATTACAGTGATGCATTCAAGGAACAAGTGGAAAAATGGATAAAGGAAAATCCGCATGAAAACTCAAATGAATTACCACTTCAGACAAATACTTCTGAGCAACCAACAAAGGAAATAAATCACGCAGCACAAATTCCTGTCGAAAAAAGCAAGGATTTGTCTGTTGCTGACCCTCCAGTACTTGTTCCCACTGAACAAGATCCCCAGGATGAACTACAGCCCTGTGACAGCATCTCAAATGCAACCAAGAAATCACGCTCACATCATTCCTCATCCTTGGCTTCACGCTCATCTGCTCGCTTAAAAACGGAAACAAATCTTGCGATTTTGGCAGCAAAACAAAAGGCATTAAAGGAAAAACATGCATTGGATGAAGAGGAGTTAAAGCTACGCAAAAGAAGAGAACAGCTTTTACTGGAGAATGAAATCGCTGAGGAAATGGCAAAACTAAGTGTTATAAAATCACAAAGCAGTGTTGGCAGTAAATCAAAGTTAAAGGTTTCAGATGGGATGAACTCATACTATGAAAAGACGTGCTCAAAACAACAACTTAACATCAATGCTACGGAATTTGTCCCATCACTGCCAGTTAAACTAAAACCCAACGCAATTGAAACCACGCAGACAGTTGTGAAGCCTAAAGTCACTCACTTACCTGACATAAAACATCTCCCAGGTCCTTCTTACATGCTCCAACGTTATCTAGCCACTCCTGAAGATCCTGTGACCAATGTTACACAAACTGATGCATCACAAAACGACAGTGTGCTGGACATAATGAGAAAACAAAATGAAATTTCAACACTCTTGATGCAACAACACTGCCTCTCAGCACTCCCAAAAAGGGAAATTCCCATTTTCGATGGTAACCCACTCAAATACCATTCGTTTATTAAAGCATTTGAAAATGGAGTTGAGCGAAACACCAGCAACAACTGTGACAGACTCTACTTCCTTGAACAACACACCAAAGGGCATGCAAAGGGACTAGTGAGGAGCTGTCAGCACATTGAGTCGAGCAGAGGATATGTGAAGGCAAAGGCTCTATTGAAAGAGCATTACGGCAATGAGCAAAAGGTGGCAGCAGCATACATGGAGAGAGCTTTGTCATGGCCCACTATTAAAACAGAAGATGTGAAAGCCCTCCAGGAGTACGGCCTCTTTCTGCGTGGATGCTGCAACGCTTTGGAGGATGTGCAGTATTTAAATGATCTGGACACACCCACAAACATGGTGGAAATCATCAAAAAACTGCCGTACAAACTCCGAGACCGCTGGAGGTGCGACGCATGTGACCTGCAGGAAAGGTACAACAGGAGAGCAAGGTTTGTGGACATTGCCAACTTTGTTGAAAAACAGGTAAAAATCTTGACAGACCCTGTGTTTGGAAACATTCAGGACACTGTTATAACAACTAAACAAATGAGACACAAACCTCCCCCTCGCTCCAGCATCAGAGGAACCAGCTTTGCTACCACAGTGAATCGTGTGGAGAGAACAGCTCAACCTGTGAATAAAGCTACATACATAAAACCACCAGCAAAGAAGATCTGTCCCTGCTGCACTGGAGGACACACATTGGATGTGTGTGCACGGTTGGAAAAAATGGCACACAAAGAGAAAATTGACTTCCTGAAGGAAAATGGTGCTTGTTTTCGCTGCCTGTGTATAGGACACATAAGCAAAAATTGCCAAAGGAAGATTTCGTGCTCGAAGTGTGGCCTAAGACATCCAACTGTGCTCCATAAGGATAGTGTGGCAACGGCAGAACCGGCTGAGAGAAGCATCCAGGTTACAGTGGACGACACCTTGGTTTCCAGTGGGCTTACAGGGGCTGGTGAGATGGATTGCAAGCTTCCTATCGTGCCGATCCAAGTGAAGGCGAAGAAGGGCAATAAAATCATTCTCACATACGCCTTTTTGGACCAGGGAAGTACTGCGGTGTTCTGTACTGAGAGTCTGAAGCAGAAGCTCAATTTGTCTGGGAAGAGAGCCAACATTCTTCTCAGGACCATGGGGCAGGAGAAGGTGGTCAGTAGCTACATCGTGCCAGAGCTGGAGGTGGCAGCACTTGAAGATGACAGCTTCATTGAGTTGCCAAAAGCGTACACTCAGTTGTCAATGCCAGTCCACAAAGCAAACATACCCACAAATAAGGATCTGACAAGGTGGCCATATTTAAAACACATCCCCTTACCACAGATTGAGGCTGGAATTGAGTTGCTGATTGGAACGAATGTTCCACGAGCCATGGAACCGCTGGAAGTCATCCGCAGTGAGCACAATGGACCCTACGCTATAAGGACGGTGCTGGGCTGGACAGTAAATGGACCACTGACAGGAACCGGTGGAAAGGCCAATTACTGTGAGCAGCCAGTAACTGTGAACCGTGTGTCCATTGTAAATTTGAATGAACTGTGGCAACAGCAATTTAAGATGGACTTTCCAGAATCTGCTGTGGAGGAACAAGTGGGTCTGTCCAGGGAAGACCTGAGGTTCATGGACATGGTCACAAAGTCAGCCAAACATGTCAATGGTCACTACCAGGTCGCCCTGCCTTTGAAAAATTCAAACATCAGCATGCCAAATAACAGGAAAGTAGTGGAACAACGTCAAAACCATCTGAAGAGGAGGCTCCAGAGGGATCCAGTGTTTTACAGGGAGTATAACACCTTTATTAATGATCTGCTTGGTAAAGGCTATGCTGAAAGAGTTCCTGATGCAGAGCTGGAAAGAAGTGATGGCAGGGTCTGGTACATACCGCACCATGGTGTCTACCACCCGACAAAGGGAAAACTCCGAGTTGTGTTTGATTGTGGTGCCAGTTACAAAGGACAATCTCTGAATGAAGAGCTGTTGCAAGGGCCCGATCTAACCAGCTCACTGATTGGAGTTGTGACCAGGTTCAGGAGGGAACCTGTGGTCATCATGGCTGACATAGAAGCTATGTTTCACCAGGTGCAAGTGCCCCCAGATGATGCTGATCTGTTGCGATTCCTCTGGTGGTCACAAGGAGACTTGAACCAAGCACCATGTGAATACAGGATGAAGGTACATCTTTTCGGAGCTACATCCTCCCCTAGCTGTGCCAACTTTGCCCTCAGGAAATGTGCAGAGGATTTTGGACATGAGCATAAGGAGGAGACAGTGGACAAGCTGCAGCACTGCTTTTATGTGGATGATTGTTTGGTGGCAGTTGCAACAGAGGAGGAGGCACTGACCCTCTGTCATGAGCTCATGTCTCTGTGCGCTAAAGGGGGATTCTGTTTGACCAAGTGGCACAGTAACAGATCTGAAGTGCTCAAGACCATCCCAGAGCCCCGCAGAGCTAAAGGCATGGAGCAGTTGGACCTGGACCGGGAGTTTGTGCCCATTGAAAGAGTGCTGGGTGTAGAGTGGTGTATCAAGTCAGACACCTTTAAATTCAAAGTTGTATGGAAGGACAGACCACTCAACCGCAGAGGCATCCTTTCTACTGTAAGCTCCATTTATGACCCTCTGGGCATGTTAAGTCCCCTTGTTCTGACAGCAAAAAGGATCTTGAGGGATTTGTGCAGAAGAGGAGTTGGTTGGGATGATCCCATACCAGAGACTGTCTCCAAAGAGTGGCTTAAGTGGGTGCAAGGGCTCCACCTACTGGACAACTTTGAGCTGCCCAGATGTCTAAAACCTCTGGAGTTTGGAGATGTTATTACTGCGCAACTACACCATTTCTGCGATGCTTCTGAGGAAGGCTATGGTACAGTCACTTACCTGCTGTTACAGAATGAGCACCTCCAAATGCACAGTGCTTTCATTATGGGAAAGGCTCGTGTTGCCCCGCTGAAGACAGTTACAATTCCAAGAATGGAACTGATTGCTGCAACAATGGCCAGTCGCATGGATGTCCTGTGGAAGAAAGAACTACACATGAGTCTTCAGGAATCTGTGTTTTGGACTGATAGTGCTTCTGTGCTGAAATACATTAACAACGAAAGCTCCAGATTTAAGGTGTTTGTTGCCAATCGTGTTTCGGAGATCCTGAAATCATTTCACCCTGCTCAGTGGAGGTACGTGGATACAGCTTCAAATCCAGCAGACGCAGCATCCAGAGGGCTCAAAGTGGAGGCATTTCTGAAGGACAGACTCTGGTTAACAGGACCGCCGTTTCTTTGCCAACCTGAAACAGAATGGCCTGTGAACCCTGAGCCTGTGAGTCATCTCCCCCAGGACGATCCAGAGGTGAAGAAAACTGCTGTTGTCAATGCTGTACAAGCTGAAGAGGATCCCACTACTCACCTGATCCATCATTATTCCTCGTGGATCCGATTAAAGAAAGCTGTGGCGTGGTGGCTGAAATACAAAGAATGGTTGTGGTCCTGTATCAGGAAGAGAAAAAGGCTAATAGCCAATCAGAGTGAAGAGAGCATGCAGCAACAGAGGATGATGGAGCAGGAAAGGTGCACATTTAAAGGTGCAGCTGTCCTGGGTGCTCCCACAGTGGAGGACATTGACAAGGCTGAGCTGGCCATAATTCAGTTTTGCCAGAAGAGAAAGTTTTTTGAGGAGCTCTCGTGTCTGGAAAAGGGACAAAATGTCAAGAAAAATAGTCACCTGTACAAGTTGTGTCCAAGGCTGGAGGATGGAGTCTTGCGTGTGGGAGGACGGCTCAGCAAAGCAGCACTGCCTTTGGAGTCTAAGCATCCTATCATTCTGGCAAAAGACCTTCATATTTCTACCCTGCTGCTGAGAAATATACATCAAGAGGTAGGACACAGCGGCCGCAACCACATGTTGTCCAAGCTCAGGGAGAAATACTGGATGACAGGAGCAAGTACTGCCATTAGGAAAGTTCTGTCCAAGTGCACCATCTGCAGAAGACTTAATGCCACTCCAGTTTGCCAGCAGATGGCAGACTTGCCCACAGACCGACTCAAGCCTGATGAACCTCCATTCACATGTGTAGGGGTTGATTATTTTGGACCCATCGAAGTGAGGAGCAGGAGGAGTGCAGTGAAGAGGTATGGTGTCCTATTTACCTGTCTTGTATTGAGAGCTATTCACATCGAGGTGGCACCTTCACTGGACACTGACTCCTTCATAAATGCACTAAGGCGTTTTATAGCCAGAAGAGGACAGGTCCGCGAGCTGCGCTCTGATAATGGGACAAATTTTGTGGGTGCAGAACGTGAGCTAAAAACAGCGATTGCGCAGTGGAACCAGGCACAGGTGCATGATGTGTTACTCCAAAAGGGCATTAAGTGGACGTTCAACCCCCCTGCTGGATCACATCATGGAGGAGTGTGGGAAAGGCTTATTAGATCGGTGAGGAAAGTCCTGAACTCCACTCTCAAAGTACAACGCTTGGATGAGGAGGGACTCCACACAGTTCTTTGCGAAGTGGAAGCCATTATTAACAGCAGGCCCATCACCAAGGCCTCCACAGATCCTAACGACCTGGAAGCACTGACGCCGAACCATCTGTTACTGCTTAAAAACCAGCCTTCATTACCACCTGGAGAGTTCCAAGCAGCAGACCTGTACGCACAGAGAAGATGGAGACAAGTCCAGTACATATCTGATCTGTTCTGGAAGCGCTGGACAAAGGAGTACCTGCCTCTGTTACAGGAACGACAGAGATGGACTGGGGTCCAGAGAAACCTTGTCGCAGGAGATCTAGTTTTGCTTATGGACAGTACTGCACCTCGTAATTCTTGGATTATGGGACGTGTTTTGCAAACTTTTCCAGATCGCAAGGGATTTGTGCGTCAAATTCGGATTAAGACAAGAACCAGTTGCTTGGACAGACCCATATCCAAGGTGTGTTTGTTGCTGGAGAAGGAGGACGCAGCATGAGGACGTTGCTGGCCTCTATATGGACGTTGTGTTGTTTTTTTTTGGACTTGAGCTGGACTTTGCACTAATCGGTCATGACGACCAGAAGAAGGAATATTTGGTGTAATGACCTTTTCATGGACTTGAGCAATTTATTAGACATTTTTGCATTATCGTTGAAATTGATATGATGATTTATTATGTCTCCTATTGTGTTTTGAAATGTGAATTATTATGTGAGACCTAATAATTAGGGGCTGGTGTGTAAGAGACATACAGGCTGAAGATGAGCAGCACGGTGTGTTCGAGTGTGTGTGTGTTGCAGAGGGGGTGGTTCACCTGGGAGTGGGCGTGTGTGCGTGCGGAAGTGTGTGTGCGTAAAGGTGGGCACTCACCGGTGAAGCGGATGAGAGAGAGAGAGAGAGAGTCAGGGTTGGGAGTAGCCGTAATTTTTGTTGACCGCTACTCATTCATTCATTAATCACCCTTTTTTCCTGTTTAATCCGCCAGTCTCATTTTTACATTTATCCATCCTTGCTGCGCTGTGATAGCTCTGTGCTGTTCTGTCTCATAATAAATGCACCAAAAGCATTGTTGGATCTCAGCGTGTCTTTATCATGGTCTGCTGTAGCGCGTCGCAAATCTACGTGGAGGACCCAGCCTCATACTCTCAGCGGCTTTGAGGGTTTGTGTTTGGAAGCCGCAACAGACGCAGCGGAGGCCCTGCCTCCGGCGGGCTCCCAGCAGCACTCGAATCAGGTTGACCGGCTCCAGAGCCCAGACAATCTGAGCCTTTGCAGCTCATGGAGCAAGAGGTGGCTTGTGAGCGGCTGGGCTTGCCCCCCCTGGGCCCGGTGCCAGTGTCGGCTCGCGGGGAGGGACGTAATGTGCACCCTTCCTCACCCCTAACCCCAGCCTGAAGCAGTTAGCTTTGCTACGCATAAACATATCCCCAATTGCGGAGGTGATGCTGCGGGAAACAACACAATTTTAGCCGGAGGGGAACATTATTTGAGGCGGGCAAATACTTCTACACAACGCCAGAGAGACGGCCGGCCGGCACCGGTCTCTCCCACTTTGAGGGTAGGTGTGTGTCAGAGTAAAGACATATTTAATCTGTTAAGACTGGATGTGTTTGAATGAAAAAGGCTATTATCAGAAAAACAGAACAGATTTATGCTTTCAATGAAAACGTATCTCAATGAAGAAAGGCAAAACGCCAGCCTCCCGCTGTCATTCATCTCAGCTAACGACCGGGCTCCACCGGGCACATCTGCAGCGCGAGTCCAGTAGCAGCTCGCCCCCCTGTTAATCAATTACAGCGGCTCCTCCGGCAACGGGAGCGGTGCGACAAGTCCCTATTTTACGCGGCTCTTCTATTGTTTATCCGTGGCACTGTGTCCGTGGCGGACATTTGAAAGCGAGTAGATGACAAACAGTACAGTAAACTTGAAGATAACTCAAATGTATGTAATAACTTAGGTGGAAAATGGTAAACAACCCCACTGGCTTCTCTACGTGTTGCTTCCGTACGCAGTCAGTGGAGCCCAAATGAATACGCCGCGACGCTACGCTGTACGTTTGCAGCCGGTGGAGCCCGGCCGTAACATTGCATGTAAAAGTTATGCTAACTATTACTATACTTAGTAACATTAATATGAATCACAAAACATTTTGAAACTTACCATTCAGTGACCACCTGAAAGGAATCATTGTCATCTGGCAGGGCTTCTGCTTCATCCTCTGAATCATCAGAGGGCTCAAACATGTACGGCTGGATAAAATTTGTGGCAGCCATTGCTGAGCCAGGGAGATGTCAATCAAAACGAGGGAGCTGTCAATCAGAGCGTAATCTGCCACGCCTGTCCTGGCAAGTGGTCTAAACAGCAAAATGAGCTGTTTTAAAACCAGGTTTTCTTGTAGTTATGAATGGTTATTTTCACTCAGACTTTTGTGGATGATTAATGAGACACTTTTACTATTCCAAGCTGTGTTTCCAAAGGCTTTAAGGTAAATTGGAGGTTGTCTAGCTGACCATTGGGAGATGTTAGTCGCCCCAGCATAACTCTTTCCATGCACTTGCTGGTAAGAGCATTGGGTGTGAGGTTATTAGGTGAGGCACTGGAATAATTGTGGATGTCTTCTATGAAAGTTTTCATCAAGCAGATCCCAGAATAATCTTGTAAAAACACCTTTGAATTGAGAAGTGTACCCTACAGTGGCTCCCCCTTTGAGACCATCTGGGCCTGGAGCTTTGTGTGACCTTATGTTTTTCAGTAAGTGTGATAAGATCCTAGACTAAGCTACATACTGTCAAGTGTGTCCAAATGAGTGTCTCAAAATCTACTGTAAAACTGGTGTAGCTTATTGGCAAAGGAGAGCGTAATCAGTAGGGCTGGGTATCTTTTAAAAAATTACAATACCACTACCAATACCAGTACCTTTAGTGTGATACTGATGCCAGTACAGTACTTCATTAAATACTTGTAGTGTGAATGAAGCGGCACATATACCATAAAACTTAAATTAATCGCCTGACCTATTATTTGCTTCAGTCACTGCTGCTGAAGCTACTGCTACTGCTGAATATGAGTTTCACACCAGAAAAAGGTGCAAGTCTGCCCGGCTACATACACTCAGTGACAGGGCTAACTGTTAGCATAACATAGTTTTTCATCAATGGGTTTAAAGACAGTCGAGCGGTTTCAGTGTCTGTGTGAATTTGCTGGGACCATTTAACAGCATGGTATTAGATGTTAGCTGCTGCTGCAGCTGTGTAGCTTGTGCCTAAGGTTACTGGGCAGGCATTGAACTGACTGTTTGCCAAGAGGATAGCAGCTCTGCAGATGGTTATAACAGAAAGTCTGCTGATGGTCCTGGATCAGACCCCTGGAGAAAAAGGGATCGAATGCCATTTGACTGGAGTTATTTGTGGTACTACTTGGCACTGGGTTATTTAGTTCGATGCCTCAACGGCATCGAGTACTGATACCCAGCCCTAGTAACTAAATCAGTAGGCAGTATTATTTTCTAGCTTCTCTGCCCATCACTATATTGAGCCTGGCCAATGCTTTCTTTGTATCACCAGTAATAAATTGTTTCTCCATTTTGTGTCTATGGCGTTGTCAGGATCTTTTAATACTAAATATCACATGCAAAAAGTGCATAGTTTGTGCCCAAATCTGTATGGGTCTAACATAAAGTGGACATAACTGTAAAGGGGAGACTTGTGGGTACCCACAGAACCCTTTTTCATTCAGATATCTTAAACTGAAAGATTAAGGGACTGCTGTGAAAATTTCAGAGAGGCTGGCATGGTTTCCACTGGTACCACTGGATTCCTTAGATCTTTTAATTAAATGTGATACCAGTATCATCACTCTAGCTTTAAAACTGAGCCAACTGTAGCCATCTGACAGCCCTAATCATTATTTTTATGAATTTTCTCTTTATGTGTTTTTCATTTTCTTTATCTCTTTAGTTTGTCATATTTTATTGATATTTTTAGTGACTTGATTTCAGTCAGATCATTTTCAGTCAGAGTTTGTGTGAAGTCAGTAAACTTGTGTAGCTGTTTGTCTCCTGTTGAACTGATGATGTTTCTTCTGTTATAGGTTGAATTTACCTGCGATGGACTCAACAGAAGGTGAAGAAGGAAGAGGCAGTCAGCAGGGTTTGATTTTACATCACCATCCTCATCATCCTCATCCTCATTCTCATCCTCACCTCCATCCTGCTCATTCTCATCCTCACCCTCATCCCCATCATACTCATCATCCTCATAACTCGGGTGAGGTATCTGAGCATGAGAAGATTACAGAAATCCCAGTTGAGTGGAGAAGGGAGCGTCTGGTAAGGTATGTAACAATGAAGCTGATGGTAGGTCTGAAGTGGTTAGCAGGGAGCAGAGGAGTTGGCACTAGATGAGATTACTTGTTTTGGACGGAGATTTCATCTGATTTGTGATTGTCTACAGCTGAACTGACAAAAATCTTCCTGTGTCTTCTGCTGTAGTTCGGCTGTACCTGTGAGGCGTGTGACAAATGTGGATTTTGGAAAGGTAATCTACACTGTTTGATTTTTCATCATCATTTCTGTCAACACTCTCTGAACACCCTAACAAAAATAATAAAATTGTGGTTACAGTTTCAGATGTCCATTGACGAGGTGTTGAAGAAACTGACTAAGGATCTGGGAAGGTATGAAACATAGTAGGAGGTGGAGGAGGTTTTAGATGCTGAAGAATAATAGGAGCAAGTACATCTATTGATTCTGTCGTAGGCAAAATTAGCTTAATCTGTGGAAATATAGCATTAATCAAAATCAATATGTAAAACTGCTTCAAGTATTTGCCCAGCAATATCAACTAACAATGATGTCATTACACAATAACACTAGTGACCCATTTCTCCTGGTGATCAATCGAGAGTATTGGTAATGCTATATTGTTTGGTCAAGGATTAATTTTATACTCAATTAAAAAAAAAACAAAAAAAAAACATAAGAGTTGCTGAAAGTAAGTTTCAGAAAACCAGGGCAATGACTTTGTATTAAAAACATTTATCATTATCACTATTAAAACAGAACTCCACAGTAACACACACAAAAAAACACTACACATACAATGACAATACCCAACTGATTAATAAACTGAATAATAAAAGTAACCATCAATTCAATTCAATTCAATTTTATTTATAAAGCCCAATATCACAAATTTGCCTCAATTCTGGATCAGCTGGAGAGTTTTTAATACCTATTAGAGAAACCTGATAATAGGAAATTGCAGTAATCCAGCCTAGGGGTAAAAACAAATTCTGCATCTTTTTGGGACGGGATAGGCCTCATTTTTTGCAACGTTACGCAGATGAAAGAACGCAGTCTGTGAAGTTTGTTTTATATGGGAGTTAAAAGACAAATCTTGATCAAATATCACTCTTGGTTTCTACAGGCCAGAGAAATGCCATCAGTATCAAGAACAATAACTTAAACATTTTAAGGGTCTAAGAGACACAACACCCACATGCACACAGCTCGTCTCCTGACGTTTTCCTTTTAGCTCAGATACACAGGATATAGTTTTATACAGTCTTTGACAGCAACAGTCATATTTACAACAACAAAGTCACTATATAAACCTAATAATTTCTTGCTGGAAACAAATCAAGCATGTCAATAAAATAAATATTCCTCCTGACATCTCAATACTGAGTTAAAAAAGTAACGCTATCTAAGCATGAAGAATTCAAACATCAGTATCAATCATTCAGCCTACTTTCTGTCCCCTGTCTTCTGAGGAGAGTCACTGTCTGCAGGTCGGCTGCCTCAGGTACATTTTCAGATCAAGTGTTACACTACATACAGACAGCTTTCATTTTAGTGAGCCCCACTAGCGCGTATGTGCGTATGTTGTGTGAACCACGATTGTAAGCCATAATAGCGGTGAATGAGAGACTGCGTACAGAACAGATTGAAATATGACTTTCTACATGCTGAACACATGTATTGATAAAGTACTGGCTTTTTACTGGCAGAGGTTTTATTGCACTTACTTATAGTAACAAGCGTAGTTGTCGCCAACTAGAGTAATCTTTATGTTATACTCCCTCTCTGCTGTTGTCTGACTTCACTCTGTTATGTTTGTGTGTCTATGTGTGCCTGTGTATGTGTGTGTGTGCGTGTGTGCGTGTTGTGAGGAGGAGGTTAGCCCTGACATCCAGAGAGCAGGAGAGAGGCTGCAGCATGATGATACATGAAACCAAAACTTTTAAAAGTAACAATATGAGTCATTAACGTGGAAGCTTACTGTTATTACGGTCTTGATTAAATTTGCCTCGGACTGTTTACGTAATACCAAGTCTCGGTACCCATTCCTGCCCAGGCCACTCAGACATTGCTTCTGGGCCGCATTTGGCCGTGGGACGCTAATTGAATAGGCCTGATTTAGATGAAGAAATAACTGAGGTTAGTTGTTGAAGGGTAATCGCAGAGAAGCACTCCAAATATATATCAGGTCTTACAGCTGTGTTTAAGGTCCCTGTATTTAATGGCAGATTGGTACTTTCTGAGAGCAGGAGGTGGTGAAATTTATGTCTAAAGGAATACAAGGCTCAATACAGCTGTGACGCTCTGTCAGTGTGGCTACAGTGCTGAAAGGAAACCTGGGGTTGTTCTTATTTTCTTCTATAAATGCTGAGTAATAGTTTGCTCTGGCATTGCAGAGGGCCCCCCATACGTTTTAAGACTGTCTTCCCAGACTAAACGAGATTCTTCCAGCTTGGTTAAACAACAAATTCGTTCAAATTTTCGTGATATTCGTTTCAGATTTTCAGGTTTGGGAGTCGTACCACAGAGCTAAATTACTTTGTTTCATTAATTTCTTGCTACACAGTCGAGTGTTGTTCGCAGCAAGCCTGCAGCACTATCAACAAGATAATCAATGTGGGAGAGCTTAAAGTCAGCACAGGAAACCTCAGTTACAGTGGGACATTGTATTAAATTTATCGATAGAATCATTTCCTTGAATTTTGCTCCAGCACTATCGCATAAACATCTAGTATAGCAGATTTTGGAGAGTGGGAAGGTAGGTTAGAGAAGGTAATTGTAATATCTGAATTCACCAGGTCAGCAGAAAGTAATTGTCTGTGCTACTTGTGCATCCACGAATGCAAGGCAGTGAGTTGGCGGGTCCCTGTTATGGGCATTAAAAAACAAAACTGGTGTTGCAGTTGAATGGATGTGGAGATAGAAAAATCAAAGTGTGGAGCTGGCGGTGTCACAAAAGAAAGGGTAACACTTTCAATCAATCAATCAATCAATCAATCAATCAATCAATCAATCAATTTTATTTATAAAGCCCAATATCACAAATACAATTTGCCTCACAGGGCTTTACAGCATACGACATCCCTCTGTCCTTTAGACCCTCACAGCGGATAAGGAAAAACTCCCCAAAAAAACCCCTTTACCGGGGGAAAAAAAACGGTAGAAACCTCAGGAAGAGCAACTGAGGAGGGATCCCTCTTCCAGGACGGACAGACGTGCAGTAGATGTCGTACAGAACAGATCAGCATAACAAATTAACAGTAATCTGTATGACACAATACAGTAATCTGTATGACATCCTCGGTAATGACAGTAGCTTACAACAACATTCATGAAAGTAATAATGCTGTCGTTATAGTTCTGGCTACTGTGGTACAATATGTTGAAAGTATATATTACTATCAGGCAGTATACATGTATGATAATATCATATGTCTATAATAGCAGTAGAAGTATGACTAATGATTAATGATGGCAGCAGCAGCAGCAGGCATCTGGCAGGACCACGGCAGCAGCACAACCACACACATCACACTATCCAGGCACCGCTGCAATACGAGTTAACCTGAGAGATAGTGGAGCACAAAGGCTCCGGAGAAGAAACCGAGTTAGTGACATCCAGAATGGCCGAGTAAAAAAGATACAGTAATAGGATACGAGAGAGAGAGGGAGAGAGAGAGCGAGAGCGAGAGAGAGAGAAGGTGCCCGGTGCATTATAGGTGGTCCTCTGGTAGACTAGGCCTAAGTCAGCCTAACTAGGGGCTGGTACAAGGCAAGCCTGAGCCAGCCCTAACTATAAGCTTTATCAAAGAGGAAAGTCTAAAGTCTAGCCTTAAATGTGGAGACGGTGTCTGCCTCCCGGACCGTAGCAGGAAGATGATTCCACAGGAGAGGAGCCTGATAGCTGAAGGCTCTGGCTCCTGATCTACTTTTGGAGACTTTAGGGACTACGAGTAACCCTGCGTTCTCAGAGCGCAGAGTTCTGGTGTGATAATATGGCACTATGAGCTCTCTAAGATATGACGGAGCTTGACCATTTAGAGCTTTATAAGTTAACAGTAGGATTTTAAATTCAATTCTGGATTTTACAGGGAGCCAGTGCAGAGAAGCTAAAACAGGAGAAATATGATCTTGTTTCTTAGTTCCTGTTAGTACACGTGCTGCTGCATTCTGAATTAGCTGGAGAGTTTTTAAGGATTTACTAGAGCTACCAGAAAAAAAATGCAGTCCGTGAGGTTTGTTTTAAATGAGAATTGAAAGACAGATCTTGATCAAATGTTACTCCGAGGTTTCTTACGGTAGTGGTAGAGGCCAGAGCAATGCCATCGAGAGAAACTACGTCATCAGATAAAGAGTCTCTGAGTTTTTTGGGGCCAAGAACAATAACTTCAGTTTTGTTTGAATTTAACATCAGGAAATTGGTGCTCATCCAGGTTTTTATGTCTTTAAGACAATTATGAAGTTTAGTTAATTGATCCCTTTCTTCTGGCTTCATCGATAAATACAACTGTGTATCATCCGCATAACAATGGAAATTTATAGTGTGATTTCTAATGATGTTACCTAAAGGAAGCATATATAGAATAAATAGGATTGGTCCAAGCACAGAACCTTGCGGAACTCCAAAACAAACTTTAGTACGTACGGATGATTCATTATGAACGTGAACAAATTGAAAAAGATCAGATAAATAAGATTTAAACCAGCTTAGTGCAGAACCTTTTAGGCCAATTAAGTGTTCCAGTCTCTGTAACAGAATTTCATGGTCAACAGTGTCAAACGCTGCACTAAGATCTAATAAAACAAGTACAGAGACGAGTCCTTTGTCTGAAGCAATCAGAAGAGTCAAACCCAGATAAGGTCTTTAAAATCAGACTACTTTCAACATTTATTTCTGACTGATTGCTGCAATTTAACTAAAAATTCTCCCCCCCCCCCTTGTTCTTCAAAATGCTTTGAAATATGAACACACTGATATGAAACATATATATATATATATATATATATATATAGAGAGAGAGATAGATAGATAGTGATTTGACTTGAGTCAGATCATTTTGAGTCTGAATTTATGTGAAGTCAGTAAACCTGTGCAGTTTGTTGTCTCCTGTGAAATTGATGAAAATCCTCTTTTGCTGTAGGTTAAAGTTACCTGGGATAAACTTGATAAAGGTGGACCTGAAAAAGGTAATCTATAATGTTTTTATTTTTTTTTAAAAAACATCATCATCATCATCATCATCATCATCATCATCATCATCATCATCTTTGCTAACTCTGAACATCCAAAGAATTTGTTTTTCTCATTTTATTAAATTCTGTTTACAGCTTCAGAGGTCTATTGACAAGATGTTTCAGAAGCTGCCGAAGAATCTGAGCAGGTATGAACCTTGATAAGGACGAGTGGGAGGTTTGAGATGATAAAGACTATGGGCTCTAGTTTCCCGGCGCAGTGCAGAGTGGCGAACCCCGCACAGGGCTAGTTTCGAGCAGCGCAACCCGAGGCGCGCTCAGTTTGGTAGTTTGGCAGACTGAGGTGTGCTGAGATGGGTGTGGCAGCGCAGCAGGGGGAGGTGTCGACAGATCCAGTTTGGCGCAGTGACAGTTTCGTGCCAAAAAGCTTCGCCGAAGGTGCGCTAAAAGCTCGCCAACTGAAACCACGTCGACTGGTACAAGCTTACACTTGTACTTAAAGCTTATATTTTGTAGACATTTCCCAAAACTGAATAAATACCACAAAGTCCAGCAACTTTTCCGGGGGAAACCCTGTGACATTTACACGTTAAATAATTTTCTTACATACAAGGCTGCCTAATATAATTTAGATCTGCCCTGTAAAAGTGTGAATAGCGCACTGAATGAGTGTTTGGTGCGAAGGGGACCTTACAAGTGAACGCATTGTGTTTTCTTATTACAAGCAGTAATAACATCTTCGCACAAAACACTCATTCAGTGCGCTTTACACACACTTTTACAGGGCAGATCTAAATTATATTAGCCTAAATATTTAAGATGATTACTTGATATTAAATTGTGCCAATATTTAGATAAGTATATAGATTAGATAAACATACAGTCCAACAATTCCTTTGATCAATGGATATTTTTTTGCTTAAAAACTGAATGCAGAACAGCAATGATGCAATTTAATTTCTATCATGATCAAGATCATGCTGAATTAATAGTAGTGTAAATATATCTATGAAACATATACAAGTTTACAAGGGTCTTTGTTGACTGCAGCTTGTTAGCTATGGCCCCCAGGCTTATTACACACTGATGTCAATAGGTACAGATATATCATATCAGTTAATCTTAGCTGTGCATAATTTATTATTTAATGATGCAGCAGATTCAATATTTGACAACCATATTTTATGGGTTAGAATCAAACCAAGGCAGCTTTGTATGTATGAAAATTATTTAACGTGTCAGTGTCACAGGGTTTCCCCTGGAAACAAGCAAAGCAGTTTTGGGTTGCTATGTGTGGTATTTATTCAGTTTTGGGAAATTACGATGTTTAGAAAGCACAATCTCAGGCCGTGATCTGTGATGCATCCATATATCAAATGTGCACACCGCCCCCTACCGTATTAGATGAGTAGCACCATGGTCAGCACGGAGCTGAAGAAGAGCGGCTACTGACGTCACTCTCCTGCGCCGCTCAGATTGCCAAATCATTTTCAAATTATGGGCACTATTTTGCAGGCAGACCACGAAAATGAAATAGCAATGTCTTCTTTGTTTTCTTTTTGATTATGGCATAAAATGTGCAGTCTTGAAGAAGAAAATGCAAATGCTAATAGGTTGATTGATCATTCATTTTATTTATGAGTGAAATAACGCAGCCACATTCATGAAAGAGCATTTCTGCAAATGCATTTTAATTTTCAAATTTTACATTTCAAATTGAATTTTGGTATCTATTTGCTGGGGCATATTTTGGAAATGAAATCTCAAATGACTTTTTCTTTTTCATTTTAATTAAGTAAAAGAATGAGCAGTCTTGAAGAAGAAAATTAAAATGCAAATAGGATGATTGGTGATTAATTTTATTTATGAGTCAAATAATGCAGCCACATTCTTAAAATTAAAAAGCATTTCTGCAAATACATTTTAATTCAAATGTTAGTCACGATTTGCTTCCATACATGTGTGCTTGTATTCAGCTTATGTCCAGTGTTAATACTTTTGAAAGTACAGGGGTCTTTTCAAGCAATTTTACAATGCAAAGTCAGTAAGTATGTTGGGGAATTGATGGTCACCTCCTGCTTTCCCGTATGCAGCTACTACAACTGCAAATACTACTGCTGCTTCTCATACTTTTACAACTGTTGCCACCACCGCAACTACTACTACTACTACTACTACTACTACTACTACTACTACCACTACAGCTGATTACCATAGCATATTTCCCGATCATCATTCAACAGATGACCAATAACACAAAATCTGTGTTTCCTGCCCAGTCAGTATTCCAAATAAATCAGCCTACGTGTAAATGAAAGATTTTTGGTGCATTCGTGCAGTCTTTAATTTATTACCTGCTTGTTTTTGAAGTTGAAAGGTTTAAGGTCAAAAGTGGATTTTTCTGGCTCAATCCCAGATTCAGTACATTTATGATGACAACTTTACACAGACAGCAATGTCACACTGCCTAAATTACTTTGGGAAAAAACCAACAACCTGTAGGGACGTTTACCTAACATGATAGGCTTTGGAGAGCTTTGTTGTTTTTTTTGACTATAGGGAGCCCTAATTTAAGTCCCAATCCACATGGATGTGGGTGTTTTTGAAAACAGGGTTTTTCCCTCGTTCATTCTCAAAAAAATTCCGATCCACATGAGCACTGTAATAAAAAACTGTCTAAATAAAAAAGGTTATTATCACTGTATTTGGTGGTATTTTTGAATGACCCTGTTTCAAATAATAATATCAATAATTCTAATATCATTATTGTGATCCATTCTTTATTATTAGTGTGGAAGCTGACCCAGCATTCACACTGTTGTTATTCAAATTATTATTATTATTATTACTATTTATATTATTACTATCATTCTCCCATACATTTTTCACTCAGTTTCTCCTCCTGCATGCTTTGAGCTACACTCTAGCTGGTTTCTAAAGCTGCTACAGAAACCTTTTCAAATATCATAATGTTCAGCTCTCCAAGGACATGTGCTGTCCATCTGCTGCTGCTCCTACAAATATTACTGCTGCTTCTAATGCAACTACTACTGTTGCTACCAGTACCACTACAAGTAGTTTGGATCTCTCTCATCAAATATGAGACCACCCCATGGTGCAGCTCATGCGAGTTATCAGTCTCTGTGGGACTGATGACTGGAGGTTCAAATATTGTCCAATTTGTCTTTCAAAAAATAAGTAAGATCAAGTAAGATAAACGTAATAAGGCAGCAGCAGATGTTACTCCACAACAGAATGGAGCATTCATGTCCTCAGACTGTGCTGCACACAGACAGATTGGTTAGAGCACATGTCCACACACCTTGCAATATCAGTGGTTCAATTCCAGCCTAGGGTGGCACGGTGGTGTGGTGGTTAGCACCGTCGCCTCACAGCAAGAGGGTTTCTGTTTCGATCCTGGGTGTGGGAGCCCTTCTGTGTGGAGTTTGCATGTTCTCCCCGTGTCAGCGTGGGTTCTCTCCGGGTACTCCGGGTTCCTCCCACAGTCCCAAGACATGCAGTTTGGGGACTAGGTTAATTGATTACTCTAAATTGTCCATAGGTGTGAACGTGAGTGTGAATGGTTGTCTATGTGTCAGCCCTGCGATGGTCTGGCGAACTGTCCAGGGTGTACCCTGCCTCTCGCCCGATGTCAGCTGGGATAGGCTCCAGCCCCCCCGCGACCCTCACGAGGATGAAGCGGTTAGAAGATGAATGAATTAATGAATTCCAGCCTACTGCAGGCTGGATTTAGGCCCCATGATTTTTCAAGCACTTCATTTCAAATTTCTGCATTTCCAGCTATGCATTGCATCGCAATTCATAGAATAGCACAAGAATAGCATTTTCTAGTTATAGTGTGAATGCTGATTTAGCTTCCATACTTTCATCATTTTCTATAATGGCAGTGATATTACTGCAAAGCTTTTGTTTGTTTCTTTCAGCCCTTTTAGACAATTTATCTCAACAAATTGTCTAAATGAAAATGCAAAACATAACTGAAGCGTTGTCAAAAGCATGCAATACCAAAAGGCAGTGATATAGCCTTAACATAAAGCCTTACAAAGAAGAAGATGCTGGCCAATTAGAAGCCAAACAAAAGCTATTACTGGAAGGCTTATGGCAGCAGTACGCTCCGTAGCTCATTCCAATGCTTCTTTTCCTGAATATTTTGAAAGAGTACCTGTACATTTATGTGTAAACAAAAAGATATATTTTCAGGGGCCTTAAAACACATTTTACATGTGAACTAGGCCTAAGATAGGTGAAATACTATAAACATGGAAAGGCTGATTGTGATGGTATACTGGCCGGACAGGAAACATTATTTCATTTTATAGATCATCTGTTTGAAGAACATTCGGGAATATGATGATAGCCTGTTACCTAAATGCAATGATTCCTCACTAGTGGCTAAAAGCCCTAACTAGGATTACACGTTTTTTCGGCTCATTTTATCTGAACTTTTATTCACCCAATGTAGGTTGGCTGAGGTCAAATGCTCACTTAAAGCAACATCCTGCTATACTCTCTGTTACACATTTGCACCCATCCTGGGAATTTGCTCAATACTATCCCGTCTTGTACCATTGGCCACTGTGTTTTGGACTGTAGTGCCAGTGTGAGAGTGCCAATTTGAATTCTCATGTTACATGTTTTGAAAAATAATGACTAGTGTTGCTTGGATAATTATTGTGATTTTGTTTGTCTTATACTGCTCATCAAATACTGCTCATAAGTCCTCTTAATTGTGTGATAGTATCATACCATTGCTAATAACCTTATACAGTCCTGTCACTTTACATAAAGCTCACAAAGTCATGCTATATTACGCTATTGATGTTTTCAAGACATTTAGACAAACAGTTGGATCATTTTCAGTCTGAGTTTGTGTGAAGTATGTAAACCCATGCAGCTGTTTGTCTCCTGTTGAACTTATGAAAATTATCCTGTGTCTTTTGCTGTAGTTTGAATTTACATAAGATGAAGTTTATACAGGGGAGAATGGAAAAGGTAATGTACACTGTTTGATTTTTTTAACATCATCATCATCATTATAATTTCTGTCAACACTCTGAACTTCCAAACAAAATATATTATATAATATTTTCTTTAAAATAAAAATGTGGTTACAGCTTCAGATGTCCGTCGACAAGACGTTTAAGAAACTGCTGAAGGATCTGGGACGGTATGGCATGTGAAAAGGTGGAAGAGAAGGAGGAGGAGAATGTTTAAGATCATCACAAATTTAAGGAGAAGCAAAAAGTCTATTATCAGTGCAAATACTGATTCTGTTACTGCTCTTTATTTCTAGGTAGTTAATATGACCCTGCCCATCACCAAAAACCCAAACATATGATTGCAAACTCCTGCTGTCACTCACATACTAACAATAGACATGTTTCAGGTTTACTGACTGATTTGGATCACCCTGTTGTGTCAAACTTGTATCAAATCCTTACATTGGTTCAGGTTGCACATTCATTTCTGAGTATTTGCACTAGTTTGTGTCACACTCCCTTCTTCTGTTCTTCATAACTCAGTAAAATGGAAACCCACTGACATAATACACATATCGATATCATGCAGTGTGACCAACACACTTAACAAAGAAAGTCATTATTTTTGATGGCCATCCAGAGTAAACCTTCAAAAATTCACTTCAAAATCATTAAAAAGACGCTGCAGAAGTTGAACTTTTTCCTATACCTGTATCTGTTTGTTATTTTTACATTATTCCAACCTTTTTTTCCTCATTTTATTCATTACGTTAATTCATGTTATTAAAGATTTTTTGAATTTTGAATTTTTTTATATTGTTCATTTCTCTGTCATATTTCATTTTTTTATGTTTTTATTTTGGTTTTTAGTGATGTGACTTGAGTCAGAATCATTTTCACTCTGAATTTTTGTCAAGTCAGCTGTTTGTCAAAAGTTGAACTGATGAAAATCCTCCCATGTCTCCTGTCATAGGTTGAATTTACCCAAGATGAACTTGACAAAGGAGACACTGGAAAAGGTGATCAGTGCTGTTTGTTTTGTTTTCAATCATCATCATCTTTATCATTTCTGTCAACACTGTCTAAAAATGCATACAAAATTAATTTGTCATATAAAATAAAAATGTGGTTACAGCTTCAGATGTCCATCCACGCCATGTTCAAGAAACTGACAAACTCTATTCGAAGGTATGAAACTTAATTACATTAACTCAATGAAAGTTTATTGCATTTCTGAGTAGCCAAACATATTGTGTATTCTGAATTTAAACATATGAATATAACTAATAAAAAATGAAACCAATACCAGGAGATAAAAATGTTAATATTGAAAGAAAAAAGGACAGTAAATTTGAGTTTTCTCTTCTCTTTTCACTCTAATTATCTGTCCAGCATGGAGAAACTCAAAGAAGCAGCAGAAAATTAATGTCCATGATTTCGAATCACGTGTTCAACCATCACACATGGACTTTGTGATCAAGTGTCAACCTTGAATATATGGTTTTGGTGACGGATTACTTCTACTCCTCTAGAAGCTGATAATAATAATTGGGTTCCAAAAGGTCTGTAGTTACTAGACTGATGTTCATTTCTCTGTTTGACTGCTGGATGGATGACGTTCTACTCTTTTGTTCTACTGTCTTTTTCTCTAGTAATAAATGCCATGAAAAAATCTACAGACTTCCGACAAGTTGTAGTTTCTTATTCATTTATCAAAGCATAAGTAGCAGTGTTCAAGAAGGATGTCTCTGAATGATAAATGGACTGCACTTGTATAGCACATTTCTAGTCTTCTGACCAATCAAAGCTTTTACATTACAAGTTACATTCACCCATTTGCACGAGTTCACACACTGGTGGATGAGGCTACTGTACATGTAGCCATCTGCTAATCAGCACTCTGCTCTCACACACTGATGGAACAGCCATTGGGAGCAATTTGGGATTCAGTACTTCTACATGTGGACTGGGGGAGCCAGGTATCAAGCTGCTGATCTTCTGATTGGTGGACAACCCGCGAGAAGTTGGTCAGTGTCAGTTAACCTTTTAAGACCGGCGGGAGCGCCCGCGATCCCATTTGCATATTGATTTTTGGTAACACTATGTAATACGGCCCGCAACTTAGAGCGTACCTACTGCTCACTTACAGCGTAGCTACCGTTCACTTTGCACCTATTTAACAGAAGTACTGAGTAACTCTCGCTCACTCCCCCGCCCTATTTCCCCCGTGTTTTACAGTATAACTAGGCTGCTTCTTAGTGCGTAACTCCCGTTGACTTATGTCCTACTTTACACCAACTTCCACAGAAGTACTGAGTAACTCATGCTCACTTCCCCCACTATTTCCTCCGTGTTTTACAGTATAACTAGGCTGCGTCTGACAGCGTAACTCCCGTACAATTACGTCCTACTTCACACCAACTTAAAGTAACTCTTGCTCACTTTCCCCCGCTACTTTCCCTGTGTTTTACAGTAGAACTAGGCTGCGTCTTAAAGCGTAACTCCCGTACAATTACGTCCTACTTTGCCCGGACTTACAGTGTAACTCCTCCTGGTCTTTTTTCCCCACCAATCATTTGAAGTACCAGGTATATTAAATTAAATAGTCAGCTGTACAATATGAGCACAGCCTTTCTCTTGTTTTTTCAAAGTGTCAGCAGGCAAATTTCACCCCTATTCCAGAGATGTACTATTCATTATGGTTTGGAAAAATAATATGTTGGGAAATGGGTACAGAAATTGGCTAATAACAGGCTGGCTGGTAGCAAACTTACCTCTCTAAAATGCACATCTATGGAAGTCTCATACTGTCATCCAAGGGCAAAACACAAACTACACAGTAATATATCCACAATAATGAGTCATTCAGAGTTATAAAATGTTTTTATTATGTGATTACACAGAAAACACATGACAGGCACTGGGTCATTCTATGAAACGGGTGCCATTTCCACTTTACAATTTTCAAAAATTTCATCAAGAGCAAACTTTTTTTTTCAATCCACAACATGAATGATCGGTTAATCCTCCAAAAAAACATATTTTCCCACCTCAGGCATAAACCACTTATTAATATTATCCTTTTTTTCAGGCATCGGAGGCATTCTTGTACCACCCCGTCACGGACAATATGTACACCATTCGAATAGTAATACATGAAATAAATTGTAAAAGATATATGTTTTTCAACTCCTAAAATGTCCTTTTTTTGGAAAACATCAATAGAAAGTATGTAATTTAATGAGTTTCTTTCATTTTTAGAATCTTAATCATGAAATATGAATTTTACCTGTCATTGGCCTCACTGTTTGTGCAAAAAGTACTAATTAATTTCAAATTTCAAATAAAAACTACATTAATTTGATTAGTCCACAAAAGAAGAACATTATTAAACATTAATTCATAGAGAATGTCATTCCTTTCCTATTATTTTTAAAACAAAATTACTCTGTGACGGGGTGGTAACTGATGTGACAGGGTGGTTCACTGTGACGGGGTGGTATGGACCTAGCCTTCATCTAACATGAGAACATTTTGTTAACTCATTTCAAACACTTGAACTCTCTGCACCTTGCCCCAATTAGTTACACATCTATATACTTAATATCCAGTAATTGCTTATATTATGGTCACAGTCATAGTCACTCTGGTAGGCTATAAGTAGATGTTACATCAGTTGCACTGACAGGACTGCTAGATGCCTGATTAGAAGATTAACAGACTGCTTTTATAATGTGAATTTCATACACTGGTAGAGATTACCAGAATGCTCACGACTGACTACTATTGTCACCGTCAGCTTGTTGAACCCTAATCTCTTTAACTGAAAAAACGGAACTGATTAGAATTTGATAAGTCCCTGCAAGATTAATCTGAGTACCCAGAAGCCTTCGCTCACATGGCTGACGAGAAAAGCTTCTGGGAAAATACGTTGAAAATTATGAGACACCAATCAAAATGGTCTTAACTTTTCAGACCATTTACATATCCATTGCGATTGGCCCTTGTAATAATAATAATTATAATAATAACTTGAATTTATATAGCGCCTTTCAAAAAACCCAAGGCGCTTCACAAACAGAAAACAGAAATAAACACATTAATGTCCAAAAGCCTCATTGAAAAAGTGTGTCTTCAGTGCAGACTTAAAGGAGTCCAGTGTTTGTAACTGGTGAATCGCCAAGGGGAGGGAGTTCCAGAGGGTTGGGGCAGCCACACTGAAAGCTCTGTCTCCAAGGGTCCGTTTTGTGCTTGTGGGTACTGTGAGGAGCCCCAGGTCCGCAGATCTCAGGTTCCGCTCCGGGGAGTAGTCCTTGAGGAGATCTGACAGGTACTGTGGGGCTAGGGCATGGAGAGCTTTATAGGTGAGGAGGAGCAGTTTGTATGTGATGCGGAACTTGACAGGGAGCCAGTGGAGGCGCTTGAGGGTGGGGGTGATGTGCTGCTAGGGTTTGGTGCGGGTGAGCACCCTGGCAGCTGAGTTTTGTACATACTGCAGTCTGTCCAGGGTTGTGTTGGGGAGTCCGAACAAGAGACTATTGCAGTAATCTAGATGAGAGGAGATGAAGGAGTGGATGAGGGTCTCAGCGACAGAATCTGAGAGTGATGGCCGGAGTCGGGAAATGTTTTTGAGGTGAAAGAAGGCGGATTTGGTTATGGATTTTATGTGGGATTGGTAGGAGAGGGTAGAGTCCAGGATGACACCCAGGTTGCGGACCTCAGGGGATGGAGAGATGGAACAGCCATCCACCTGGAGGAGAAAATCTCCGACCTTCTGAAGCTGCGCCTTGGGACCCATGACCATGAGCTCTGTTTTCTTGGTGTTGAGTTTGAGTAGGTTGGTGGTCATCCAGGTTTTTATTTCATGAAGGCAGTTGACTATGGATTGTGGAGGGAGCAGAGTGGTTGGTGTGGTGCTGAGATAAAGTTAGGTGTCGTCAGCATAGCAGTGGTAGTGTAAACCATGGTGGCGGATGATCTGACCAGGCGGGATCATATAGATGGTAAAAAGGATGGGACCGAGTACCGAACCTTGTGGGACACCATGCTTAACTGGGGCTGGGTGGGAGGTGGATCCATTAGTGGAGACAAACTGTTGCCTGTTGGACAGGTATGAGTGGAACCAGGAGAGTACGGAACCGGTGAGTCCAAGGTGGGTAGAGAGGCGGTTGAGGAGGATGGAGTGGGAGACAGTGTCAAACGCTGTAGAGACAAATAATAATAATAATAAATAATGCCGGTCGTTGCTATCATAGCATGTCTATGATTGCCATGATGACACACAGACCAGGAACCAAGAAACTGCCGTTCTGTGAGAAAAGCATAGCCGGCTTCAGACGGGTGTGCAGCTAAAAGTATAGATCGCACAGATTATCCATGGACAGTGTAAAAAGCAGCAGAATTGTGTGATCATTTTGGTGTATAACGTGTATGTAGGCAGTTTTAAAAACGTAGCTAATTATCTACTGGTGTTAGAGGCTGTTCAAGTTCAGTGGAAGTTCCTGTTTGTGTGAGTGAGTGGGTGACTGAGTGAGTGGGTGAGTGACTGAGTGACTGGGTGAGTGAGTGAGTGAGTGAGTGAGTGGGTGAGTGAGTGACTGAGTGAGTGAGTGAGTGGGTGGGTGAGTGAGTGACAGAGCACACATTCTAACCTATATACGCTCCAGTTCAACCACCCCGTCACAATAAAACATGTGACGGGGTGGTATGTGACGGGGTGGTAAATTTAATCTTAAAATGGCCGCAGCTCTCCATGTGGTCAAGCTATAGGACCTAGCATACATGCATTCAATTTGAAATATGATTTTCTTTATATTAATAATGTAAAAATGTTGATAAAAATCAGTTTTCCCTATCTTTTTTGCGTGACGGAGTGGTTGGGTTGAGCTTGACGGACCCGATCTAACATGAAAAAGCAAGAAATGAACAATATAAAAGAATGTCAAAACTTGCCTGTTTCTTGTCCTGCCTGCTCCAAAGGCCAAAAAGATGTCACTTCCTGTTTGTGATGTCATTTAAAGCAACAGTACGGTATGGTACAGTACAAAACAAGTAAGTGTGACGGGGTGGTATGTCAAACTGAGGGACGCAGACAAATCACAACATTTTAACAAAAAATAATGTTTTTATTTTGAATAAATATATTTTATGTAAACAAGGACACTCATATAATCCTGAAAATAATATTTTTTTAATAATAATAATAATAATTTATAAATAATAATAATAATTTATAAATAATATTTTTTTGACACACTAAAGCTTTCAGCTTGGGACCGAGTACCGAACCTTGTGGGACACCATGCTTAACTGAGGCTGGGTGGGAGGTGGATCCATTAGTGGAGACAAACTGTTGCCTGTTGGACAGGTATGAGTGGAACCAGGAGAGTACGGAACCGGTGAGTCCAAGGTGGGTAGAGAGGCGGTTGAGGAGGATGGAGTGGGAGACAGTGTCAAACGCTGTAGAGACAAATAATAATAATAATAAATAATGCCGGTCGTTGCTATCATAGCATGTCTATGATTGCCATGATGACACACAGACCAGGAACCAAGAAACTGCCGATGGAGTGGGAGACAGTGTCAAACGCTGTAGAGACAAATAATAATAATAATAAATAATGCCGGTCGTTGCTATCATAGCATGTCTATGATTGCCATGATGACACACAGACCAGGAACCAAGAAACTGCCGATGGAGTGGGAGACAGTGTCAAACGCTGTAGAGACAAATAATAATAATAATAAATAATGCCGGTCGTTGCTATCATAGCATGTCTATGATTGCCATGATGACACACAGACCAGGAACCAAGAAACTGCCGTTCTGTGGGGCTGGGTGGGAGGTGGATCCATTAGTGGAGACAAACTGTTGCCTGTTGGACAGGTATGAGTGGAACCAGGAGAGTACGGAACCGGTGAGTCCAAGGTGGGTAGAGAGGCGGTTGAGGAGGATGGAGTGGGAGACAGTGTCAAACGCTGTAGAGACAAATAATAATAATAATAAATATGGATGTGTTGTTTGATCATCACACATGTCAAAGTTTCATTAGGTCAAATGGCTTATGTCTACAACTGTCAAAATATAAACTCAAACCACCTTCATAAGAACCCTTTACAGTTTTTAAAATTGAGTTTATCTTATGATTCTGGCTATTGTGGTACAACATGTGGGAAGTATATATTAATATCTGATAGTATACATATGTGACAATAATCATATGTGTATAATAACAGTGGAAGTATAGAACACATAGACAGACACAGACACACAGGCAGAGAGACACACAGACACACACACACACACACACCACTCCCTGTCCCCTCTCTCTTCTCTCCCTCTCTCCCCCCTCTCTCCTGTTTCTCCCTTCTCTCCCTTTCTGCATGTCACTAACTCAACCGTCTATGTCTGTCTGTGTGTGTGTCATTTTCCTTCTGTTATTATACACATATGATTAGTGTCACATATGTATACAATCAGATATTAATTCAACATTTGTCGGTCTTAGTATATATTTGTGTCTCTTTGCTGCACTTAGATCCTCACAACATCCAGTACACATCACTAAAGCTTTCACTAGGTCACATGATTTCAAATGAATATGGATGTGTTGTTTGATCATCACACATGTCAAAGTTTCATTAGGTCACATGGCTTATGTCTACAACTGTCAAAATATAAGCTCAAACCACCTTCATAAGAACACTTTATAGTTTTTAACATTGAGTTTGACTTATGACTTATCAACATTATGAGTGAAAATACAGTTCCATTACTGACAATGTTATATGTCAATACACAGGTTTCACAGCCAATTCATATTAACCCTTGATCATAAATGTTTACAACTTTGTTGTGTATACT
This sequence comes from Epinephelus awoara, assembly GCA_035609425.1. NCBI lineage: Eukaryota > Metazoa > Chordata > Actinopteri > Perciformes > Serranidae > Epinephelus > Epinephelus awoara. The sequence continues at coordinate 42,937,158 of CM069298.1, read as the reverse complement.
TGAATATCTCAAAATTAATTAATCAATGTCCTAAAATGTATGGACGTGTTTTTGGATCATCACACTTTGTTGTGTTTCCTTGTAAAATCAACATTATGAGTGAAAATACAGTGTCGTTACTGACAATGCTATATCTCAAGACACAGGTTTCACAGCCAATTCATATTGAGCCTTGATCATAAATGTTTACAACTTTGTTGTGTATACTTGAATATCTCAAAATTAATTAATCAATTTCCTAAAATGTAAATCCACTGTAAACTATTGCCGCTGTGGTGTCAAATGCCACCTGCTGATTTTGTTATCATTACTCATTAGTCAACTCATCTTGAAGTGCCTGGGCTGTCACCTAAGTACATGGTCATTAATTAGCATAACAATGGCTTCACTCTGACAGATACGTGTGTGTGTGTGTGTGTGTGTGTGTGTGTGTGTGTGTGTGTGTGTGTGTGTGTGTGTCATACTTATACTCTTGTTATACACATTTGAATATTGTCACATATGTAAACCATTAGATATTAATATATACGTAAAACATATTGTACCACAATAACCAGAATTCTAATTATGATATTATTACTTTTATTAATGTTGTTGTAAGTTACTGTCATTACCATCTGTCCTATATTTCTCTCTGTCTACCCTTCTGTCTCATTGGGTCCTAAGAACAAAGGGATGTTGTATGCTGTAAAACCCTGTGAGGCAAATTGTGATTTGTGATATTGATTGCTTGATTGATTGATTGACTGATTGATTGATGTCCTCGTTAGTAGTTTGGTTTTCAGAAGCCATCAAAGTTTTACTCCCAAGTCATGGGTTCATTGTCAAAAATGACCTTGCGTTCTATTGACATAATAGAACGCAACGCTCACTTTCTACGGAAGCTGGACGCTGAAATAACGTGAAGCCGAGGTCCCGGTCAACGCTGCTCGTAGCTTTAATTATTAATTCTTTCTTTCAGCGTACGCCACTTCAAACTGGAATTTGACCCCCTAAACATGCTCCAAAACTCACCAAAATTGGCACGCATGTCAGGACTGGCGGAAAATTTTTGTGAAATGAAAAAATGAATTCAAAAAGTGCCAAAATGGGCTCTCTAGCGCCACCTAGGCGTTTGTCACACTAAAATGGCCGCTGTAGCCAGTAGGAACGTCGTAGGAAGATCAAACCAAAACAGCCGTGTTCCTTTTATCAAGACCTACAAATCACGCACTCGCACCCATGACCTAAATCCAACAGGAAGTAAGGTATTTCCCTTCAAAGTAAGAGTTTTCCTCAAAAACAAGAAATTCCTTAAAAATTATACTACTTTCACACCGTTTATCGTATCGGCTTCAAAATCGCACAGATTATTCTTCAACGTGTCCTTATCAGATTGTCTTGGTAACTTCTACAATTCTCGAATGGTTTGGATTTGCTGGCCTCAGACAGGTGATGTGCTCCAGAACCTCCTGACGATTTATTGTGCCACCTAGGCACACAAAAATGCCCGGTGTGATGGGTAGGAACCACTTAGAAAGACCAAACCAAAACTGTGTCGTTCGTCTCATAAAGACCTACAAATGTCGCGCAGCAACCCCTGACCTAACTCCAACAGGAAGCGCAGCGTTGTTGTTTGTATGTAAGATGACGTTTTTGACAAATTCTGTCGCTCAAAAATTATTTGCTCCTACACCGTTTATCACAACTGCTTCAAACTTGCAAAAATTACAGATCTACCCCTGGTGAACATTACTTTCAAAGGATTTTGTCATAACTTGAATGGTTTGGATTTCAGGAGCGTTAGAAGGTGCAGAGCACAACTCCTCATGATGATCTCTGTCAGACAAGATAAGTGACAACATGTCGTAAACTTGTGACTAAGGCACCTTTTATTAATCCGGAGGCATACAAAATGTATATCACTGCGTTCAGAACAAAATTATCTATCTGGTGATGCTTTCAGATTGAAACTGTGACTCACGGTTTGGGATGTAAAAGGACTAGTTCAGGAGATTTTCAACCCATTCTGCTCTCTGCCTGTCAGCCACATGCAGTCCTTAATTAGCATAACAAAAGGTTCACTCTCACAGTCTGTGTCAGAGTGAAGTGTGTGTTAATGTGTGTGGTCACACACACAAGAAAGTATAATATTTACTAAACTGTCCAGCTCATGGCGCTCATTCCAAAAGCTTTGAAAGAAATGCCTGATATCAAAAACCTGTAAATACAAGATGTCCTGATGAAACTGTTTTACCTCATGAAGAATTGGAATACATGTAGTCCTGCTCAGTTTCTCCACTGACATTAACTAGTACATATTTGTGTTTGTTTGCTGCACTTAGATTCTCAAAGCAGCCAGGACACATCGCTCAAGCTTTCACTAGGTCACATGATTTCAAATGAATATGGATGTGTTGTTTGATCATCACACAAGTCAAAGTTTCATGAGGTGACATGGCTTATGTCTATAACTTTCAAAATATAAGCTCAAACCACCTTCATAAGAACCCTTTACAGTTTTTAACATTGAGTTTGACTTATGATTCTGGCTATTGTGGTACAACATGTGGGAAGTATGTTTTAATCTCTGATAGTATTCATATGTGACAATAATCATATGCATATAATAACAGTGGAAGAATGGCATACACAGAAGGACACGGACACACACAGACACAGACAGACAGACAGACACACACACACACACACACACCTATACTTGTTTTTGTGGACTAGAAGGACAATTTTTTCAAACCAGTTTTTTGCAACACTAGAGGGACACCCCTTTCCACTTGTGCTACAAAGATGTTGTAAATATCAAAAAATTTTAGTTGAGCTATACAACCCAAATCTCACTTCAAATTTTGAATACACATTACAGAACTCAAAGTACAATAACCTGACATAGTGCTGTATTAAGAGGACAAAAGTTAATTAGGTACTTAGCTCCACCCACGACTCAAACCGTAATTGACAGGACTAACTTGATTTGTGAGGACCATGGCTAAATAACACACAAATATGTCATTTAGGTGAATTAAAGGGTCAAACATGAATAAATGGAACATGGCTGAACACACACACACACAAATGAATAGACTGTTTATTACAGTGCCCTTACTGAAGTATTACTGAGATCCAAAATGCTGTTTGTAAAGACAATGTATGTCTGTCCAGTGTGACCTTTTAAAGCCAAAATAGGACAGATTACATATTTATGATTGAGTGAACAAGTTGAATTCAATCAGACATGAACCACATAGAATACAACATGTGTGAGATCCTTGCAGCAACACCTTTAAAGACTCAAAACAAAAAACAACACAACAAAAAAGGCTGCAACAATTTCCCATAATACTTCACTGGTAACTGTTCAAGAATTTCCCTTTTTTTTCTCCAGTTACACCCCGATTCCTGACAAAGTCTCTGATATTTTGAACAGAGCTATCAGCCAGAGTGGGATGTTCTGCTGTCTTGCACTGTTTGCATTCAATCATAGTGGCCAGTCTTCCCTTTCTGATATGTCCTTCAAAACGTCTCATGACAGCTGCAGCCTCCTTGGGAGACCACTGTCACTTCTGTGCCCTCCTTGCATTTTCCAAAGAAACTACAAAACAGACAAACAGATCATTAATAAAAACATGAACTGTAATTTAACACACAACATTCCTCATGTTTGTCAACTGCAAATGAAAGGGAAAAGGGAGAGTCAATCCCACTTGCTCTTCTTGCACTCATTCTGATCTATGTTTTGCAGCATTTACTTGATTGTTTATTCACTTTTACTTTTTTTCTGGGATCTTTGTCCTTCCCATCTGCATTTTCACTTACTGCTACAAAACAGGCAGAGAATAAAATAGAAAGGGTCACAATTTGAAGATTCAATGACAACAACAAAAAACAATTGTGTATCATTGAATGTGACTTTGCTTTATTGTACAAAGCTCACAGTCCTCCTAATGTCTGCACCTGTCCAGTTGACTGTTACACAGGACATGTGTGTCTACACACTTATGAACATATCTCATTTGTGTTTTTGACTCTAAAATTCAAAAGTTCATGGAGATCATTTTACATTACTATCATTGTCCAGGACTAAACTGCACTTGGCCACATCATCAGAATGGACATGCAGCTGCTTGGACATCTAGCAGGAAATTACTGAGTGTGACTTTGCTTTATTGTACAAAGCTCACAGTCCTCCTAATGTCTGCACCTGTCCAGTTGACTGTTACACAGGACATGTGTGTCTATGAGCATCTAAAGGAGAAAGGACAATCACTGAATGTGAGTTTGTTTCAATGTTCAAAGCTCACAGTCCTCCTAATATCTGCACCTGTCCAGTTGACTGTTACACAGGACATGTGTGTCTACATACTGCTGAATACAATTTTAATGACTTGATCATTTCAAAATAAAGTCCATGGAGATCAATTAACCTGGTCAGTGTTGCCACTGAGCGAACTGCACATGGCCACATCATCAGGATGGACATGCAGCTCCTTGGAAATGTAGCAGGGAAATTACTGAGTGTGACTTTGCTATATTGTACAAAGCTCACAGTCCTCCTAATGTCTGCACCTGTCCAGTTGACTGTTACACAGGACATGTGTGTCTACACGCTTATGAACATATCTCATTTGTGTTTTTGACTCTAAAATTCAAAAGTTCACGGAGATCATTTTACATCACTATCTTTGTCCAGGACTAAACTGCACTTAGCCACATCAACAGGATGGACATGCAGCTCCTTGGAAATGTAGCAGGGAAATTACTGAGTGTGACTTTACTTTATTGTACAAAGCTCACAGTCCTCCTAATGTCTGCACCTGTCCAGTTGACTGTTACACAGGACATGTGTGTCTATGGGCATCTAAAGGAGAAAGGACAATCATTGAATGTGAGTTTGTTTGAATGTTCAAAATTCACAGTCCTCCTAATGTCTGCACCTGTCCAGTTGACTGTTACACAGGACATGTGTGTCTACACACTTATGAACATATCTCATTTGTGTTTTTGACTCTAAAATTCAAAAGTTCATGGAGATCATTTTACATCGCTATCATTGTCCAGGACTAAACTGCACTTGGCCACATCATCAGGATGGACATGCAACTCCTTGGAAATGTAGCAGGGAAATTATTGAGTGTGACTTTGCTTTATTGTACAAAGCTCACAGTCCTCCTAATGTCTGCACCTGTCCAGTCGAGTATTACACAGGACATGTGTGTCTATGTGCATCTAAAGGAGAAAGGACAATCATTGAATGTGAGTTTGTTTGAATGTTCAAAGCTCACAGTCCTCCTAATGTCTGCACCTGTCCAGTTGACTGTTACACAGGACATGTGTGTCTATGGGCATCTAACGGAGAAAGGACAATCATTGAATGTGAGTTTGTTTGAATGTTCAAAGCTCACAGTCCTCCTAATGTCTGCACCTGTCCAGTTGACTGTTACACAGGACATGTGTGTATATGGGCATCTAAAGGAGAAAGGACAATCATTGAATGTGAGTTTGTTTGAATGTTCAAAATTCACAGTCCTCCTAATGTCTGCACCTGTCCAGTTGACTGTTACACAGGACATGTGTGTCTACACACTTATGAACATATCTCATTTGTGTTTTTGACTCTAAAATTCAAAAGTTCATGGAGATCATTTTACATCATTATCTTTGTCCAGGACTAAATTGCACTTAGCCACATCAACAGGATGGACATGCAGCTCCTTGGAAATGTAGCAGGGAAATTACTGAGTGTGACTTTGCTTTATTGTACAAAGCTCACAGTCCTCCTAATGTCTGCACCTGTCCAGTTGACTGTTACACAGGACATGTGTGTCTATGGGCATCTAAAGGAGAAAGGACAATCATTGAATGTGAGTTTGTTTGAATGTTCAAAATTCACAGTCCTCCTAATGTCTGCACCTGTCCAGTTGACTGTTACACAGGACATGTGTGTCTACACACTTATGAACATATCTCATTTGTGTTTTTGACTCTAAAATTCAAAAGTTCATGGAGATCATTTTACATCGCTATCATTGTCCAGGACTAAACTGCACTTGGCCACATCATCAGGATGGAAATGCAGCTCCTTGGAAATCTAGCAGGGAAATTACTGAGTGTGACTTTGCTTTATTGTACAAAGCTCACAGTCCTCCTAATGTCTGCACCTGTCCAGTCGAGTATTACACAGGACATGTGTGTCTATGGGCATCTAAAGGAGAAAGGACAATCATTGAATGTGAGTTTGTTTGAATGTTCAAAGCTCACAGTCCTCCTAATGTCTGCACCTGTCCAGTTGACTGTTATACAGGACATGTGTGTCTACACGCTTATGAACATATCTCATTTGTGTTTTTGACTCGAAAATTCAAAAGTTCATGGAGATCATTTTACATCGCTATCATTGTCCAGGACTAAACTGCACTTGGCCACATCATCAGGATGGACATGCAGCTCCTTGGAAATCTAGCAGGGAAATTACTGAGTGTGACTTTGCTTTATTGTACAAAGCTCACAGTCCTCCTAATGTCTGCACCTGTCCAGTTGACTGTTACACAGGACATGTGTGTCTATGGGCATCTAAAGGAGAAAGGACAATCATTGAATGTGAGTTTGTTTGAATGTTCAAAATTCACAGTCCTCCTAATGTCTGCACCTGTCCAGTTGACTGTTACACAGGACATGTGTGTCTATGGGCATCTAAAGGAGAAAGGACAATCATTGAATGTGAGTTTGTTTGAATGTTCAAAGCTCACAGTCCTCCTAATGTCTGCACCTGTCCAGTCGAGTATTACACAGGACATGTGTGTCTATGGGCATCTAAAGGAGAAAGGACAATCATTGAATGTGAGTTTGTTTGAATGTTCAAAATTCACAGTCCTCCTAATGTCTGCACCTGTCCAGTTGACTGTTACACAGGACATGTGTGTCTACACACTTATGAACATATCTCATTTGTGTTTTTGACTCTAAAATTCAAAAGTTCATGGAGATCATTTTACATCGCTATCATTGTCCAGGACTAAACTGCACTTGGCCACATCATCAGGATGGACATGCAGCTCCTTGGAAATCTAGCAGGGAAATTATTGAGTGTGACTTTGCTTTATTGTACAAAGCTCACAGTCCTCCTAATGTCTGCACCTGTCCAGTCGAGTATTACACAGGACATGTGTGTCTATGGGCATCTAAAGGAGAAAGGACAATCATTGAATGTGAGTTTGTTTGAATGTTCAAAGCTCACAGTCCTCCTAATGTCTGCACCTGTCCAGTCGAGTATTACACAGGACATGTGTGTCTATGGGCATCTAAAGGAGAAAGGACAATCATTGAATGTGAGTTTGTTTGAATGTTCAAAGCTCACAGTCCTCCTAATGTCTGCACCTGTCCAGTTGACTGTTATACAGGACATGTGTGTCTACACGCTTATGAACATATCTCATTTGCGTTTTTGACTCTAAAATTCAAAAGTTCATGGAGATCATTTTACATCATTATCTTTGTCCAGGACTAAATTGCACTTAGCCACATCAACAGGATGGACATGCAGCTCCTTGGAAATGTAGCAGGGAAATTACTGAGTGTGACTTTGCTTTATTGTACAAAGCTCACAGTCCTCCTAATGTCTGCACCTGTCCAGTTGACTGTTACACAGGACATGTGTGTCTATGGGCATCTAAAGGAGAAAGGACAATCATTGAATGTGAGTTTGTTTGAATGTTCAAAATTCACAGTCCTCCTAATGTCTGCACCTGTCCAGTCGAGTATTACACAGGACATGTGTGTCTATGGGCATCTAAAGGAGAAAGGAGAATCATTGAATGTGAGTTTGTTTGAATGTTCAAAGCTCACAGTCCTCCTAATGTCTGCACCTGTCCAGTTGACTGTTACACAGGACATGTGTGTCTACACACTTATGAACATATCTCATTTGTGTTTTTGACTCTAAAATTCAAAAGTTCATGGAGATCGTTTTACATCGCTATCATTGTCCAGGACTAAACTGCACTTGGCCACATCATCAGGATGGACATGCAGCTCCTTGGAAATCTAGCAGGGAAATTACTGAGTGTGACTTTGCTTTATTGTACAAAGCTCACAGTCCTCCTAATGTCTGCACCTGTCCAGTCGAGTATTACACAGGACATGTGTGTCTATGGGCATCTAAAGGAGAAAGGACAATCATTGAATGTGAGTTTGTTTGAATGTTCAAAGCTCACAGTCCTCCTAATGTCTGCACCTGTCCAGTTGACTGTTACACAGGACATGTGTGTCTATGGGCATCTAAAGGAGAAAGGACAATCATTGAATGTGAGTTTGTTTGAATGTTCAAAGCTCACAGTCCTCCTAATGTCTGCACCTGTCCAGTCGAGTATTACACAGGACATGTGTGTCTATGGGCATCTAAAGGAGAAAGGACAATCATTGAATGTGAGTTTGTTTGAATGTTCAAAGCTCACAGTCCTCCTAATGTCTGCACCTGTCCAGTTGACTGTTCAATTCAATTCAATCAATTTTATTTATAAAGCCCAATATCACAAATACAATTTGCCTCACAGGGCTTTACAGCATACGACATCCCTCTGTCCTTTAGACCCTCACAGCGGATAAGGAAAAACTCCCCAAAAAAAACCCTTTACTGGGGGAAAAAAAATGGTAGAAACCTCAGGAAGAGCAACTGAGGAGGGATCCCTCTTCCAGGACGGACAGACGTGCAGTAGATGTCGTACAGAACAGATCAGCATAACAAATTAACAGTAATCTGTATGACACGATACAGTAATCTGTATGACATCCTCGGTAATGACAGTAGCTTACAACAACATTCATGAAAGTAATAATACTGTCGTTATAGTTCTGGCTACTGTGGTACAATATGTTGAAAGTATATATTAGTATCAGGCAGTATACGTGTATGATAATATCATATGTCTATGATAGCAGTAGAAGTGTGACTAATAATTAATGATTGCAGCAGCAGCAGCAGGAGGCATCTGGCAGGACCACGGCAGCAGCACAACCACACACGTCACACTATCCAGACACCGCTGCAATACGAGTTAACCTGAGAGACAGTGGAGCACAAAGGCTCCGGAGAAGAAGCCGAGTTAGTGACATCCAGAATGGCCGAGTAAACAAGAGAGAGAGAGAGAGAGAGAGAGAGAGAGAGAGAGAGAGAGAGAAGGTGCCCGGTGCATTATAGGTGGTCCTCCGGCAGACTAGGCCTGAGTCAGCCTAACTAGGGGCTGGTACAAAGCAAGCCTGAGCCAGCCCTAACTATAAGCTTTATCAAAGAGGAAAGTCTTAAGTCTAGCCTTAAATGTGGAGACGGTGTCTGCCTCCCGGACCGTAGCAGGAAGATGATTCCACAGGAGAGGAGCCTGATAGCTGAAGGCTCTGGCTCCTGATCTACTTTTGGAGACTTTAGGGACCACGAGTAACCCTGCGTTCTCAGAGCGCAGAGTTCTGGTGGGATAATAAGGCACTATGAGCTCTCTAAGATATGACGGAGCTTGACCATTTAGAGCTTTATAAGTTAACAGTAGGATTTTAAATTCAATTCTGGATTTTACAGGGAGCCAGTGCAGAGAAGCTAAAACAGGAGAAATATGATCTCGTTTCTTAGTTCCTGTTAGTACACGTGCTGCTGCATTCTGAATTAGCTGAAGAGTTTTTAATGATTTACTAGAGCTACCTGATAATAGAGCGTTACAGTAATCCAGCCTCGAGGTAACAAATGCGTGGATCAATTTTTCTGCATCTTTTTGGGTCAAGATAGGCCTAATTTTTGCAATATTACGCAGATGAAAAAATGCAGTCCGTGAGGTTTGTTTTAAATGAGAATTAAAAGACAAATCTTGATCAAATGTTACTCCGAGGTTTCTTACGGTAGTGGTAGAGGCCAGAGCAATGCCATCGAGAGAAACTATGACATCAGATAAAGAGTCTCTGAGTTGTTTAGGGCCAAGAACAATTACTTCAGTTTTGTCTGAATTTAACATCAGGAAATTGGTGCTCATCCAGGTTTTTATGTCTTTAAGACAATTATGAAGTTAAGTTAATTGATCACTTTCTTCTGGCTTCATAGATAAATACAACTGTGTATCATCCGCATAACAATGGAAATTTATAGAGTGATTTCTAATGATGTTGCCTAAAGGAAGCATATATAGAATAAATAGGATTGGTCCAAGCACAGAACCTTGCGGAACTCCAAAACAAACTTTAGTACGTACGGATGATTCATTATGAACGTCAACAAATTGAAAACGGTCAGATAAATAAGATATAAACCAGCTTAGTGCAGAACCTTTTAGGCCAATTAAGTGTTCCAGTCTCTGTAACAGAATTTGATGGTCAATTGTGTCAAACGCTGCACTAAGATCTAATAAAACAAGTACAGAGACGAGTCCTTTGTCTGAAGCAATCAGAAGGTCATTTGTAATTTTAACTAGTGCTGTCTCAGTGCTATGATGCTCTCTAAATCCTGACTGTAATTCCTCAAATAAATTATTATCATGGAGAAAATCACACAGCTGGTCTGCGACTACTTTCTCAAGGATCTTTGACATAAAGGTAAGATTAGATATTGGTCTATAGTTGGCTAACACCTCTGGATCCAGGGTGGGCTTTTTTAGTAGAGGTTTAATTACAGCTACCTTAAAAGACTGTGGTACATAGCCTGTTAATAAGGATATATTGATCATATCTAATATATGGGTGTTAACTAAAGGTAAGACCTCCTTGAGTAGCCTAGTTGGGATGGGGTCTAGGAGACACGTTGATGATTTAGATGAAGAAATCACTGCGGCCAATTCTTGAAGGGAAATTGGGGAGAAGCAATCTAAATAAATATTAGGTGTTACAGCTGTGTTTGAGGTTAGATAGGTACTATCTGAGGACAGGAGGTCATGAATTTTGCCTCTAATAGCTAGAATTTTGTCATTAAAGAAGCTCATAAAATCATTACTGCTAAGGGTTAAAGGAATACAAGGCTCAATAGAGCTTTGACTCTCAGTCAGCCTGGCTACAGTGCTGAAAAGAAACCTGGGGTTATTTTTGTTTTCTTCTATTAAAGCTGAGTAATAGTTTGCTCTGGCATTGCGGAGGCCCCTCTTATAAGTTTTGAGACTGTCTGCCCAGATTACACGAGATTCTTCCAGTTTGGTTAATCGCCAATTCCTTTCAAACTTTCGCGATATTTGCTTTAATTTACAGGTTTGAGAGTTATACCAGGGAGCGAACTTTCTTTGTTTTGTTAACTTCTTTTTAAGAGGAGCTACAGAGTCGAGTGTTGTTCGCAGCGAGCTTACGGCGCTATCAACAAATTGATCAATTCGGGAGAGGTTAAAGTCGGTACGGGAAACCTCTGTTACTGAAGGACTTGTGATTGAATTTAACGACGGAGTAATCATTTCCTTAAATTTTGCGACAGCACTATCTGATAAACATCTGGTATAGTAACTGTTGCTGAGTGGCGTGTAATCGAGTAAAAAGAAATCAAAAGTAATCAAATAATGATCAGATAGCGAGGGATTCTGTGGAAAGACTGTTAGGTTATTAATTTCAATTCCATACGTCAGAACTAGATCGAGGGTATGGTTAAAACAGTGAGTGGGTTCACGTACACCCTGACTGAAGCCAAAGGAGTCTAATAATGAGATAAACGCGGTAGCCAGGGAGTCATTATCAACGTCGACATGAATGTTAAAATCGCCTACAATAATAACTTTATCTGATTTAAGAACTAGACTGGATAAAAACTCTGAGAATTCAGATATAAATTCAGAATACGGGCCAGGAGCACGGTACACTATAACAAATAAAAGTGGCTGCGAGGTTTTCCAGGTCGGATGTAAAAGACTAAGAACGAGGCTTTCAAATGAATTATAATCTAGTTTAGGTTTAGGGCTGATTAACAGACTAGAGTTAAAAATGGCTGCAACTCCCCCTCCTCGGCCGCTGCCTCGAGGAATGTGGGTATTGTTATGACTGGGAGGAGTGGATTCATTTAGACTAACATATTCATCTTGACACAGCCAGGTTTCAGTGAGACTGAGTAAATCAATATGATTATCTGATATTAATTCGTTTACTAACACTGCTTTAGACGAAAGAGACCTGATATTTAACAGTCCGCATTTAATTCTCCTGTTTTGTCTTTCTGTCACAGAAGAGGTTTTAATTTTTATGAGGTTGTTATGCACAACTCCTCTTTGTTTAATTTTAGATTTAAATAATTTAGGTGGTCGGGGGACAGACACCGTTGGTATAAAACTATGGAAACTATGGCTGGGTAAGTGAACTAGAAGCTCAGAGAGGCGTATAGGACTGCAGCTCTCTGTCCTGGTCTCAACTCTGGGTTGTCAGGGATTTAATTTGCTAATAAAATTTTCCAGGTTCCTAGAAATGAGAGCAGCTCCATCCAAAGTGGGATGAATGCCGTCTCTCCTAATGAGACCAGGTTTTCCCCAGAAAGTTTGCCAATTATTAACGAAACCCACATCGTTTGCTGGACACCACCTGGACAACCAGCGATTAAATGATGACATGCGGCTAAACATGTCATCAGAGGTCAGATTAGGGAGGGGTCCAGAGAAAACTACGGAGTCCGACATCGTTTTTGCGTATTCACACACCGAGGCAACATTAATTTTAGTGACCTCCGATTGGCGTAACCGGGTGTCATTGCCGCCGACGTGTATAACAATCTTACTGAATCTACGTTTATCTTTAGCCAGCAGCTTTAAATTTGATTCGATGTCGCCCGCTCTGGCCCCAGGGATGCATTTGACTATGGCCGCTGGTGTTGCTAACTTCACGTTCCGCAAAATAGAGCTGCCAATAACCAGAGTTTTATCGTCAGCGGGTGTGTCGCTGAGTGGGGAAAAGCGGTTGGAGACGTGGACAGGCTGGTGGTGAGCCGTGGGCTTCGGCTTGGAGCTACGCTTCTGGCGCACACTTATCCAACGTCCCGGCTGAACGGGAGTTACCAGAGGACCGCTAGCAGGAGCTAAGGCTATGCTATGTGGCTCCGCACCGGCTACAGGGGACTGGCTAACTACCGCAGCTACTGAGTGATTTTCCATGGTGCGGAGCCGCGCTTCTAATTCACTAAGCCTCACCTCCAACGCAGCAAATAAGCTACACTTGTTCCAATTACCACTGTCACTAAAGGAGGCAGAGGCATAACTGAACATGTGGCACACCGGGCAAGAGAGAGCAGAGGGAGAAGCCATCGCTAGCAGTAAAGCTAATGTAGCTACCAAGGCTAGTAACGTGCAAACAACAGCTAAGAGATTAGCGGGAAAGTCGTAGAAAGGAGGAGAGCTATGAGTGCTTAAACAGAACTAGTGTGGGTTAAGACGTGGAGTAGACGTTTAAGCAACTGAAGTGAGAAAGCAGAAAGCAGACTAGTAGAATTCACCAGAGCACAGAGAGTACAGAGATGCTGTCACAGAAACACCGGAAATGACACAACTTGCTTACCGCAATACGTCAGCACGTCAGACTGTTACACAGGACATGTGTGTCTATGGTCATCTAAAGGAGAAAGGACAATCATTGAATGTGAGTTTGTTTGAATGTTCAAAGCTCACAGTCCTCCTAATGTCTGCACCTGTCCAGTTGACTGTTACACAGGACATGTGTGTCTATGGGCATCTAAAGGAGAAAGGACAATCATTGAATGTGAGTTTGTTTGAATGTTCAAAGCTCACAGTCCTCCTAATGTCTGCACCTGTCCAGTTGACTGTTACACAGGACATGTGTGTCTATGGGCATCTAAAGGAGAAAGGACAATCATTGAATGTGAGTTTGTTTGAATGTTCAAAGCTCACAGTCCTCCTAATGTCTGCACCTGTCCAGTTGACTGTTACACAGGACATGTGTGTCTATGGGCATCTAAAGGAGAAAGGACAATCATTGAATGTGAGTTTGTTTGAATGTTCAAAGCTCACAGTCCTCCTAATGTCTGCACCTGTCCAGTTGACTGTTACACAGGACATGTGTGTCTACACAGGGCTCCAGACTACCTTTTTCCACTAGGAGCACCAGCGCTACTAACTTTGAAACTTTTAAACTAACCCTCCTAACACATCCAAAGGCTTGCTCGCTAATAACAAACTAAACTACCGCTGAATAAGATGCTTCGTCAGTTAATCTGTACCATTTTGCCTAGCTGCTGTAGGGACAAAATATACTTAATATAGTTGTATATAAGTGCCTTACCTGCTTCACCACACCTCCGGAGACATGAGACTCAATTAGCGCAAACTGGCTCGCAGGTGGACAGCTTCCGGACTGTACCAAGTTGTTGGAAGAGGAGGGGTTATCAGAAAAGGAGGAGAGGTTCTCTTTTTCTAAAGAGAACAAATTTGGATTTATTCAAGAAACTAAGGAAAGAATTTACTATGAGTGATATTTTACTATCTTTGATTTCAGCCCATCACAATAAATAGTTTATCAAAAAGTTGGCTTTTATTTGAGGCACAAGTCAAATGGTATCTCCCACTTGAAAACTGTATCCATCAGGCTGTTTTGTCCTCATCAATAAGTTCAGTCAAATCAAGTCACTTTAATTTCTAAAGCACATTTAATACACATGGTTAGACTCAAAAGTAAACACCATTCATAACAAGATCATATATAAAGGTATAATATAATGATACAATGTAGCCTTATATAATGACAAAATATGCCTGTGGCCCTCAACCAGGGGTTATGACCTCCAGGAGGCCCCCCAAAATAGTTAAAATCTCTCATCAAAATGATTTCAATCAGGGATCTTTTTATTAAGAAATTATATTGAGTTAGCTCAGTTAAATGTAAATTCTAATAGTAAAGGGTCATAATAAGCTACTTTTAAAAAAAAATATGACAGTGACTGCTTGTAAAATAGGTTAAAAAACAGTTAGCTCAGACTTCCAGTGAGGCGAGCACCCAAGATGGCTGCGTAGTGCGACACTTCGTGGGGCTTTACCCAGTTCACCCTCCTATAACGATTTTGGAGATATTTAAGATAGATAAAATAACTACATATTAGAACAAGAAGGGGAGAAATATGCAGGGAGTCCAAAAATCCATCACACAGTACGGTCTGAGAAGCCAAATTAGCCGACCAGCCGCAGAAGACACAGACGACAACATGGCACCTCCGCAGATAGACACTGCTGCTGAGCTAGCTAGCATTAAAACTTTGCTCCAAACTATTGCGTCGGACATGAGCGGGCTGACAGCAGGTATGGATGCAGTCCAAACTACAGTGGAGATGCTTGGACACCGGGTGACTGTAGCTGAAACACGGATTTCGGTGCTCGAGGATAAAGATGAGGTCAGAGAAACAGCGGTGAACACAGTGATGAGAACTGTCACACAGCTGCAGGAGCGAGTTATCTACCTGGAGGATGCCGGGTGGCGTAATAATGTTCACATTGTGGGGATAGAGGAAGGCGCTGAAGGACGTGATATACAGGGGTTTGTACAGACACTCATCTCTGAAACACTGGATGTCGAAATGACACAGGATTTTGAAATCGAGCGCTTCCACAGAACCGGCCAACGAGGAGGCAGAGATCGGCACATTCTGGTACATTTCCTGAGATTCACAACCAGGGAAGCTGTTTCACGTGCGGCGAGAGAGAAAGGACGAGCGACGTGGAAGGGTAAACCGGTCTCCTTTTTCCAGGATTTGTCTCAGGACGTTATCCAGAAACGTAAGAAGTTTGATGGAGTGAAAACCCAGCTATGCTGAGAGAGTCGTCGCCGACAACATCAGACACACTTTCACTTCACCTGAGGATGCTGGAGTTTTTCTTTCATCAAGAGACTGATAAAACAAAGTGGACGAAATGACCTACTTGACAAGCCGTCTTCAAACCCTGATTTGTTTTTTGTTTTTTCCTCCTCATTGATTCAGCCGGTACGATGGAAGACAGTGTTTACAGACATTGCAATTCCCTCACTGCACTCGAGGAGAGTGGATATTTATTTACTTAATTGTATTCATTTATTTATTTATTTTCTTTCTTTACTGGGATGCTGCAAGGGGCAACGAGGGTTGAAAGACCAGGACAAACCATCTGAAGTGATCTATACTTGTGTCATCTTTGAACACACAAACTGAGTCATATTTTAAGTTAATCTACAGAACTACGGGGATTATAAGTGATTTCCTGCAGCATCTGACTTTATTTTATTTTATTTATTTTTTTTAACTTTATTTTTTCATGTGTTTTTTTGTACAAAACATGGGCAGCATCAGTGTAATGAACAAAAGTAGGTATGGGTACAATATGATGCAGCTAAGTAATACAAATGCTAGCCATGTAGTGCCCTTATAGACACAAAAGAAACGACAAAAAAGGAGAGAAGAACAAAAGGTATATGTACACATATGTCTGTGCACCTGATCTCACGAGTGCACATGTTCATTTACACCCATTTGTCTAAATAATCATACACAATCATACACAGTTGCACACATACATATAAACACTCATAGGAACGAAACATGAGAGAACCGTGGGGTTGCGAGTAGGGCGTATGTCACATACATTACAGCAATATAGTTGCAATATTGTTTTTCTTAAAACCAAAATATATAAAGCATTAAGGTTGGTTATCACCTCTTCTTGTAATATAAGTGCTCCATTTTTCCCAGAGGGCATCACCTTTGTCCCTTTGTAATCTGAGACTAAACGTCAGTAGTTCCATTGTTTGGATGTCTTTAATTATGGCCTCCCACTGATTAACCGTGGGAGGTTCTGTGTTGAGCCATCTTCTTGTTATGGCTTTTTTTGCTGGCAGCCATTAAGATTTTTAGGAGGTATCTGTTTTTTTGGTAATTCTGTGTCCATATTGCCCAGGTAGAATGTTAAACAAGTGAAATTAAAATTATACAGCAAGACTTCACTGATAATACTTTGAACTCCTTCCCAGAAGGATTTAAGCGTGGGACAGCTCCAAAATACATGTGTAACATCTGCCATACTGTGTCCACACCCTCTCCAGCATGTAGGTTGTAGTCCTGTCTGTTTAGACTTTTGCTTTGGTGTTATGAAGAATCGGATATAGTTTTTCCAGGAAAAATCTCTCCACAGTTGTGAGGCTGTAGTAGTGATTTGTGTGTTAATTACATTTGTCCAGTCTTCAGAAGTAATTACGATTCCCAACTATTTTTCCCATTTCGCCTTAATATAGTTTGTTGAATGACCTCTTAATTCAGCTATATGTCTATATAGTTCGCCAATGATCTTTCTGGACAGTTTTGTATTATATGCTTTGATAAACATTTTGGTAATACCTGATATATTTTCCTGTATAAGTCGTTTAATGTTCTTATCAAAGTAGTGCCGGAGTTGGAGGTACCTATAGAAATCCTCCCGAGCAAGGACGTATTTATCAGATATGGTCTTGAAGTCTATAAATTCCTGGTTTTCGATGAATAGACATAATGTTGAGAGTCCTTTTCTCGTCCATTGAGTGAAGCCTCCATCATTCATACCTGGTTTGAAATCTGGGTCATGGGTTGGCCACATTAAAATTCGAATTTCTTTCTGAATGTTAAGTTGTTTCACCAAGCCAAACCAGGTTTCTATAGAGAATCTAACCCACTTGCTCTGGATATCATGTTGTTTAGCCACCACCGGGCTTCCTAAAAAACTCTGTATAGGCCTGTCTGACAGTGATAACTCAACATCTTTCCATTTTGTGAAGTAGTCTTTATTGCACCAGAGCAGCAGTGGTCTTAGTTGTGCCACTAAATAGTAATCTTTGAGCCTCGGTAAGCCCATCCCCCCACTATGCTTTGGCAACTGTAAAGTTTTGTATCTCACCCTGGGAACTTTTCCATTCCAGATGAAGCGGGATATCATCTTATCCCATTCTCTAAACTGACTATCAGGGACACAAATGGGTAAGGACTGAAACAGATAGAGTAATCTGGGTAAAATATTTGTTTTTATTGTCATAATTCTGTTACCAAGATCTAGCGGCAGAGAGGCCCATCTGTCTAGATCTTCCTTTATATGTGAATTTATTCTTACATAGTTTTCAAAGAATAACTGTGGTATATCCTTAGTTAATTTAACGCCTAAGTATTTAATAGAGGTGGAGTCCCAGTTAAACCTGTACTTGTTTTTAAGTTCTGATGATGATACAAAATTAAACGTCAGGGTTTGTGTTTTATCAACATTAAGGGTGTAGCCTGACAGGTGTCCATACACCTGCAGGGAATCCATTAATCTTGGGATTCCTGACTCTGGGTTTTTTAGGCTGACCAACACGTCATCTGCATAAAGACATATTTTGTGTTCTATACCTTTTATTGTGATGCCCTCAAGGTCAGGATTCTGTCTTACAACCTGAGCGAGAGGTTCAATGAAAAGGTTAAAGAGCACTGGGCTGGCTGGGCAGCCCTGGCGACAGCCGCGTTGCAGGTGGATAGTTTCTGAAAGGCCTCCGTTTACCTTAATTCTGGCTACGGGGGACGTATAGTGTTTTGATGCCTTTAATGAACTTCTCATGGAAGCCGAATTTTTCCATGACTGTATAAAGAAATTCCCACCCCACCGAATCAAATGCCTTTTCCGCATCCATACTAAGTAAAATAGCTCCAATTTTTTCTCCATATGTTGTCCTGTGTTTGTCTACATTTAATAAATCCAGTTTGATCTTCGTCAATCAAAAAAGGGATCACTTCCTCCATTATTTTAGTTAAAATAGTTGCATATAATTAATAATCTTGATTTAAAACACTGATAGGTCTGTAAGAGCCACATTCTTTCGGGTCCTTGCCCTCTTTTGGAATCACCGAGATGGTAGCCTCCCTCCAAGACGGGGGGATGACTCCCTCCCTCAGGGTGTAATTGAAGCTTTTATGTAGTATTGGTATTAATTGCTCCCTCAGTGATTTATACCATTCCCCTGGAAAGTAGCAATGACATTATAATACCAGTAATATAATAAATATGGCTAAATAAATTGTCTGTTGTTGAACATTCATCATGTGGAAGGAGAAAGTCAGGGGAATAATCACAATAATTAAAAATAACACAAAAAAGCTTCAGATTTGGATTTATCATAATGGATTACTGTTACAAAGTCCTCAAAAAGACACTGAGGTTCCAGGAGACATGACAATGCCTACAAAAGGGATATGATTGCAATGATGCACTTCTCAGAACTGTGCAACTGTTAGCATTCAGCTGTATTCTGGCATGGAATCCAATACTTAAGTACTCTTTGAAGCTGTCACTCAGCATATAATATGAATACTGGATTACAGTACTTTATTCTCATTACCAATCTCTGCATCATGAAATAAGGTATGTGACACTTTTGAGGCCCAAAGTGTCCAATCTTTTGGTTTTTAATAGTTCTGGAGTGGTTTAGAGTTCCCATGTGTCTTCTGACAGTAGAAATCCTCAAGATATTTACTTTCCATTTTTTCACAATACACAGTTTTGTTACATTTGGTACTGTTCATTTAAGGTATGAACATAGACCGACCTCGATCCAATCGTGTTACAGAAATCACTGCACCTTTTTTGAATTAATGTCAATGATGCTCAAAGTTTCTGCAATTGTTCTTGCTGACACCACCAAATCAATACTAACATGATGAGAACAACTGAAGCATGGAAGATCTTGACCATGACTGTTCAGCCTACTTTTCTTTAGTATTTCCTTCTTTCCCTGCCTCAGAATGTCTGACAGTGAATGAATGACCTTAGTGCACATGTGATTTTGTTCATAAATTTTGGAATATTTTGTAAAAGAACACACTAGAAAAAAAATCAAAACTGTCTATAGACATTTAAAGTTCATACATAAATCTCTGTGACAAGAAACTAGTGGTGGTACACCAAATATGTTATGTTTTGAACACTGAGTTATTGTCAGCTGTCTTTCAGTGTGTGGAGCAGCTGAGGAACCTGTCTTTATCACTCACCGACACAATTTTAATGAATTTAAACAGTGTCAATTTCAGCCCCAAGAGAGGACATCCCATGGTGATAAAAATACATGTGTACTGATAACTAGAAACACATAGCTTTCTTTATCTCAAAATAATAATCCCTGGTCATACAACTCAGGCATTATGTAATCATTTTATCAGTGACAGTCAAACATCTGACCATGCAAATCAGTCTGTAACATTATCTGATATATAGCTGTGACACTTTTTGGAAAACTGAGATCTGTGTTAAAATCTATGATACACACCTATTTACAGAAATGTGAATTATAAGGACATTGTAAGAATTATCAGGACCTTCCGGGTAGACAGCCAATCAGAAGCTCAGAATCATACACAAGTGTGAATTATTCATGAGGTCCTGCCATACCACTTGCAGGCTATAGGGGGCACTGTGATGATACACAGATTATACACAAAGTCAGGTCTATGTGTATTAACAGGTCATCTCGAGTTTTTTTTATATTTAGGGTCTATGGACCAATAGGAACACTTCTACGCTTTTAGATTCTTTTCCAAATTAGCAGGACACCGACCCTGTCCTGCTAATTCAAAATGTCCTTCTAGTGTGGTGTGTATTCTGACCAAATGTCCTTCTAATACACATTGGCGAACACACACACACACACACACACACACACACACACACACACACACACACTCCACTCCCTGTCCCCCCTCTCTCTCTCTCTATCTCTCTCTCCTCTCTCTCTCCCCCCTCTCTCCTCTTTCTCCCTTCTCTCCCTCTCTGCATGTCGCTAACTCGGCCGACTATGTCTGTCTGTCTGTGTGTGTCATACTTCTGCTGTTATTATACACATATGATTAGTGTCACATATGTATACAATCAGATATTAATTCAACATTTGTAGGTCTTAGTACACATCACTCAAGGTTTCACTAGGTGACATGATTTCAAATGAATATGGAAGTATTGTTTGATCATCACACATGTCAAAGTTTCATTAGGTCAAATGGCTTATGTCTACAAATGTCAAATTATAAGCTAAAACCACCTTCATAAGAACCCTTTACAGTTTTTAACATTGAGTTTGACTTATGATTCTGGCTATTGTGGTACAACATGTGGGAAGTATGTATTAATCTCTGATAGTATTCATATGTGACAATAATCATATGCATATAATAACAGTGGAAGAATGGCACACACAGAAGGACACGGACACACACAGACACACACAGACACACACACACACACACACACACACACACACACAGAGACACAGACACACACACACACACTCCACTCCCTGTCCCCCCTCTCTCTCTCTCTATCTCTCTCTCCTCTCTCTCTCCCCCCTCTCTCCTCTTTCTCCCTTCTCTCCCTCTCTGCATGTCGCTAACTCGGCCGACTATGTCTGTCTGTCTGTGTGTGTCATACTTCTGCTGTTATTATACACATATGATTAGTGTCACATATGTATACAATCAGATATTAATTCAACATTTGTAGGTCTTAGTACACATCACTCAAGGTTTCACTAGGTGACATGATTTCAAATGAATATGGATGTGTTGTTTGATCATCACGCATGTCAAAGTTTCATTAGGTGACATGGCTTATGTCTACAACCTGAGCTGGGGGGACGACGGCGAGCGGCCGAGGTCCCGCCCAACGCTGCTTCGCAGCTTTAATTTTCAGTTGTAATTATAATGTGGACAAACTCCCTGTAAAATTGTCAGCTTTTCATAGGCAAGTTCTCCTGTCCTGGTCCCTAATTTACAAACATAACTTCTCACCTCACAGGTACTTAATATGGAATAACAGAGACATTCTTTTCAAGAATAAATCACTTTTTATGGAAAGATGAGTTCAGAACAAAATTCTTTTGGTAAATCAGCTGTTTAATGAAGAGGGACTTTTGCTTTCCTATAGAGAATTTTTATCTAAATATGATTTTCCTGTTACTCCTAAGGAATTTGCTATAGTGTTTGATGCTATTCCCTCAGGTACTCTAATGCTTTTTAGAAATCTTCCTAACCCTCTCCCCTCAGTCTCCGTACCTAATCCAATTGATTCTCATATAGGAAAAAAATGTTTTTTGACCCTTTCTCGTAATAACAATAGACATATACGTGCTATTATTCCAGAAAGATGTTGTCTCTGTTCCGCATGTTATCTCATATTGGAATCGTTTTGTGAATGATATTGTTTGGAACAAGGTTTGGATGATTCCACACAAGTATCTCATCACCAATAAGGTGAAGGAAGTTTCCTTCAGAATTATTCATAAATACTATCCTGCAAACCACTACATGGCAAAATTCAAAAGGGACATAAATGCAGACTGTTCTTTCTGTGAGGACCACCCAGAGACTGTGTTACACCTATTTTGGCATTGCCCTCACACGAAAAAACTTTGGAAAGATTTCAGCAGATTCATTATAGACTATGTTTCCAAAGACTTTACTTTATCTTGGCAAAATGTTTTCTGTTTTTACAAGTGCTCTAAGAAAGAGGAAAAGGTTTTTTTTCTTATTAACTTGTTAATAATTCTGGCTAAATTTTTTATTCACAAATGTAAATACAGCAGCAAAAAAAACTAATTTTATTCATTTTCTCAAAGATGTCGAACAATACATACAGCTTATTGATAGCTCTGACAACAAAAAAGCTGTCAAAACCTTAAACATATGCTCTGCTCTAGATGTTTTTGTGTAATGTAAGGACATATGGACATATCCCCTGGCAACTCTGTTCTTGTTCACTGGTTGTATACTGTTTTGTATACTTTATTGTGGTTTTTCAATAAATCTTAACAAAAAAAAAAAAAAAAAAAAAAAAAAAACCCAAAAAACGGTACTTCCTCTGTTGACAATGTCGAGCAAACTATGTCCCTTTTATTTGCTGTGTTTTATGTGCTGTGTGTTTAAATAAAACAATAAATTTAAACATGTTGAATTCTTTTTTTCTTATTTTATGCAAAAATTGTCTGATGACATGTTGTATAGTATTAGTTTGTGACACAAAAGTGAATTGAACAGAACACCTAATCCCAGGTCCCTTGCTGTAACATCAGAGGGACATAGTTTGCTTGACATTGTCAACAGAGGAAGTACCGGGTTTATTTTCTTACAATATTCCCGTATGATTCCTCCGGTGTCTTGAAGTTGCTTTAATGTTTATTTCGCTCTGGCATAGCCAGTTGATCAAACAAGGTGTCAATCACAGCCACTCTGCTTAGACCAGCAGTCATTGGTCAAACAGGGAGGCGCACATTTCCCATTGGTTAAGGCAGGAAGTACCGCCTCTCAGCGAGGCCGAGGGCAGAAGCTTGTACTGCGCAGGCGCATGAATCAGATGATGGAGGGAATCAAGTAAGTACACAATAACGTCTACGGTGAGAAGTGTTGCTGTAAACCCAACGATAACACTCCGACATCCTCGCAGGAGACATGAGGGAGGGACCGAGGACCTGTGCTGTGGGAGTGTTAATGCGTTTATCAACATCTTGGTGAGTTGATGCTAACGCAGCTAGCGATGTTAGCTTGTGCTGCAGAAGACGCCGGTTCCGCCGCTGCCGCCGCAACTCCTCCTCCATGAAAATATAACTTACTAGTCCTTCAAGCACGCAGACCCCAAATCGGGACATAGCTATAGTGTGTGTGTGTGTGTGTGTGTGTGTGTGTGTGTGTGTGTGTGTGTGTGTGTGTGTGTGTGTGTGTGTGTGTGTGTGTGTGTGTGTGTGTGTGTGTGTGTGCGTGCGTGCGTGCGTGCGTGCGTGCGTGCGTGCGTGCGTGCGTGCGTGCGTGCGTGCGTGCGTGCGTGCGCGTCCCCTCTACACTACACTTACTTAGCATTGCAATTACTGTTCGCGACCTACTTGTAACTCTAAAATTCTGCACTTGTTTTGCCTCGTGGCCCCATGCCGTTTGTATTTGTGTTGGTGTACTGTATACATTTGCACCACTACAGTTGGGTCATGAATGCTATTTGACCGATGAATACGGTGTGTGCACTGATGTAGCCTACATTTTCGAAATACGTTTTGTTATCCATAGTTAAGTGGAAAACAGTTAAGAATGTTTAAAAACACAAACTTTGTAGTTCAATAGGAAATGTAATCCACTAGTTATAGTTTAAAAGGCTAATGATTCATGATGTGAAATGTAAAGACAGGATAAAGTATTCCATGCCGAGAAAAATTTTACAGTTAAAAGTTTGCTCACTTTGTGTTATTTAATTGAAGTTGATGATGCAACATAGTAATACCTGTCTTTCTGCACAGGTGATGTTTTTTCAGAGATTCTGTGGAAAATTACATGTGGATTTGACATTCAACCTGACGAGGGAGGTGGCGAGCCACCCATGACCCCGATCTCTGCCTTGACCCAAGGAGTTGGATCAAGATCACCTTTTATCCAGAGGAGCACATCCATTCTTCCATCTCACTGGGTGTCACACTCCAGTATGATAGTAGTACCACAATGATCTTTTCTACTCGACTTTTGACTTAGAAAGTACATTTGTCAACTGAAACTGACTTGACTGACTACTTTTGAATTAGAAAAACCAAACGATCATCGTAGGAGATGGCAGCGTGAGACCGCGAGACTACTGTGAGATTTTGAGATTCAACATGGCGGCGCCTAGCTGCTAGATCAGATATCAACAAACTAACGTTAGCCAAACAAATATAATTACCTAAGGGGTGACAACTCCAGCCTGCACCATCAGCCAGAGTGGAGGACCTAGAAGAGTTTATCGATCGTTACTACTACGAGTGCGTCATGGAGGGCCCTGCCGAAAACCCCAATAAGAGGAAGAAGACCGACTCCGCCACCGACACGCAGGACTTATTATCCTCCGAATTTAGCGTCTTGGAATCCATCAACAAGAAGCTAGAAGTGCTCGGTCTGCTTCACCAGGAGATTAGAGACCTGAAGGTAAGCTTGGAGTTCACTTACCAGCAGATTAGCGACCTGCAGCAAAACAACGCTGAACTCCGCTCCACCTTAGCGGCGGTCACGTCAGATGTAGATCTCCTCAAAAAGGAAAATAAACTCCTGAAAGAAACTGTCCTCGACGTGCAGTCCAGAAGCATGAGAGACAATTTAATAATTTCTGGCATCCCGGAGAGCACAACAGACAATCCAGAAGTCCATTTAAAGAAGTTTATGGTGACGGCCCTCAAGATCCCGACGGAGACTGTCAACAACATCACCTTTCACCGCGTCCACAGGCTCGGACCCCGAGCAGGTCAGCGTCCTCGTCCCATCATCGCCAAATTTGAACATTATCAGCAGAAAATGCTCGTTAAAAGTAAAGGACGAGAGCTGAAAGGCACTTCGTTCGGTATGAACGATCAGTTCCCCAGGGAAATCAACGAGAAGCGGAAAGTGTTATATCCTATATTAAAAGAGCACAGGCAGAAGGGAAATAGGACCTCTCTTGTGGTAGACAAATTATACATAGATGGGCAGCTGTTCCGCAACTCTACCACCACCCCATGGCTCTTCTAAATGAGATAAGTGCCCCTAAAACCACAAAACAAAGTAGAACCATAGCTTAATTATATTATCAAAGGAATATAAAAAACAAAAAAAGATCAAAAGATGTGTGTATGCATGTATATATATTGGGGCTGCACTATTCTTGAAATAAATAAATAAATATAGGCATGTATATTTCATTCAAAATGTTATTCTTACACATTTCTCCTGCAACAGATAACTAAGCATTCCTGTGAATGCAATGCAATTAATTGTGCGGCCCGGGTATATATATATATATATATATATATATATATGTATATATATATATGTGTGTATATGTGTATATATATCTATATGTATTTATGTATATATGCAGATGTGTATGTATGTACATATGGATGTATGGTTGTATATGTGTACATAATGAACATAACACTGACTTAGTAAAAAGAAGAAGAAAAAAAACACACACTCCACCCAGTATTCTCCCTTTCCTTCTCAATTTTTTTTTCTTTTTTCCCTCCTTCATGTCCCCCCCCTCCCCTCTCACTCATTCCCCCTCCCTCACCTCACACACAAATACACTCCATGTAACCCCTTTGTTTTTCAGGTTTGTGAATACCTCAACACGCAGACGCTTCTGGTTGTTAACTGTGCTTATATATATTCTGATGCTCTGCTCCATAACTCTGCAATGCTTCACCATGACACATTGGCTGACTGTAATACATACACTTAACAATTACATCTACTCATGCAAAATCCACGCATAGAGAAACTCACATAGAAACACACACATTTTATTTTCCATACCCACACACAGTATGATAAAACCCCCACTTTGTCAATGTCACACCTAAACTTGGTTTCCTGGAATGTGCATGGCATCCGCTCACAGGCGAAGAAAATTAAAGTGATGGACTTTGTCACAAAATTGAAAACAGATATATTCCTCCTACAAGAAACCCACTTGCTAAAGTCAGAAGAAAAATCTCTTAAAGATCCAAATTTTAATCAAATTTTTTCATCCTGCTATAACAACAGACAAAGAGGTGTCTCTATCATGGTCCACAAGAGACTACCATTCACTTTAAACAGCACGGTAACAGACCCAGAACGCCGCTACATCATTATTCAGGCAACAATCTTTAACAAATTACATCCAATCGTTAATCTGTATGCCCCTAATAATGATGATCCAGCCTTCTTTCACTCAGTCTTCTCTCTACTATCTAACCTATCAGACAGCTCTACAACTATAATTGGAGGAGACTTTAACACAGTCCTAAATGCTGCATTAGACCGATCTAGTAACTCAGTACATACAAAGCAATCACAATCGGCTAAGGTAATACAGGAATATATGGATGATTTTGGGCTTGGTGATGGCTGGAGACTCAAATGCCCATCGAAGAGGGAATATACTTTCTTCTCTCCTGTGCATCGCTCATTTTCAAGAATTGACCTTTTTTCTCTTAAATAATTCCATCTCACAAAAAATTACCACAAAAATACACCCTATCATTATCAGCGACCATGCACCAATATCACTCAATCTGCAAAGAGAAACCATCCATAGACGGTCCCCAACATGGCGCCTTAATATCTCTTTACTTAAAGACCCAGACTTTGATAAAATGGTGAGACGGGAGTGGGCAAACTTTCTTGAAGATAATGACTCTCCAAATTTATCTCCATCTTTAATATGGGAGGCTGGAAAGGCAGTAATCAGAGGGAAAATTATATCATACTCCTCCTACAAAAAGAAACAGGAATTGCAAGCGGAAAAAAACATTGAGGAAAAAATTAAACAACTAACACAGGAATATGCGAACAATCCAAGTGATCAGGTACGGAGCCAATTACAGTGTGCAAAATCACAATTGGACAATATTCTATCAAATAAAACTGAATTTATTATACAGCAACTAAGATATAATAACTTTGAACACAGTAACAAATCAGGAAATTTTTTGGCAAACCAGCTCCAACGTAATAAAGAAAAATCTGTGATAACAACAATCCAGGGGCTGTCCGGAAATTGCACACAATCCCCTCAGGAGATTAATCAGATTTTCTATTCTTTCTACCATAACCTATATTCAACAGTAAACAATCCAAACCCAGAAGATATTCAGGCTTTTCTTGACAACCTAAATTTAAAATCTCAATTATCCACGGAACACAGAAATATTTTAGATGCCCCCCTGACTATTAATGACCTGCAGAGCTCATTAGACAAAATGCCAACAGGTAAGGCCCCAGGTCCAGATGGCTTTCCTGCTGAATTTATAAAACATTTCTGGACTATATTAGCACCACTTTTCATCAGGACAGTGACAGAGATCAAAAACAACGGAGGTATAAGACCTCACATGAATACAGCAGCAATCAAATTATTACTAAAGCCAGACAAAGACCCCACACTTCCTTCTAGCTACCGTCCTCTATCACTAATCAACAGTGATATCAAAATTATCTCAAAGGCACTTGCTTCTAGACTGGAGAAAATAATTGCAACAATAATTCATAATGATCAAACAGGCCTCATTAATGGCAGACACTCAAGTAATAACATCAGAAGAGTTCTTAATTTGATAAGTAAAGCACAACGGGCTAATACCAAAACAATTGTTCTGTCACTTGATGCAGAAAAAGCCTTCGACAAGGTCAACTGGTCCTTCCTATTTGCCACCCTGAGTGGATTTGGCTTTGGAGAGTCATTTATCAAGTGGGTATCAGCCTTATATAATTCCCCTAAGGCCACAGTCACCACCAATGGGATCACATCTAAAAGCTTCACTTTGCAGAGAGGTACCAGACAAGGGTGCCCACTCTCGCCTCTACTGTTTGCAATATTCATCGAACCATTGGCTATTGCAATCCATCAGAACAGCAAGATCAGAGGTATCCATTCCGCCAATTCAGAGCATAAAATTAATCTATATGCCGACGACATTTTACTTTACCTACAAGAACCGAAATCATCTTTACATGAAGTATTTAATCTCATAACAAATTTTTCTAAACTTTCGGACTACTCCATCAAGTGGTCCAAATCGACAATACTGTCAATAACGGAGAACTCTTGGAATCCTGCAGACCAAAAATTTTCTCTCCCTGTGGGCAACATAAGATATCTTGGCATAAATATTTCATCCAAACTATCAGACTTGGTCCACCTGAACTTTAGCCCGCTTCTAGATAAGATCTGTGGTGACCTGAAGCGCTGGAATAATCTTCCCATCTCCCTCCTGGGTCGAATAGCCACAGTTAAAATGAAAATTCTACCCCAAATTAACTATTTTTTTTCCATGATTCCATTCACTCCCACATCGAAATAGTTCCTATCATTAGATTCTGCAATCATAAAATTTTACTAAAAGAACAAAACAGCAAAAATTAGCCTAAGTACCCTTCAGAAAAACAAACTGGAAGGGGGTTTGGACGCTCCTAACTTTAAACATTACTATTTGGCTAACCAGCTACAATACCTACTGAAATGGTTATACCCTAATGAAGACTACAACTCCTGGCTCAAACTAGAACAGGCGGACTGTAACAATATAAAACTTTCTGACCTCCCGTTTATCACCACTACACTCAAACGTCATAACTGTTTTAAGAACCCAATGATTGCTTCCACCTTGTCAGCCTGGTGGAAAACACTAGAAATCACAAACTCTCAGATAGAACCTTGCTTGCTCTCTCCAATCTGGCACAACCCGGACTTTGAAATCAACAAAAGACCTCTCCATTTTAGCACATGGGAGTTGAAGGGAGTAACTCATCTCCATCACCTTTTCCGAGACAATATACTTATGACATACACAAACTTATTTCAAACTTTTGAAATAAGAAATGGAAATTTTCTACAATATTTACAACTGAAAAAAAGAGAATTCCAGCGCCTCAGGACACTTTGCAGCCACCAGAATTTGCCAAACATATTATAAAGCTTTCTCCGAGTAATAAGAAGAACCTTTCCAAGATTTATAAATTACTGTCAAAGACCAGCTCTATACATTTACCAATTTTAAAATGGGAAAAGGAGCTGGGTGCTTCACCCGACCCTGACTTCTGGACTCAGATATGCAAAAATACATTTAAGATGACAAGACACACTAATATACAGCTTATCCAATTTAAAGTACTCCACAGAACACACATCACCCAACAAAAGATGAATAGAATGGGCTTAAGTCAATCTGACACATGCACTCAGTGTACTCAGAACACTGCAGACACCTACTTTCATGCACTCTGGTTATGTTCACCCGTCCAGCACTTCTGGTCAACAGTCACTCAAAAACTCTCCTCCATTTTGGACTGCAGGATCCCATTATCTCCCAACCTGTGCTTAATTGGTGACCTGATGACAATTGACCTCCCAAACAGCCACTGCAACTCTCTTCTTGTAGCTCTCGCCATCGCCAAGAAAACAATCCTAGTCAATTGGAAAGATAAACAGACCCTCAACATCAACCATTGGCTGAATCTCCTTGCAGAACATATTTCGCTGGAGAAAATTTCTGCCGGCCACAGAAATCAATTAACATACTTTACAGAAAAATGGTCACCATTTATTCTCTCACTAAACATGTCTGTATAGTGCCACTCAGCCTGTGAGCATATGCCACCTGTACATATAAATATTTCATATCTGTAAAGACTGTTGTGTCATATGTAACCTGTTTCTGTTTCTGTTAATGATGTAACCCCTATTCCCTCTATCTCTCACACCACAATATACCACAGCGGTTCATCAGATTTCAAGGTCTTAAGCATCTGTGTGGGGTCGCGGGGTCGGGCGGTTTCCCCTGGGGGCGGTGCGTCTGGACTGCTCGTCCTGTGTGGGGTCTCCCCGTGCTCCCTGGGCCGGGGGCGGCGTGGCCTGTCCCCCTTGGGGGGCTGTTTCCGCTCCCGCCCTTACCCCTCCCTCCCCCCTCTCCCCGTCCCTCCCTGCCCCTCTCTCCCGGCCTTGGGCAGGCTCGGGGTCCTCCCCCGGGCTGGGGGGCCTGGCGCGGGGGCTGGGTGCTGCCTGCGGGGGGTGCTCTGGTGCTGTGCAGTGTGGGCCTGCCCGTTGGTGTGCGGCCGGTGGTGGGGGGGCGGGTCGGATGGGCTGGGGGCCCGGCTCTGGGTCTGTGGTGGTCTGGGGGGATACTGGCGGGGTTGCGGGTTGGCCTGTGCTCCTGCGCTTCGGGGGGGCTGGGTGGGGCTCGTCTTCCATGCTCCCTGGTGGCGCGTCTCGTCCTTCTGCTGGGGGTCGATTTGCTGCGGGCGGTGTGACCCAGGTCGGGACCATTGCGGGGTCCTGGCGCTGCAGTTGCTTGGGGGGCGGGGCTGGGTGGGGGCCTGTTGGGTTTCCTTGGGGCCCACCTGGCCCACTGTCCATGGGCGCTGGGGGCCTCGCGGTGGTTGGCGCCGCCTTCTAGCCCCTGTCATCCATCCCTCCAGCCTTCGGGCCGGGCCCACACTGGCCTGGCCTCCTAAACCACATTTTGTTCACTCTCCACACACTCCACAGTTTTTAACGCACCACATACACTCACTCTTCGAGGCGCAGACCACAGATGGATTGGGGGGCTTCATGATGGGGCAGGCTATGGGACAGTGGTGTCCGGTAGCCCTCCATGCTGCCCCCCGGCCCATCCTTTTCTGTCCTCTAATTTTAAAGCACCACATACACCTACATTTTGGGGGACAAATGGGAACAGGTTCCAGGTGCCTTATGGCTGCATGGGCTGCAGGACAGCAGTGTGCTGTAGCCATCAGCCTTGGCCACACCTGTCTCCTATGTCCCCCGCAGGGCCGGCCCTGGACCCTGGTGTTGGTTTTCATAAACACATTGGGAGGGTTCAAATACACGCATGCATGTTCGTTACTTCAGCCCCATGACGCATCACAAAGAACCGATGGGATCACTTCAAAGGGGCCCACTTGCTTCTCAAACTTTCCACACTGCGCTCTCTCTTTTCTACAGGCGGGCTTTCCCCCTCCACCAAGACTCTCACATTTTTGGTGTTCAGTATAGACTTCTCTTTTGTTTCTGTTTCTCAGTACAGTATAGTAGACATGTATATGTTTATTTCTGATAATCTGCATGGAGCACAACCACTTCAAGGCCACAATACATCAGCTACACTGCCTGTTTATCCCTTTTTTTTTTTTTGTTTGTTTGTTTGTTTTCCCTCCTTCTCCTCCGCATGCACTGTCACTATATAACTCAGGACTTGCACCTGCCCCCTCCCCCTTGCTTGTTCCTTACTTTCCCTTTAACACACCTTGGTGTATCACGGCCCTCTCTGGCTCATATTAGGAAGCTTTTCCAATAAAGGCTGATAGGCTAGTCTCCAGGGAGGGTGGGTGACGGTCACAACCACGCATTGTGGGTATAAAATACTTGACTGCAAGATTAACAGTGCATCAATCTTCACAAGAAGCTTGCACCCTTTTGTGGCGCTAAGCTATGAAGACCAATGCAGACAAGTAGGAGAAAAAAAAAAAAAAAGAAAAACCAAACGCATCACAATAAAGGATCAAGACTAAGGGGCTGATCGATATTTATATGCAAATGGGGCTGGTCCAAAACGGGGGGGGGCACTTGAGCAATTTAATTTGTTAAGTTTTGTATGATTTTTTGTTTGTTTTCCATTCGTATTTTACTCAGAGGTTTTGGTTTATACTCCGCTATATAAAGTTACCCTGCATGGTCCACAATGGTATTTCCCACTTGCGCAATAGAGTAGCAGAAGAAGACGACCGCGGAACACAAACAATTCAAGCATAATGGCTGCTGTGAGGAAATCAGTGTATCGAAAGGAAAGTTTCCTTCATGCTAATTTGAGAGTGTCTTTGCAGACCTTAAAAGCAGATGAGACACTGGACAAATATAATTTTATTACAGAGTCGACAAAGAATAAGAACTTGCGCAACAAACTTCTAGCTCTGAGTCGGCTGCTGAGTGAGCTGCTGCTCCCAGCCACTGGTGAGAGCAAACCTTGTGGATGGCTGTTCTCCTCCTTATGTTAAATGCTGAATGGCTCTTTAAAGTACCGCTTTGGAATACTACAAGAGGACACAAAATGGATTTTTGCGGCTGCTATTGGTCCATTTGGTTTAAAACACAACACTGTTCTACAGCTGGGAAGGTAGGAGAGAAAAAAACTCACGCTTGAAAGCTGATAATGAAAGCTTTTATACTCACAGCTGTTTATTTTAAATACGAAAAATATAGCTCCCAATCTGTCTTTATTTTACAGTGTCAGAATCAAATTTAAGACGTTTCCAGATTTAGTTCCACAGTAGCTTTGTGAACTCAATACTGACCCCACCTGGCAGAGTAAGGTTTAAATGGCGAAGTCAAATACGGTGCTATTTATTGATGGAAATCGTCATTATTATTGCCCTCTTTACTGCTGGTGTGATTATATACAAAAATGTTGTTTATGGTTGGGCTGAGCAAGAGAGAGCAGCAGAGAGGGAGAAGCCATCGCTAACTGTAAAGCTAAGTAACTAGCAGTTTGCTCAAATAACTAGCAGATTGCTAACCGCTCAGCTAAAGTAAGTAGCATTTCTGAATTGAGTGTAAATAACTGAGGTTAGCGAGACAGTCGCTACAAAAGAGAGCCATGACTTTAACACACAGAAAACCGGACATTATAATCAGTTTATTTAAAAAACAGCCCGGACGGGACGTGAAAAGTGGACATGTCCGAGCAAAAGAGGACGTTTGGTCAGCCTAAGTAACGTTACTACTGATAGTTAGATCAGAGTTTGATGATCAGGTGTAGGTACCAGATCGGCTCGGGCTGCTACACCGGCCGACGGACCCCATTTGCATAAAGTGAAACATTCAAAAATTGTGTAAAAATAGTTAACTGCTGAGGTGGTATGTTTTAATAAGGTTACCAATAAGTAAAAGATATTTAATAGTTGTCTGTTTTTTTCATTACTGTACCGAAAAAAAACAACGAACCGAATCTTGTGTACCGAGGTACATACCAAACCGAGATTTTTTGTGTACCGTTACACCCCCACACAATATACATTTTAAAAAGTATAACAAATATGATATGTAAAGTAGAGGGTTCTTATGAAGGTGGTGTGAGCTTATATTTGAAAGTTGTAGACATAACCCATGTGACCTAATGAAACTTTGACATGTGTGATAAACAAATGACACATCCATATTCATTTGAAATCATGTGACCTAGTGAAAGCTTCATTGATGTGGACTGGCTGCTGTGAGGATATAAGTAACAGCAGGTAAACATAAATATATACTAGTTAGTTTCAGTGGAGAAACTGAGCAGGACATGTATGTCATCGTGTCATGCTGCAGCACAGTTGTACCTACAGATTTGATCCAAATTCTAAATGAGTTTGAGCTGGAGATCTTGTGTTTACATGTATTTGCTATGAGGAATTTATTTAGGAAAGTGTAAGAATGAGACACATGAGCTGGTCAGTTTTGTTAATGTTATCCTGTCAGGTGTCAGTGACGACACACACACACACACACACACAGACACAGACACACACACACAGACACTTGTGTCTGTCAGAGTGAAGCCATTGATATGCTAATGAATGACAGCATGCAGCTGGGTGAGAGGCCAAGCACTTGAGGATGGGCTTAAAATCTCTCAAACAAGTCCAAACAAAATGTTTGTGACAGAATTTTCGAAAAATGACATATTACATTGAAATCGTAATATCTCAAATAGCTCACTTCCTGTTGGGTTTAGGTCTGGGGTGTGTGTGCGAGATTTGTACGTCTCGATGAGATGAACGTGCCTGTTTTGGTTTCATCTTTCTACAGTGTCCATACGTGCCACAGCAGCCATTTTACTGTGTCTATGTGGCACAAAAAATGTCAAGGTTTTCTGACATGTCACCTTAAACACAGCATAAAATCCAAACTGTCCGAGTAATAACAAAGTTGCTCAGAGGAATTGTTTAAAAGGGCTTGGTCTGTCATGTATGCAAGTTTGAAACCGATAGGATGAATGGTGTAGGAGGAAATATTTTTTGAAAGAGAGAATTTGTGAAAAACGCCATCTTACTTTGCTGTTAGATTTAGGTCAGTGGTTACAGCACGTGATTTGTAGGTCTTAATGAGACGCATGTGCCAGTTTTCGTTTTGTCTTTCTACAATATTCGTACGGCTTGCACCAGGTATTTTAGTCTAGGTGGCACGAAAATCATCAGGAGGTTTCTGGACAACATCACCTGTAAGACGCCATAAAATCCAAACTATTTGAGTAATGACAAAGTTACACAGAAGATCTGATAAGGACGAGTTGATCTGTCATGTGTGCGAGTTTGAAGCCGATACGATAAACAGTCTAGGGCAAGTCGATTTTTTTAAGGAATTTTTAAAAAGAGCATTTTTGAGGCAAAATCTTACTTTGAAAGGAAAATACTTCACTACCTGTTGGGTTTAGGTCAGACATGCAAGAGCGTGATTTGTAGATCTCAATGAGATGAACACAGCAGTTTTGGTTTGATTTTTCTACGTCATTCCTACAAGCTGCAGCGGCCATTTTAGTGTGCCTTAACAGCTAGGTGGTGCTAGAGAGGCCATTTTGGCACTTTTCAAATTAATTTTTTCATTTCCTAAAATTTTTCGCCAGTCCTGGCATGCGTGCCAATTTTGATACGTTTCTGAGCATGTTTAGGGGGGCAAAATACAGTTCAAAGGTGCGAAGAAATAGAAATAATAACAATAATAATAACAATAATAATAATAATAAATGCAGCAAAAACAAGAGGGACTTCGCCCTTCGGCCGAGGTCATCCCACGAACCAGCTGCCCACTAGGCTAAAACATCTCTCTCAGTCACAGAGAAGAGGAAGAACGTTAGCGTTAGCTCCCGGTGTTAGCACTAGCCAGGTCGGCTGCTACGGGCTACTGGAGTAACTTCACAGCTATGGAGCGCTTCTATCAGCTCTTCAAGTCACTGAGCCTTGTCTCCATCTCAGCAAATATATTACAAAAATGTAGTCTCGCGGGGAGGCTACATTTTACAATGCTAATTGAAAATGATAGCTGGGCTGGCGGGCTAACTTACTCACTTAACACAACCGTAACGCCTGACCCATTGCTGGGACCGAGTCACTAATAACTCAAGCTCCAAACAAACCCATCCCAGTGTTTTCTCCGCAGCCTCCACTTCACCCAGCTTCACTCAGCTGCCCGAGAAACCCGCTGCTTCTTCCCACATTAACCTGAATAACAAATCAGGACTCGGTGCTCCGGTTGGTAGTGATGTTACGTGGTGTGCCTCCGGGCAAACAGAACCACTGTTTATGGTATTAAAATATACTAAATGACGGCATTGCGAGTGAACTCTGGATGTTCCCACTTCAGGACACTTAGATTGTCACGGACGAGCAGTATGGAGGAATATTACAAAGTTTTTGTATAGTTTTATGAACCTTTTTGTGTCAGTCACAATTGACGCCCATTGTAAGGATTTTCACTGCAGGACTGGCTCACCGGGAGTCTCCAGGTGCACTTTGAAGAAAAAAACTACATCGGATTACTCATCAGCATGAGGGTGAGTCCATAATGACTGAATTTTGTTTTAGGGTGAACTATTCTTTTAAAGCCACAGTGTGTAGGAATTTCTCCCATCTAACATTGAAATCCTATGTTGCATTCAAACAGATAGCGCACTCTAGCGACTCACTGTTTCAAACGCGTATTGCAACAACTGTAGCCGCTGTGCACCAAAGAGCTATGATAACACTGATGAAACCATGTCATCCGATACTACATGGAGTATTCATTCAGGCTCCTACACAGACACACGCAACGCGAGTTGACAAACCCCCTCCTCACCATGCTGGCTGTGTTTAAAACGTAGGACTGTTGGGGCAGATGTAAACTGAAACAAACCAATCACGTCTTGTCCTTTGACAACTGAGAAGTGGCTCAACCTCACACACCTCATCCCTCTCCTCGCATTACTGCGCCGCTAACAGTTGTTAGTGGCCAGTGGCACTACTGCCGCATAACAAAGTCCCACTCTTTGAGCATAATGCAGGATCATGTATTATGCAGCATCACGGGAGACAGAATCCTTGTCGCCAAGAAAGTGCAAAAGGGAATCAAAAAGGCAGCATATATGCTGCCTTTTTGATTCCCTTTTGCACTGTGGGACTTTGTTATGCGGCAGTAGTGCCGCAATACTGACCCTTGTTTTTATAAATTCGCTGGTCATGACCATGACCATGACCTGGTCATGACCAGCGAATTTATAAAAACAAGGGTCAGTATTGTGGTTGCCTTTCCCAAGTGGAGAGAGCTGCTGAAGGAGAAAGGTGATACAATCACAGGCCAGCGCTAACAGTGGCTAACAGCCAACAGCGGTGCAATGATGCGAGGAGAGGGATGAGGCTGTTGGCGACTGGCCGCTAACAGCGGCGAAGTGATGCGAGGAGAGGGATGAGGCTGTTAGCAACTGGCCGCTAACAGCAGCTAACAGCTTACAGCGGCGCAGTGATGCGAGGAGAGGGATAAGGCTGTTAGCAACTGGCCGCTAACAGCGGCTAACAGCCAACAGCGGCGCTGGCCTGTGATTGCATAACCATTCTCCTTCAGCAGCTCTCTGGGAAAGGCTACCCCGATGTGGGCCTTCGTTTTTTTAATTTGCCGGTCACGCTGCCTTTTCTATTCCCTTTTGCGCTTTCTTGGCAACAAGGATTCCATCTCCTGAGATGCTGCATATGCCTGATCCTGCATTATGCTCAAAGAGTGGGACTTTGTTTCAAATTTGCCAGGGTAGTAGCGAAGCGCCTCTTGCTCCTCTCCTTCGGCTCCTCAGTCACGCAGACAGACCGCGGACAGTCGGATGTCGGAACTACTGGGCTGCCGGAACTACTGGGCTGCCGGACCAATGACATGGACCCAAGTGCGGTGAGGTTTGTGGGCCGTTAACCTGCCACAATGACAGAAATGTGAACGGCTCGAATCTCCTCTGACATGTCACATACCTGTGTTCGGCTGGCTCGGCTGTTCAGGTACTACTGGGCCGTCATGACGCCAAGAAGAGGATATTATTAGAGCCGACCTTTCCGACGCCGCCGGTAAGCCGATGGCCGCCGTATTTGACAGGAAAACATTACTGTCTGTGTCTGTGACCCCTGTTCAACCGGTGGGATTCGCCTACCGTTTCTGCTGGTGGTTGGAATCTGTACTCACACAGCGTGATGAATTATTTAAGCCTGTTTTGCTCGCTCAAAACTATTTTTAGTCGGAAATGCAAGTGTGGTGACAGATGGATCGCCACACTGCCGACATTTTACTCTGCCCGTCACGGCACACTGTTTGATTGCGTTATCAAAACACTCCGCTATTATTCGGCCTTGCATTTAACTTATTCCACCGAATACCGAATGTGTGTTTTTTTGCATCATTCAGCCGAATATATTCGGTTACCGAATATTCGGTGCATCCCTAATGGGACTGGACCTTTATGAAAAGTTTGGGTAGATTTCTCATTTGGAAATGTTGCACGAGCTGAGGCTTGAACTCACAATCTTCAACACTAAGAACCAGCCTCTATCTCACTGAGCTAACTGGCAAACAGAAATGTCACATGTAGCTTCAGAAATTGACTAAGCCAGTCACCTGTGTGCAAGACAGCAGTTGTTAGTGTTTAAAGGCAGATTTCAAACGGCTGTCAAAAATTCAGTTAATAAGACAAAAATCCCAAAATACACAAATTGCATCTGGACAGCATGGAGATGTTGGTCATTTGTTTTTAACAATGATTTATTGGCTCCATAAGTAAAAAACTGATGTTTAAAAATGCCATTTTTGCATTGACTCCAATTGTTGGCATGAAAGCAAAATTCAAAATGCTGTCAAAAATTCAGTTTTTGAGATAAAATTCTGATATTTTCCAAACATCAACCATGACTCCAAAATTTTGTCATCTTTTTAATGAACACTGAAAATGTATTTAGCAAGAATTTGCAAGGATATGTTTACAGTACCGTTTATGGTCACACATTTTGATGCACTGTAGGCTCAGTTTTTGATAAATCAAAAATCTGTGTGGATCGTTTGTGTAGGACAGTCTGAAGATGCTCTGTAGCAAGTTTGGTGTCAATTGAGCAAAAATTGTGGGAGAAGATAGGTTTAATAAGTTTTAGCACATATGGTTGATTTGTTGTGAATTTTCAAAATTTTGAACTTTAGAGGCTTGCTGTAGCGCCACCATCAGGACTATTGGCCTGTTTTTGCAGCTGAGGCAATCTGGCTTGGGACTGGACGTTTGTGCAAAATTTGGTCACTTTTCGCGCACGGGAAGGAGGACTTCCTCAGAAGACTAAGAAGAAGAAGAAGAAGACAACGACGAAGAAGACGGAGAACATGCAGCAGAACAATAGGGTCCTGGGCAGCTGAGGCTACCCGGCCCCTAAAAATGCATAGTCAAAGTGAGTCTGTGCGGGAGTCAGTAAGTCTCAAGACAAACTTACCGATCACAACATCTTTTATCTGCAGGTGCTGGAAGCCAATCTTCCTATTTAGTCCTTGCATGTTGATATTCTTGGCCAGAGAGTGTGTTAAGGTTGCACCCATGACTCTCCTTACACACTCTTTAACGTCTCCCCCACCTTTAAGAGCCAGTGCGTTTCTCTGTGAATTGATATTTCCTTGTTAGTTGATCAGCAGTACAACATGCCCTAGCCCTTTCAAACATGTTTGAAATTATCAGCTGAAATTCTGAACTGGTCTGATAGTCTGAGCAGTGTGTGACTTATGCAATGAAAGCACAATAGTAATAATTTGCAAAGTAAAATAAACTACCTTTCTTTCCCTTCACTTTTTTTTTTTTTTGAAGTTGACCTGACATTCTTACCAGTTGGTTTTTGAGGTCAGGATCATTTCTGGGCCGCTCCTCCACGTTTTCAACAGACTGGCGATCAGCTAATGGCAGCAGATTTGGCTCAACACCTATCTCTTCTTCAGCTATAGATTTTAATCCCTGGACAGTTGTGAAGATGATTTTCATTTGGTCCATCATCATCTCTTGATTTGTGAGGATATTTCGCAGGAGTGCTAGAAAGAAAAAAGGTTTTGTGGGTAAGTAATTAAACAACTGATCTTATAAAACTCTCAGGAAAAGATTAAATCGAAAGCAAGTCCTTCTCAGAGAGGACAGATGGTTTGAGAGTGGAGTTAGGGAAACAACTGTGGACCACAGTCGTTGGTCACAAAACCAGGTGTGAGTGACAGTCGTTAGAGACAAACAACTGTGGACTACAGTTGTTTCCTTAACCTCTCTCTCAAAATATCTGTCCTTCTCAGAGAGGGCAGATGGTTTAAGAGAGGAGTTAAGGAAACGACTGTCACAAAACAACAGTTGTTTCCTTAACTCCTCTCTCAAACCATCTGTCCTTCTCAGAGAGGACAGATGGTTTAAGAGAGGAGTTAAGGAGACGACTATGGTCCACAGTCGTTTGTCTCTAACGACTGTCACTCATACTTGGTTTTGTGACTAACGACTGTGGACCACAGTCGTTTGTCTCTAAAGACAGTCACTGGGTGTGACCCGAAACAGGCATGAGTGACAAACAACTGTGGACCACAGTTGTTTCCTTAACTCCGCTCTCAAAATATCTGTCCTTCTCAGAGAGGACAGATGGTTTGAGAGAGGAGTTAAGGAAACTGTGGTCCACAGTCGTTTGTCACAAAACCAGGTGTGAATGACAGTCGTTAGAGATAAACGACTGTCAGATGACAGTCGTTTGAGGACAGATGGTTTGAGAGAGGAGTTAAGGAAACGACTGTCACAAAACCACAGTCGTTTCCTTAACTCCTCTCTGAAACCATCTGTCCTCTCTGAGAAGGACAGATATTTTGAGAGAGGAGTTAAGGAAACGATTGTAGTCCACAAAAGCCAAGAACAACCTGGAGCAGGATGGAAACCATATAGGGTCCGAGTTATATTCACATCAAGTAAGTACAATTGTGTGGATTCTGGTACATGTTGAGACTAATCTTTGGTGATTGTCTTACCACACAAAGTTTGTGTGGTGGCCACATACATTCTTCTCCACTGACCCACTTTGATGGTACCACTTCCACTTCATTAGTTTTCTCAAAAATAACAATGTGATACATTGCCTGTATAAAGTGTACAGACCTTTAGTCATTTTCATGTTACTATAATTTGTTATCTATAAAGAACTTGAGAACTTGGGAGCAATATGATAAGAGACTAAAACCCTTTCCTGACGCACACTTTCCTGGACATGGATCTGTGTGATCCATGTCCATCTCATCAGAATCATCAAACCTATGTTCTGCCTCCATAGTTAGACTAGGCTCACTCTCTTCTTCACTATCAGTGTGCATCTCTTCACATCCACCTGATGCCTCAATATTTAAGCCTACCTCCACATTTGTATCATCTTTTACATTTTCCTGCTCATTTTCTAATGATTTTTTGCACCTTTTTCATTGCTTGTCTTCTCATATTGCTCCGCTCATTGTAAGCACAATTCCCTTCCATATCACTTACGCTCCTGTTCTACTTGAAGTAACAAGCCCAAACACAGCCCTGCAAGAAAGGAAGATTTAAGATTAGTTGTAATAAAGAAATAATTGATAAATATTGTGATAAATATTTATTTTGTTTACAGCCAACAGATTGTATTTTTAAAAAAAGTCTATATTAGATCAGTGGTTCTCAAACATTTTCATGTCAACAACCCCCACATTGATATGCATGTGGCAGTAGACCCCAATTTGAAAAGGTTTTGTGCCAGAGACCCCCAGATGATTTGTGTTGTTAACGATTTTCAAAACTGTTCCAAATTTTAAGATTTTTCATAATTTTGCAAAAATTACAGATCTACAAGCTCACAAAGTAGGGTTGGGCGATATGTTAAAAATTTCCAACCAGCCACCTTCAGCCCATCAACCGGCGGTTGCCAATATATTCGGCAGTTGTGTGTGTGGCGGAGAAAAAAAAAGAGGGGGGATGTTGCATTCATGTGATGTCGGAAAGAATCGAAAAATGACTTTCGGAATGGGATAATTCACATGAACGCCACCTCATGTCAGAAAAACAACTCGGCAACTCGGGTCTCCCGACACCACATGAATGCAGCAA
Source organism: Epinephelus awoara (assembly GCA_035609425.1). Lineage (NCBI taxonomy): Eukaryota > Metazoa > Chordata > Actinopteri > Perciformes > Serranidae > Epinephelus > Epinephelus awoara. The sequence goes on along the minus strand of CM069298.1, from coordinate 42,895,599 downwards.
AAAAATGCAGCGTGCTCTGCGAGCCCACTCATATCCAACATGGCACGGAAATATCTGTGCATACCGGCAACGAGCACGCTGTCAGAGAGGGTGTTTAGCACGGCTGGTATCACTGTTAACCATATGCGCATATGAGTTCACGTTACAGCCGGGTTCCACCGGCTGCACGTCAAGCGTCTTGTTCATCGTTTGCTGTGCCATGATAGTTAAAGCATTTTCCACCTAAGTTATTACATGTATTTGAGTAATCTACAAGTTTACTGTACTGTTTGTCATATACTCGCTTTCAAATGTCCGCCACGGACATTTACACAATGTCACGGATAAACATGGGTAAATGCATGAAAAAAAAAAAATCACATATCTCCTCTGATAATGGTTTATTCGTTTAAAAACACAGTGTGCTCGTTTAGCACACTATTTCATGTAGTTTTTATCTGCTGGAGGGTCGCGTAGGGGAGCATAGCGCGACAAAAATAGAAGAGCATCCTAAAATAGAGAGTTGTTGCGCTGCTCCCGTTGCTGGTGCTGCAGCTGTAATTGATAACAGGGGGGCGAGCTGCAGACGTGTTGCGCTGTTCCCGTTGCTGGTGGAGCCCGGCCGTAACTTTCAGCTCCGCCATCACTGACGTGTTTTGTGAAAGACTCGTCGGAAATCAGTTTGAAGCTGCAGGTTCCAATGCGCACACACTTTGAATTGTGCTCTACATAGTAATTATGGACTATATGTACCGAGTTGAATTCTATGGAGACAGACCATTAATTTAGCAAAATAAAATGACAAAAATCGCCCAAAAAAATCGCCAAAAATGAAACCAACCGTGATGGACTTGGACGAATATATCACCAATCGCCCAAGCCTATCACAAAGCATCCAATGTGATGTGCTGTGACCTTGAACATCTGCTTATTATTGATTATCCAAAGTATAAAACAGGGTTAAAGTGGATCAGCTAATTTTGATGCTACAACTTTTGCTGTGAACCCCCTGACCTCACTTTGAGAACCACTGCATTAGATTAGAGATGTCTGTGCCATTTTTAATGAATTGCCCTCATGATCACGTACTGTACCTTAAATGTTCTTGTTCACACCAGCCTGCACAGCCCTACAATATAAGTAAAATAAATATAAAATACTGAAGCAACTTCAACATAAACAATTTAAGAAGCCACATATGTTTTACATATAAACCCAATTAATTTTTTTTTTTTTTTTTTTTTACAATTTACACTAGCAACTTAGCCTCGTAGTCATAACTTGACAGCCCACGCAACTAGCCCAATGAGTTAGCTTCACTCTTTTCTGTAACTCGGTAACTAGGCCAATATTGTTTTTACATATACATAGAATTCCAGCATAGAGGCTATCTATGTCCCACAGACTATGACAACCTAAAATATGAAAAAGCAATAGCTTGCTCACTGGTCCGTTAGCAACAGTGTTGCCAACTTCTCAGTAAGGAAAGTAGCTATTGGGCTGTCCTAAAAGTCACTTGAAGCCACTAAATGACATCATCGCCTAATTTGCATAATTGTTCATTTGCATGTAATTGTAATAGACACTGTAGGAGAGCGGAATAATGTCGGGGAAGAAACAAAAAGTGAGGAAAAAACACCCTAAATATGTTTAGAACAACAAATGAACTTTCGTCTGTTGATTCTTGGTTTGTTTGTTTTTTATTTTGCCTTTGAAATAAGTCATCACCTCTGAAAATAACTTCATGACCTCAATGCTTTATCTAGACCCGCATTACATAAATCAATTTTGTCCTGCATTGTTAAATGTTAGAATATCAAATTTAATCAAAAGACTGTGGTGGAATTGCTAGGTCTACGTCCAAACATCCTCCTTTATCCTGGCTTGGGACCCAAAAGAGACACTTGGGCAGAGTTACTTGGATTTTTTTTGAAGAGTTTTTTTTTCTTCTTCATTTGTTTATTTTTGAGTTTTCTTAAGTTTGGTTTAGTTTCTAACCTTATGCTCCATGTAGAAGCCTACAACAAGTCACAGTAAATCATGAATTTTTTTGCCATAACTATAGCATTTCTATAAATTTTTTGTATAGAGGGTTTTACCTTGACAACATTTACATTTACATCCCACTCTGTAAGCCAGGGTGGGATCAGTGGCGGCTTTACCTATGCGCGATTCATTTGCAGTCTGGACGCAGAGTGGTGTGGGTCTCATGGACATATATATGTAGACGCTGCATTGACTGTGGAGGGACGTGCCTAAAGCACCACCATCTTGGTACAGGGCTAGCAGAGGCGGGAGTGTACATCTATGGAGTAGATGTAGATGTATCTTAAAGTAGAAATATCCACTGAATTTTCTATCGATTTCCAAATGGTTTGATTTGTTAAAAAAAGTCACACATGTAGCTGTAGATGTTTTAAAAATGCCAGTTTTACTACCCAAATACAAATTCTACTTTATGTTTTCAGCAGACAATCTTCTGGAACCTTTTAATGATGATAATAATAATAATAATAATAACAATAATAAAGATAATAGCAATATTAATTACAATAGTAATAATAATAAAATAATAATGATACTAGCAATATTAATCATAATAATAGTGATGATTAAATGATAATAATAGCAATATTAATATAAAGTGATAATAATAAAATGATAATAGCAGTATTAATTATAATAGTGATATAATAATAAAATGATTTTGATAATAATAGCAATATAATTGTAATGATAGTGATAATAATAATTATAATACAATAATAATAATAATAACAATAATAATCATAATCAAATGCAATATATACCCTATAAGCAATTCTCTGAATAAAGACCTGAATACACCTGAACATTTTCTGGGTTCCTTTTGTTCTATTTATGTCTGCCTGTCTGTCTGTCCTCCATGTCTGACATTTGTAACAACCAATCCGCATGAATATATGTTGACAATTTATCGATTTATGATCACTTTTATAGTGCAAACATGTCATTCCTCTATAGACGTAATGCACTGTAGGAGCGAATGGCACTGTACCAAAATGGCACGTCACTCCAATCATAGACATATATACATAGACTGCATTGAATGCCTGAGCGCGTCCCAGCCGGCCGCCATCTTGGATGGGTCTCGCTTCGCCTCCACAGTGCATTCACTTCTATCGAGGAAGGAGCTGTATGCACAAGTAAAATAGAATAACTCACTGAATTTAACTGATTTTCACACGGTTTGTTACAAACGGCTCACATGTTATGATACAGGATGCTTGCGTACATTAAAAATGCAGGATTTCATGCTTTAATACTTTATGCAGATAGCAACAGCATGTTATTTAGGTTACAACACAGTTCTTTTATTCACCTCAACCCGAGTGGAATAGATAGATAGATAGATATTTCTTCTTATTGTTCTATTGTTCTTTTATTCACCTCAACCCCAGAGTGGGAGATTATATACATACATACACACACACACACACACACACACACATACATACTGTGTAAACGTACTGTATAAACACAATATATTTTAATAAAGAAAATGCTTGATTGTTGGTTGAGTTTATTTCTCACACTCACTCTTTTATACCCACCGCCATCAGACTTCATAATTCTTTGTTAAATAGATGATCTTACAGACTTCTGAGGTTGAGGTGAACAAAAGAACTGTGTTGTGACCTAAATAACATGCTGTTGCTATCTGCAGAAAGTACTAAAGCAATAATAATCCCGCATTTTTGATGTACGGAAGCATCCTGTGTCGTAACTACATGTGAGCCGTTTGTAACAAACCAAACCGCGTGAAAACCAGTTGACAATTCAGTGAGTTATTCTATTTTACTAATGCACACAGCTCCTTCCTCAATAGAAGTGAATGCACTGTGGAGGCGAAGCGAGACCCATCTAAGATGGTGGCCGGCTGGGACGCGCTCAGGCAGTCAATGCAGCGTCTATGTATATATGTCTATCACATCTCTGCTCTGACTGCAGCTGGGAGTGCTGCGCGAGGCTACTGACCGCCTGTGAGGGGGAGGGGGGGCTCACGGCTGCACGCGCTGATCGTTGAGGACAGTAACTGCAGAACTATATGTGCTTTCAAGCCAGAGTGTCCAATACACCAGAAAAGTCTCAAACAACACCAGAAAAAGTTGTTAAATTTGTCTCTAGTCGCGTTTGACAAAGAAAGTTGCCAGATTTAGCGAGAAAGTCACCAAGTTGAATTAGTTAGCAACTGTACACTGCACCGAGTAAGTGACGTTTTCCTTCAACAGACATGGGAAACTCGGAAAATTCCAGCTTCCCCATTCAAGTTGAATGCAGCCTAAACTCTCGAGTTATTTCTTAGTCAAAAATATTCTGTACAGATTAAATAAATAAAACCGTAAACTCACCTCAACTTTGTTCTTTTTCTGCTTCTTCTTTCTTTTTTCGTTCTCTTTCTGCTCAAAGCGACGCATCCGGCTCTGTTGGCGCTCGTTTAAAGAGAAAGTACCTAGAGCCAATGAGAGCACAGGAAACTGGATCGCATGTTGAGGGCTGGCCAATGGGAGCGAAAGACAAGATTGATTGGTTGGTTGGTTGCTTGGTTGTTGCCAGGGGAGAGATGTCTATCTGCGGTCTGCAAGTGAGGAGCGTTACCTGTAGAGTGGGCGGAACGAGTAGAGGGCGTGATGTGTAGTTGTGTAAGTCACGTTGAACCACGCGAGATGTACAATGAGACCCGTCAAAACAAAAAAAGGAAATAAATGAGGGAGTTCTCAGAGCTGTTCTCAAGAACAATGGCGGATCGTATCCAGACTGTAAGTGTCCTTGTATTTTATTTAGTGAATGTAACACACTTATAAATTGCTGCACATAGTTAGATTATTACCCTTCACCTCACCCTCCATATGCTCTTCAAATGCCCCTTATTTCCTACTATTCATATACCTTTTTTTCTTGCTTTGTAATGACAACATTTTTGTCAAGACTGAGACTGACCATTACTATCTATAACCTCCATGTAATTTGTCTATTCTCCAGGTTATGAAGCCAATACAGAGAGAAATTCTGTTCATTGACTCCAAATATCACATGAAAAAACAGGGCTTTGGACATGATGGTTATCACAGTTTCTTAAGGCAAAAACCATGCAGTGTACTTTCATTTAGTCAAAGGCATTCCCTTGACTAAGGTCTGTGATTTTACAATTGAGATTTATTTACATTTATTACTGTCTTTGGCACTAACTAAGAAAATATGTGAACTCCCAATAATCTTTTTCTCCTTCTATACCTTCAGTTGTAAAATCTCAGGAAAACTTTTTGCATGTTTGCCTACATTGTTGTTTTATTTTTAAAGGCAGTCACGTTCCCCTGACTTGCCAAGTTTGGTTAGCTTGATGATGGCAGTCATGCTCCATTGACCTCTCTACAGTTGTTGTCAGGTTGTTGATTGCACATATCTAAGTCTGTCATACTGATTTTTTTTTATAAACAACAGTGATCTTGCAAAGCAGCTGGTTCCAGGTCTCTGGGTTGAGAAAACAGGGCAAGACATTGAGGTAAATGTCCTTGACATTGTACTATTTCATCTGGAGATACGACTGCTTTCATGGGAATCAAGTATCACAGGATCATTCTGTTGCTGTGTCATTAGTAAGAGGGCGGCCGAATACTGTAACCGTATATGCTGGGTGAGAGCGAGTTGCTTAAATGCAGAACTTTTGTGCTCCCACGCTAATGTCTGAACTTTGTCCACATTAGTATACACACCTATATGCCCTGACTTGTCGAATCAAAGCAGTGCCATCTGTTTAATTAAGAAGTTGTATTTGTTAGTTTTACTCTCATTATTCAGGGACTTCCCCAACAGACACATGCAAATGACTGTGGCATTTTTATGGTAATGGTAAGCTTATGATAACGTATGCTTAAAATTTGCTGAACATATTATCAATACTGTAATCTATGTAATGTTTCTGTTGCAGTATACCTAGTACCTCATTGTTGGTGCACCATTCGACTTCACTGTTGTAAGTTGAACAGATAATTTGATCATTCACTAACAGACAAATATGTCAAATGGTCAATTCTTGTTAATTTAACATAGCAGTGTGGATCGTTAAGGCCATGTTCCAACATAGAAATATACATGTTAATCATTACAATCATTGTGGATTGTATGTTTGTCTTATTTTATGTTCTGTCTATTTAGATTAATGAATGTGAGGACAACCCAGAGTTGCTGGAGGTTAGTGAGAAGCCATCCAAGAATTACTGACCTACAGTTTGTAAGATTATTAGTGAGAATTGTATTTTGAAATAACAGGAAGCAGTACAAGAGGCACAACGGGTGCGCCAGATTCATAGTGCTGACCTTGTACACTGGATGAAGGGGAACACTTCAGCAAGGAAACACCTTGAGGTAAGTATATCAGCATGAAGAGATAATTACCTCCGCCAAGGAGGTTATGTTTTCGCTGGTGTCTGTCTGTCTGTTTGTCTGTCTGCAAAATAACTCAAAAATTTATGAATGGATTTTGATGAAATTTTCAGGAAAGGTGGATATTGGGACAAGGATCAGATGATAAAATTTTGGGGGTGATCAGTTGAAGCAAAGTGGATAAAATAAAAGTCTATTTCTGACAGCCTCAGCAGCAATTCCAATTTCTAATGAGACGCTGAAAATAGCGCCATCTGGTGGCCGGAAAACATGTCACGTTCTACTTGCTAAATATTGTTGTAATTCTAAAATTGAAATTAATGTTCTGTGTTGTAAAAAAAGGAGGTCTGCACTCTCTGGTGCTTTCCTAGTTACCATAGCATTAGCTACATTTCAATTTGAAAGCCTTTATCTGAATAAAAGGAATCTGAAGTCACAGGTCGCACTATCAAGATGGACCCTCACCATCCTCTAAAATAACTATTTGTTTTCAGGCTATCATAACCGGGGATCTTCTGTCACCATGGGAGCACAGGAAGGAGAAGCCCACCCTTTATTTTGAGGATGAACAACTTGACCAAGTTGTCTCCTTCCTGTTCTTGGTCATAAGGGAAACGCCAAGAGCAAGACAGCTGACAGATTGGGTTGCCTTCATCTTTGACGTCCTTTTGCCAGAAGTATGACATGATTGTTTTGGTTACATACATTTATTAATATTGGCACTGTGTTTAATATTGTACATACTGTTTTTTTATATCACACCTCACACTTGTAGATGAAAGAACCTTGAAATGGAACAATACAGATATGTAATATTAAAACTTTCCTCAATTTTTAATGCTTGTGGGGTGCATGACAAACTCGTTCGTAGAATATTACTTTGTTTCCTTTTGTCAAATCTTACAGAGCCTCTTGCACTCTAACAGTGTCATAAGGGTGTGATATCAAACTGGACAGAACATAATTAAAGGCTACATTCAGTTGTGGCTGTTTTTTAATTTAACAAATGTCAATCATCCTGTTTAGGTGACAGTCTACACCCTGGTTGAGAGGTACACCGTGACAGTGCCAGAGGCTGTGGCCACGTTCAAAAGGGGCCCACAATATGAACCATGGTAAGATTAATATATAAAGAATTGATGATAGACATACAATGTGTAATGAAATATACACATTTTCATCTACATTAAAGTATATTGCAACATCTAATTGAAACCTTTCATTTAATGTTTGTTTGTTTTTTTGACAATGAATTGAAAATGATGGAAAGTCACTTAATGGGGCACCTATCAGAGGAGGCAATGGAGAAGCTACAAGCTTTCAAAAACAAATTGCAAAGAGCCCGCTCCTCTGAGGCATTTCTGAGCCAGTTATAAGCTGGTTTCTTTGTCTTTTGGTTTTGCATCCAACATGACACTCACCACAAACCCTCAACCACACTTACACAACTGATAATACTGACAAACACATCTCATCCATTTTTTCTTCTGTTTCAAATCATTTTATTTGAATAAAAGAGCCAGATTGTGGCAAACCTGAGAAGCTTTGAAAAGTTTTTTGTATTTATTATATATTTTATTTTTTTTAGAATATATGCATTTATGCATTGTATTTTTATAATTTATGCACGTCCTGCAAAAAGTAAAATAATATCAATAAAAATCCTGATTGAAAACAAAAACTTAATTAACCCTCAACTTTACTACTACACGACACACCCCCTACCGTTTACGCCCCTTTCTTGCACACTGCAGACGGATACAGTTGGGTCAGGGTGGTGTCAGCGGACAGTCTTTTTAGAATAGTGAGAGATTTAATTACTCCAAACACAAATTGGTAAGGCAAGGGCCATCTGTTTAAATTATTACTCATTCAATTCTGACAAATAAAGGTATTCTGTCAGTGTTGGAGCACTTAATTGCTATAAACTCTGAAAGACGATTATTAAAAGATCATTTATAATTATATAATTATTTTATTACTGTACCTTATTTGTAAATTTGTAATGGCTTTAGCAATATTGTTAATCTACACTCATGGCAATAAAGCTTATTGAAATTGAAACTGAAAATTTACTAAATTGAATTAGAAGTGGGGTGGTGGTGTGTGAGACACCAGCAGTGAGACACCAGAAAAACATGTTAAAGGTAAGACTTAGCAATTCTTTGTGATTCACACTAATGCGTGCCTGTTCATATGAGACAGATATGGGCAACATAAGCTCAACCACAATTGGCCCACATGTGGCATGGACACATCTGGGCCACATAAACCAAACCACAATTGGCCCACATGTGGCATGGACCGATCTGGGCCACATAAACCAAACCACAATTGGGCCACATGTGGCATGCCATCATATAAACAGTGCCATCATTGCCAGATCTGGCCCACATCCAGTTGACATACCACTTGCCATGCCAGCAGTCAGCCAGCAGTGCCGGCTTAACGCCAGATCTGGCCCAGACCTGTCTGCTATGTGGGTAGTTTCATCTTTGGATTGTTTTCAGATGATGTTATCTTGTGAAACATTGAAGTTCACTAGTAACTCTTCACTAGTTACAGGGAAATTTAGATCTACTTAGCCACTGATTACAGTTTGATGTGTACTGTATGTACTTCATGTACACTTAGTTTCATCTTTGGATTGTTTTCAGATGATGTTATCTTGTGAAACATTGAAGTAACTGTGTTCTAACTCACTGGTTCTAATTACACATTAGTTACAGTGGTAGTAGACTGTACTTACACACTAAGGACGGGATAACAGTGCAAACTTCATAATACAGCCCGCTTCTCTGTAGTTAGCGTGTACCTCCAGGAGAGCTAGGGTGTACTTACACACTAAGGAGGGGATAACAGTGCAAACTTCATAATACAGCCCGCTTCTCCGTAGTTAGCGTGTACCTCCAGGAGAGCTAGAGTGTACTTACACACTAGAGAGGATAACAGTGCAAACTTCATAATACAGCCCGCTTCTCCGTAGTTAGTGTGTACCTCCAGGAGAGCTAGAGTGTACTTACACACTAAGAAGAGGATAGCAGTGCAAACTTCATAATACAGCCCGCTTCACCGTAGTTAGCGTGTACCTCCAGGAGAGCTAGGGTGTACACACTAAGGACAGGATAACCGTTCAAACTTCATAATTCAGCCTGGTTCTCCGTAGTTTGGCAGTACTCACAGGAGAGGTAGGCTATACCTAGACACTCGTTACAGGGAAATTTAGATCTACTTAGCCACTGATTACAGTTTGATGTGTACTGTATGTACTTCATGTACCTATCTATGTACTGTTTATGTTTTATTGTTGTAATTTTGGTTTGCTGTCTTCTTGGCCAGGGCTCCCTGTAAAAGAGATGTCAATCTCAATGGGACTCACCTGGTTAAATAAAGGATAAATAAAATAAATAAAAATGACTGTACTTACGGAGTATGGATGAGAGGAATAGTGCCTGTCATGTGTTTTCTGTGTAATCACATAATAAAAACATTTTATAACTCTGAATGACTCATTATTGTGGATATATTACTGTATAGTTTGTGTTTTGCCCTTGGATGACAGTATGAGACTTCCAAAGATGTGCATTTTAGAGAGGTAAGTTTGCTACCAGCCAGCCTGTTATTAGCCAATTTCTATACTGTGTACCCATTTCCCAACATATTATTTTTCCAAACCATAATGAATAGTACATCTCTGGAATAGGGGTGAAATTTGCCTGCTGACACTTTGAAAAAACAAGAGAAAGGCTGTGCTCATATTGTACAGCAGACTATTTAATTTAATATACCTGGTACTTCAAATGATTGGTGGGGAAAAAGTTATACTGTAAAACACAGAGGAAATAGTGGGGGAAGTGAGCAAGAGCTACTCAGTACTTCTGTGGAAGTTGGTGTAAAGTAGGACATAAGTCAGACACTACCCGCGACAACAAGGAGGGACGTCATTTCCCGGGAAATCTCTTTCTTACAACCCAGCTCGCAGGGGAAAGGGAAGCAACACAAAAAGAAACCAGATGTTAAAAGGTAAGGCAGTTTATTGTAACTCAAATAATGGAAGTCTGGTTAACAGAACTGAGAACGAACCAAGGAAGAGGGCCTGTGGGTGCTGTTTAACTCAAAAAAAACAAATATAACAAAAGGAGGACTCACTCAGAGTTTAATCTACAATCTAACTGAAAATAAAAGGGAAAACAAACTCTGTCTAATGCAGCTTTTAAAAGAAACAACAACAAAACAGAACCCCTGCACCTAGTGTCTCTATACAAGTTATTGTCTACATGTGAATAGAAATGTTTGCATCAGTCAACAGGATAGCAAATTCTAACAAACTGGCCACACTTCAAAAGTTCACAACAATCTACAAAAAGCTTATGACAAGCTACAAATGCTACCAGTGGACTAACCAATACAACACAAGGTCATCAAGCAAAAGGCAAGCTTCCACCAACAGTCAGCCGCCCCGACTGACAGACTGGCAGGGCACTTATAGATGACGGTCTTGATTGAATGGCTGGGATTGGTCCACTGCACCTGTGCCGCACCAATCAGGGACCCAGGTGAGCATTGTCTGTTGTTGTTGCTGTCTTTTCTTTTTTAATGTTCAAAATAAACTTTCAAATCAATCAAATTAATTAAACTTCCCGTCATGACTGGGCTGCATTTCTGTCAGCGGAGTCATTTTTTTCCAAACAGCTGATTGGCCAGTGGGTGGTGCTTTTTATAGGATCAGATTCAACCCTGAACTTACCCTGCTCCGGAGCAGGATAGCCGTTGAGAGTAAGTTACCATGGTGATCTACCCTGATAAGAACTGAACCGGCTTCGTGAGACCGAAAACCCAGGGTTAACCCTGAAGTTACCTCGCTGAGACATTAATCCTGCTTCGTGATACAGGCCCCTGGCCACACTTCAAAAGTTCACAACAATCTACAAAAAGCTTATGACAAGCTACAAATGCTACCAGTGGACTAACCAACACAACACAAGGTCATCAAGCAAAAGGCAAGCTGTCGTTAATATTTCTCCTAGCGTGTAGCCACACACTCGCTCACGCTCTCGTTTAGCATTTTAGCCTTTCACAACAACACTTAGAAACACACACAGACACTCACCACACACTCACCAGGCACACACACACACACACACACCACTCGTCACTCACCACACACTCGCATGCATATATTCATGGAACCGCAACAACCCGGACGCGCCAATCGGCTTTTCTCCTGGCGTGAAGCTTTTGAGCTAATAACAGCGTCGGAGGAAGATTCGGTCCACTCATCTGGTCCGGATTCTGCCGACAGCGGGGATGAAGCCGACTTCATTGAAGGGAGAGATCCTTCATATGACATGTATGTATATATTCATGAAATATATGAAGTAAAGAAAATATATATGTAACACAACTGAAAGCATTTGGCACTAAATACGCATCATTATTGCATTACTTTCATGTTGAACACATCTAACATACTGTGTAACTTATGTGTGCAGAGTTGATGATGATGATGATGATGATGATAAGGAGGAAGTGGGGGTCTCCTCGCCCTGCATCCAGGAGGGAGGCTGAGGGAGAGGAAGGAGGGGAGGAAGGAGACAGTCTCCATCAAACAGAGGCTCCAGGTCAGAGAACATTCATGAAATATTGTTTGTTTTTGAGTTAGAGTAAAGTAAAGAAAATATACTGTATATGTAACACAACTGAAAGCATTTGGCACTAAATACGCATCATTATTGCATTACTTTCATGTTGAACACATCTAACACACTGTGTAACTTCTGTGTGCAGAGTTGACGACGATGATGAAGAGGAATTGGGGGTCTCCTCACCCTGCATCCAGGAGGGAGGCAGAGAGAGAGGCAGAGGTAGAGGAAGGAGTCGGTCTCCAGTAAACAGAGGCTCCAGGTCAGAGACACTCCCTGGTGATGCAGCTGGCTGGAGAACCGAACAGGAGCCTGACATCTTGCCACATCCCCGACCACATTTTCTGCCCAAAAGGAGGCCAGGTGTGCTACCACCTCTATCACAGTATGTGGACAATCCCTCTCCTTCTGAGCTGTTTGGGATGTATTTTGACCGGGCTGCCATCAAAACACTGTGTAGCAATACCAATAGAAATGCAGCAAAAAATATTGCTGCTGGCAAAAAATTCAAATGGACTGAGCTCAGAGAGTCCGAAATGTATCAGTACATTGGGATCACTCTGTACATGGGGATTCTCAAGCTGCCAAAGTTGAGGGATTTTTGATGTGGCAGTTCCATTTTCCATGTGTCGTATCCTCACAAGGTCATGTCAAGAGACCAGTTCCTTGCCATCACGTGGAACATTTACATGAGTGACCCTGAGAAAGATGCCTCCAGTGACAGCAGAAAAGGCACAGATGAGTATGACTGTCTGCACAGAATACGCCCCCTGTATGACAGTTTACGTGTAGCCTGCAAAGCTGTGTACCACCCCCAGCAAACCTGTCTGTGGATGAGCGCACGGTTGCCACCAAAGCCAGAATTGCCATAAAGCAGTACATAAAGAATAAGCCAACAAAGTGGGGGATAAACCTTTTTGTGCTGTCTGACAACACAGGCTACACTGTGGACTTCAACATTTACACAGGGAGGTCCACTCTCGCAACTGGGAAGGGGCTGTCATTTGATGCTGTGATGTCCCTCGTGAACAAAAACTTCCTGGGATCTGGATATCACATATACTGTGATAATTTCTACAACAGCCCAGCACTGTTCCGCCACCTTCATGACCTGGGGTTTGGAGCCTGTGGGACATTTCGGGCCACAAGAATTGGAGTCCCAAAAACAAATGTCAATGCCCTGACAAAAAAATCTCCACGAAGGACAATCAGGTGGATCAGAGAGGAAGCTCTCCTCTACATCAAGTGGATGGACACGAGGGAGGTAAGTGTGTGCTCCACTCTGCACACTGCCTTCTCTGTGTGTCATTGTGGACAGGAACTGTCACAAGATCTTTCAGAGCTCCCCTGGTGCGAGTGAGAAGTAATGTTCAACTTTGAACTCTGAACTTTGATGGCACTTTTATAAATAGTTTATTTAGATGTACATGTATTTTTGCATATTGTGCACAACGTACATTTTATTGTCGTTTTTGTTACGGGTTATGAAAGTGAGTATCTGTGTGTCATTGTGGACAGGAACTGTCACAAGACTTATCACAGCTCCCCTGGTGCCATTGAAAAGTAATGTTCGCTCGATTAGGTTCATTTTGTCTACTCAATTACACAGTATAGATTTTTTTTTTTTTTTTTTATCAGAAAAGAGATTAGGAGATGTTGCTTTACCTTGACATGTTTCGGCTGTCAACTTCAGTCTTCTTCAGAAGCGTCACCTGACATGCGCCGTGACGTGTCTTCATCAGCTGGTGTTTCCTTGAAGGCGTGACTGGCCTGGCAATCTGACAGATCTGTCAGGCCGGTCACGCCCCCCGCCGCCTGATGGTCTCTGGAGGAGAGAGTCCCAGGTGTGCGACAGCATGAAAGGCCCCTCATCCCGGTTGATGGTGTCCCTGGCCCTCTTCCTGGTCTCTATGGCCTCCTTGACTCTCTCCTCCAGAGACCATCAGGCGGTGGGGGGCGTGACCGGCCTGACAGATCTGTATTGATGTATAGCATATTAAAATACTCCAAAAAATGGCCCTACAGCAGGTAAAATTGTAAAGATATGCTCTGGCGGACATGTTCTATGGTAGGTCATAAAGGGTTAACAAAGACTACACTTAACATAAAAGGCCAAGCTGATGAGAAACAGCCATTGGCTGAAGGGAGTGTAGTGTAATATTTACTGTAGTGTTTATACTGTGCCCTTAAGTTGACCTTTAAAGATATGTGTACTCTGTGCAACTGACAAATCACACACTGGTTTAATATTTCATGCATTCTTATCACACACACACATACACACACACACACACACACACACACACACACACACGCACACACTCATTGAGCACTTAAGCATTGTGGTGGAGAAGTACCTAGGATTCACTGTGAATCATTTATGAAAATAGCATGAAGATGGGCTCAGAAAACACTAGTGGAAAGTTAGGGGTATTGCAGCTTGTCCTGATATGACTCTAGAGGGGGAAGGACTAAAAAATAGTGTAAACTCAGCAGAAATGTGACACCGATATGGTGGGAAGGACTAAAAAAGTGTAAACTCAGCAGAAAGGTGACACCGTTATGATCAGCGCCAAGTGGGAAGGGTTAAGGAAAAAAAGATGACTCACCAGACATTTTCACAATAAAAAGCGAGCGCAAACAAAGAAATTCCAGTCTTGCTCCAGAGCTTGACTCATTGAGTTGTGATGTGTTTGTTGCCTGTGAGCACATTAAAGTCAGTTGCATCTGATTCTACGTGTCTCCAGTGATTTTTTGACCTCTGAGTATTTGAGTTTTTGATATCTAATGGAAGACAAAGAAAGTCCATTCGAGAAGAAAGGAGCGAGGTCGCGAGCTGTCTGGCACAGCTCCAGACCTTGACTTTTGCTTCGACAGGAGCATGAGACAGAGAGAATGGATAAAAGAGGTGCATGTTTATAAATCATTTTCGTAGAATGCAGTCACATCCAAAACATTTCACACTGGGTCTTAGCCTTACCCCTGGCATTTCTGTGACTGCAGACATAGTCTCCTCAACAGCCTTAGACATGCTGGCACCATCTCCCTGCAAATATGAGAACACTGCTGTTGACATGGGTCAAGTAAGCTTTGGGCATCTTGAGTCAAGGGATCCAGCAGGTATATAGTGCTTTGACTCACTGAAATATACAGTAGACCATTAATTATTACCACTGAGAGACTCATACCTGTTGACAAAGGTTCAGGCTCAGCCCTGAATGTCCTCAAAACCTAAAAACGCCCTTGTGTACACCTGACCTATGCTGGGCTGCTTCGACTGGATTTGTCCATTGGAAAAGATGAGTGAGGACAGCAGACGTCAAAAGGTCACCTAACAGCAGTCAGTTGAGCTGCTCAGTGCTGAGCTGTGAGCACAGGTCCCTTATAGTCTGATTAAAATGCACTCCAGTAGTCTGCTGGAGGTCATTTTGTCGGGCTCTGGCAGTGCTCCTCCTGTTCCTCCTTGCACAAAGGAGCAGATATCAGTCCTGCTGCAGGGTTGATGCCCTTCTGCAGCCCTGACCAGCTCTCCTTGTTTAATGGCTGGTGTCCTGGTATCTCCTCCACGCTCTTGAGACTGTGCTGGGAGACACAGCAAACCGTCTTGTAACCACATGTATAGATCTGCCATCCTGGAGCTGGACTTCCTCTGCAACCTGATTGGGCAGCAGGTACTGCCTCATGCTACCAAGGACACTAGCAGAACACAAAACTAAAGAAGAGTCAGTCAGGAAGGATAAGGAGAGAGAAACTGCCTGTGGCCACCACATGAAAAATCATTCCCTTTTTGGAGGTTGTCTTGCTTTTGCCTCTCCGTTGCACCTCTTGTCACTTTCATTTGCACCGTAGCAGGTGAAATTGATCCACAATCACTTGTGCTTCTAAAGTGGACAGATTGATATCCCTGAAGTTTAGCTGACTTAGTGTTTTACTGTGAAAATTAAGTGTTCCCTTAATTTGAGTAGTGTGTATAACTTTGTGCAGAAATTTCATCAGGGAGCTCATCAGCAGTCAAACATATGTGATTAATGACCCTCTTCCTGAGCTCTATAGCGTTACCCTTATCCAAAACAAGGTCACGATCTGTTTTGGTAATGTTTTCATTCTCATGAAGAATGCAAGAAATGTTGTTGTACACTGCATTCTGGATCTGCTGTATCTAATAGAAACCTGGCTGTGAGATGCACAGGCATGTCTTACAGATAGAAGATCTTACAGGTTTATGCCCACACATGCAAATGCTACATATGCACCATCACTGTGTCCCCTCTTTACAATATAAGCATAAGACAGCAGTGGTACACGTCACATCAATTTGACCTCTGTGACTTACCTGATAAGCATGACAAGGTCCTCCTACAGATGAAGATGAAGCACAATAACTGGGACGTCTTTCCTTACAATGTCTGCATAAGATTCCTGTAATACACACTGCGTATTACTTTGACCTGTGTTGTTTACCTGGTAAGCATGAGAAGATCTTGCCACAGCTGAAGCACCATCACTGGGATATCCCCCTCCTTACAATGTCTGCAGAATATGCCTGCAATGCACACGCTGACCTTCCTGTTTGACACTTTGAGCATGAGATGCTGCAGAAATCTTCACTTCTATACTGCTCTGAGGTACAACACATTCTGCTTCAATTGTTTTGTTGCACAGTGAATCTTATTAGACCTCTGCCAGTGCAGGCTTGCAGCTTGTGACTTCTTACTCTTCCTTTGCATTGTTGTTGTGCTCCAAAACTACATTTTAGAGTAACATCTGTTGTTGTTGTTGTTGTTGTTGTTGTTGTTGTTGTCGTCAGGCACCAGGGGGGTATTCCATCAAACAGGCTAAAGGCAAATCCAGGCTTAAATGGCCATGTCTGGCTAATGTGAGCCATAGTTCTGTTCCATCAAAGTGGCTAAGATTAGCCTCAAATCGGTAACCATGAAAACCATAGTTCTGGCTATGCCTGATACATCGAGCTAAACTCCGGTTTCCGTTCCATCAACCTGAGCCACAGCTCCGTTCCATCAAGGTGGTTAACCTGAATCCCAGCCTTGTAACCATGGTAATTTATGCTGCCGGGCAATCATGGTCTGTAGCAGGATTAAGGTGAGGATTAGCTCTGTAGCAGGATTAAGGTGAGGATTAGCTCCATCTATGATCAAAAAAGGTTCAGTAGACAAGAACAGACACCTAAAAGACAGTTCTGCCAGTGCTTTTACACACTCACAACTGTCATGTAATGATAAAATAATATGTAGATCATATAATTACAAAATTATAAACATTAACTATTAAAAAACAAATTAAAATGTAATAAAAATATGATGTTTTTTTACAACAATAAAGCCAAAATCAAACTAATAAAAGAAAAAAACTATAATAAAATGAAACAGGCATTAAAAAAGATTGTACATGTACACCAAACCACATGAATATGTGATTGCCCTCCCATCCCCACCCCACTCTGTTTCCAATTGGCTAGAAAATTTACAGCCAATTAAGGTCAACTGACAACGGCCATAAAAGGAGTGGATCCAAGACAAGGACAGGGACACACCCAGAGAGACACAGACACAGAGACAGAGACAGACAGAGAGCAAATCTCAGAGTAAATTAGGAAATAATGGCATGCCTCTTTATTGAGGATCCTGTGGATGAGGAGGCTCAAATTGTCCAGAGGGCCTTCAACCACCAGCCCGAATGGTCCTCCAGGACAGGACCAACTCATTGATACAGAGAGACTCCTATCTGTGGGAGAAACCGGTTCAGCAGGCAAAGCATAGTGTATCTATGCAGTTTGTTGGAACCGCACATTATAAAGGTCACATGCCACAGCCAGTCTCTGACCACTGTGCAGTCAGTCTGCATTGCACTGAGGTTCTTTGCTAGCAATACATTCCTACATAGTGTTGGTGATGCTGAGAGGCTAAGTAAGGCAACTGTTTGCAGAGAGGTAAAAAGGGTATATTTTCTATTCATTTTGATTATTTCGAGCATCATCATGCATAGGGCTTGAGATGATGACATTAACATATGGTTATCTTTTATATTTATGAATTAATCATGACACAAAGGAAACACATTACAGGTAAGAGCAGTCTACCTCGCCTTGAAACAGTTTCTTAACATCTTTATCAACTTCCCTGGACATCATGATACCCAGAGGATCAAGGAGGCATTCTATGCAATTGCAGGTATGTGACATTCAAATGTATGTGATGGAAAATAGAAAGTGGCCCACAGGTTGATACAGTATGTCACACTTTCATCCTCTCACATAGGCTTCCCCAGTGTCCTTGGGTGCATTGATTGCACCCATTTCCGCATCCAGGCCCCACCCGGACCTGTGGAGAGGGACTATGTGGATCGGAGGAATCTCCACAGCCTGAATGTGCAGGTATGTAGCCTACTCGTGGAGCCAGATGTCCCAACAACATGTCAAGTGTCATTGATTGTCACCCCAAATGCTGACAGATGACCTATTATGCAAACTACCTCATCACCAGCATTGAGGCAAAATGGCCTGGAGGTGCCCATGATGCCAGAATCTTCCGGGCATCCCCTTTTGCACAGAGGCTTGCACAAAGTAAGAGAATGTTAAGAAATCAGCCTTCATTATGTGACCACCCTCTCCACATTAGTGTTGAGGGTCTGTGATTTACCCAACTGAAAAGAATGTCACGTACATCACATTCACTCCTTTTGTACCCTGCAGGGGAATTTGAGGGATTCCTACTTGGGAACAGAGGCTACCCATGTCTCCCATACCTGCTGACCCCCTACACTAAGCCAGGGACTGATCCAGAGGAGGCCTTCAACCGTGCCCTCAGCACCACCAGAGCACAGATTGAAATGGTTTTTGGCCAGCTAAAATACAGGTTCAGAACTCAACACTTCTCAGGCCACATTGCGCAGCCTCAAATTCAGATTATAGCCTTCAAGACAATACTGCCCAGACAACCCTACAGTTTTGCATGTCTTCTTACTTCAATCCCTACAGGTTCCAGTGTCTGAAATACCTCAGGATTGCTCCTGACCAGGCGTACGATATTACAGTTGCCTGTGCCATCCTCCACAATATTGCCACAATCAGGAAGGAGAGGCCACCTGAGGTTGTCCTGAAGGAGATATGGGAGGACCTCGACCCGGTCCCAGGACCCCTAGACGGGAGGATCGTGAGGAGCCTGTATAGGGACACACATTTCAACTAATCCCCAATTACTTGCTGTTCAAATATAATTTTATGTATTTCTAAATTGTGAAAAAATAAATGTGCCATTTAGAACATGTGTGCCTAGGTTGTTTGAATGACACCTGAAACCTATGAATGTAGAGAATTTTAGGGTAGATATTGTTAAAAAATGGATATATCACAAGTCACTGACAGATAAATGTTTCACCTTCAACAATAGTAAAGGTTTGATAGTTTGTGTGTGAAAGCAATTGGTCTCTTCCATTTTCCACCAGCATTTGGCTGGTGGCGGGTGCCAATTTCCATTAATTTTAGGCATGAACTGAGGTGCTTTGGGTCCTATATAGAGCCATGCAATTATTATGTTTCTAAAGTAATTAATCTTTTTTTCACACTGTAGAGACAGGACACAGTAGACAAAGTTGACTTAAAAAAACATTTAATTTATGATGGGTCACGCTGGTCAGCCTGTGGAGACAGAATGGACAATTACATAAAGTAAAGACAATTACCTTTTACTGTGCATTTGAATTCACACTTACATCTTTTTCCTTCTTCTTGATTTCAAGTTTAATCTTCTTTATTTGAAATTTCTTGTATTCTGTGGCATAACTTAAGTACTGCTTATAAATGGTGCGGATGTCCTATGATGAGGGAATGTGTCAGTGCAGCCAAATAGGCAGTTGTTAAGGTGGGTAAAAGGGAACGGCTACTCACTTCACTCCTGCCAGATGTGGTGGTAGTCCTTCCAGCTGGGGTAGTGGTTCCTTATTAAGGTGATTTTGTCATTGCAAACTCAACTAGTACATGTACATTTAATAATCAGGCTTACATCTTGGAGTTCGCTATCTCTGGCAGAACCAGTCTCCTCACCATCATCATTTGGATGGCTGGGGCCTTCTCCCTGCAAATAGAGGAACAGCAGTTATCGGAGCAGAGGTAGGGGTTTGACTGCATGTAGTACAGTGTTTCAACAGGTTGGGACCTACTGAATCGTCCTCTGGCCTCCTCAGGCCCAGGTAGGACTGGAGGATCCAGAAGATTTATTTGATCCCCTACCACTGACAGAAAGACAGCTGTAGAGTTAGTTATACCAACTAAGGGGCTGTCACCAGTCAAAGGGGCATTGATGGACAATACCTTCAACATATGGGACCCGGATCTCTGGGGCCACAGGGTTGCTCCCCCCTTGGATCCCATCGATCTTGGGCCCCTTATTGAAACTCAGGGCCAGGGTCTCTGCTGGAGTAAACTCCACAGGTGGGGTCCCCCACCAGTAGCCATCATAGCAGTTTTTTTTTTATAGTAGCTGCAAGGTGCAGAGTCACAGCTTTACACCTATATTGACTGATACATTTCACATTTCATTTTGGAGAACTTACAATTCGACAGGATATTCTTGTATTTGATCTTCACCTGCTGCCAAGTCCTCCTCTGGCTACTGAGATTGCTTCTGTTGAGACATAACAGTGAGGGATGAAGATGGGACACACATCATTGTGGTCTGTCTGTTCCTCATCCTATAGCACATTCCATACATTTAAGGGGATTTTCCTTATTTTGATATAATAAGGGATAGAGCTTAGAACTGACTCCCAAATGATGAGAAATAGATAATTGATTCACTATGACCTGCATTCACTTAATAGATTTCCTCATCTCCACTGAACTGATGGATTTGCTAAATGTCATTTTCTGCAATCAATAGATAAATGTCGTAATAATTTCCTATAAACTGATCATTTCAGAAATGTCATAATCTACAATCAATTATGTGATAAATGCGATGATTCACATAAAAAAGTTTGATTAAAAGCAGCATCTGAAATGTACATAGGAATCACTAGATTAATGTGATAAATATCACTAAAATTAATTTACTCATTTAGTGAATTTCATTATGCACACTTGAATTGTTAGATTTAATATATTTAGTGTTCTTATCTACATATATTTTGTCCCTTTGATGCGGGATTTATATAACATAATATTATGCTGAAATGCTGAATTTTCTTTGTCACTTATGCATTTAGTCTGCCGGCAATATTCTGCCACGCCACCTCCCTTGCTTTATTGGTCACTGCCGTACTATTCTTGTAATTATATCTTTGTAATTGTCATACAGTTCCATAAGGAGCGTTTGCTCTGCTGCTGAAAACGCCTCTGCTCTCTCCTTTCCTTTGCTTTTTGATATTTTGCAGCATTTTGGGCACTCGAGTAATGTGGGCTTTTTATTTTCCCTGGGCGCATGCATGAGTTGAGGCTTAAAGCAACTCTTACCTTTCTTGCATTTCACACAGCACTTAGAAAAAAAATTGAACATCCACAACTCCCGCCTCCCTCCAAAGTCCCACCCTCCTCCTCCTCCTGCAACTCCACCTCCCTCCAAAGGCCTACTCACCCCTCCCCCATTAGGTCCTCATTACGTCAAGGATAGACGTAGGCGTTGGCATGGTAACATTAGGTACACAGAAGAGGAGGGCGAGTGTAACGTTACAAATGCAACCCCAGAGTTTTAAAACTCAACCGGAGTCAGTGATGACTGATGAGTTTTAGAATAAGGTTACAGTGCTAACGTTAGATAGTAATGTTACTAGTAAGTGGGAATGCACAAAGAAGATAACATGAATGGCTACACTACAATAGGCTAACGTTAGCCATTAGCAACTGGATGCTGTGTTGTCATATATAACATTATGAACTGAACTGAACTTCATTTGTCATTTTTTATGCGCAGCACAAAAAATGAACTGACATTTCAGATACCCCAAGCAAAAAGAAACAAAACATTTAAAAACAATTTGTGTAACATACAAGAAAGAACATATAGTGCAATAGTAAGATGAAAAGGGTCGACATTTCACAGTCAAAAACTCCACATCCAGAAATAGGAGATCCTCTTCACATCACAGCACCATGAATCGTTACGCGAGCGATTATGTCTGTCGGAGGCCTCCACGTGGGAAAGACAGACAGGACAGGAGAAAACTCTGACCAATCATTGCATTCTGTCAGAATGTCATGCAATGTCATGAAGCCAGATGATTTCACTTGTTGGTGCTAGATTGAGAGTTGGCGTTGAGTAAAACTTCAAGATTACGCCTTAGTCTGGATATTCTGACATGCTGACGTATTGCGGTAAGCGAGTTGTGTCATTTCCGGTGTTTCTGTGACAGCGTTTCTGTACTGCTCTAGTGAATTCTACTAGCCTGCTTTCTGCTTTCTCACTTCAGTTGCTTTAACATCTACTTCAAATCTTAACCCACTCTGTTTAAGCACTTATAGCTCTCCTCCTTTTTACGACTTCCCTGCTAATCTCTTAGCTGTTGTTTGCACGTCACTAGCCTTGGTAGCTACATTAGCTTTACAGTTAGCGATGGCTTCTTCCTCTGCTCTTTCTTGCTCAGTGTGCCAAACGTTTAGCTATGCATATGCCTCCTTTGCCTCCTATGCCCCATTTGCCTCCCTATGCCTTCCGACAGTGGTAACTGTAACAAGTGTAGCTTATTTGCTGCGTTGGAGACGAGGCTTAGTGAATTAGAAGCGCGGCTCCGCACCATGGAAAATCATTCCGTAGCTGCGGTAGTTAGCCAGTCCCCTGTAGCCGGTACAGAGCCACATAGCATAGCCTCCGGTAGCGGTCTTCCGGTAGCACCCGTTCAGCCAGGAGGTTGGGTAACTGTTCGTCAGAGGCGCAGCTCCAAGCCGAAACCCACGGTTCACCACGCCTGTTCACGTTTCCAACCGCTTTTCCCCACTCAGCGACACACCCGCTGAGGATAAAACTCTGGTTATTGGCAGCTCTATTCTGAGGAACGTGAAGTTAGCAACACCAGCAGTCATAGTCAAATGTATCCCTGGGGCCAGAG